>JARQOC010000001.1:354139231-354739231 GCA_033576535.1 Allobates femoralis
AGTAATGGTCCAAGAACCGAGCCCTGGGGGACCCCGACAGATAGGGGGTAGGGCGAGGAGGAGGTGTGGGAGTGGGTGACGCTGAAGGTGCGGTCTGTTAAGTATGAGGAGATCCAAGAGAGGGCAAGGTCTGTGATACCAAGAGATTCCAGGATCTGTAGTAGAAGGGAGTGGTCAACAGTGTCGAAGGCGGCTGACAGGTCGAGGAGGAGGAGAACAGAGTAGTGACGCTTGCTTTTGGCAGTCAGTAGGTCATTTGTGACTTTGGTCAGGGCTGTTTCAGTGGAGTGGAGGGGTCGGAAGCCAGATTGCAGGCGGTCAAAGAGGGAGCAGGAGGAGAGGTGAGAGGACAGCTCAGAGTGGACATGCTGTTCAAGTAGTTTAGAGGCGAAAGGGAGGAGAGATATAGGGCGGTAGTTGGAGACAGTTGTGGGATTGAGGGAGGGTTTTTTGAGGATGGGTGTGATCAAGGCGTGTTTGAAGGCTGAGGGGAAGGTGCCAGTGGTAAGTGATAGGTTGAAAAGATGAGTTAGGGCTGGGATGATAACAGAGGTGAGGTTGGGAATGAGGTGGGATGGGAGCGGGTCCTGGGCACTGGTGGTGAGGTGTGATTTTGACAGGAGGGAGGAGAGCTGGTCTTCAGTTATGGGGGGGAAGCAGTTGATGGAAGTAGAGGGCAGTATAGATGAGAGGGGAGGCTGTGGGGACAGTGGGTCAAAGCTGTCTCTGATTCTGTCAATCTTTTCTTTGAAGAAGGAGGCAAAGTCTTCTGCAGAGATAAGTGGAGAGGGAGGGGGAGCAGGCGGGCGGAGTAAGGAATTGAAGGTCTTGAAAAGTTGCTTGGGATTGTGGGACAGGGAGGTTATTAGGGATAGGAAGAAGGTTTGTTTGGCGGTGGCAAGTGCAGTCTTGAAGGCGATGAGGGACTGTTTGAACAGTGCAAAATGCTCAGTGGAAGGTGATTTTTTCCATCGCCTCTCGGCGATCTTGGATGCCCGTCTCAGGTCTTTAGTGAGGGTGGTGTGCCAGGGTTGCCTATTAGTACGTGGAGCGTGGTGTGTGAGGGGGGCTGCTAGGTCGAGTGCCTTGGTTAATGTGGTGTTGTAGAGGGTGGTGGCAGTGTCTGTGTCACGTATAGATGTTATGTTGGCGAGAGGGAGAAGGGATTCTGAGAGTGAGTGTAGATCAATGTGTTTTAGGTTTCTGCGGGGATGATCAAGTTTGCGGAGAGGAGGTGATGTAGTAGGGGAGGAGAGGGTGGAGAAGGTCAGCAGATTGTGGTCAGACAGGGTGAGGGTTGAGTTTGTGAGATTAGTAAGGGAGCAAAGACGGGTAAAGATGAGATCCAGCGTGTGGCCATCTTTGTGGGTGGCAGAGGAGGACCATTGGGAGAGCCCGAAGGAGGAGGTAAGGGAAAGAAGTTGAGAGGCGGTTGGGTGGGCAGTGTCAATGGGGATATTGAAATCACCCATAATGATGGTGGGGATGTCAGTAGAAAGGAAATGAAGTAGCCAGGTGGTAAAGTGGTCGAGGAAGGTGGGGATGGATCCAGGGGGGCGGTAGATGACGGCTAGCTGGAGGTTACAGGGGGAGAAGATGCGGACAGAGTGGGCTTCGAAAGATGGGAGAGTAGCAGAGGGGGGTAATGGAATAGGGGCGATGGAACAGGTGTCGGATAGGAGTATGCCAACACCTCCGCCATGTTTGTCAGAGGGGCGGGGTGTGTGGGAAAGATTGAATCCGCTGTATTCTTTCAAAATGTCTAAATCAATTATATAAGTTTTTACATTATGTCTGCAAATTTCCCTTCTGCGAGGAAGGAGCCTTGAACTCTAGTGCCACCTATTGGAAGTAGCAGTCAAAGTGACCTTTTAATGAGCCTTGTCATATGACTTAGGGTTTAAACCATATCAGAACCTCAATTTGGCAGACACGATGTTTTGGGGTATATTGCCCATTGTCAGTGCAAAGTATGAGATCTGATCTGGCTGTGTGAGAGGCTAAGTGGAGTTTAAGGGGTAAGCTTTTCTTCTTTTGAAAAGGGACACATCAGATCTGGCATGCCAGTAATGAGGAGACTTAAAAGCTGCAATGCTCCTCAGGGAAATAAATTATTTTAAGTCTCTTATTTTAAGGCTTTTAAGTCTCCTCATTATTGGCAAGCCAGATCAGGTGTATCACTCTCCTCAAACATAAAAGCTTACCCCTCTGTAAAAGTAAGTTTCTATATTTACAGATGTCTTTATAGCGGTTGTGATTGTCACAACTGTAAAAGGTGAGCAATTCTAATTTTAACTCTGAAAATTGTCTCACAGGTATACACACTGTGTGCCTTTCTTTTTTCAGTTATATTACTTATATTTACAAATATAAATTGTATACAGATGTATGTACAGATAGGCCCCCACAGCCCAAGGACACACCAATAAAGACCAGAGACTGGGAGCCCCAATGGCAACAGTGATTATGTTAATATATATTCACTTATATAGCGTCCTTAACTCTACAAAGCCTTACATGCATTGTCTCACAATCCAAATTCCCTATCAGTATGTCCTTAGAGAGTGGGAGAAGTCTCCATAAGGTTGATAGCAAGTTCCCAGACCTTGTCTTAGCCCACTCACTCAGCCAGATCAGAATATCCCACACACTACACTGATGAGGGGCAGGTACCCCGAAACACAGCGTCTATAGTTTGGGGTTCTGATCTGGCACAAATCCCTTAGTTATATTAAAAGCTTGTAGGAAAGCAATTATGACTTTGAGGAAGCTGCTTAAATGTGGCACGGGAGTTTCTCAACTTCCTTAGTGGAGTGCAAATTTGCATATATGCTCACATGTACAGACATTTTTCTCCAAGATCTGGGTCTAGTCATCCATTTCTGGCTTTAGTTGGACATTTTTGGATATGTAGTAATGGAATGTATCTAAGTACAAGTATTCTTACAAATACTAGGCCTTACCCTAGTCCCTTTGTTAGGAAAATGGTTCTGCTTAGAATTACTGTATAGTTCAGTGAAATACTAGCAGTCTAATCGTAGATAAGCTAAAACCTCATCCAGGAAGTGGGTGAGCGGTAAACTGGGGCGTGCACCATGTCTCCGGGTAGCTTAAACCTTTTATTTTCAGAGTAACCTACCTGTGGTTTTCCCTTGCAAGAGATTTGCAAACAAAAAGATAAATTATTTAACCAATGAGATGATGTAATCCGTTTTTCTTTCTTTGTGATGCATTATGAAACAAGAGAGACTTTTACCTTCAGCCCCTTAAAGCAACAAGTACCGTATATACTCGCATATAAGCCGAGTTTTTCAGCCCAAAATTTGGGCTGAAAAGTCCCCCCTCGGCTTATACGCGAGTATATAAAAAAAAATAAAAAAATACCGCAGCAGCCCCGGAGGTATACAGGCCCCCCATCAAGTTCCAGGGCCCCCCCCACCTTACGCGCAGCCTGTAAAGGAAAATCATACTTACCAGTGTCCAGTCGCGCCGTCCGCAGCTGCCGACAAGACGATCCCGGGCTCCATTCAGCGTCTTCCGCATTTCCTGTAGTCGCGGGCAATGACGTCATTGCCCGCGCGCACAGGAAGTCGGAAGCCGGAAGACGCTGAATGGAGCCCGGGATCGTCATGTCGGCAGCTGCGGACGGCGCGACTGGACACTGGTAAGTATGATTTTCCTTTACAGGCTGGCGCGCAAGGTGGGGGGGCCCTGAAACTTGATGGGGGGCCTGTATACCTCCGGGGCTGCGGCTGTATACAGCCCTGGGGCTGCGGCTGTATACAGCCCTGGGGCTGCGGCTGTATACAGCCCTGGGGCTGCGGCTGTATACAGCCCTGGGGCTGCGGCTGTATACAGCCCTGGGGCTGCTGCTGCTGTATATACCTCTGGGGCTGCATATGGGGCTGCATATACCTCTGGGGCTGCATATACCTCTGGGGCTGTATATACCTCTGGGGCTGCATATACCTCTGGGGCTGCTGTATACTACCACTGGGGCTGCTGATGTATATACCACTGGGGCTGCTGCTGCTGTATATACCTCTGGGGCTGCATATGGGGCTGCATATACCTCTGGGGCTGTATATACCTCTGGGGCTGCATATGGGGCTGCATATGGGGCTGCATATACCTCTGGGGCTGTATATACCTCTGGGGCTGCATATACCTCTGGGGCTGCTGTATACTACCACTGGGGCTGCTGATGTATATACCACTGGGGCTGCTGCTGCTGTATATACCTCTGGGGCTGCATCTGGGGCTGCATATGGGGCTGCATATGGGGCTGCATATGGGGCTGCATATACCTCTGGGGCTGCATATACCTATGGGGCTGCATATACCTATGGGGCTGCATATACCTCTGGGGCTGCATATGGGGCTGCATATACCTCTGGGGCTGCATATACCTCTGGGGCTGCATATGGGGCTGCATATACCTCTGGGGCTGCATATGGGGCTGCATATACCTCTGGGGCTGCATATACCTCTGGGGCTGCATATGGGGCTGCATATACCTCTGGAGCTGCATATACATCTGGGGCTGTATATACCTCTGGGGCTGCTGTATACTACCACTGGGGCTGCTGCTGTATACTACCACTGGGGAGGCTGCTGTATACCTCACTGCTGGGGGTTGTATACCTGTGCTGGAGTCCACCCTCGGCTTATACGCGAGTCAATAAGTTTTCCCAGTTTTTGGGGGCAAAAGTAGGGGGGTCGGCTTATACACGGGTCGGCTTATACACGAGTATATACGGTACTTTGCATTGTAATCCCTTTAGGATAGACCTACGTTTGGAATTTAGGACTATTGTAATCATTTTTTTCCCCATTCAAAGAATTATTAAATGTATATTTTATTAGGATATCTTAGTAGGATGACATGGATTTGTCAGTGGCATCATTTTTGGCTATTAAATTGAATTCAATCTTTAAAAGAAGAAATAGAAAATAAATTAGCAATTTAATAATTTTTTCTTTAAGTTTTATTTTTACACTGTTCACCATCCTGCATCAATAACATTGACTTTTTCTGATGGTTAGTGAGATTATCGTGATGATATCAAAATGTATTAAATCGTATTTACATTTTATTAATTTTTCACAAGAATTAAACTAAAGTAAAAAAAAATAATTTGGCTTTATGTTATTTGAGGGCTTAATTTTTGCATGGCTGACTCGTTTTCATTAGAACAGTTTTGTAATACAATACATTTTTTTTTTACATTTTTTTTTCTTTGGGGGTAGAAGGGATGAAAAAACATTTGTGGTAATGTTTGTAACTTTGTTGTACATAAAACTTTTTGTTCACTTTGTATTACAATTTTTTGAATAGAGGAGTACATTTTGTTCGGGATTTTTATATTTTTTAAGCATTGTTTAACATTAGAATTTATTAAGTGGTTTTATTTCATTATGAAATTACCCAATGTATACAATTATTTTTATGTTTTGTTTCTACACATGCCAAATCAATTTTTAACAAAAATTTCTTGTTTTTTATTTTGTCAACCATACAATTAAACTCATAGCGAGTGAGGCGCAAACTCGGATTGTAAAGTTCGTGGTCCGTAGCATCTCTGGAGGATTGAGAGACTGAAAAAGTGCAATGGGTCTTCCCACCAAAAATGAACAAGCACTTATGATTATATCCGCTCACCTGAGCTTGTTGTGATAACCGACAACTAGTATATGCGCCTGTACAGCTGCCGCTGGATTAGCACTTCCACGTGAAAGTGGCGTATAAACAGAGATCTGAAGGATAGTGCTTCTACGATCTGCGCTGCTGTTAAAGAAAATGGACCACACATGGTCTAGACGCAATGACGTTTTATTCCGACGCGTTTCGGTGTTGTCCCAGCATCTTCATCAGCACCATCCTTCAGGGTCCGAAGCAGATAACTAGTATCCGTGCATAGACCCCGAACACAGACTTCTCAGGGAACTCTATGTTACTGATCGGCTGCCCGGATAAAGCTTGTTGAAATGCTGCAGCGTATCCAATCAGCAAGCTTTACCGATGCAAAAAAAAAAAACAGGGCAGTAATAGTTATCGAATGTCCACATGGTTGTCAGACTAGCTTCCGGGTCTGCTCATAAAGCCTTATGCATATTCCCTGCTTACCCCACCCATCGGCGTCTATGATTGGTTGCAGACAGGCTCTCTGTGCAGCCATCTGTGATTGGTTGCCCTCACACTAGCTGACTGGGTCCCCAAAGTGCAGTGTAAAAATAAATAAATAATTGAAAAAAATGGTGTTTGGTCCTCAATATTTTTTAATTCAGTGCAGATAAAGTGGTAAGCTGGAGGCTGCATCCTCCAGCCTTGTGCTTTATCTTGGCTGGGTATCAAAATATGGGAGACTCCATGCAGGTTTTTTTTAATTAAGTAAATAATTTTAAAAAACAGCAAGAGCTCCCCCATCAATTTTGATACCCAGCCAATATAAAGCAGACAGCATTGGACTGCCCATGGTGTTGTGCTCTCCCCAAGCTAAAAACATCAGCCCACATCTGTCCCAGAATATGTGCATCCATTGGACATGTCAAATCCTGGCACTTTACCAAGTGTGGTGGCAATCGGAGTAATATAACGGGTTAATGACAGCTGTGATTTGTCAAAACATCACAGCTGCCTCAAAGCCCTGAATTATTAATGGAGATATGTCTAGGAGCCCCCCCACCCCATTACTAATCGTGTAAGTAAAAAGAGATGAACACAAAACACAGAGAAAAATCCCTTAGTTAAAAAAAACACATCCTCTTTATCCAATTTATTAACCCCCTAAACACCTGACCTGACTACATTCTAGTTAATTTCTTTAATAGACAATGGTTTTAATTACAGATAGATTTTCAGATTGTTTTTTTGTAAACCTTGAGAATGCTATGAATGTTTAATGCCAAAAACAGCTTATGCTACTTAGTCTGTATGACCTGATTTAGATTTTTGTTTTGCTTTTGTTTTAAAATATATAACCAATGTGCATCCTAATTGGCTGTTTCTGCACTGGTGAAACAATATAAGTGGCTAATTTATTAATTAGCATTAAAACTTGCTCCCTATGAATTATGATTCAAATATGGCTGGGAAATCATAGTTTATTTTTAACCTCAGTGTTATAGCGGAAATACTGGTAAATCACCAATTGTAATAACTGGTGCAAATTGCTAACATTATTTATACCTAATGTAATTTTGTCTAAACTGCTATTCTGCATCGTATGTATATTAAGAAAATGATACTATACACTTAGAGCACTCAGAGCTGAGAGCAGATCAGTGTTTTAGCTCGAGGATGTTGTACGTGGCAATTTTAGTAAAACTAAAAGAAGGTCCAAAAAGTGATACAACCTCAAACAATCATGGTCATTTTATCAAAGTTTATTCAATATCAAACAACAAAGGAAAGTAGTCACACATAAATTTAAAAACATTTAAAATAGCCAAATCAAGCTATGACAATTCCAATGATAAAGGTACATCATGGAAAAACTCACTGCCAATTGCAGGTACCAGTTATAACAATACAAGTATTAACAATAGGGTTATTAAATGTTGCTTATCCAGTATATAAATGGTGTTATGAGACCAATCCCAGGGGAATCTGACGAGGCTGCCAGGTGCGGGCAGCGTAACGCGTGGGGAGCGCCACATCTCCTGCCATTATGCCCTCTCATCTTGGTAAAACCAGTTTCCTATGATTTATATCAATTAAGATTACTTTCCTTACTGGATCTTTGGTGCAATAGCACCATATGTAAAGGACCCTTCGGCTCCCTTTATAGTTTATTTATAGTGAGATAACCATTGATATTGCTACAACCTAACAAAATCTTCACCTTGCTGGGGGGGATTGGTCTCATAATACCATTTATTTACTAGGTTTGAGGGTTTTCTCCCAGGGGGATTCACTTATTATGTCTATACATGGTAGCTGATCATTGTAAAGGTATTGGGTTGCTTGCATTTTTGCAACTTGGTTTACATCGCCTAATGTTTTGACACATGTGCCATTTAATTACAAGTACCTATCTAATATATAAAGCTGAATGTGTGTATGTGTGTATGTGTGTGTGTATGTGTGTATATCCGGGATTGGCATCTACACCGTCGCAACTACAGCCACAAAATTTTGCACAGTCACACGTCTGGACCCCGAGAGCGTCATAGGCTATGTTGTGAGGCGAAATTTTAACCCTGCGCGTTCCAGTTCACCAAACAATTTTGCCCCTATCTACATAATGGGGAAAAAGTGAATGGAAAAGTGTTGGAGGAAAATCGACAGCTGTCAGCTATAGCCACAAAATTTTGCACAGTCACACGTCTGGACCCCGGAAGCGTCATAGACTATGTTGTGAGGCGAAATTTTAACCCCGCGCATTCCAATTCACCAAACAATTTTGCCCTTATCTACATAATGGGGAAAAAGTGACAGTTACCAGTTGACTGTTGTGAATGAGAGGGGCTTAATGATAGCGTCAAAGACTAACAGCACATACCAGCATATAGTCACTAAGGTGGGGCCCCAACATGAGATATTCACCACGCACGGGGACATGTGCACACACAACACGCACACAAAGAGTAACAGCAAGTGTATAGTCGCTAAGGTGCAGCCCCAACATTGGATACTCACCATGCACCCGAACAAACACACACACACTCCAAAGAGACACACACACACCCTATAGCGACACATGCACTCACTCCACAGGGACACACACCACAAAGAGACACCCACAACACAGACACACACACCACACAGACCCCCCCACAAGGACACACACACATAGCAACCCTATAGGGACACATGCACTCACCCCACAGGGACACACACACCACAAAGAGACACAGAGACATACACACCCCACACAGACACCCCCCCACAGGGACACACACACATAGACACCCTATAGGGACACATGCACTCACCCCACAGGGACACACACACCACAAAGAGACACACACAACACAGATACACACACACCACACAGACCCCCCCACAGGGACACACACACACATACACACCCTATAGGGACATATGCACTCACCCCACAGGGACACACACACACCACAAAGAGACACACACAACAGAGACACAAACCACACAGACCCCCCCACAGGGACACACACACATACACACCTTATAGGGACACATGCACTCACCCCACAGGGACACACACATACACACACCCCAGGGACACACACACACCACAGACAGACACAGATGTGCACAAATCACCTCACACAACTCGCCTCATACGTGTGCTATCTTTAATTTCCAAACATAAACATCTGATTAAAAACAGCCAATGTGCAACACATGTGCCATATAGGGAATTAAGGCAGATGTCAGTCACATGAGCTGTCTATTATGTGTATGTGTGAGGTAACATATACTGCCCGGCCAGGGGGATGGTTTACTATTGGCTGGAAATTTATTAGGCTGCCTATAGCAATCAATCACAGCTCAGCTTCTATTTTCTTACAGGTCATTAATATGACATATTCAAATTCTATTTTGTTATAGCTAACATCAGTTATTTATTAACCCGGGCGTAGCCGGGTACTACAGCTAGTTTTATATATAATATACTGTCTGCAAGGGGATCTAAAATGAGTGATTAATTATCTGAGTACTCAGAGGGACCTTTCCAGTTAAATGCTTTATGAATGTTGTAAGACTAATTTCTGTGTTTCTTGTTGGATAAGCAACATTTAATAACACTATTGTTAATACATGTATTGTAGGGATGGGCGAGTCTACTCGCTAGGACTCGTTACTCGGCGAGTAGTAAGGGACTTGCAGGACTCGGTAGTCTGCGAGTTTCCCAGCGATTACTCGCACAGCAACGAGTCCAATGCAAATCAATATCAATCCTAGTTTTGTCAGAGACTCTGACAAAACTAGGATTGCCATTGACTTGCATTGGTCTGATTACTGTGCAAGTAATCGCAGGGAAACTCGCAAAGTAACTGCTGTTACTTTGCGAGCCGAGTCCAGCTGTCTGCTCTGTGCAGGCTGCCGCAGCTCCAGGGTCCTAGAGCCCGCCTGCTCACAGAGATGATGTAGCAGAGCTGAGATTGTTCTCAGTCTGCTCATTCCCTGTGCATAGACATCTATATCTATGCACAGGGATGTAGCAGAGAGGACATCACGTTTTGGACTATGTCGGACGGAAGAGGATTTTTTTAATTAAAGATGAAGTCCCTAATGGCTTTTTTTTTTTTATTTCTAATAAAAAATTTTCTCTATGTTGTGTTTTTTTAACCCTTTATTGGAGATTCTTAGTGGCCGGGTCAAACGTGGCCTGACATTAAGAATCTCGGGCTTAATACCAGCTTGTATAACAAAGCTGGTATTAACCCCTTTATTACCCAGCGTGCCACCGCCACCAGGGCCACTGGAAGAGCGGGGTTCAGCGCCAGAGGATGGCGCTTCAATGAACGCACCATCTTCTGGGGTGGCTGTGGGCTGCAATTTGCAGCGGGGTGTGCCCAGAAAGCTTGGGCTTCCCTGCGCTGCGGATTCCAGCCCCCAGCTGCTTAGCTGTACCTGGCTAGACATAGAAATTGCGCGGAGCCTCACGCTTTTTTTATTATTATTTCATGAAATTCATGAAATAATTAAAAAAAAGGGATCCTTTATATTCTTGTGTCCGGCCAGGTACAAATAGGCACCTGGGGGTTGGGGGCAGCCCGTCGCTGCCTGCTGGATCCGGCTGGTTCCAGAAATACGGCGAAGCCCACGTGAAATTTTTTTCTGACAAATCCATAAAACAATGTAAATAAAAGGGACTGCATCTTTATTAACCCCTGGACCATGTGCGAGGGGTTAATAAAGATGCAGTCCCTTTTTTAGGATTGTTTTATTGATTTTTCAGAAAAAAAATTACATGGGCTTCGCCGTATTTCTGGAACCAGCCAATATTAGACATGACCGCCATGAATTTCTATTAAATTGTTTTAAAAAAACACAACACAGAGAAAAAATTTTATTAGAAATAAAAAAAAAAGTATATTTGAAAGTTTATTAAAATCACTTGCTCTACATTATTATTAAATTAAAGTTTAAACGCCGGTTACACTTTAACTGTTAGCATTTATACCAACATTTATGTAGAACCTGAATCCTACAAACAAGTTCATACTATGCAATTCTTCTACTTTTGTTCCTGCAATATTTAGAAACTATGGCAACAAATATGCTGCAATTTTGGAAAATTGCTGCAAAAAAATTGTAACACAATTCAATCACGCAAAGATAACTTAAAGACTCTTCTTCTGCTCTTGACAGTCACTTTATATAAGACAACTCAAATTACTTTATATATGGAACATTAGTGATGTTGGAAACCTCCTAAGTTGCTATCTCTGCTCTCACACATAATAATTACAGGTATCATTCATATCTCTGAAGGTGCCTAGTGTTACACCACTACAAATTCAATTTGTGATAATCTTTATAAATATTAATGTGATTACTGAATACATTATATTACACTTTTTCTAGATGCTCCCCAAAAATGAATGTGAAGAAAATTTACAATTAGAAAAACAGGAAGACAGTTTGCAAGTGTGCAGTGAAAAAGACGTTCAAACAGCAGCAAATAAAGGTGATTTTATCTGATCGCTTCTATATTTATTACATCTGTAAATTGTCATTGTTTCCATTACAATTTTAATATATCATGTATTGAAAATATATAGCAATACATTGAATAGAACATTTGTATATGTGGCAGCTTTCTTGTGGATTTTCATTAGTACTTTGTACACAGATCTCCCTGGGAAACTGCTTCTAGAGCTTATTTTAAATGAAAGGGGGATTACCAGTTTGAGACATGTAATAACTGACAGTTGTAATCACAATCGGCATTACTGAGCTGTCCTCCCACAGTAGTGTCAGCTATGCTGTAGAGTTATGCCTGATTACATTTAACACTTCCGGGAAGCAAGTAGGTGTGCAAGGGGGGTACAATAGAACTTTGTATTATTACTAACACAGCTGCTGATGGGGTTCTCCTCTTGTTCCACAGTCTGAGGAATGGAAGCTGAAGACGTAATAGTTGTAGTCACTCACAGCTCTTCATTACATGGCTCACACTGATAATGCCCACTAACATTTAGAATAAACTCTCAGATTCTTAGAGAAATCTATGTATGGCCGCCTGGACATCTTAACAGCTCATATACATATTATAAAAAGCAAACATTTCTCTGCAATAAGAATTGCAATTATCATTACATTCAACTGATAGATGGCTTTGGAGGGTTGATCCCAGTGGAAGATTTCCTTAATTATGCTTCATAGATGATGGTTTAAGTTCTTTGTTCACCTGAAGTCTCAGATCTTAATTTTTTTGCAGTTTTTGTATAAGGCTGGCTTCACACTACAGTGTGATCCGGTCCGGAGCTGTCCAGTGTAAACCAGGCAGCCCCGCACCGGTTTTTGGCCCCATAGTAGCCTATGGGGCCGGATTGAGCCGGATGGCAGCTCTCTGCCATCCAGTTCATCTCTCCGGTGGAATCCGGGAGAATTCGGATTATTCTCTCCGGACACAAAAATGATGCTTACATCATTTTTGTGTCCGGGGAGAAAAATCTCCCCAATTTGCCGGATCCTGGATTCGCCCGGATTCTCCCGAATCCTCAGGGATCCGGGGCAATCCGGCGCTCCCTAACATAGGAGCCTATGGGGCCGGATTGCCCGGTCCGGGAGGATCCGGGAACCGGATACCGGCGGCTGCACGCCACTGTTGTTTCAGGACCACCTTGAAAAATCAGCAGCTGCGGCTGCAATTACAACCATCCGGCTGCACATAGGACCGGAAGGCACATTTGGCCCTACGGTTCAGTGTGCTGATCCGGTCCGGGGCTGTCAGGGTCATCCCGGACAGCCCCGGACTGGATCACACCGTGGTGTGAAGCCAGCCTTACAAGATATTTGTATGAAACATTCCCCTGCCCTTCTTTTTCTTTTTAATTTGTCTTTCACTAATCACATATATAGTATATTGATGCTTGGGGAAGAGGTTTAAAATTATTATTATTATTGTTATTATTATAGCACCCATTTATACCATGGCGCTTTACATGTGAAAAGGGGTATACACAATAAAGACAAGTAAATATTCATGGACAATACAAGGGTTCACAGTTTACAAGGGTTGAGTAAGGATACAGTAGGTGAGGGAAGAGCCTGGCCCTGTGGCCTGAGGGTTACTGCAAGCTGTAGGCTTGTCAGAAGAGGGAGGGTCTTCAGTATCCTTTTGAAGGTCTGCATGGTAGGCGAGAGTCTGATATGTTGGGGCAGAGAGTTCAAGAGTATGGTGGATGCAGAAGGAGGAGAAATCTTGTAAGTGGTTGTGGTAAGAGGAAATAAGAGGGAATGAAAGAAGGAGATCTTGCGGGGATCAGAGGTTATGCTCAGGTAAGTACCGGTAGACTATATCACAGATGTATTGTCACGATGGTCTCTCTTACCAGGGAGACTTGTGACTGCTTTTGACCCCAGTCTCATGTTTGTTTTGAGACTTGATGTTAAACGTCCCTTTTACCTTAGGCAATGGAAGAGTTAATGTCAGTCTGCTGTCGGCAAGCTCATTAGGTCTTGCTCAGATGTGGCCTTTCTGCAATTGCTTTTTCCCCTTTATATATCCTTTGGTCCCAGCATGCCTTGCTGGAGATTGAATTCATACTGGCTAAAGCTTTCTGCTGTGAAGTTGTCTGCTGTCTGGTGAAGTGACAGCAGACGTGAAGTTGCTGCCTTGTACTTTGTCTGTCTTCCCTTTCCCTCGTGTCTCCTATAGTGCAGTGGTTGTGGACTAGTGTTTCCACCTGCCATTCCCTGGGCTAACATCAGGGCCAGCGAGGGCTCTAGGTATCCTGCTCGGCGACAAGTTGAAAGAATTCATATAGGGTCGATAGGGAGATCATGCCACAACCGCAAGTAAGTGCAGGAGGTCACCTCTCCCCCATTCCCTATGAGCAAGGCCCTCACCTGTATTTATCCCCCTGGTGTCTCCCTGTCTGTTGTTCTGTGTAACGCACCGGACATCGTTGGTACGTGCTTCACTGTCACGCACGGTTGTCAGATATTCTCTTGTCCAGCATGACATGTATGGAGGGAACAGGTTGCAGATAGGTTTGTATAGTAACGGTTTTGAACTGTAGTCTTTGGAAAATGGGAAGCCTGTGAAGGGATTGGCGGAGAGGAGAGGTCGGGTAATATCAAGGGAACAGGTGGATTGTTTGGGCAGCAGAGTGTAGGATAGATTGCAGGGGTGCAAGGGTGTTTTAACGGAATCCAGAGAACAGGAGAATGCAGTAGTACAGGTGTTAGATAATGAGCGCATGCACTTGTGTTTTTGCAGATTCTTGGTTAACGAATGTTATGATCTAGGAAATATTTTTGAGTTGGAGTTAGTAGGAGATGAAGAGGGCTTGGATGTGTGACTTGAAGGAGAAGAAGAGTCAAGAGTTAGAATGCAGGACTGGAGAGAGTGAGCAGCCATTGACTTTGATGGATAGGTTTGTTGTGGGCGGTAAAGAGAGGAGGAGGAAAGATGAGGAATTCTGTTTTTTCCCATGTTAGGTTTATGAAATCGAGCAGAGAAAAAGGTCGAAATAGCATTCACACATTGTGGAATTCTGATTAGTTAGGAGGTTATATCAGGTCAAGAGAGGTATATCAGTGTTTCATCAGCGTAGAGGTGATACTAAAATCCGTTTGACCCTATGCTTTCCCAGGTCGAAGGTATAGATGTAAAAGAGCAGAGGTGCAGGAACTGCAACAGATTGGGGGCGAGATGAGGAGATGGTGTGATAGTGGGAGACGTTGAAGTTTTGGTCAGTTAGGTATGAAGAGATCCAAGATAGGGCCAAGTCTGTGATGCCAAGGAATGAGAGAATCTATAGTAGGAGGGATTGGTCTACAGAGTCAAAGGCACAGGAAATGTACAAGACGAGGAGGAGAGAATAGTGTTGTTTGGCGGTAAGTAGGGTGTTGGTGACTTTAGTTAGGGTAGTTTCAGGGAAATTATGTGGTCGGAAGACAGATTGCAGCCAGGCAAAGATGGACCAGGTGGAGGGGTGGGAGTACAGTTCAAGATGCACATGCTATTCCAGCAGTTTTGAGATTTAAGGGAGAAGCGATGTGAGGCAATAGCTAGACACAGAGGGTGAGACAAGGGAGGGCTTTTTGAGGATGGGTATGAGCGAGGCATGTTTAAAGGATTAAGGAAAAACACCAGTTGTTGGTAATAGGTTGAAGAGATGGGTTAGAGTCAGGACAAAGACTGTGGTGAGGTTGGGGATGAGGTGGGATGGGAGTGGGTCAAATGGAGAGGAAAGTTGATCTTCTGTCATGTTGGAGAAGCTGATTTTGGAGAAAGAGGGTTGAGTTGTTGTGTGGAGGGGCTGTGGGGACTGTTGTCAAAGTTCACTTTGATGTTATCAATTTTCTGCTTAAACAAAGAAGCAAAGTCTTCAGCTGAGATGAGAGGCGAGGGAGGAGGTACTGGGGATGGAGGAGAGAGTTGAAAGTGTTGAATAGCTGTTTAGGATTGTGAGATATTGAGGGTATGAGAGATCAGTTGGTTTGTTTTGCAGCAGTGAGTGTGGAATTGAAATTGGTGAGGGACTGATTGTCTGTGATGAAGTCATCGTTGGAATGCGATTTTTTCCATTTCTGCTCAACAACCTGGAAGGATGCCTCAGTTCTTTTGTCAGGCTGGTGTGCCAGGGTTGCCAGTTGTTTGTTTAAATCCAGGTGTTTGAGATTTCTGTGAGGATGTATAAGTTTGTGGGAATTGTTTACTAGGAAAGGAGAGGGAAAATAATGTAAGTAGATTGTAGTCAGACATGGGGAGAGGTGAATTGCAAAGGTTAGATAGAAACAGGTGAAGAAGAGCCCCATCATGTGACCATCTTTGAGAATAGCTGTAGAGGACCATTGAGTAGTCCAAAGGAGGAAGTGCGTTTTAACCCCTTCACCATCCAGCCTATTTTGACCTTACTGTCCTTGCCATTTTTTGCAATTCTGACCAGTGTCCCTTTGAGAGGTAATAACTCTGGAACGCTTCAACGGATCGTAGCAATTCTGAGACTGTTTTTTCGTGACATATTGGGCTTCATGTTAGTGATAAATTTAAGTAGATAATTTTTGCATTTATTTGTGAAACAAATCGGAAATTTGACGAACATTTTGAAAATTTTGCAATTTTCAAATTTTGAATTTTTATTCTGTTAAACCAGAGAGTTATGTGACACAAACTAGATAATAAATAACATTTCTCACATGTCTACTTTCCATCAGCACAATTTTGGAAAAAAAAATATTTTTTTGTTAGAGTTCTAAGGGTTCAAAGTTTATCAGTAATTTCTAATTTTTCCAGGAAAATTTGCAAAACCATTTTTTTAGTGACCACATCACATTTGAAGTCCCTTTGAGGGGACCACATGACAGTAAATATCCAAAAGTGACACCCTTCCAAAATCTGCACCCCTCAAGTTACTCAAAACTACATTCAAGAAGATTATTAAGCCTTCAGGTGCTTCCCAGAAAAGCAACGTGGAAGGAAAATATGGACATTTTAATTTTTCCAACAAAATTGTTCTTTTAGCCTCAATTTTTTCATTTTCACATGGGCAATAGGATAAAATGGATCCTAAAATGTATTGGGCAATTTCTTCTGAGTGCACTGATACCTCATATGTGGTCATAAACCACTGTTTGGGCGAATGGCAGGTCTTGGCAGGGAAGGAGTGCCATTTGACTTTTTGAATGGAAAATTGGCTATGGAGTAAGCATATGGAGAGCCCCTGTGTGCCTAAACTTGTGAATGACCTCAAATCATTTGCAGGTCATGACCATGCCAAATACTGGAGTTGGATGTAAAATATCAGTACTCCAGTATTGGCAAATTTCTGGTTTCTTCACAATCCCCATGTTAAGGACCAGTCCCCAATATTTCAACATTTCTACTAAGTCAAGGGGGCTCCAAGTAGAAAATGATGAATTTAGGTTTTCGGCCAAAAATTGCTGGGCGTACAGGTTAGTTTGCTCCACCATAAGACTGACAATTGACTCAGATAAATAGACATTGAAAAAGTCTATTTCCCTCAGGTAGGCAGTCTCGAACTGGATTCCTGATTGAGGAACGAAATCAGGAATCCGTGGAGCAAAATTTTCAGGGACAGGGTCCAGATGGGGGCTCTAGTGTAGGTTGGATATGACTAGCACTAGTTGGGGGTTACTCACAACTTGGCTGGGGGTCTTACTCCATGGCCTCCGGCTCTTCTTTCCCAGCCTCCGGCTCTTCTCCCCAGGCCTCCAGACGATTTCTTCTCTTGCGATGTCTTTGTGGCGGTAAGTCTGTGTCGATGCAGAAAGAAGACTGGGAGGAATAGAGAAAAGTGGAGTCCTCTCCCTCACTATCAGCTTCGGAGGCAATAATGGCATATGCCTCCTCAGCTGAGTACACCTTTTGTGACTGGGATGAGCGGGACATTTTGCGTTAGCTGTATGCTTGTGTACAAAATCTAAACTTTATAATAGTGTGCATGTACATGTGTACGTGCGAGTAATTGGTGAAACTTTAAGGCAGCGGTAGTCAGGTACGGGGAGGGCAGGCAGGGCTGTCAAGTGTGGGGAGGGCAGGCGGGGGCTGTCAGGTGCTGGAAGGGCAGGAGGCTGTCAGGTGCAGGGAGGGCAGGCGGGGAGTCAAATGCAGCAGGTCACAGGGCAGGAAGGTGATTACTGGGTAGGGGGGTGATCACTGGGCAGCAGGGGGCAGCAGAGGGTAGAGGAGAGGATCACCAGGCAGGGGTGTGATCACTGGGCAGCGGAGGGCAGAGGAGGTGATCACAAGGCAGGGGAGTGATCATTGGGCAGCGAGGGGGCAGCGGAGGGCAGGGGGGTGATCGCGGGGCAGAAATGGTGATCTCTGGGAAGTAGGGGTGATCTCTGGGCAGTGGGGGGGCAGCAGAGGGCAGGGGAGGTGATCACTAGGCAGTGGGCTTATCACTAGCGGCAGCAGCAGGGGGCTCTCACACCAGGAGCAGTGAGCAGCAGCAGCAGCTGGCTGAACTCAGCAGAGGGTGAGAGAGTGACCGGAGATCTAGGATCAGGGATCAGGGATTGAGGGAGAATTGGAGAGCAGGGGGGTGATAACAGGGCAGGGGGAGCAAGGAGGGCAGCGGCAGAGCAGCAGGGGAGAGCGGAGGATTACCAGATGGCAGCAGGGGGCGAAAGAAGCAGTGGTGGGTGAGAGAGAGCAGAGATCAGGGGGATAGAATCGGAGGGCAGGGGATGCAGCTACAGCAGTCAGTGGCATTGTTGGCGGCGGATGCATCAGCATGGGACCTAGCTCTTCAGCCTCCATGGACAGGATGAGGCTGAGGAGGGATGGCACCCACAGGTCACACCGCCCCTCCACATCTGATTGGAGAGATAGAGTCACATGAACGCTTGCTCCAATCAGACCTGGGTGGGTGACACAGAGGTCACTTTGCTCCAGCCAATAGCTGATGCTACTGCAGCATCGGCTGTGACTGGATTTCAATATTTCACCAAATGTCATTGGTGTAATATTACAATTGCTGTGATTGGCAGTTTCACTTTCAACCGCCAATCACAGCGATTGGATGCACGGGAGGGGGGCAAAGCCACCCCCCTGGGGTCAACTAGAGGTCCTCTCCTATGTGCAGCTTCAGTAACTTTTCACTGACCTCGGTCACCGGGGTTGCACGACCACAAACCCACCATGACGTTGTACAACGTCAAAGGTGAGAAAGGCACAGAAACCCATAACGTTTGTGTAACGTCAAGTGTCGGGAAGGGGTTAAGAGCTAAGAGGCAGCTGAGTGGGAAGTGTCAATAGGAATGATGAAAAAACTCATGATGATAATGGAGATGTCAGTGGAAAGCACATAAAGTAGCCAGGTGGTGAAGTGGTCAAGAAAGGTGGTGGCTGGCCCTGGGGTCAGTAGATTACATCCAGTTGTAGGTTGGAGGGAGAATAGATCCAGACAAAATGCACCTCAAAAGAAGGTGGCAGTGGAATTGGATAAATGAGCATTTATGCAACAGGAGAAAACAAACTTCTCCACCATGCTTGTTTCTGGATCAGGGTGTATGGGAGACATGGAATCCACCATAAGAAAGTGCACCTTTATGTTAGCAGGGCTGTGTCAGAGGGGGTGAGCCAAGATTCAGTAATCCCAAGGAAGCAGAGTTTTTCAGTGATGAAAAGGTCATGGATGTATGACAGTTTGTTGCAGATAAAGCATGGGTTCCATAGGGGTCCTGAGGGACTGTGAGAGTGGGGGGCTGGGTAAAAGGTGGGTATAAGGTTAGTATGATTGTGAAGGTTTGTGATAGATCGTGGATGAGGGTTAGAATGTACTATGGAAATATGGTGAGGAGGGCCAGAATTTGGAGAGATGTCATCAGCAATGAGGAGAAGCAGAGAGAGTTTTAGTAGGTGGCAGCAGGAGAGGGCATGAGATGGTCATGTTTGCCTGGATATAAAGGCTTGTATGTGGAGGCAAAGTTCTCAGAAGGAGGGGAGATGGGTGGGAAGAATGGAGGGAGAGATGATCAGTTCCTAACTCGGTGGTGTTGTTAGGGGATGTGAAGTATTATAGGGGTAAAATTGCAAAGAATCAGAATTTTCTTTACAGTGTATATGTATCCAGTTACCTTCAGGTCACTTTCGGTCCAACTCTGGTCTAATTCATTGTCTACACTTAATGATGCATGAGCCAACTACATCTAAGCTGTCTTGTGGCTCACAATATATACATATACACATGCAATCAGCTGTGAAGCATAGGCCAGAGGCCTGGACTCATCTTGGTCCCTTATTGAAAGCTGAGACCTGATGCAGCGTAGTAAACAGAGGTCATAAAAGAAAGTGAGAAGGGGGTGGACTTTGAAGTTACAAGCATACATAAGAATATATAGCAAGAACAGAGGAGGTCAAATAGAGGGAATGCTGGGTACAAAATGAATCATACCAGTTAAGGATAAGCACCACATACAGGGAGGTTCAAATACAGGGAAAGCTGGGAACAAATTGAATCATACCAGTTAGGGATAAGCAGTGCACTTGGGGAGGTTCAAATGGAGGGAAAGCTGTGTACAAATTTAATGATACCTGTTAGAGATAAGCAGTACAGACAGGAAGGTTCAAATGGAGGGAAATCTGAAATAAATAGAATCATTCCAATTAGTGATAAGTAGTACCAGTGAGGAGGTTCAAATGGAAGGAAAGCTGTGTACAAATGTAGTCATACCTGTAAGGCTGGTTTCACTCTGCAGTTTTTTCCCTGATCAGGTTCGATCAGGTTTGTGTGTCAAAACCAGGAGTGTCTCCATACCTCAGAACAGGTGTCAATCTTTCAATTATAGTTTTTCTCTGCAAGTTCCTCTCCTGGTTCCTCTCCTGGTTCCTCTCCGGGTTTTGGCACACACACCTGATCAGGGAAAAAATTGCAGTGTGAAAACAGTCTTAGGGATAAGCAGTACAGACAGGGAGGTTCAAATGGAGGGACATCTGGGTACAAATAGAATCATTCCAATTAGTGATAAGTAGTACCAGCAAGGAGGTTCAAATGGAAGGAAAGCTGGGCACAAATGGAATCATGCCTGTTAGGGATAAGCAGTACACAGGGAGGTTCAATTTGAGGGAAAACTGGGTAAATATTGAATCATACCAGTTAGGGATAAGCAGTACAAACAAATAGGTTCAAATAGAGGGAAAATTTGGTACAAATGGAATCATACCAGTTAAGGATAAGTAGTAGACACAGGGAGGTTCAAATGGAGGGAAAGCTGGGTAGAAATGGAATCATACCTGTGGGAAGATAGACATAATGATTAGATGATGATCAGAGAGCAGTGATGATAGATGACCAAGTACATCATGTTAATTCTGGTCTAATTCATTGTAGTACACTTATAAATTCACTTAATGATGCACGGGCTGACCACTTCAAAATTAAAAAAAGTAGATTCTCACTGGGACACCCTGTGGCTAATCAGTTAACAATACTTGATTAATATATTTTCTCTTGCATTTGTTTACATGTTTGTATGCACTGGTAGATTTTATGCACTGATTCTTTTGTGCCAATTTCCACTCTTGATTACCGTATATACTCGTGTATAAGCCGAGTTTTTCAGCCCAAAATTTGGGCTGAAAAGTCCCCCCCTCGGCTTATACACGGGTCTATACGGTAGACCCGTGTGGTGGGGGCTGTGTGGTGTGGGGCTGTGGAGGCTGGAGGAGGCGGGGGGGGGCTGCTGTATGAGCGGCCCCGTCACGTGGGGCCGCTCATTAAATATGCACTGCATCCCCCTGTCAATCAGCGGCAGGGGGAAGCAGTGCATATGGCCCCCCCAAAAGCTGGCACTGTCCCCCCTTGTAAGGGCCCCCCCCCCGGTGCTTATACATTACCATCCCAGTGTTCTGATCGGCGCCGCTCCTCGGTGCTTCTTCATCCTCCCGCGCTGGCTCCATCCGTGATCTCCGGCTGTCGCAGCGATGTGACGTCATCGCGCGACCGCTGGAGAACTCAGAACCCGGATGCAGCCAGCGCGGGAGGATGAAGACGCAGCACGGATGAGCGGCGCCGATCAGAACACCGGGATGGTAATGTATAAGCACCGGGGGGGGGCACTTACAAGGGGGGACAGTGCCAGCTTGTGGGGGCTGTTGGTACCCCCTGGGGGCTGTTGGTACCCCCAGGGGGCTGCTGGGTACCCTCTGGGGGCTGTTGGTACCCCCAGGGGGCTGTTGGTACCCCCAGGGGGCTGCTGGGTACCCCCTGGGGGCTGCTGGGTACCCCCTGGGGGCTGTTGGTACCCCCAGGGGGATGTTGATACCCCCAGGGGGCTGCTGGATACCCCCTGGGGGCTGTTGGTACCCCCAGGGGGCTGTTGGTACCCCCTGGGGGCTGCTGGGTACCCCCTGGGGGCTGTTGGTACCCCCAGGGGGATGTTGGTACCCCAGGGGGCTGCTGGGTACCCCCTGGGGGCTGTTGGTACCCCCAGGGGGATGTTGATACCCCCAGGGGGCTGCTGGGTACCCCTGGGGGCTGTTGGTACCCCCAGGGGGCTGTTGGTACCCCCTGGGGGCTGCTGGGTACCCCCTGGGGGCTGTTGGTACCCCCAGGGGTATGTTGGTACCCCCAGGGGGCTGCTGGGTACCCCTGGGGGCTGCTGGGTACCCCCAGGGGGCCGCTGTATAACCCCTGGGGGGTGCTGTATAACCCCTGGGGGGTGCTGTATAACCCCTGGGGGGTGCTGTATAACCTCTGGGGGCTGCTGTATATACTGCTGAGGCCTGTATACCACTGGGGCTGCTGTATATACCACTGGGGCTGCTGTATATACCACTGGGGCTGCTGGGGCTCCTGTATACTACCACTGGGGCTGCTGGGGCTCCTGTATACTACCACTGGGGCTGCTGTATACTATCACTGGGGCTGCTATATACTACCACTGGGGCTGCTATATACTACCACTGGGGCTGCTGTATACTACTGCGGGGCTGCTGTATACTACCGCTGGGGCTGCTATATACTACCACTGGGGCTGCTGTATACTACCACTGGGGCTGCTGGGGATGCTATATACTACCATTGAGGCTGCTGTATACTACCACTGGGGAGGCCTGTATACCACTGGGGGGGGACCTGTATACCACACTGCTGGGGGCTGTATACCTGTGCTGGGGTCCACCCTCGGCTTATACACGAGTCAATAGGTTTTTCCAGATTTTTGGGGCAAAAGTAGGGGGGTCGGCTTATACACGGGTCGGCTTATACACGAGTATATACGGTATGTCCCTAACTCTCCATCTATTTGCTTTCACCTTTAGAGGTATGCTTCACATTTGGTAGATATGCCCAAGAGTATGTGCCGCCCAGCTTAGGGGACCGGGATACCCGGCGCAGGGTCCCTTTCCTTGGGGGAGTCACTGGTGGCTGGACCCAGGCCGTGGCCCCAGGCTGGCACACTCCTAAAAGGGGGTATTTACAGGGGATTTAGAAGTTTATATAGTTTATAAAGTTTGTAGATGTTATTGTCGTGACGCCACCCAGAATAATGTGGCTATATATGGCCACCGCTGCCTTGTACTGGCCAGGGGATGATGGTGAGAGGCAGCTGAGATGGTATAGCCCTTTTCCGGGTAGGGCTGTAGGGTCCCCTGGACAGGTGATGTTAAAGTTAATGATGGATGAAGATGGAAGTATGGTGAGGAGATGTTAAGGGCACAGACACTTACTTGATTCACAGCAAATCCTCTCAGCGGTGATGGTCCCAATCCTGGATAGATGGTAACTGTTAAATCAGAGGCTGAGGCACAGATGAGGTTTAACTGGTTTACTTTCAACCAAACTATAATACAACAAGTCCCGTCTCCGGAGTCTGCAATAGGGGTTCAGTTGCTCAGGCCCCACCGGGTCCTTTACCTCCTGCTTGCGCTGTCTATGTGGCCCTGCTGCCGTGTGTGAACTCGCTGCCGGCCCAAATCTGTCCTCTCTGGGTCCCACTCAACAGGCAACTTGAGTCCTTTGTCTCTCTCTGCTTACCCCCTCCGGGAGTACTGCTGAACTCTTAGTATGTTGCTGTGTCTGGCCCTGTGAAGCTTGTTGTTACCTCACGTTTTTCCAGTTGCTGTATTGTATATAACTAATGCAGCCACGGATCCGGTATCCGTATCTGCGCTTTTTATCTAGGGTAGATAATGATGCTACCCGATTCTGAAAGTGTTTCTCTTATCAGTTTTCTCCTCCTCAGACCGATGGCTTGGCCCTGGAAATTGTCAGCCAGTCCTCAGGAACTCAATGCAGCTCCTGTCACTCTGAGCTCGTGGCTCCAACTGTCTGAAAATTTACCTCAAACCAGTGTTTTATCTCTAGGGAAGTCTCTGGTGTCTCTGGAGCTCCCCCTACTGGCCAAAGGTGGTAGTGCAGTGGCTTGGCTTTCTAAGTGAGTGCAACTATTATGATCTTATACTGTGGCTAATACCTGCAGGGGCGCCACATTCCCCCTTAGTTAAGAACAGTACTCCGGGACTGTGGGACAATAAACATAAGATATAACAGATAATATCTACAGAGTCTTAAAAAAAAATAAAAAGTTACAAAAACCACTCAAGTTTAAAAAATAGAGTCTTGTAAAAAGTCACTTCAAATAGCGTCCATTAATACAGCTCTGTCCTTGAGGGCTATTTATTTGTTAGGAAAGGCACTGCAATTAGCGTCCATTTTTCCAACAAAGTTTATGAATAATTTAAGAATGTTCAAAAAACAGTCTTTCCGGAGCTTTAATTTACCGCCTCCGGGCTGATAAATGAAGAAAAGAGTTCAAGAATATGCAAGTAGTTCATACAGAATAGTCTCTGTAGGTACTGAGCTTTTTAACGTTACATCTAATAACTACTGATTAACAACTAAACAAGTTCCTTTCAGATATTTCTGGTTGAAATATCTATTTACATTTGGTAGTCTGCATATCTTGCTGGTAATTGACCCTGAGTACTACGCTGTGATCTGCGTAACGCTTGTGTACTGGGTGTACTCAATGTGATGGTGTGAGTGGACGTATACCTAGTAAGTACTTCTGGTTCTGCTAGGGATAATTCCACATTTGTGGGATTGGCAATTCCACCGTGTCCAGGACTATTATTACTAGGAATTTGTTCTTCCTGTCTTGGAACTTCTTGTGGTACAGGGTCTGCTTCTAATTCTATTGGTCTTGGGGCTTCTGGTATTACAGGCTCTGGTGTTTGATAGAAGGCCATCATGGGAACTACTACTGCACCATTGTAGGTTGGCCAGGTTTTAGGAAAGTCTCCTAAATAGGTGTGATATACTCCATCTTCTTCTTTTTTGTCAACAGGTTGAACCGGTACTGGTTGAATAACTTCTGATTCAGGTTGAATGACTTCTTTTCCTTTCAATGTCTCTGGACATAGTTTTAGATTGTCTCTTGACACTAGTACTGATGTTAATCCACCATCTTTGCTTATAAGACACATTTTAGGATTGTTCACTCTCATTGGTAAAACTGTATATGGGTCGGATTCCCACTGATTGTCCAGTTTATTAGTGCGACGGTTTCTCTTGAGCACTTGATCACCAGGTTTTAATGGGGTTGCTAGAGCATTCTGGTTGAAGTATTGCTCTTGTCTTTCTCTAGTTTTCTGGAGATTCCTTTCTACGCATTCTTGCACTTGGCGATACTGTTGTTGGCGTAGGGAGTCCCAGTTGGAATCCTGCACTTCTGCGTCAGGTTTTACAATGCCCATTTCTAGATCTATTGGTAGCTTGCCAGGTCTTGCACGCATAAGGTAAGCTGGGGTACAGTTTGTGGAGCTTACCGGGACATTGTTATAGAGGTCTACCAAGTCAGGCAATTTCTCTGGCCATAGGTTTCTCTCTGTCTCTGGTAAAGTCTTTAAGAGATCGATTACAATATGGTTCATTTTTTCGCATAAGCCATTTGTTTGCGGATGATAGGCTGTTGTACGGATCTTCTTGCAGCCATACATATTGCAAAATTCTCTGAAGATCTCTGATTCAAATGCTGTGCCTTGGTCTGCGAGTACTTGTTCCGGATATCCATGAGGTCTGCAAAAGTATGTCTGGAACGCCTTAGCTGCTGTCTTTGCAGTGAGATCTTTCACGGGCACTACTACCAGGAAGCGTGAGTAATGGTCCACGATGGTTAAAGCATAGACATAGCCGGACCGGCTTGGTGTCAATTTCACGTGGTCTATTGCTACGAGCTCAAGTGGTTGCTTGGTAACTATAGGCTGGAGTGGTGCTCTTTGGTTTTTTAGATCTTTTCTTCTGAGGTTGCACGGACCACAGTTTCTGCACCATTCTTCAATTGATCTTCTCATTCCAACCCAGTAGAATCTGTCTCTTAAAAGTACTTCTAGCTTTTTCCACCCGAAGTGACCAGCACCATTGTGATAAGCTTCTAGGACCATTTTTACATCTTGTTTAGGCACAATGATCTGCCATACTAGCTCATGCGTCTTTGGATTGGTATATCTTCTGCACAGCTTTCCTTGGTACAGGAACATTTTGCCTCTCTCTTTCCAGAGTTGATGTGTCTCTTTCGGTGCATTTTCATTGGGATACGCACTTTGCTCAGTCAGCAGTTCTTTCACCAACTTCACAGCTGGATTGCTGTCTTGAGTGTCAGCCCATCTGTGGTGTGCTAATGGGTTGAGATTCACTTGTTGATGTTTCTGGTAGGCACTGGATTGATACTGTCCTACCTTGGGACGATGGAAGGCGGGTAGTTCAATTTCTTCAAGTTCTACCGGTTCTTCTTCCACGTCTCTCAAGTGCGGCATCCGAGATAAGGCGTCTGCATTTCCATTCTTTCGGCCTGCTCTATACTTGATCACGAAGTTGTAATTAGACAGCCGGGCTATCCATCGCTGTTCCAGCACACCTAGCTTGGCTGTATCCAGGTGGGTCAATGGGTTGTTATCAGTATAGACGGTGAATTCTGCAGCTGCCAAGTAGTGTTTGAAACGCTCAGTCACAGCCCAGACTACTGCCAGTAGTTCTAACTTGAAGGAGCTGTAATTTTCAGGATTTCTTTCAGTAGGCCGGAGCTTTCTACTTGCAAAGGCGATGACTTTCTCCTTGCCTCCTTGCTTCTGAGATAGTACTGCTCCCAGTCCCACATTACTGGCATCTGTGTAAAGGATGAAAGGTTGATGGTAATCGGGGTATGCCAGAACTTCTTCTCCGGTCAATGCCTTCTTCAACTTTTCAAAGGAATCTTCCCTCTCATCACTCCACTGGAAAGGAGGATTGCGATTTGAAGGCTTCTTCGACTGCCCTACCAGGATGTCTTGTAGAGGTGCTGCTAGCTTGGTGAACCCTTGGATAAATCTACGATAGTAGCCCACCAGTCCCAGGAATTGCCTCACCTGTTTCACGCTGGTAGGTCTTGGCCAATCCCTTATTGCGGTTACTTTCTCGGGATCCGGTGCTACTCCTTCTGAACTTACAACGTGTCCCAGGTATTGTACCTTTGGCTTTAGAAGGTGACATTTTGATGGCTTGATCTTCATACCATACCGGGATAAGGCTTCGAACACTTCTGCCAGATCTTGTAGATGTTGTTCGTAAGTCTTTGAGTAGACTATTACATCATCTAGGTACAGAAGGACGGCTTCAAAGTTCTTGTGTCCGAGACAGCATTCCATCAATCGCTGAAAGGTACCGGGTGCGTTGCAGAGTCCGAACGGCATACAATTAAATTCACAGAGACCCATTGGTGTGGTAAATGCTGTCTTCTCTTTATCTTCCTCAGCCACAGGGACTTGCCAATACCCACTTGTTAAGTCTAAGGTGGAAAAATAATTAGCAGATCTTAAAGCAGCTAATGACTCTTCAATTCTAGGTAAGGGGTAGGCGTCTTTATGGGTAATGTGATTAATCTGCCGGTAGTCTACGCACATTCTCATGGTTCCGTCTTTCTTTTTAACTATTACCAGAGGGGCTGCCCAGGGGCTACAACTGTCTCTTATTACCCCGGCCTGTTTCATCTCCCTCAGCATGTCTTTAGCACATTGATAATGAGCGGGCGGTATGGGTCTATATCTCTCTTTTATTGGTGGGTGGTTACCGGTAGGAATTGTATGTTCTACCCCTTTAATCTGTCCGAAGTCTAATGGGTGTTTACTGAAAACCCGTTCATATTCTTCTACTAGTCGGTACACCCCTTGTTTTTGGTGGGTAGGTGTTGAATCTGTACCTATATGCAGCTGCTGACACCAATCTTCTAATTCTCCACTTGAACCATTGTCGTCCGCCTGACGTGACGGATTCAAGGGCCCAATGGCTATGATGGCATTGTTGTCAACAGTGTATAGCTTGGCCATTGTAGCGTACCTTGGTAAAGTGACCTCTTCCTCTCCACAATTCAAAAGACGTATGGGCACTCTTCCCCTGTGTACCTCGACTATTCCTCTAGCCGTTAATATCGTGGGTCTACTATCAGTGTACACAGGCTCTACCAAGGCTTGGTAATCTCGTCCTTTAATACCAATGGCTGCTCTACACCATACCAGCATTTCAGTTTTTGGAGGTATTACTATAGGAGTTGGGTCACTTACCCTCACACTGCCGATTTCTCCACCTGCAACCTCTACTTGTTGCTTCAGCACCAATGCTTTTATCTCTCTCCGGAGAATTCTCTGCTGGCAGGATTGGGCAGTTTCCGCAAATTGCTGTAAAATAGTAATAACCTCGGAAAAACAATTTTCTAAAACATTCATACCTATCAATACAGAAGGTTCCCGTCGGTTAACATCAACAATTATGATACCCTGATTCTTTAATTCTACTCTACCAATCTTAATGGTCATCTCTCTAAATCCTACTTGCGGTACCAATTTTCCATTACTAGCATATATACTTAGCTCAACATTAGATGGTCTTTTATCAATGTCTGAATCTGCCCAGTACCTCTTATAAAGGATATGTGGTATAGATGAAATCTGGGAACCAGTGTCCAACAAGGCATTGAGGGGAATACCGTCCAGCACGATGGGGATAATGGGACGTCCTCCGACGTACTTATCGTGCCAGGATGTTGGGCCTTGAAAGTTCACTCCTGCGAAGCGGCCCGCATTCCCAGGGGATCCTTGTTTAAATCACAATTGCGGGCGATGTGGCCTGGCTTCCGGCAACGGCGGCAAATAGGCTGTCCATCCGGCTGGTAACGGTCGTTGGGTCGTCCTCTCCACGCTGGGTATCTCTGGGGTCTCATCCAGGGAATATCCTCTCTGCGGTTCGCCAACTCCATCTTGGGTGTAGTCTGTGATTCTCTCATTTCCTGCATGGTTTTAGCCATTGAGGTGACAATGTCTGTTAGAGAGTCAAGCTTTTGCTGGAAAGCATCATTAGCACTGGCCTCCAGGGGCTTAACTGATGTCACTGGCATTCTCTGTTGTTGAGGGGTTTTTGTAATGGATGGCTCAGGATCCTGATCCCAAAGTGCCTCTGCCTGCTGGAGACGAATAGCGCTCTCCTTTAACTGGGCAAATGTCACTTCAGGGTCCTTGAAAGTCAGCATACTCGCATGCCCTCGATGAGAAGGGGTTAATAGTCCCTCAATGAATTGATCTTTTAACAATTTATCAGCGCCAGTGTTAAACATTGGTTCAGCCAGTGTAAGCGCTTTAAGGGCCTCCTGTAAATTCAGGGCAAAGTCTCTCACACTCTCATTGGCCTTTTGTTTGCAATTGAAGAATTTGGTCTTTGCTTTGCTACCAGCAGTAGTTTCAAATACTGCCTTTAATCCAGCTAGAATATGCTCAGCAGTGTCTTTTAGATCAGCGGACCATGCTGTGACTTCTCGCTTGGCATTACCACTTAACTGTGCCATCAGCAAACCGACACGCTGAGCTTCTGCCATTGGAAACATGTTTAAATAGGCCAGCAATTTTTCTTTAAAATCATCAAAAGTATTAGGCTTACCTTCATACACTGGAAGCCATGGAGCACCTGGGGTATATGGCATCAACATCGGCATAATGGGCGCTGCACCTTGCGCCGCTGTGCTGCCGAGCGCTCTGTTCTGTGATTCAGCTGCATTTGTGTCGCCGGGTGTTTCGGCGTCTCCGTGCTGCGACATGTTGCGCCCCCTTAGTTAATCCGGACCCTTCCGGTCCTCTGCCTCCGTCGGGATGGCGTATAATCGTTCCGCTGTGCAGCAGGATTGGTTTTCCCCTTTTGCAGACGTCAGAGCTCTCAGCTTGGTACCGCCCACAAAGACACGCCCCCTTCTGCTTCTGCTCGCCGTGAGCTCAGTAATGGCGGAATCTGAAATTTTTCAGTCAGATCAGAGCTCAGGGCTATGACACAGTTCAAATAGCAGTCTCGTGCTGTGGCAGTTATGAGGTAATTAGTGATGATGCAATTTTACCTCAGAGGCTGGCGGCCATTTTGTTTCAATGTTAGTCAATGGGGAAAAGTCTATTTCAATGGTTTCCAATGGGAAAATCACTTTTTGATAAAAAAGTCAATTTTTCTCGGATTTTCTCACAATTTTCGGCATTAATCACGGCACACAGTACCTGATTTAACCAGGCACGGTGAATCCTGTTCGTGACGCCAAAGGGAGATGTGCCGCCCAGCTTAGGGGACCGGGATACCCGGCGCAGGGTCCCTTTCCTTGGGGGAGTCACTGGTGGCTGGACCCAGGCCGTGGCCCCAGGCTGGCACACTCCTAAAAGGGGGTATTTACAGGGGATTTAGAAGTTTATATAGTTTATAAAGTTTGTAGATGTTATTGTCGTGACGCCACCCAGAATAATGTGGCTATATATGGCCACCGCTGCCTTGTACTGGCCAGGGGATGATGGTGAGAGGCAGCTGAGATGGTATAGCCCTTTTCCGGGTAGGGCTGTAGGGTCCCCTGGACAGGTGATGTTAAAGTTAATGATGGATGAAGATGGAAGTATGGTGAGGAGATGTTAAGGGCACAGACACTTACTTGATTCACAGCAAATCCTCTCAGCGGTGATGGTCCCAATCCTGGATAGATGGTAACTGTTAAATCAGAGGCTGAGGCACAGATGAGGTTTAACTGGTTTACTTTCAACCAAACTATAATACAACAAGTCCCGTCTCCGGAGTCTGCAATAGGGGTTCAGTTGCTCAGGCCCCACCGGGTCCTTTACCTCCTGCTTGCGCTGTCTATGTGGCCCTGCTGCCGTGTGTGAACTCGCTGCCGGCCCAAATCTGTCCTCTCTGGGTCCCACTCAACAGGCAACTTGAGTCCTTTGTCTCTCTCTGCTTACCCCCTCCGGGAGTACTGCTGAACTCTTAGTATGTTGCTGTGTCTGGCCCTGTGAAGCTTGTTGTTACCTCACGTTTTTCCAGTTGCTGTATTGTATATAACTAATGCAGCCACGGATCCGGTATCCGTATCTGCGCTTTTTATCTAGGGTAGATAATGATGCTACCCGATTCTGAAAGTGTTTCTCTTATCAGTTTTCTCCTCCTCAGACCGATGGCTTGGCCCTGGAAATTGTCAGCCAGTCCTCAGGAACTCAATGCAGCTCCTGTCACTCTGAGCTCGTGGCTCCAACTGTCTGAAAATTTACCTCAAACCAGTGTTTTATCTCTAGGGAAGTCTCTGGTGTCTCTGGAGCTCCCCCTACTGGCCAAAGGTGGTAGTGCAGTGGCTTGGCTTTCTAAGTGAGTGCAACTATTATGATCTTATACTGTGGCTAATACCTGCAGGGGCGCCACAAGTAGCTAACCTGTAGTCCAGAATAAATGGTTTTGCACATAACCTTTCCTATTATTATATGCTCTTTTATGTCACAATGAGACTCCAGTGCTAGCAGCAAATACAGACCTAGACTCCCTAACATATATTAGGATAGTCCCATCTCCAACAGAAAACACTAGAATAACGGATTTTTCTAGATATAGTAGTCAATACTAATATTAAACCTTCAGTTATGTAGCTCACTTTAATTAGTTTATGGCCATGTTCCTCTTTTTTGTTTAAAATCTAAATAAAATACGTTTTAATATTTAAAAACTAAGATAAATAAAATGTATTTACAAGTCAGTCCAACTACATGGATCATTGCCTTTTTGAATACATACATGTAAAATAACCCTTACGGCCGCTTTACACATCCCAATATCGTCCCGATATTGTATACAACGGCACGGGAGCGCGCACATTTTTGGCAGTAATCCAAGATCACATGGGAGCTGTCACACAGGGAGATATCGACAGGCAACACAACTGCGATGTATACGCCCCCTCGTACGCGCAAATCAGGGAACGACCATTTAACAAGGGAGTGAATAGGGGAAGTTGTGCTCCAAATCGTTGTTGGGCTGTCACACAGCACGATCCTGCCAGATCGTCCATCCAATATCGGGCAGTTGGAGAGCCTGCACAATTCTTCCCCGATGTCGTTTTGGCATCGTTCTTGCATCGATTTGCACATTTACACCACACAACGCACGAACGATATCGGCGGCAACGGCCAAACCACGTGACTTTTATTGTTGTTGGACAACGATATCGGGATGTGTAAAGCGGCCATTAGACTTCATGCATAATGCTATATAATGATTTTTTGTTGTATGGAGCCATAATATAGCCTGATAAATCCATATGGGTTTATATTTTGCTTCTCTGTGACTTAGGCTTTATATGGAAGCACCCAAGTGTAATTTATCACTGATTAATATTTAAAACCCTATGAAAGAAATTCTTTACATGTTGTGTAATTATTAAATATGTACCTCTCCTCCACAAAGGGCCAGATTGATACATATTGATGTTTTGAACACCAGTCATGATGAAATAAATCATGGATAAAATTTGCCAATGAAAGGCTATGTCCAACCCCAAAACTCAAGTTTTTGTTTATAAGATATCCCGTGTAAATTGTAATGAACATTCCTCCCGCTGTGTGCTTTTTTTGTTTCCTACCTTCCCTTTCTCCATTTTTTTGTTCTGTTCTTCCATGCCAGCTGTTTACATGCTGGTTTTCATAATTATGTAACTTCCTGTGCTTTTTTTTCCTCATAGCCAGTGCTAAACCCCGCCCCCTCTATACTCTTCTGCCCGCCCAATCCACCCTGACTGGCCAGGACTCTGCTACCGCTCTGCTCTATGTAGCCAGTATCTCAGTGCTGGTGCAGTCAGAGAAGCCATCCTGGGACTTCTTGTCCTCTTCATCCTCAGAAGAATTGCACAAATCACCTTCATTTTGCCTATTACATCCATCTAATATATAAAAGCCGAAGGCCACTTCCGGAATACCCGAAGGGTACTTCCGTGATGGCCTTCGGACCCATGCTGGTGACGTCACCAGTGCAGGGTAGCCAGCCGGCGCCCAGCTACAGGGAGCGGCAGAGGAACGTTCCGCTCTCGGACGTTCCGTCTGCCCTCCAGCCTCTCCCCTCCAGCCTCTGCCCTCCAGCCACTAGCGTAGGCAGGGGGGGCCCATTGCCCGCCACCTGGGGGGGCCCGCACCCCCTGGGGGGACCCGTGCCACCAGCAGCGGCCGCCGCGCGGCCGGAGAGGAGGGAGGACGGGACTTCCTGTCCTGCTGCTCTGCCCGCCCCTCCTCTTCTCCTACAGCAGACTCACGGCGCCCGCGGTGAGTGTGCACCCCCCGCCCATCTACCCCACTGCCTCCAGCCTCTCCTCCTCCAGCCTCTCCCCTTCCAGCCTCTCCCCCTCCAGACTCTCCCCCTCCAGCCTCTGCCCCTCCAGCCTCTGCCCCTCCAGCCTCTCCTCCTCCAGCCTCTGCCCCTCCAGCCTCTCCAGCTTCCCCTCTGCCCCTCCAGCCTCCGCTCTCCCCTCCAGCCTCCGCTCTCCTCTCCAGCCTCCGCTCTCCCCTCCAGCCTCTCCCCTCCAGCTTTCGCTCTCCCCTCCAGCCTCTGCCCCTCCAGCCTCTGCCCCTCCAACCTTTCCAGCTTCCCCTCTGCCCCTCCAGCCTCTCCAGCTTCCCCTCTGCCCCTCCAGCCTCTGCCCCTCCTGCCTCTCCAGCTTCCCCTCTGCCCCTCCAGCCTCTGCCCCTCCAGCCTCTCCAGCTTCCCGTCTGCCCCTCCAGCTTCCCCTCTGCCCCTCCAGCCTCTCCCTTCCAGCCTCTGCCCTCCAGCCTCCGCTCTGCCCTCCAGCCTCTGCCCTCCAGCCTCCGTTCTCCCCTCCAGCCTTTCCCCTCCAGCCTCTGCCCTCCAGCCTCCGCTCTCCCCTCCAGCCTCCGCTCTCCCCTCCAGCCTCCGCTCTGCCCTCCAGCCTCTGCCCTCCAGCCTCTGCCCTCCAGCCTCTCCGCTCTGCCCTCCAGCCTCTGCCCTCCAGCCTCCGTTCTCCCCTCCAGCCTTTCCCCTCCAGCCTCTGCCCTCCAGCCTCCGCTCTCCCCTCCAGCCTCCGCTCTCCCCTCCAGCCTCCGCTCTGCCCTCCAGCCTCTGCCCTCCAGCCTCTGCCCTCCAGCCTCTCCGCTCTCCCCTCCAGCCTCTGCCCTCCAGCCTCTCCCCTCCAGCCTCTCCCCTCCAGCCTCCGCTCTCCCCTCCAGCCTCCTGTCCTGCAGTTCTGCCCGCCCCTCCTCTCCTCCTACAGCAGACGCACAGCCACTCTGCCCACGGCGCTGTGCTGACCAATTTCACCGCACTCACTGCTAACCACTGAGCCACCGCACTCACTGCTAACATAGTAACATAGTAACATAGTTTTTAAGGTTGAAGGAAGACTTTAAGTCCATCTAGTTCAACCCATAGCCTAACATGTTGATCCAGAGGAAGGCAAAAAAAACCCATGTGGCAACACTAAGCTCCACATTGGGGGAAAAAATTCCTTCCTGACTCCAGATACGGCAATCAGACTAATTCCCTGGATCAAATCCCTATCAAAGAATCTAGTATATATAACCGGTAATATTATAGTTTTTAAGAAAGGCATCCAGGCCCTTCTTAAATGTTAGTAGTGACTCACTGATTACAACATCATGTGGCAGAGAGTTCCATAGTCTCACTGCTCTTACAGTAAAGAATCCGCGTCTGTGATTATTATTAAACCTTCTTTCCTCCACACGTAGAGGATGCCCCCTTGTCCCAGTCTCAGGCCTAAGAGTAAAGAGATCATTAGAAAAGTCTCTGTACTGTCTCCTCATATATTTATACATTATTATAAGATCACCCCTAAGCCTTCGTTTTTCCAAGCTAAATAACCCCAAGTTAAATAACCTGTCTTGGTATTGCAGACCCCTTAGTCCTCTAATGACTTTTGTCGCTCTTCTCTGGACCCGCTCTAGTTCAGCTATGTCTTTCTTATACACCGGAGATCAGAATTGTACACAGTATTCTAAGTGTGGTCGCACTAGTGACTTGTATAGAGGTAAAATTATGTTCTCCTCATGAGCATCTATGCCTCTTTTAATGCATCCCATTATTTTATTTGCCTTTGCAGCAGCTGCCTGACACTGGCCACTAAATGTGAGTTTGTCATCTACCCATACACCCAGGTCTTTTTAACCACTGAGCCAACGCACTCACTGCTAACCACTGAGCCACCGCATTCACTGCTAACCACTGAGCCACCGCACTCACTGCTAACCACTGAGCCACCGCACTCACTGCTAACCACTGAGCCACCACACTCACTGCTAACCACTGAGCCACCGCACTCACTGCTAACCACTGAGCCACCGCACTCACTGCTAACCACTGAGCCACCGCACTCACTGCTAACCACTGAGCCACCGCACTCACTGCTAACCACTGAGCCACCACACTCACTGCTAACCACTGAGCCACCGCACTCACTGTCCTACATCAGAATAACTGATTTATTCCTTCTCTGCCCCTGTATGTCTGCTACATCCCCAACAATATTTTCTCTCACTGCTCCTATCCCTGTGTATCTTAGTACCAATTTCATCTTTGTATATTAAACCTCTATTCCTATCCTATTTAGTAGGGTGCATTCACATCTGCTTATATATAAAATCACCCAGGTTCTCAGTCAAAAAAGTTGGTGAGTGTCAGGAGAGTGTTATGCGTTGCTCTTTCTCACCTCACATCTATGTTACATAGGACTACATCTGACATCTACTACATTATCTGTACGCAGAGAGTTATCAATGTGGTGTTACATAGGACTGCAGGTGACATCTACTGCATTATCTGTGCTCAGAGTTAAAACTGTGTACAGACTCTGCTCTGCACAGACGTTAGAAGGCTAGAACTGGAGGCTGTACATAACTGGCTGAGGGGAGGACCAGCCGGGAGGAGGAACAGTCTGCACTGAGGCAGCAGAGAGTCGATTGTCGATCAAGATGACGTCGGCTGTAATACCCGTCAACAGAGAAGAAGATAAGTAGAGATGAGCGATCTTCGATTGAACATGTTAGCCAATTTCAAATTTGACCTGTTTTGGGCTATGTTCGAGTCATTCAACGAATGTGAACAATTTGCTAAAAATTTGGTAATTCGAGGTTATGTTTGATAATGGTTCATTGACCAAAAGTGATACTGATTTTTCACAGTAATGCTTTTGTTCAACGTTATTATGAGTTTCAGTGTCTAGGAATAGTGGACGGGAGGAGGGGTCTGTGGTCAAATAATGCAGATCGTCTTTTTTTTTCCTTCCCGCACTTACTGTGGGTGGTCCGGTCTGTCAGCCTATCAGCACACATAGAGCAAAATGCACTTTTTGCACACAAGGGCTTGTGTCATTGGCTGGTTATGTCACATGTCCTTGCCATATAAGACCTGGCCATTTTCCCTCCTCGCCATTTTATCAGTGTTGGAGCTCAGTGTCAGATGCCGCCTCTGCTGCTGTGTGCGCTGCAGAGAAAGATAGTGATTCCATTCCAAGTTAGATAGAAAGATAGTAGGTTTAGGGACTTGACTCACCGTGGGCCAGGGGACTCAGTTCTCAGGCGCAGTCTGTAAGTCACGGTTTCGGTGCCTGAGGCTGTGGGCCCGGTGGTCAATAAAAAGGGAAAAAATAAAATAATAAAAAGGGAATAAAGTTTTGTTCATGACACCACCTGTAGGTTCCGGTGATGGCCCCGGCGCTGCTTGATCCTCCGGGGTGATGGGCGGCAGCAAGATGGAGTCGCTCCCTACAGGACGAGCAGGTTCCCCAGAGCTGTGAGCTGTAATGGTGGAATAGGGCAGCTCAGTTGTTTCTGCAAACCAATGCAAGTGAATGGCAGTTCTGGAATAAAGCTCGGACACGCTGCTCACTCTGCACGGGTTCTTTACTCTGGTACACGGCAACTTTACAAGGCATGCGATGGTGTCGGCTGAGGCAGTGGACCAGGTGGTTCTGGTAATGAGCAGCGTCCCTCTGAAGCTCCTCTGGTGTCCTTCTCTATCACTGTCTGTCCCTTCTCTTCGCTGCTCTGCTATACCTAATTGGGAACACTGAGGGCCTTCGGTTGGGTCACCGCTGCAACGTTAATTCTCCCTCGGCGTGCCCTGGTCCTCAATGGTGGGTGCTCTTGGTATAAGCTGCGGTAGTTGTTAATTGGTGGGTCGTGCTCCTGTAAAGTCTGCGACCACTCCGGGTTCTGTGGTTCAGGGATGTAGCCTGCTGGACCACCTTGGAGCCGGTACTCCGGGTTCGGTGGACTGGGCCAGGATAGTCGGTTATCCTCTCTATTCTTTGGCCTCCCTCTCTCTCTTCTGGGAGGTGCCATCCCAGTTAGCTTTCTCAGTGCTTCTCTGTAGCTTCTCCAACTCTGCTACCTCTGTTGCTTTCACTTTGCTTTCTCTGTGCTGCATGGCTCTGTGCAGCCCCTTTCTGACTTCTCTGCACTCACTTCCTGGTCTGATCTAACTCCTTGCTGCTCTCCCACTCACTATATAACCTAGCTCTCCTCCCACCGGGACCTGTTACCCTAGGAACGGGTGTCTGATTGGTCCCCTATCACTAGGTGTATGTGCGTGGTATGGGAGCTTCAGGATTCTTCTACTCATTACCAGAACAAAGGATATGGCACCTTCATACAGGGGTGCAGTACCCTTTTGTGACGCACTCTTAGTGGGGCACCACAGACTACTTCCAGGAAAAGGCCTTTTTAGGGCATAAAAGCACTGTGTGCGAGGCAGATCTGTTCCAGTGCTGTGCAAGTGTTTTTTTACAGCATCTGGCCAAATCTAGTCAAGTAAATCCTTTTTGGCTAGTAGCAGTGTGTGCCAGGCACTGGTGTAGCACTGTTGTGAAGAAAGCTACGCCTCCTGTGTTTACTAGACTTTTTTGACTGCATCTAGCCAAGCAAGTAGCAGTGTTTGGATCGGTAGCTGTGGTCCTGTGTTCTGTTGAAATCTACCGCCACACAGTGCAGAAAACACTTTTGTATTGCATCTGCCCAAACCCACTTACCAAAATCTATTTAGGGTAGTACCACTGTTTTGACTAGGTAGCTGCGGTCCATTGTCCTTTTGAAAGCTACCACCACACAGCGCAGAAAACACTTTTGTATTGCATCTGCCCAAACCTACTTACCAAAACTAATTTAGGGTAGTACCACAGAATGACTAGGTAGCTGTGGTCCAGTGTTCTGTTGAAATCTACCGCCACACAGCGCAGAAAACACTTTTGTATTGCATCTGCCCAAACCTACTTACCAAAACCTATTGAGGGTACTACCACTGTTTGACTAGGTAGCTGTGGTCCAGTGTTCTGTTGAAATCTACCACCACACAGCGCAGAAAACACTTTTGTATTGCATCTGCCTAAATCTACTTACCAAACCCAATTTAGGCTAGTACCATAGTATGACTAGGTAGCTGTGGTCCAGTGTTCTGTTGAAATCTACCTCCACTCAGCGCAGAAAACACTTTTGCATTGCATCTTCCCAAACCTACTTACCCAAAATCTATTTAGGGTAGTACCACTGTTTGGCAACTCAACTCTACTAGTTGTACATCCATAGTTTTTTATGCCAACAACTACATAGTTGCCAATTAGTCACCCTCAAATATGAGTGGTAAAAAGTCTGTTGATGCTGAAAATGGGAAAAGGTGTGTTGGAAAGGGTAAAAATCTTTGTGTCTGTGGGGTAGGTGCTAAAGTAACAGAAACATCTGCTGAACAAATATCGTCTTCAAGTTAAACTTCTTTTCAAGGACCGTCTTCTATAATCCCTTTCTTACGCAGCAGAGCATCGCTAAAACTTGTGAATAAGGCCCAGAAAGAGCAGGTGCTTCAATGATATCAAGCGCTCCATCAAGTGGGCTCTCCTCCACCTCAACTTCAACATCACAAACATTACAGTCCTCAGAGATGTCATCACAATTGCACTTGCTTCCTCACAGCTCACAAGCCTCCAGCCGCCCTACTGACTATGGGTTAACAGAGATGGGTGAGTCTGCAGAGCTATTCACTCATATTATAGCCTGGGATTCAGTTGTCTGCTCCAAAGCTTCATTGAGTCAAGATGAGGAAATGATCTGCACCAATGCCCAAAATCATTTTTAGTTGGATCCAGGCCCAGATGAATAAGGGTCCGAGCATAATGTAGATCCTCTTTCCCAAACTGTAACCCCTGTTGGTGGAGACAATGAGGAAGATCATGATGAGACTCAGATACCTAATTGGAATAACAACTTGACGTTGCGCTCAGGACAGGAAGAGGTTGGTTCTCAGGACGACGAGTGTGAGAACACACAGGGTGATGTTGAAGTTGGAGATCCCACTTACTCTCAACTCACAGGCAGGCAGTTGATAAGCTCAGCAGAGAAGGTGGAAGAGGATGCTAGTGACGAGGTTAGGTTGCGGCTTCCTGGACAGAGACGGAGTCCTGGAAGTAGGTCAACAACTGCATCCTCAGCCACAACTCTGCCTCTGTGCAGAAGCCATAGTGGTTCTGCAGATCACATATGCGCTAAGCCTTGCCTAGTCTCGGCCTTTTTTCAGATCGCAGTGGATGATCCAACTCACGTTATCTGCAAAATTTGTAAACAAAATCTGAGTAGGGGCCAAAAATCAATAGTTTGAGTACTTCATGCATGAACCGTCACATGGAGATGAAGCAAAAGTCACAGTGGGAAGCTCCCTGTGCTACAGTACGGCATAGCGAGACTGGCCAACAACCGTCTGGCCTATCAAGTGCATCTGCGGCTTCTTCATCCTCTGTGACTGTGAAGACAGCTGTCACTCAGGCTTTCGGCCGCAGAGCGTCCATCTCTTTACCAGCAACAGCCAGTGTGATTGACAGGTCGTCAGCTGTTTTGGAAGTGGAAACACCTGCTGGGGTTGAGAGCTGTCATACATTGAGAGCACCAGCTTTTAATGAATGTGACATAATATGTCTGCTTTCATATCCCTCACAGACCAGCAGTTTGTCTGGGACACCCTACTCAATCCTGTCTCAGCACAGCAGTCAGCCCTTGGTCCCAAAGCTAAGAGGTTCTGAAAAACAAGGAAGACAAAGAGGCGCAGATTGTGCCTTATCACTTGTTACCACTGAATGATAACCCCAGATGGACCTTGCTCACCTGGTTCGGTTGTGTTCACCCACAACTGGCTTGCACGCCTAAGCTGACAGCTGCGGCAGGACCCACACTGCCACATGCACTGTGTGAACATCCAGAATCATCCAAGATAGGAGTGGTGTGCTTTATTCCTCCTTACACCAACGCATTTCTGTGCTAATCCTTCCATCTTCCTCAGGGTTACAACACAGATACTTACCTTATATACAGTTTGTACAGCGGATGTTGATTTGATTGGAAATCAACATCCGCTGTACAAACTGTATATAAGGCAATTATCTGTGTTGAGATGTAATGTAACCCTGAGGAAGGTGCAAGGATTAGCACCGAAACGCGTTGGTGTAAGGAGGAATAAAGCAGCAGCAGATACAAGTGTTGGCTCCCTGTGTATCTTTCATCGGGCAGTAGCGTGGACCAGAGACTCCACTCCTATCTTGGATATAGACAAGAGGTTGAATTTCACCATCTGCAAGCTGTTGGCTACGGAAATGCTGCCTTTCTGGCTGGTGGATACAGAGGATTTTTGAGACCTTATTGCTGTCGCAGTGCCCCAGTACCAGATGCCCAATAACCACTACTTCTCGAAGAAAGCTGTGCCTGCGCTACACCAGCATATTGCACACAACATCACCACTTCCTTGAGAAACTCTGTGTGTGACAGAATGCATTTCACCACAGACTCCTGGATGAGTAAGCATGGACAGGAGCATTACATGTTGTTAACTGAGCACTGGGTCACTATGCTGATGTGGCACCCTGGCACCTGTTGGGCACCACAGAAATCCTTAGGGCACAAATGGAGTAAGTAACAGCAAAGCAAACCCACAAACACAACAACACCTAGAACACCTGGTTTCCCCCCCGAGCCTCTAGGGGAGCTCCACTGGTCACTTTGAGCCAGTTCCCCCTATAAATAGAGTCTTGGAGGAAGAAACTTCAGAGTGTGGCAGACACTACAAGAGCTGCCAGGCAGAGTGTGTGCAGTCGCTACAAGAACTGCCAGCCTGTGTGAAACCTCCACCCTATGAGGAACACACTAGGCCCAACCAGCCTGCTAGCAAGTGAGGAAATCCCTGCAATTGGGATAAAAGGAAGAAGGAGAACACCTCTCAGGAACACAGAGTTATTCTGACTCTTTCCTTAATAACCGGTTACTGGAACCGAAGCTGTGAGAGCTACCCAGCCACCACAGAGAACCAGCACCATCAACAGGAGGTTTAGCCACCTGTTCCACCTGATGCACCCATCCACGAGAGTCCAGGGAAGAGTACTGATCCTGCTCGAACCCTTTTACAGTGCCCTCAGTGCTGTTAACCAGGTGAAGCAAGTTCCATTGAACACACTGCCCGGTCCGGCTGGATTCCACATCCACCCGACCTTAGCATCAGAACTAGAGAAAGGAAGCCTAACACTGCTTGCTGTGAACCTCCAGAAGTGCCGACTTCACTATCCCGGTCCGAGTGTACCTGATTACCACCCAGTAAAGGTACCTAAAAGAGACTTTGTGTGGTTGTACGTTACTCCTGGATTCAGTGCGCAGCACCCCGCAGCTGCCTCACAACATCTTGCGCAGCTCCCGGCTCCGGGGACTCCCGCTCATCCTGTGGGGAGCGTCCCATCTAGCTGCTTAACATCCCCCGGAGAACCCACAGCGCTGGTAAAGTTACCAGAACACCCGCAGGTGGCGTCACGAAGACAAATCACCCCTACTGTTCCGCCATTCCCCTTTTGATCTGGACCACCGGGCCTACACCACCGCAGGCGCGGTTCCGTGACTGGAGGAGAAACAACGCCTGCTATGTGTACCCCCCGGCTATGGTGAGTCAGAATTTGGCGTCACGAACAGGATACGAGCAGGCCCGTTATCACGGGTATTATGTGCTATTTATTGACTGTAAATATCGAACTGTACATTTGGTCCGCCATTGCTGCGCGAAAAGGCGGGAAAAGAAGGGGCATGACTGTGCAGAGGGCGCGAAGATTGGCCCCGCCCCCACGCTCTGACGACTTCCTCCGTACGCAGCAGGAACCGGAAACTCCCGTGGTGCCTCACTCCTCACCGCGAGGCCGACACTTCCGTTTGAAACAGAGGGAAAGGCTACGCTTAACTAAGGGGGAGCGACCATGAGTAACCCGGCTCCCGATCACGCGGTGCCCCCGCTAAACCAAGCGGCACCTCAAAACATACCTCTCGATGGACAGCAACAAGTCGGCGGTATGCCACCGCAACCCGCTCCGATTATGCCGTTGTATCTACCCTACGTTCCTAATGCGACCTGGTTACCCAAGTACAGCGGTGTACCCAGTACCTTGGAGAACTTCCAGAGAAAGATATGCCAGACGCTGGACATGTACCCGATGACCGGTAAGCAAAGAGCTTCAGTTATTATGGGACAGTTAACCGGCGCAGCTGAACTGCAGAGCCGCAGCTGGCCTGTAGAAACTCAGGAATCTGTGGAGCAAATATTCGCTAAATTAACCCGGGTCTTTGAGCGCCATACTGAAGCTGAATTAAGACTGTCATTCTATCGTTGTAACCAAGGGGCACAAGAAAGTGTCCTTGATTATTCACTGCGCTTGCAAGAAGCAGTCAGACTGTTAAAACAAGTTGATCCTGATGGTGTCCGAGATGAGAACAAAGCGTTAATTGGACAATTTATTGTGGGCCTCAAACTGTCTGAGGACAGAAAGCAAGCAAGCTGGTGGTCCATACAAAATCCTTGCGCAGAGTTTGATACCTTGAGAGACTTAACAGTTTGGGAACAACGGCTCGCTGAAGTACCTGATCCCGCTTCACAGCAGCAGCAGTATGCTGACACCCCTTCCGTGCCGGCAGCAGCATCTCCAATCCCTGCGATTCAGTCCAGTGCACAGACTGTAACACCTGACTGGTTTGATCAACTGTGTGCTAATGTCGAGCAGCTGATGAAAGACGTGGCCAAGCTACAAGCTAGGAGAAGACCCAAGACAGATGCAAGGCCATTGGACAAGATTCTACTCGCCGACAGCCCTGGCGACGTTCCGTGGATGAGGAGAAAGACACAGCCGTCGCGAGGGAAACCTGCAGACCTCCGCAGTCCTGACAGACGCCGCAACAGTCAGCAGAACGACTTAGGAGGACGCAACCTGCAATCCCGTCCTTTAAACGAGCGACCCCTGGGCGAGAAGGGCCAACCCCAGGAGTAGTCTGTCCAAGCCCTACGTCCAGCTGGGAACACAAGTATGTGGGAGACTGTCCATACTTACCAATCGTCATCGATGGCATCGCTATATCCGCCTTGATAGACACTGGATCCCAGGTGACATCCATCCCCAGTACCCTTTACAAGCAGTTCTGGCCGGATGTTAAGCTAGAACTCCCTAACCCCGAGATGAACCTTGAAGCCACTAATGGTATACCGGTTACCATAGAGGGACAGTGGGAAGCTACAGTAAAGGTGGGGAGGGTGCAGTTGAAAAACCAGGGTATCTTAGTGGTCCAGGATAAGCCTAACCACAAGGATCCATATGTCATATTGGGTACCAATGTCATGATCAAATGCCTCGATGAAGTGTTGTTTTTACTCCAACAGAGTGCTGAAGCCGGTAAACCCAGAGAAAAGAGGGCTATCCAAAAGCAGATCAGAGCTCTGGTGTATCAACAACAGGTAACATTGTCAAATGGTGAAATTGGCAGAGTAAGGGTCACAGATCCCATTCCAATTGTGGTACCACCCAGAAGTGAAATGATGATCTGGTGTCGAGCAGCCATAGGCCTCAGAGGGCAGGACTACCAAGCTGTAGTAGAACCTGTAACGTCCGACAGTAGTCCTACGCTCTTGACAGCCAGAGGGTTAGTCAACGTAAGAAAGGGGAGAGTCCCCGTACGCATATTAAATTATGGTGATGATGAAGTCAAACTGCCAAGATATGCAACTGTCGCAAAATTGTACCAAGTAAAAGATGATGCTGTGATTGATGTAAAATCCTCAAACCAAACAGTCACTGATGAACCCCCTCACTCCAAAGATCAGTTAGAGAAATGGTGTCAAGACCTCAGTGTAGGAACTGACAATACACCCTCTCACCAGAAAAATGGAGTATACCGGGTAGTTCGGGAGTATGAGCAAGTGTTCAGCAAACACCCACTTGACTTTGGGAGGATTAAAGGGGTACAACATCATATCCCCACAAACAACCATGCACCTATCAAAGAAAGGTACAGGCCTGTACCACCCACTCACTACCAAAAAGCAAAAGAGATGCTTCAGGACATGAAAAATGCAGGAGTCATTAGGGATAGCTGTAGTCCCTGGGCCGCACCACTAGTCCTGGTTAAAAAGAAAGATGGTAGTATGAGGATGTGCGTAGACTATAGGCAAATCAACAAAGTCACACACAAAGATGCATACCCGTTACCACGCATAGAAGAGTCACTAGCTGCACTCAAATCTGACAACTACTTCTCCACATTAGATCTTACTAGTGGGTACTGGCAGGTTGCCGTTGCAGAGGAGGATCGTGAGAATACAGCCTTCACTACTCCTATGGGCTTATGCGAATTCAACAGTATGCCATTCGGGTTGTGTAACGCCCCAGGAACATTTCAGAGACTTATGGAGTGTTGTTTGGGCCACAAGAACTTTGAGACTGTCTTGTTATACCTTGATGATGTCATTGTCTACTCTCAGACCTATGAAGATCACCTCCAACACCTGAGTGAAGTGTTCGAGTCACTGTCCAAGTACGGGATGAAACTGAAACCGTCCAAGTGCCACCTGCTGATACCCAAGGTCCAATACCTAGGACATGTGGTCAGTGCTGAAGGCGTTGCACCGGATCCGGATAAAGTCACCGTCATCAAGGACTGGCCAGCACCAACCAATCACAAAGAGGTACGTCAATTTCTAGGACTGGCCGGGTACTACCGACGCTTCATCAAAGGCTATACCAAGATAGCCGCACCCATGCAAGATCTCTTAGTAGGTCAATCCAAAAACGGCAAGATCAGGGGACCCCCGTTCCACTGGGGCCCAGAACAGGAACAATCCTTCCAAACCTTAAAAGATGCTTTAACTGGAGAAGAAATCCTGGCCTACCCTGACTACAATCTACCGTTTTTATTGTACACCGATGCAAGCAATGAAGGTTTAGGAGCAGTCCTATCTCAACGTCAGCAGGGCAAGGAGAAGGTGATAGCCTATGCCAGCAGAAAGCTCCGTCCCACAGAGAGGAACCCGGAGAATTACAGCTCCTTCAAGCTGGAGTTCCTGGCCCTGGTCTGGGCAATCACAGAGCGTTTCAAGCATTACCTGGCATCCGCCCCGTTCACAGCTTTCACAGATAACAATCCTCTAACACACTTAGAGACTGCAAAGCTGGGAGCCCTAGAACAGCGTTGGGTAGCAAGACTCTCTAACTACGACTTCACTGTGAAGTACCGGGCAGGTCACAAGAACGGCAATGCTGATGCCCTGTCCCGAATGCCTCATCTTCCTGAAGAGGGAGAAGACATAGATGACCTGGAAGAGATTGAACTACCTGCTTTCTACCGTTCAGGTACAGCAACATGTCATCAGAGAAACCAGACACGTGTAGAGAGGACCGTGAACCCGTTACCTCACCATGAAGGAGGCTCAAGCCAACGACCCAGATGTCAGCCTGGTAAGGGATCTGATCACTCAAGAACACGCTAACATGGACTCTGACGCCTCACCAACTGCTGAACGCCTGTGGAAGGAGAAAGGAAGGTTGTTTGTCTACCAGGGAAAACTATGCAGAAGATACCTCAATCCGAGAACCCATGAACTAATCTGGCAGATTGTAGTTCCCAAGACTGAAGTCCAAATGATCCTTGAAGCATACCATGACGATGCCGGACACTTTGGATGGAAGAAGCTGGAGAGACTCCTGAAGGATCGGTTCTACTGGGTCAGTATGCGAGGCTCAATTGACAAATGGTGTAAAAACTGTGGACCATGTCACCTTCGAAGGAAAGACCATCTAACTCAGAAAGCTCCATTGCAGCCGATTGTTACCACCAAACCTCTTGAAATAGTTGCTCTCGACCACGTGAAGCTTACCCCAAGTCGAACCGGGTACACCTACGCTCTCACCATCGTTGATCACTACTCAAGATTCCTGGTAGTCGTTCCAGTTAAGGATTTAACTGCTGAGGTAGCAGCCAAAGCGTTCCAGAGTTATTTCTGTCGCGCCCATGGGTATCCAGACCAAGTCTTAACTGACAAAGGGCCAGCCTTCGAATCAGCTCTGTTCCAAGAATTCTTAGGGCTATGTGGGTGTAAGAAAATCCGCACAACACCTTATCATCCCCAGACGAAAGGCCTATGTGAGAAGATGAACCACATAGTCATTGACATGCTCAAGACCTTACCAGTTGAAGCGAAGAATCAATGGCCAGAGAAACTTCCAGATCTCGTGGACATCTACAACCACATACCTGTCAGTTCGACAAACTACACACCTGCTTACTTGATGAGAGCAAGACCAGGTAAACTACCTATTGATTTGCAGATGGGAACCATCAAACCCACAGAAGACTCTTCTGATGAAGACTGGGTCAGCCAACGCCAAGGAAAGTACAGAAAAGTACAAGAAAGTGTTGAAAGAAACCTAGAAATCAGTAGAACCAAACAAGAAAAAGACTTCAACAACCCCCACACAAACTTGGAGAATGGGTTTAAAATGTAGTGGAAAATATAACCTGTAAGTGTTTGTAAATAGTAACCAGTTTTCAAAACCTGTAAAAAGTAGTGTACAGAAGGGTGGAGGAACTGGGCTCTGTCCCAAGTATACTAAGTTGGGGACAGAAAGCGCCTGGTAAGGTATAGAAGGTTAGTACCGGCCTCCCAAGCAGAGACACCCGTAGGGAATGTATAAAGTTTACCGTGTATCCCTGGACTTTACCTTTTTCCCTTTTCAGAAACTTTGGACAATCGTCACAGGACTTGTGTGACCACTAACTTTACCTTTTTCCAGCCTGCGGCAGATGGACTACTGCCGTACGGACTGCTTTTCATATTTTTCACTTCCTTTTCAGTGATTTTTGTGTTTTCTTTAAGACTCTGTAATTGAATGTTATAAAATGCTTAGTGTTAAGTTGTAAAAAGAACTTTTTGCTCAGCCGGGAGAACTGAGGTTAACTAAGGGGGAATGTGGCACCCTGGCACCTGTTGGGCACCACAGAAATCCTTAGGGCACAAATGGAGTAAGTAACAGCAAAGCAAACCCACAAACACAACAACAACTAGAACACCTGGTTTCACCCCGAGCCTCTAGGGGGAGCTCCACTGGTCACTTTGAGCCAGTTCCCCCTATAAATAGAGTCTTGGAGGGAGAAACTTCAGAGTGTGGCAGACACTACAAGAGCTGCCAGGCAGAGTGTGTGCAGTCGCTACAAGAACTGCCAGCCTGTGTGAAACCTCCACCCTATGAGGAACACACTAGGCCCAACCAGCCTGCTAGCAAGTGAGGAAATCCCTGCAATTGGGATAAAAGGAAGAAGAACACCTCTCAGGAACACAGAGTTATTCTGACTCTTTCCTTAATAACCGGTTACTGGAACCGAAGCTGTGAGAGCTACCCAGCCACCACAGAGAACCAGCACCATCAACAGGAGGTTTAGCCACCTGTTCCACCTGATGCACCCATCCACGAGAGCCCAGGGAAGAGTACTGATCCTGCTCGAACCCTTTTACAGTGCCCTCAGTGCTGTTAACCAGGTGAAGCAAGTTCCATTGAACACACTGCCCGGTCCGGCTGGATTCCACATCCACCCGACCTTAGCATCAGAACTAGAGAAAGGAAGCCTAACACTGCTTGCTGTGAACCTCCAGAAGTGCCGACTTCACTATCTCGGTCCGAGTGTACCTGATTACCACCCAGTAAAGGTACCTAAAAGAGACTTTGTGTGGTTGTACGTTACTCCTGGATTCAGTGCACAGCACCCCGCAGCTGCCTCACAACATCTTGCGCAGCTCCCGACTCCGGGGACTCCCGCTCATCCTGTGGGGAGCGTCCCATCTAGCTGCTTAACATCCCCCGGAGAACCCGCAGCACTGGTAAAGTTACCAGAACACCCGCAGGTGGCGTCACGAAGACAAATCACCCCTACTGTTCCGCCATTCCCCTTTTGATCTGGACCACCGGGCCTACACCACCGCAGGCGCGGTTCCGTGACTGGAGGAGAAACAACGCCCGCTACGTGTACCCCCCGGCTACGGTGAGTCACTGACAGCAGGAGAAGGGGCTGCTGTACAAGTCTTGCCATCCCCATGGGTTGTGCGTCAGACCTCTGTATCTAGACGTTCCTCCACTGCTTCTTCCTCCTCCACCTTTTCTAGGTCCCCACCTGCACCCAAAGCCTGTCTGGTAATGTGACCCATGCTCAAATTGCACAAAAGGAATCCAGCACACCTCCTTACTATGCTGGCAGCAGGGCTCAATGCCATCAGGTGGTATTTATGTTAAAATGTCTGGGAAATCTGAGTCACACAGCTGAGGAGTTGTGGTCAGCTCTGGAGACAGAGTTTATTCAATGGTTGTCTCCACTGAACCTGCAGCCAGGGAAGGCCATGTGTGACAATGCTGCAAACCTGGGTGTGGCCCTTCGCCAGTGCAAGGTGACACACGTGCCTTCTATGGCTCACATCTTGAACTTGGTCATCCAGCAATTTCTAGCCCACTATCCCGACCTAGATGCGCTTCTGCAGAGGGCATTGTCACTGTGTGCTCACTTCTGCCATTCGCATCCCGCAGCTCAACGACTTGCATCGCTACAGAAGTTGTTCGGCCTGCCGGTTTACTGCCTGAAATGCGATGTGCTGGCACCATGGAATTCCACTCTGCAGATGTTGCCACGACTATGGCAGCAGTGTCGAGCCCTGGTGCAATATGTTATGACGTATATCTGGGGCAAATCACGCTGCTGGAGTGGTCTCAGATCAAGGACCTCTGCACCCTTCTGCAGAGTTTTTAAATGGCTACTAAGATGTTTAGCGCTGATGATGCCATTATCAGCATGACTATTCCGGTCATCTACATGCTGGAGCACACTTTAACCAATATTCAGAGTCAGGTGGTGGGCCAAGAGGAAGGGGAGGAAGTACAGGAGGAGGTGTATGTGGAAGGGATAACAAGATCTCAAAGGTCTGGATGGTCGGCAGCACCATGGCGGCTGGCAAGGGCGGATGGGGGAGAGGGAACAATGAGGGTGCATGGTAGTAGCCAAACTGTTGATGAAGGTGCAGGAGCCAAGGAAGAAATGGAGGACAAAGAAGCGATGGGCATGGAAGACTAAGCAGATGAGGGAGATCTTGATCACATTTCTGTTTTGCAAGGTTTGGGGGAGATGGCAGAGGAAGGAAGCGTGAATGTTGCCTCGCTGCCACCAACTTAACAAGGACTTGGGCCTCCTGGATGTGCAAGACACAAGAGTGCCTTCTTGCTGCACTACCTGCAACATGATCCTTGGACTACTGGGTTGCCACACTGTTAGATCCCCGGTACAAGAGTAAATTTGGCCAAATGATTCCTGCCCTGGAAAGGGATGCACACATGCAGGAGTATCAACAGAAGCTTTTACACAATCTTAGTACTGCTTTTTTCTAAAATACTAGTGGTGCACATAGTGAATATTGTAGTTCTAACTTTCCAACTTGGGGAACGTCGAGTCGTCATGACTCAAACGTTAACAGTATCAATGTATCTGGTAACAGCAATTTTGTAGAATCGTTTCACCATTTTTTTAGTCTATCCTTTGCAATGCCAGAAGAGAGAACAAGTCTAACACATAGTGAATGCCTAGAGAGGATGGTACAGGAGTATCTACAGCTGAATATCAATGCCATGACTATGGAACTGGACCTTTGTACATTTTGGGCTTCAAAATTGGAAAAATGGCCTGAACTCGCCACTTGTCTTCAGCGCTGCTGGTAGTGTGCTGACGGATAAGCGCACGCGGCTGTCCAGTGACAGTGTAGACAGACTAATGTTTATCAAGATGAACAAGTTATGGATCCGCAAGGACTTTTCCACCCTTTTGTCACCTATGGAGACTAAACCCTTGTGTACTTTTCAATGTGCTGCATTAAAACTCCCCATTTCAATATTTCTACTCTGGGGTAATTGATGCCACTTAAGTGGTGGCTGTGCCTAATTTTTTTGAAAAATGGAGACTGTTGTTAGGGGCTCCTTGCTGTTTGTTGCTTGACTTGAGTAGGGCCCTCTGAGCTCAATACCTATCCCTGACACTACTGCCCCTGTTTCTGAATATTCAACCTTTTTGTCCATCGAACCAATGATTAACAAATTTGCTGTACTCACATCCACCATTTTTGGGTGCTTAAAAGCAGTAATTACTACATCTCCCTTAATGTATGCGTAAACTGGTTTTGGGCATCAAGTCAGGTTTTGGCAAATGTGATGTATACACATGAACAGTTTTTGGGCCCTTATAAGCATTTTGTGGTCAATCCTCCCTGTCCACTAGGCCTATACAGGTCACTGACCTACCTGACTAGTTCTTCCTGTAATACTGCACAAAACTTTTAGTTGTCCAACCTGTGTGTGGCAGGGCATAACATTGATAGGAGCTCTTGCATGAGCTTTGAGTTTATCCGGCCTACTAGGCCTTAACAGCTCATTCACCTACCTGACTATTTTTTTCCATAATACTCCACGAAACTGATAGTTGTCCCACCTCTATGTGGCGGGGCATAACATTGATGGGAGCGTTTACATGAGCTTTAAGTTTATCCAGTCCACTAGGCCTAAGCAAGTCACTGATCTACCTGACTAGTTTTTTCAGTAATATTCCACGAAACTGATAGTTGTCCCAGCTGGGTGTGGCAGGACATAACATTGATGGGAGTGCTTGCATGAGCTTTGAATTTATCCGGTCCACTAGGCCTAAACAGGTCACTGACCTGCCTCTCTATTATTTCCTGTAATACTCCAGGAAACGTATAGTTGTCCCACCTGTGTGTGGCGGGGCATAACATTAATGGGAGGGCTTGCATGAGCTTTGAGTTTATCCGGCCCTCTAGGCCTAAACAGGTCACTGACGTATCTCTCTATTATTTCCTGTAATACTCCATGACCCTGATAGTAGTCCCACCTATGTGTGGTGGGGCATAATATTAATGGGAGCGCTTGCATGATCTTTGAGTTTATCCGGCCCAGTAGGCTTAAACAGGTCACTGATGTACCTGACTAGTTTTTTTGGTAATATCCGCAAAACTTATAGTTGTTCCACCAGTGTGTGGCAGAGCATAACACTGATGGGAGTGCTTGCATGAGCATTGAGTTTATCTGGCCCAGTAGGCCTAAACAGCTCACTGACCTACCTGACTAGTTTTATCGGTAATACTCCATGAAACTGATAGTGGTCCCACCTGTGTGTGGCGGGGCATAACATTGATGGGCGCTTTTGCATGGGCTTTGAATTTATCCAACTCAGTAGGTCTAAACAGGTCACTGCAGAATCTTGGACAAAGTGCTTCCGTGTCCGCGCTGCTGCTCCGAGACCAATGAAACACAGACAAAGGAATGTCTGGATCAGATACAGCCTTTATTTTCCTACGCGTTTCGGAGCCTCCTCCCGAGCTCCTTCCTCAGGAACGCGTAGGAAAATAAAGGCTGTATCTGATCCAGACATTCCTTTGTCTGTGTTTCATTGGTCTCGGAGCAGCAGCGCGGACACCGAAGCACTTTGTCCAAGATTCTGCATCACGATCACGGTCACCGTTGAGAGTGCGGTCCCTGCAGCAGCTGCCTGTACGCTATTCTACCTGTTATGGGTTTCACAACTGACAAAGGTGAGCAATTCCACATCGCTAAGTGAAAGTGTCATCTGAGATAAGACCCTATTTGCGCATTCTTTTTTTTAACAGATATAAATAGGTCACTGACCTACGTCTCTATTATTTCCTTTTAAACTACACAAAACGTATACTTGTCCCACTCTGTGTAGCAGGGAATAACATTGATGGGAGCGCCTGCATGAGCATTGAGTTTATCTGGCCCACTAGGCCTAAACAGGGCACTGACCTACTTGACTAGTTTTTTCGATAATATTCCACGAAACTGATAGTTGTCCCTCCTGTGTGTGGCAGGGCATAACATTGATGGGAGTGCTTGCATGAGCATTGAGTTTATCTAGCCCAGTAGGCCTAAACAGCTCACTGACCTACCTGACTAGTTTTGTTGGTAATACTCCATGAAACTGATAGTGGCCCCTCCTGTGTGTGGCGGGGCATAACATTGATGGGCGCTTTTGCATGAGCTTTGAGTTTATCCGGCCCACTGGGCCTAAACAGGTCACTGACTTACCTCTCTAGTTTTCTCCTGTAATGCTCCACAAATCTTATAGTTGCTGAGCAATGTTTAACCTTGACATGCTAGGCAAGGTCCTGTTCCAGACCCTGTGCCATGCAGGTAGGCTGGGCCATTCAGCAATTTTTGGTCTGGGACAATTGATGCCATTTTGCTGTTGTCTGACCCTTTGAGAAGAATGAGGACTCTTGTTGGGGTCCCCTTGATGGGTGGTACATAATTTGAGAAGGGCATGACATGCCTATACCTGTGTCTTCTCCTCCTTTTACTCCTCCACCCCTTTTTTCACTTAATGTAGAAAACTACTTCCACTTTTCCCCTGTAACCCATCCATTTGGCAATTCAAAGTTAGTTTCAGTCACCTGTGAAATTTTAGGTGAATGTTAACCACCTTCTACTTTGAAGAGTGTGCAGGCTGGCACAGACCGTGTCTCGTGCACCCATGCTACGCCATAAGACTATTTTTACTGTGGGTAGATTGTTCTCACTTTTCCTGGTGTTTGTTGTCTATTCTGAGTACTTTGGCAGCACACCCCAATTCGGCGAATCGAATCAAATGCGAATACTTAGGTGGTGGCTCATCACTAAAGATAAGCTCCTCCTCTGTTGATGTGACATCACAGGAAGCAAGTAGGAAATCCCATCAGGAGTAGTCACATGACCGCTGTGAGTCACGAGAGATGAGCTTACAGCAGACCAGATAGGTAGTTGGTATCTACCTAGATGTACTTATAGTAAAAAAAAAAAGCAGGATTGATTCTTTAAGTGCCATGTGTCTCTTACAGAGTAATTAAACAATTGAGATTTTTTTCACATTTTATTAATCTGATAATTATAAGCAGATCAATGGGGTTATTGGTCCTGAGACCCTTCCACCAATTGCTCAATAAAGCTCTGTGATAGCTGCACAGTTGAGGAGACTGGAGCATACACTTTCTAGTAGCATGTGCAGTATGCACACAGGACAGGGTCTAAAGTAAGTACAAAGAATATGCTTTCTTCCTGTCTTTTGGACTGTGCGCCTCTTGATCTGCTTGTAATCAATAGAGCACTGAGATTTGAAAAAAATATTTCAAAGCTATAGGTGCTTATTAATGAATGTGATGTATCTTTTAGCTGTCCATATGAGGTGTACACCAGAGAAAGGCCCCTTTCACATCAGCATTTTTTGCTGATTGTGGCAGATCCGGCAGATTTACCGCATGTGCCGCCTAACGGTCGCACTTGCGGCACACTTGCGGCAAGCCCCATGCATTGTCTGTGAGGCTTGCGGCAGGTGCGGCAAGTGCGGTATTGCCGCGATCCGCCACTTGTGGCAGTTGCGGCTGTGCAAAAAAAACCGCTGCTGACCATGTTTTTTTTCACAGCTGCAACTGCCGCAAGTGCCAGATCGCGGCAATACCGCCCTTGCCGCACCTGCCGCAAGCCCCATAGACAATGCATGGGGCTTACCGCAAGTGTGCCACAAGTGCGACCGTTCAGCGGCAGATGCAGCTGATACGGTAAATTTGTCGGATCTGCCGCAATCAGCGAAAAATGCTGATGGGAAAGAGGCCAAAGACTGGCATATTTCTGTTGGAATTAATAACACTTTTGAAAAATTCTGTTTAATTATAATTAATCTGAATTATGAAGAATTTGTTGGATGCGCCACACTCCCTCTTAAGTTACAAACCCAGTTCATAGAGTTGGTAAGGCGGGCTGGGACTTGCGTACCAATTCCTCAATTTGCAAAGATTTTTGTGCAACTACAAATTGCAAAAATATATTTTGTTACATTTCCCGAAGAAAACTGGTGTAAACTGCTGGATACATTGGCCATAAGGTGCCAATGGTTTTGTAATACAGACCCCAAAATTATTCTGCAAGCCACTGTACAGGTTTATGTACTGTGCTTTGTTTTGCTGGTGCCAATGAAACATTATTTTTACACATTGATCATTTTTATAAGATACCTTGGTTGGAACAACGATACAACTAAATAAATCAAATATTGAGCTAAAAGACTGCAGAGCAATGTTACCTTGAACGATTAATGAGAAATTCAGAGGAAAAGTATTTTTGTACCTAGTGATTGTATCAGAAGTATTTTAATGGACGCTTTAGGATGTACATCAAGTGCTGTATAAGTATTACCTGGTTATGTACACCTTGAGCTGATATTTTATGTCACATATTCCAACACTTATTTTCTCCCTATTCTCTATACATCATAAATGTTTCAGAACATAGTCATGAACAAATAGTACAATAAAATGACATTGAGTGTCACATTTAGTCGAATTTCTATTGCATCCATAAAATTATTCTATCACATTGAGGGTTGGGACAAAATCACTTAACATGGTCAAAATGGATTTATTTTTATTATAACAACTTCAATATTGTCATATAAGCATCTACAATATGCACTGTTAATGGTTAGACTCATATTGACCTAACCATTTCATAAACTCAATTGTAATATAAAGAAGCAAATTAAAAATGGAAGGTTGTAATACGGTAAAGAACATTTCCACTCCTAGACTACAGTCAGTAAAATTAGCAAAATGTAATCCAGACTGAGATACTCTGCAATGAAGTCAACATTTTTGCCCTTAGGGTATATGCAAACATTCATTCCAAGCTCATTAGTATTTATTCAATGTAATTTTATAATTAATAGATCATGTAGTCTTAAGTGATTGGGTTAGAGATGAGCAGATCTTCTCAAATTCAAATACACCAGCTTCACTAAATTGTCACAAAAAATTTGATTCATAGCGAATAAATTTGCAGAAAAATCACATTACTGTAAAACCTCTAATTGCCCAGGAAATACAATGCATAACACTCTGAGGTCTCCTAGGACTATATTGAACCTCATTTAACTGCTTTAATGAAAATATAGCCTTATTAATGCCCAATTGACTTCACCCAATCAGGCTAGGCATATACAGTTGGTAACCAGTGATAATTAGTGATGAGCGAGTACCATAATATTCATAATCGCTATACTCATTACGAGTACTTACTAATAATCGTGTATTCGTTCCGAAGAGCGAGTACTATGTAAGTCAATGGGAAATGCAAGTAATTTTCTGCTGGACCGTACAAAGGGGTCTGGGAGCCTGAGGAAAAGGCTGAAATGGGTGGGAAAGTGATGAAATAGAATGGGAAGAGCCTGGAGAATTTGCCTGCATACATTTCTGACTCAGATATGGTTTGTAGGAATGGCTTTGTCGCAGTATTACACCACTGTTACAGATACACACAAGAACACCTACCAAACCGAACCTAAATCGCATGTAACAGGCCAAAAAGGTTCAGAAACAGTTTTTCCTGCATACTCACTTGTATATAAGGTTAAATAAACCATAAAAAAATATTGCTTTTAGATTTTGGTCATATGTACTGTTGTAGCTTTTTTTCGCCTTTTACAAATGGGAGGGCCCTAACTTATACATGTTGTAGGTTCCTCTGTCATACATCATTTTTAGTTAAAACCAAACAGATGAAGGGAGTGCTGGTGTGTCACGGTCCGCGCTGCTGTGGTGTGGATAAACTCACCAAAGAGCCAAAAGTATTTTCATCCTTTATTCCTCCTCTCTCCTACGCGTTTCAGCGCCACACCCGGCGCCTTCCTCAGGGATATTCAAGGCGCCGGGTGTGGCGCTGAAACGCGTAGGAGAGAGGAGGAATAAAGGATGAAAATACTTTTGGCTCTTTGGTGAGTTTATCCACACCACAGCAGCGCGGACCGTGACACACCAGCACTCCCATCATCTTTTTGGATTCAAACCACTATCCAGTGGTCGGTGGAGGTCCTGCAGCAGCTGGAACATAGTTTCCAAAAACGCCTTCAAACCAGTTGTGGGGTTCACAACTGGACCAGGTGAGCAGCTTCACAGCACCACCATCACACATAAGTGTCACTAGTGATAGGGCACTATTGCGCCTCTTGTCCCCCTCCCTATTTTCTTTTACATCATTTTTAGTTAGGTATTCCCCAGCACATTACAAGGCAAGCTACAACATACCAGTAGGTATGTTGAACTTTGACTTCAGAGGCCTCAGGTGGTCCTGTAACATACTTTTTGGAGGGACCGCTCTTACTTAGACATTTGGGTAGTCCCTCCCTCTTTGATACTCAGATAGTGGAATACATATTCCATAGCAGTTTACAATGTGTCCATTGTGGCATTGGGCAAAACCCTCCTCCTCAACCTCCATGACATTTGCTGCACTAAATTCAAATGTTAAGAGGACTTGCAGTAGGCAGAAAACCTGAGATTGCTGAGGGTTCAGAGATGGCCCTGTAACGTACGTTTTGGAGGGACCGCTCTTACTTAGACATTTAGGTGGTCCCTCCCTCATTGACACTGTGATAGTGGAATTCATATTCCATAGCAGTTTACAATGTGCCCATTATAGCATTGGGCAAAACCCTCCTCCTCCTCCACCTCCATGACATTTTGCGGTCCTAAATTCAAATGTTCAGAGGGCCTGCAGTTTGCAGGAAACCTGAGCTTGCTGAGGGCCCAGAGATGGCCCTGTAACATACATTTTGGAGACACCACTCTTACTTAGACATTTAGGAGGGCTCTCCTCTACACGTTTGGGCGTGAAATCACTGCCTTATGAATACAACAGCATAAGCAAAGCCATGCTTGCTGGCACTGAAAGTCATCTCATCTGTACATTAGATAGGGCCCTCCTTTAGACATTTGTGAGGGCCTTCCTCTATACTTTGGGAAGGACCCTCCTCTATTAATTTGGGAGGGCCCTCTATACATTTGGAAGGTGGCATGCGCTGATGCGCAAGAATTTGAGGACCCACAACCAGAAGAAAGTAACTTTGAGGAACCTGATTTACTGTCTCCAGATGTCAAAAATGATGATGATGAGACACAGTTGCCATCAGGTCAGCCTACAATTTCAATTGTGAAGAAGGATGCCATGGAAGATGAGTTGGTCGATGATGAGTCCACTGATCCTACCTGGACTGTTGGCACGGATAGCCAGCACAGCAACACAGAGGAAGATTGATACATAACACCAACACAAGTGCCTAGGGTAGTGGTTTGACCAGACTGAGAACTGGGTAAACTGTTCCCAAGAGTACCACCACTGTAGCCCAAGTCAGGGCATGGGGGCATTCAGCCGCTGTCTGGATTTATTTTACTGAAAGTTCTTCAGAGAAAACCATTGTAATCTGTTCCATCTGCCATACCAAGCTGAGCAGAGATCATGGCAAAGGCAACCTGATCACCACAGGTATACGTAACCACAATGGAAGCCAAGCACGTGGGTGGCACACCAGAGTACCAAATCTGTGTCTGCGGGTCAAACCACTGCCATGTCACCTGTGCTTTGTCCTTGACAATCTGCTGTCTATATAGCAGGTGCTCATACCTCCTGCCCACAAGGTGGGGTTGCACAGAGAAAGCAAACATCAACCTCATCCACTTACTTGTCAAAGTGAAGCGTCAAGTTGTCCATACCAAAGAGCTTGGAAAGGAAGCATAAATAACCAGCCACGTACCCACAGGCACAAATACTAAAATCGCAAATTGACAAATCTCTATCTGTGGAGATGCTGACATTTAGGCTTGTGGGAACAGAATGTTTGCATGATCTCTTGCCTGTGGCTGCCCCACGATACTCGGTTCATAGTCGCCACTATTTTAGTCAGTGTACTGTCCACAACTTACATAAGCATGCGTGAAACAATATGAACCGTGCCGTCACCATCATTGTAACTGGGAAGGTCAACATAACAACAGACACGTGAAGATGTTGTTGCAGACAGTCATGGGATGAAACATTTCTATGATGGCACACTGGGTGAACCCGGTGGAGGGAGGGGCAGAGTGACAGCATGGGACATCACACATCCTACACATGCCAAGAGTAATGGACCCAACTTCCATCATGATTTCCATCTACTCATATACCAGTTTCTCTCTCTCCTCCTCCTCCTCCTTCTTATCCTCCATGTCATTCTGCATCCCTCAAATCAATTGTTCGGAGGGCCCTGCAACATATGTTTGGGAGGGCCCTCCTCTATTCATTTTGGAGAACCCTCTGTACATTTTGAAGGGCCCTCCTCTATTCATTTAGTACAGAAACCAATGCCTTAACAATAACATAGCATAAGCAAAGCCATGGTTGCTGGCGCTGAAGGTTCATCTCATCTGTACACTAGGGAGAGCCCTTCTTTATATATTTGTGAGGGCCCTCCTTTATACAGTTGGGAGGGCCCTCATCAAGTGGACTCCCATTGCTACAGAGGAGACTCCCAATCCCAGCTTGAATGGGCTGGAGAGGAGGAGGTGAGGCACTATGAGGAGAGGATGGGTATTGTTTGTCATGTTGGCGACACAGAGCCTTTGCCTATTTGAAGGCTGGCTTACATGGTACAGTTCCTATGTAAGTGTGTGTTTTTAGACCCTCATGTGATACACAATTTCACCCACAACCTATACTGGTTAGCTACCTTCCTCAACCGAAGCTACAAGAAGAAAATTTCTTCTCTCCTTTTTGAGTTACAAAAGGGTTGCACAATGAAATCCTTCAAGAGGTGGTATTGTACATCATTTGCTGAAAACATCACCCTCTGACAACGTTGGTGGTAGAGGTACCGGCTCTTTTCAACAGGAAGGATTAATGAGGCGAGACACGCACACCTGCTACAACAGAAGTGGGGGGGAAATGTGCACAAACTGGGCCATTTTCAATAAACCAGTACATCAGCAAATTCAATCTGTGCCTGTAACAATGCCAAGGAGATAGAAGTTGAACAAGATGCTAAAGGGATACTTAAGTGACTATACCGGTGTCATTCATGACAATTCACTTCCCTTTAATTATTGTGTATCCAAACGGAACATTTGGCCTGATGTCTCCTTATACGCTTTGGAGGAACTGGCCTGCCCTGCTGCTAGTGTCATATCGGAGCGTGTGGGCAGTCAATCATCACTGATAGGTGCACATGACACTCCACTGAAATTTCAGCCGGACATACTCTGATTAAATTCAAGAAGGACTTGATTTATACCTAGTTTGTAATTGAATCCCTCTAGATGACAGCAACATCACTTAAATTCCCCCAAACAGTTATCTTTTAAAAATGATATAAATTACAGATGACCAAACCTTGTAAAGTTTGTGTTTGGTTTGCTAAACGGGCATATGTTCACCCACTATATTGGCAAAAAGATCAATGAAATACTGAACTGAACCACATTTAAATCAATGTTGTTACGATAGTGATATCGACAAAGCAGAGCTTCAACATTAATCAGGAATACGGAGACGACTAACAGGTGTAGGCATAATGCTCAGAGAGCCTAGCTAAAATCACAAAACACACAACACACAACACACCACAAGAAATGTCTCCCCTTTTGTAAAAAGCATGCCCATATTGCACCAAAGTGGCATCAATTCACCCACAATAAAAAGTGTAATTCAACAAAATACCTCTGTTAGCATTCTGAAAATACTGCTGACATACGCAGCATCCCAATCGGTTGCTGGAACACGTACAAACCAAACTGTACATGACTGCAAAACCACTGACACTACCCCTGTGTTACCTGCTTCACAATATGTTGTCCAGGAAGCAGGCCCTAATGCCACATGCACACAACATGCAGTTGCACATATACAACAAACATTTAGCAGTGGACATATATGATATAGACTTCTGGTGTCAAGCAAAATCTGACCCCCAAAACTGACAGAAATCATCACAATATGTCACATATAAATATTTTTTAGGATATCTTGCAATATAAGGGATGAGCAAACCCATGCAAGTTAAGGTTTGCTGAACTTTAGTTAAGAGTTCAGTTTGGAAACCTGTATAAGTCAATGGGGACTCAAACTGTGGTGCTGTAAAATGGATATTGTAAGGGCTAGTGGGCTGAAATAAGAAATATAATAGGGGTGAAGCAATACAATTGTTCTTCAAAAAAATGTGGATAGGGAATACATTATTTTTAGAAAATTATGTGGGTCCCCTCTATTTTTGATAACTAGCCAAGGTAAAGCGGACAGCTGTGGGATGGTATTATTAGGCTGGAAAGGTCCATTGGTTTTGGGCTTTTTCCAGTCTAAATATACCAGCCTGCAGCTGGCCTCCAAGTGGTGTATCACATTAATTTCAACCAATTTTGGTGCTCCACTCCAGCTCTTCACAATTGCTCTGGTATGGTGACAATAAGAGTAATATTTTGGGGGTTTTAGCTGTGAATTGACAGCTGGCAGCAAAACCTGAGGTTCATAATGGAGAGGGGTCTATCAAATACCCCTATTACTAAGCTGGTAATTGTACAAAGAAAAAATAGTTTTTTGAACAAAGACTCCCCTACACTCTTTTGTTCACCAATTTATTAATTTTACAAAATCCTCACAGTTTCAACATAATACAATGGTGTACTCTCCCATGATGCCCATTTAATCTTGTGGACCCTTGTTCTGAGAAAGAGGCTTCATAGGTCCCTTGCGGTCAGAAGCAGGTACAGAATTATTTTTTTTAATTAATAAATATGTAACAGAGTGAGTGTGGGGTAGTCTTTATTCAAATAAACTATTATTTGTAGTGTCTGTGTCTTTATACTGTTCATTTACCAGGTTAGTAATTGGGATGTCTGATAAACCCCTCTCCATTATTAACCCCTGGGCTTGATGCCAGCTGTCAATTCACAACTGACATCAACCCCAAAAATATTACCCTGATTGCCACAGCACCAAACCAATCAAGAAGAGCTGGAGCAAAATAAAGATAAAGGTGTATTTAACCATACTCCTTAAACTGCTTGTTTGCATTGTGTTGTTATTGCCATATTTTACAGATGAATGAATTCACAGATACATAAAGTGACTCTGAAGGGATAGGACCTCTCTATATCACTTGAATGTTTTGGTTTAGTATTCACAAACTGAGACTACCACTCACATCTTTAGTGTGATTCAGTGCTGCAGTAATACACCACAATCATCTATCTTTATGTGTAATGACTAATGATCTGTGCGTTCTTATCTCCTAGCTTGTAAAATGATTCTGCTTGTTTTATAGTGAGTGGGATGTGGCATTATGCGGAGGCCTGTGAGGCCCAAGCTGATGTTCTTAGCTCACTTTCTCTATCGCTTCATTGGGGGACACAGGATACCATGGGTGTATACTTTTCTGTCACTAGGTGGCGACACTAAGTTAATTAAAAACAGTTAGCTCCTCCTAGCAGTATACATCCCCATGTAGGAGTGAACATAGTCAGTTTTTTGCTTAGTTTTGTATGAGGCAGACGTGCCCTAATCCAGGTCACATCTATAGCCTAACTATATAAATTTTTATAATTTTATTTTATTTTTTTCCATTACATCCCGGATTAGAAGAATTTTTCTTTTTTATACGGACATCTTATAGAGAGATTCCCACTCTCCATTCTCTCAACAAAGAGAGTCTGGATTGAGGCTACAGGCTCCCAGGCTCTCCATTCTCTCAACAAAGAGAGTCTGGATTGAGGCTACAGGCACTCAGGCTCTCTATTCTCTCAACAAAGAGAGTCTGGATTGAGGCTGCAGGCACCTATTCTCTCCCCTCTCAACAAGAGAGGCTTGATCGAGGCCGTAGACACTTAAGTCCTACATCCACAATAAAGACACATCTAGGCAGAGGCTGAATTGAGGTTACAGGCACCCAGGATGCCCTCTCTCAACAAACAAGAGAGTCATGATTGAAGCTTCACGTATCTGAGTTCCTCCTTCTCAGCAAAGAGAGGCTGGATTGAGATCGCAGACCCCTACACTCCCCCAACCATTTTGGGGTTGCAGCTCTATATCCCAACCCAGCGGTGACACATGGGAAGAGGACCCTCCAGTCCACAGACGCTGCAGCGGCGGCTCCGACCGGGACGCACATCCACGGTGGACGGATCCCCAGGCTGCCTCCAGTGCCATCGCCACACTGGCTCGTAGCCCCGGTCCCTGGCGGGAAAATCTAGGTCCCAGCTTGGACCTGTATGCCGCATTATCAGTGCACATTATCCCTTCAGGGTCCTGTGTCTTGCCCTGCTGCGGCAGCTCCATGCCGGGATGCACACCACTGAAATGGTTGGGGTGTGCGTCCAGGGCATGGGGCCTGTGGCAGGATGGATGGAGCACAGAGGCAGCACAATGCCCGCTAGTATTGTGGGTCTCACTACACACCGGGGCCTGTGATAATCCAGACCCCGGGCTGGGCCTTTAACCCAAGCTCTGCCCAGCCTATGATTGGCAGCAGAAGCTTCCAATCATGGCCGTGTCACTGGCCTCACTCTCCACCCACTCCCTATGATGTGGGCGGTAGGCGGCACAATGAACACACCCCCTTATGATGCGCATCTGCGGCACGCCCCCCCGCGCGAGTCACATCCTGCACCGGCCAATAACCACGGGGCACACACCTAAGCCACGTCCCAGTAACGGCGCAAATTGGTAAGAATAAGAAAGCAGACAAAGAACTGCATGTGGGGCAATGAAACAACCCCCCACAAAGGGAGAGGATAATAGTGCAAAATTCTCATGAATTTAGTCAAATTCCTGCTATCTGCTGGCCCTCCACCTCCCTCCCCCCTTTTTTTTCACACCACAGAGCTTGTGGCTCCAGAGGCCAAAGCTGCAAGCTGTAATTAAACTCAACTGAAGCTCTGTATATTTGAGTGCACAGAAGACTAACACAAGAAACAAACATAAACACGGAGCCAGCTCAGCGGGCTGGCACCACAGAATGCCTCTCCAAAGCAAGAGCTCCCCTGTCCAGCACCTCCGCAAAACTCTCAAAAACAGTGCCTGCTTTTGCTTTTTAAAACCAATCGCTTAATATAATGCAGTATCACATGGCTTGTGATTTCGTACACTATAGGTACCGTTAAATGCTTCAACATTGTAACAATATCGCCAATGATCTCACGGGAGCGCGGCCATTATAGACATCATTTGGAGATCGTTGGTGAGATGTCACACGGATAGATATCGTGAATGATGCACCAACGATGCGGCAGCAGCTATCATTCGCACAACCCAGCGAAAGATACTTGTTCAATGCTATGAATGGGCGAAGTCGTTCACAACAGCATTATCAAGGTGTCACACACAAGGATGCAGCAGATTGGAGGGACGATGATCAGCTGGTTTATGAACATGTTCATCGATCAGCGATCCAACGACTTATCTTAGTCGTATCTCGGTGCTACACACCACGACACACTAACGATGGCGTTTCAACGTCTCACAACCCCTGACTTATGAGCGATATCATGCATGATATCTTACCGTATAACACACTGCTTCAGTCTTCAGGATGTCTTCCTCAGTACTGCTGCATACTGAACTGACTAACTCCACCCCAGACTAGAATTTATTGGCAAGCTCACCCTGAATCCGGGTTTAGGTGTCCCCTTTCAGGCCTGGAGGCAGAAAGGTGTTGTGTGCTTTGGGTTTTGCCTGGTGTGAAGTCCCTCTGTTGCTCTCAGGTATGACACTACCCCCCGGTGGAGATAATGACATAGTGGTATCTGAACTCTGGGGTGCCATACCCATCAGAAACCATTAGCTCAAAAAATGCTTTCTCAGGCAAACTTGCCACTAGCCACTTCACGTGCCGGATCCCTTAGGAAACTTTGGCCTTTACCCTGAAACTGGGATTTGGACTTACAATGGGGGCCACTGGACACTTCAACACAGTGATTGTTGGCAAGAGTAGCATGCTGAAGGTAAAAAAGTCTATTTAGCCAGATCAGTAAGTGCAGTGACAAGACCAAGGAGAGAAACAGAAATCAAAAACTGTAGTCAGAGCAATAGCCTTGGTCAGATATGGCGAATTAGATCTAGGTTAGGATTAGGGATGGGCGAATCTACTCGCTAGGACTCGTTACTCGGCGAGTAGTAAGGGACTCGCAGGACTCGGTACTCTGCGAGTTTCCCAGCGATTACTCGCACAGCAACGAGTCCAATGCAAATCAATGGCAATCCTAGTTTTGTTAGAGACTCTGACAAAACTAGGATTGCCTTTGACTTGCATTGGTCTGATTACTGTGCAAGTAATCACAGGGAAACTCGCAAAGTAACTACTGTTACTTTGCGAGCCGAGTCCGGCTGTCTGCTCTGTACAGGCTGCCGCAGCTCCAGGGTCCTAGAGCCCGCCTGCTCACAGAGATGATGTAGCAGAGCTGCGATTGTTCTCAGTCTGCTCATCCCTGTGCATAGACATCTATATCTATGCACAGGGGATGTAGCAGAGAGGACATCGCGTTTTGGACTACGTCGGACGGAAGAGGATTTTTTTAATTAAAGATGGAGTCCCTAATGGCTTTTTTTTTTATTTCTAATAAAAAAATTTCTCTGTGTTGTGATTTTTAACCCTTTATTGGAGATTCTTAGTGGCCGGGTCAAACGTGGCCTGACATTAAGAATCTTGGTCTTAATACCAGCTTGTATAACAAAGCTGGTATTAACCCCTTTATTACCCAGCGTGCCACCGCCAGCAGGGCCGCTGGAAGAGTGGGGTTCAGCGCCAGAGGATGGCGCTTCAATGAACGCGCCATCTTCTGGGGCGGCTGCGGGCTGCAATTTGCAGCGGGGGGTGCCCAGAAAGCTTGGGCCTTCCTGCGCTGCGGATTGGATGTGTGCGTGCATGGATGTGAGCGTGCGCGAATGTGTGCGTGCGTGGATGTGAGCATGCGTGGATGTGTGCTTGCGTGGATGTGAGCGTGCGTGGATGTGAGCGTGCGTGGATGTGAGCGTGCGTAAATGTGAGCGTGCGTGAATGTGTGCGTGGATGTGAGCGTGCGTGAATGTGAGCGTGCGTGGATGTGAGCATGCGTGGATGTGAGCGTGTGTGGATGTGTGCGTGCGTGGATGTGTGACACCGGGACTCCCGATGTCGCAGCTATCTGCTGACAGGGCCTGCTGTGACGTCACAGGCACATGATCGGCGGTCATGTGACGTCCTGTCAGCAGATAGCTGCGATGCCGGGAGGACACTGGGACCCTGCGGGACCCTGCCGACCTCCCTGAAGATAATTTATCCACTGCTCTGCCGGCGCTCCTGCCGGCAGAGCAGTGAATGGGCTGTCACAGTAGGGTTCACCTGAGGTGAACCCTGACTGTGAAAGTCATTTTGCAGTCTGCTCTCCCTCTGCATAGACGTGAGTCTATGCAGAGGGATGTGGCAGTAAAGATTCTGTTTATGGACTACGTCGGAGGCGATCGTTGTGGGACCTTCGTTGTGGACTACGTCGGACGGAAGAAGATTTTTTAAATACAGATGGAGTCCCTAATTGTGTTCTGTTTTATTTCTAATAAAATTATTTTTTCCTCTGTGTTGTGTTTTTTTCTATTGATTACTGGAAATTCATGGCGGTCATGTCTAATATTGGCGTAACCGCCATAAATTTCGGGCTTAGGGCCAGCTGATAAAAAGCGGGCCCTAACCCCTTTATTACCCAGTGAGCCACCGCACCAGGGCCACTGGAAGAGCGGGGTTCAGCGCCAGAAGATGGCGCTTCAATGAATGCGCCATCTTCTGGGGTGGCTGCGGGCTGCAATTCGCAGCGGGGGGTGCCCAGAACGCTTGGGCATCCCTGTGCTGCGCATTCCAGCCCCCAGCTGCTTAGCTGTACCTGGCTAGACATAGAAATTGCGCGGAGCCCCACGCATTTTTTTTTTATTATTTCATGAAATTCATGAAATAATAAAAAAAAAGGGCTCCCCTATATTCTTGTGTCCGGCCAGGTACAGATAGGCACCTGGGGGTTGGGGGCAGCTCGTCGCTGCCTGCTGGATCCGGCTGGTTCCAGAAATACGGCGAAGCCCACGCGAAATTTTTTTCTGACAAATCCATAAAACAATGTAAATAAAAGGGACTGCATCTTTATTAACCCCTGGACCATGGGCGAGGGGTTAATAAAGATGCAGTCCCTTTTTTAGGATTGTTGTATTGATTTTCCAGAATAAAAATTACATGGGCTTCGCCGTATTTCTGGAACCAGCCGGATCCAGCAGGTAGTGATGGGCTGCCCCCAACCCCCAGGTGCCTATTTGTACCTGGCCAGACACAAGAATATAGGGGAGCCCTTTTTTTTTATTATTTCATGAATTTCATGAAATAATAAAAAAAAAATGCGTGGGGCTCCGCGCAATTTCTATGTCTAGCCAGGTACAGCTAAGCAGCTGGGGGCTGGAATCCGCAGCGCAGGGATGCCCAAGCTTTCTGGGCACCCCCCGCTGCAAATTGCAGCCCGCAGCCGCCCCAGAAGATGGCGCGTTAATTGAAGCGCCATCCTCTGGCGCTGAACCCCGCTCTTCCAGCGGCCCTGGTGGCGGTGGCACGCTGGGTAATAAAGAGGTTAGGGCCAGCTTTGTATTATGAGCTGGCCCTAAGCCCGAAATTTAAGGCGGTCACGCCAATATTAGACATGACCGCCATGAATTTCTATTAAATTGTTTTAAAAAAAACACAACACAGAGAAAATTTTTTATTAGAAATAAAAAAAAAAAGCCATTAGGGACTCCATCTTTAATTAAAAAAATCCTCTTCCGTCCGACGCAGTCCAAAGCGCCTTTGCATAGATATAGATGTCTATGCACAGGGAATGAGCAGACTGAGAACAATCTCAGCTCTGCTACATCAGGCAGCAGACGGGCTCTAGGACCCTGGAGCTGCGGCAGCCAGCACAGAGGAGACAGCCTGACTCCTTACTGTGCGAGTTTCCCAGCGATTACTTGCACAGTAAATGAGTCCAATGCAAATCAATGGCAATCCTAATTTTGTCAGAGTCTCTGACAAAACTAGGATTGCTTCAAGCTGAAGCTTCCGAGACACATCTGTGATTTGTAAATCGCACACTACTCGCTATTACTCGCTTCCCCATCCATTAGCATTGGACTCACTAGACTCGCAACGAGTAGCGAGTCCCCGGCTCGGACTCGCTAGAGTCAAGCGATTCCGAGTAATTTAGGACTCGCCCATCACTAGTTAGGATAAAGATGATTAACAGAAATAGACAAGGTCAATGTACAAGCTGGGTCTATATCATAAATCCAAAAACATGTACTGATATGCAGGGAGCTTCCAGGTACTGTATAATATCTAGCAGATTCCAGCAAGAATGCTGTGAGTTCAAGTAGGGTGTTTTGCTGTACCATGGGCCACAGTAAGGAGCTGATTACACCAACTGGGCTGTAGGGCAGCATAAACACCTATTAGTCTGGCTGGGCAGAACTACAGGTCACAAACACACTTGTAACTCTGGCATCACAATGACTCTGCTTGCCCAAAGACACTGGAAGTGACATCTATTTCATCACCAGCAGAGGGGACAAACGAGAGCACCTGGAGACAGACTCAGACGGCACTGGCTGTGATGTGACATTCTTGCTTACAGACAACTACAGACCCCATCTATTTAGTCAAAGTTGTCTCAACTTTAATGGCATTGCAGTTAGTTGAAGAGGAAGGTAAGATGAAGGCTTTCTAATAAATATAGAAGCTTTGTTTCTCCCAATGGATGAGCTAAAACATGAAATTGCTAACAAGCTTAGGGTCTAAATTTGCAATACAAAATTTCTCTCAACTGTGGTCACACTAAAGGTACAGTCAGACATGGCAATTTTGCTAGCAATTTCACTGGCAATTTGCTGGTTGCAGTGAAATCATGGACACATTGTTCCATTTGTACATGGCAACAAAATAGAACAATGTGTGCATGATTTCACTGCAACCAGCAAATTGCCAGTGAAATTGCTAGCATAATTGCCGCGTATGACGGTACCTTAAGAGAAATAATCACTTGACTGCAATTTTACACAGAAACATCAGTTTGGCAGAGATTTGGAGAACTTTTGGCTATTGTACAATTTTATCATTTGTTTTCCACCAATTTCTCATTGTGCTGCTTGTAATGTAACCTCAAATTTTTTTTTCACTGTATTAAATTACAGTGGAATGCAAATGTTTGGGCACCCCTGGTCAATATTACTGTTATGCTGAACAGTTGAGCAATTTGGAGATGAAATTATCTCAAAGAGTCGTACAGTTAAGGATCCCCAGAATGAACAACGATAATTTGATCCACGTTGCTATGTATACTAACAGATATCCTCTGTATTATAAACCGGTTGACTTTAATACAGATGACATCTGTTATTATTCACAGCAGCGCGGATCAAATTATTGTTGTCCATTCTGGGGATTTGTGACCACCTTTGAGGTGGGGAATACAACAGCAGCTGTCTGACACGCAAAAATACCGGTTGTGGGTTGCACAACCAATCAAGGTTAGCAGTTCTCACATGGCATACTCACTGCACATCAATCAGATAGGACCCATGTTGCCCTAGTCTACCCCCTTCTTTTAGATAACTACAGTTAGGGATGACACATTTCCTTCAATTTTAGGGAAAAAAGGGAAAAAAAAAATAATATAATATATATATATATATATATATATATATATATATATATATATAGATATATTACAACTAACATGCATCATTTAAATCCTAATGTAAAATTAATTAAAATTATATTTAGTAGAGCTTGCATTGTGCCATTTTTAGACATGCTTACTGTCGATTCAGCCCAAATATGACAAATTGGTCATATCTGTGATGCATATATTACAGGACCAGTTAAGTTATTATGTTGTAGTAGATATGTTGCTATCATAGTGTCAAGAGTGGTAGAAGAGGGTTGCATTGACAATCCAACACAATGGGCAGCACTTTGAGCACATTTTATAAGTGGTCATAAACTTGTAAATAACTCATGAAAAAATAAAGTTACGTCAAAACCAAGCACACTATTGTTTTTATTACGACATTCTCAATACGTTGGATGTATCACATGACCCTCTTCCCATTGAAAAAAATAAAGTTGGATCCAAAATGGCCACCATGGTCACCACCAATCTGTAAAAGTTTTTCCCCTCCCATATACTAATGTGCCACAAACAGGACGTTGATACACCAACCATTCCCGTTTTATTTAGATGCATCCATATAAATGGCCCACCCTGTAGATTGTTTTGTTAACATGTCACATTGTATTCAATTTATTTTTTTAAGAAATTGGAGTTCTTAATCAAACTTAAGGACAGCAAACGACAGACACATCTGTACTCCAATATCTGTCTTAAACTGCGCTGCATTTATTATTATCATAAGGAAAGTTCAGGTAAAATAAATACGGGGTCGTATGCACCATTCTGCTTCTGTCCAGCTCACAGTAGTGATTCCCACAACGCCCATTACCAGTACAATGACAGCCAATGCTTTTCTACAGAAATCACAGGGGCAATGTACCAAGATCCAGGTGTTCCTACCTTACCTCCATTTATATCTGCTCTGTGTGGGGCAACTCACAAAAGTCAACCAACTGGAGACCTGTTCTTCATAGATGTTTACTAGACCTGGTGCTAATGCAATTAGCTGGCTGCCAGTTGCGAGCCACACATCACAGACCGACGAGCCACATGTGGCTCCTGAGCTACTGGTTGGGAACTCCTGATGTGGAGGTATGGCATACCTCTTGAGTTAAATGCACCATAATTGAAGTTTTCGAAGGTTAAAAAAGTAAAGCAATTATCTGCTATTTTGGTGCCTTAATACCTGTTTCCACTTTCATAAATATATTTCTCTGGTGAAATCCTACAATTATTGATGTCTACCTTCATATTTTCTGCCTTGGTACATTTTATTTCATAATCACATAATTAATTAAATCTTCTTATTTCCCTTACAATTGAACTTTTAATTTTGAAATGATCAAGTTTCAAGACTTGATGAAAAGCAAGGTCAGAAAAGGAGGGCAGACCTTGGACTATACTGTTAAGGATAATTTGTGATTGAGCAAATAAAAACACATCAAATTAATTAATGTGAATCTGATTAAATTCCTGTCTGCACAAGTTAATTCAGTGCTACCTAAGAATAGATGGAATTTGTTAATTAGTACTAAAACTTTACACACAGCTGAAATACCCTTCACATTTACGATGCAACTCATAACTTCCTATGTCGTAAGATGCATGCACTTAATAAACAAATCGGATTATCACAGTAACAGCAATTACCACCTAGGTTTATGCATGGGAAATAAATATCCCTTGGGAAATTACAGGTGATGTGATTGATTTGTGTATTGTAGCATAGTATAACATGTTTGCACAGAGGCAGATATTTTATGAACTACAACTTTTTACATCCTCACATCTTCTGTAAAGTAAACTCACTTTATACAGTTACTAAGGCCCTATCAGAGGTGTACTACAGTAGATAGCGGTAAGCAAACAAGTGGTTTTATTTGTTGATAACATACCATAACTAACATATTTCAAATAAATAATTTGATAATAATACTTCCATTACTCCATACTCTGAAAACAAAGCACGTCACCGATTGTTTATCAATTAAAGAATGCAAGTTAGATCTCATTCAGTGTACTGGTTGGCTAGATGAGATGCCTTAAAATAAATCTGTACTTTCAACAAACTCTACATTAATCAGTAGTACAGGCAATTATAAGAAACTTTTGTAATGCTTCATATCAGAGAAATCTGTTTTCTTTGCTACTTATCAGACACTTTCTCTTCCTCCTGCCTCCTGAACTTGTCCTCCACTGTAAAAAAGGAACTCAAGTCTCTATTTCTCAAAAGGTACAGACTGCTGGTATCATGTGAGTGAGTTTATTATCCTCTATAGAATGGAGAGAGAGAGGAAAAGTGAGCAGCAATTAAGGGAATAGACAGAAAAACATGTTGCATATATCACATCAGAGCTTGATTCAAATCACCCGAGCTCAGCATGCATGTCCTGCATGTTGCAGCAGCTTGTTTCTGTAAGCTAAAAAATAACAGAAGATCAAATACTTGGGCTCTGTCCTGGGGCCCCTCCTTTTTTCAATCTATACCCTTGGTCTTGGACAACGTATAAAATCCCATGGCTTCCAGTATCACCTGTACGCTGATGACACTCAGATCTATCTCTCTGGCCCAGATGTCACCTCACTTTTGTCCAGAATCCCGGAGTGTCTATCAGCCATATCCTCCTTCTTCTCCTCTCACTTCCTAAAACTCAATGTAGAGAAAACCAAACTCATCATCTCCACCTCACACACCTTCCTTAGCAGATCTATCTATCACAATAAATGACATCACACTTTGCCCTGTACCTGAAGTCCATTGCCTTGGAGTAACCCTTGACTTTGCCCTGTCTTTCAAACTGCACATCCAAGCCCTTGCCAACTCCTGCCGCCTTCAACTCAAAAATGTTTCCAGAATCCGTCTCTTCCTCAATCTTCAATCCACTAAACTACTAGTGCATGCCTTCATAATCTCCCACCTCAACTACTGCAACCTCCTCTGTGGCCTCCCTGCTAACACTCTTGCAGCCCTCCAATCTGTCCTTAACTCTGCTGCCCGACTAATCCACCTCTTTCCCCGCTATTCCTCCACTTCTCCCCTCTGCAAATTCCTCCATTGGCTCCCAATTCCCCAACGAATCCAATTCAAACTACTAACACTGACTTACAAAGCCATCCACAATCTGTCCCCCTCATATATCTCTGAACTAATCTCCCGATATCATACAACTCGTAATCTTTGATCCTCCCAAGACCTCCTACTCTCCTCCACACTTGTACGTTCCTCATCTAACCGCCTGCAAGACTTCACCCGAGCATCCCCCATTCTCTGGACTTCTGCACCCTAAAATGTCTGACTGTCCTCCACACTCGGAACCTTCAAGCGAAACCTGAAAACCCATCTCTTCAGAACAGCCTACAGCCTGCAATGACCACAGTGCCAGCTCACCACCACTGGACCCGGTGCTCCACCACCACTGGACCCGGTTCTCCACCACCACTGGACCAGGTGCTCCACCACCACTGGACCCAGCGCTCCACCACCATCGAACCTGGCGCTCCACCACCATTGGACCCGGCACTCCACCACCACCAGAGTAGACCCAACCTACTGTCTCTCTCCCCACTGCCATGTAGAATGTAAGCCAACAAGGGCAGGTTCCTCTCTCCCCTCTATATCGGTGAGTCACTGTTAGTTTGTTCATTGTATTTTTAAAGGGAACCTGACCCCTAAAAATCAGCCCCCAGCCTATTAATACCTGTCCCTGCACCATCTTTATTAAATTCTAGCCATCCCTTTGTGTAAATATTCTGTATTTATAAAGTTTATAAAACTGCTTTTATTACCTGCTGAACTGCGGCTTCTCAGTGCTTGAGAAGTCTCACAGGGCATTCCCTGTGGCTCCTCATTGCCATCTGTAATTTAATTGTTCTCGCAAGCTAAACCATACTGATCCTTCTCATCCCCTACATGGGCGGTATAGCCGGTATGACGCTAATCCCGTCATATCCGGCTATCCTGATGTCAGTACACCCATTTGGGTGTATTGAGGACCTCGCGATTATCAGACACTGGCTGTTTGATTTCAGTCATAAATGTTTAAAGCCTATGTCTGACTACAAAACTCTTTTTTTTTAGAAGCTAATCTGTGCTGTATTGTAATTAAAAATTCTCCAACATTGTGTTATTTTTTTTTCTACCTTCCCCTCCTCCATTTTTTGGTTTGGTGCCTCTATATTAGCTATATATTTGCTGTTATTCATGTTTAAACAACTTCCTGGGCTTTTTTTCCCCTCACAGTGAGTGCTGTACCGCACCCTCTTTATACTCCTCTCTGCCCCCTCCACACTCCTCTCTGTTCCCTCCACACTAATCTCTGCCCCCTCCACACCCCTCTCTGCCCCCTGTATATTCCTCTCTGCCCCCTGTATACTCCTCTTTGCCCCCTCCACAGTTCTCTCTGCCCCTCCTCACTCCTCTCTGCCCCCTCCACACTCCTCTCTGCACCTGTATACTTCTCTCTGCCCCTCCACACTCCTCTCTGCCCCTGTATATTCCTCTCTGCCCCCTCCACACTCCTCTCTGCCCCCTTCACACTCCACTCTCCCCCTCCATACTCCTCTATGCCCACTCCACTCTCATTGGTCAGGACTGTGCTCTGCTCTAGTATGCAATCACTGTCAGTGCTGGACGATGGATCAGCGTCAGCGAAACCATCCTGACACTTCTTGTTTTCTTCATCCAGCAAAACTACAGAAATCCCCTGCATTGTACCCATTACATCCATAATGCTATAAAGCTGTTACATCTCCCTCTATATCAGGGGTCTCAAACTCAGCTGGGTTGGTGGGCCGCACATAGAAAAACATTTATAGCGGGGGGCCGCATCTCTTGTAGGACTAAGTGATATTTTTAGTAATACCAGAATTTCTTGCTCAATGTAGTAAAGTACAAGTCCTGATCCCTTTCTTGTAGTAATGTCTCCATCCTGTAGTAATGTCCTTTTCTACTGATGTCCCCCATCCTGATCCCTTTTTCTAGTGATGATCCCTATCCTGATCCCTTTTTCTAGTGATGTCCACCATCCTGATCCCTTTTTCTAGTGATGTCCCCCATCGATCATGGTCCCCTTTTGTAGTGATGTCCCCACACTGATCTCCTTTTGTAGTGATGTCCCCCATCATGATCCCCTTTTCTAGTGTTGTCCCCCATCTTGATCCCCTTTAGTGATGATGTCCCATCCCGATCCCCTTTTATAGTGATGTCCTCCATCCTGATCTACTTTTATAGTGGTGTCCCCCATCCTGATCCCCTTTAGTAGTGATGTCCCCATTTTGATCCCCTTTAGTGATGATGTCCCCCATCCTGATCCCCTTTTATAGTGATGTCCCCCATCCTGATCCCCTTTTATAGTGGTGTCCCCCATCCTGATCCCCTTTTATAGTGGTGTCCCCCATCCTGATCTACTTTTATAGTGATGCCCCCCCCATCCTGATCTACTTTTATAGTGATGCCCCCCCATCCTGTTTTACCTTCTTACACACTCAAATACACACTCTATCACACTCACACACAAACCCACACACAAACCCCCCCCCACACACACACACTCTCAAACACACTCTCACACATCCTCATACACACTCTTACACTCACACTCATACACACACTGAAACTCGCACACACTTTCTTATACACACATCCTCACTCACACACTCACCCTCACACACACACCTTCTCACACACACTCACACTTTTCTCACTTTAATGATGCATCGTTCCAGTGCAGGGGGCCGCCACGGTCCCCACTGTACTGACTTCCGGCCTCCGCTGTGCTAAGACTTCCTCCAGCCGCCGCCCAGACAAGCTCTGTTGCTCATCAAGATCAATGCAATCTACCAGCCAAAGGCCTGCAGGTGACGTCATGTTCTGCCATCAGCTGCGGGCCTCTCATTGGCTGGCAGCTTGCATTGATCTTGCTGAGTGACAGAGCTTGTTAGTGCTGCGGAAAGAAGTCATCACACAGCGGGGACTGCAGCGGCCCCCTGCACTGGGGCAATGCATCATTAAGTTGTCCAAGGTGCCGCGGGCCGCATAGGGAAGCCCCAGGGGCCGCATGCGGCCCTCGGGCCGCGAGTTTGAGACCCCTGCTCTATATTATCCTCCATCAGAATAAGGCTTGGAGTTACACTGGGGTGTGACTTGTTCGAGTGCAATGCTAGAAAATCTCACATTGCAATTGGCCCATTTTAGACAATGATGCAAATCAGATCTGCAAGTTATTCCTCAGCCCTAATTGGATGGAGGAATAAATGGCAGCATGCTGTGTCTGGGAGTGTCTGCTCACTCGCACCCATACAAGTCTATGGGAGCGAGTGAAATATTGGGTGTCCAAAGATGGACTGCCATGACTTACTGGGCCTGTGCGTATCCAATGCGCGCATGAGCAGTTAGTGTCCAAAGATGGTCATTAGTCATTCAGTGATGTGCTGCTGAGTACTGTAGTCACCATATACTACAGGATTATCTCTTATTAGATAGTTTTATTGTGTTTTAAAATTGTCCAGTGTGGACCGTGTTACAGTGTTAGTGATTGACATACAAATAAACCCTCCCCCACACCCGAGAACACACAAATTCAATTGTATTGAAGGAGAAATGGTGATTCTATATGTCACCTAAACAGTGCTGAGGTCCCATATAATACCTATCGGTTTGTCTGGATGTGTGAGCTCCAGGCTTAAGCCATATAGGTATTAGTCTGTCTGTCACAGTCACTGTTTAATACACAGACTGCGAGTGGGGCGGTACTATATTAACCCTGCAGACGCGCGGCGGTTCACATCTAACACTAAGGGTGGAGATGCTGACCGCGCAACAGACGCTTATCTAAGGCTGAACACCAGGCTGTGTTTTCCCCACAGGAGAGGTAATTGGAAACATGGGAGGACGGAACAAAGGTTAGAAAATCTATATGAATATAATAACAGGTTATCTATGTGTTGTCCACAGAGGTGGTATCTAAGTGATTACAACACATAGAAGGACACTGGAGACAATTGTTCTCACAGCATCTAATAGTGAGACTGTCTACATCTAATAGAGGACACAATATCCAGACAAGGTACTCCTATTCTAATTTACTAACTAGAATCTAACTTAACATGTATGAAAATCTACTATACGTATATATATGCATTTCAGGACCACAGAACTTACAACTTTAGGGGTCCGGAAGATAGGGGAACCTTGAAACATCTGGAGGGTATGTTTTATTAATTTAAAAACATACATAAGGCTAATGAATTCCTCCTTCTCTTTCCCCTGTTTATTCCCACACGGTTGTCTTATATCTCCACTTGTATATATACACATATATGTGTATATACATATATATATATATATGTGAAAAAACCCTCTTCCATTCCTTCCTCTTTGTAGAGCTACTTGTATAAAACACAACAAGAGCCAAAGTGACTATCTGGTCCTGGAAAAGTGAACTGTGTGACATCATAGGTATTTCAACCAATACCCACTGTTGTATATCTCACACACCAACACAGTGGTGAATACGGATAGTTGAATATATTCACTTCTTCCTTATGGTGGAGGATCTTAGGACAAAAAATACCTAACCTAAACTATTAGTGGGGGTATCTCTCATTATGACAACCATGGCTCTTTCATATATTTTTCAGAAAGAAATCCCTGTGGACGTGAGGTTCCCATATACACATATAGGATCTTTATAATCTTCATCTGAGATAAGGAAATCAACCTGGGACCAGATCTCACAAATTGGGCTACCTGAGTATCATAAGGAGCCCAACCATCATCTGATGTATTTCTATATCAAATATCTTGATGCATGAGCCCCTGAAGAGCCTTTATATTATAAGAAAGGCGAAACGCGTCGGGCAGGAATAGGACCATAACTCATGGCCACATATATATATACATCATCATTGTATTAGTTGGATGTGAAATGTATGATTACAGATTACATGACTTAGGAGACCTGACAGAATAATACGTATAAGGACTCCGGCTGTAATGTATTAAACAGTGACTGTGACAGACAGACTAATACCTATATGGCTTAAGCCTGGAGCTCACACATCCAGACAAACCGATAGGTATTATATGGGACCTCAGCACTGTTTAGGTGACATATAGAATCACCATTTCTCCTTCAATACAATTGAATTTGTGTGTTCTCGGGTGTGGGGGAGGGTTTATTTGTATGTCAATCACTAACACTGTAACACGGTCCACACTGGACAATTTTAAAACACAATAAAACTATCTAATAAGAGATAATCCTGTAGTATATGGTTATAACAGAATTGGATATCTAGAACCCCGTAAATCGGTGATACTGAGTACTGTAGTCCCCTCCCCATCTCCTCTCACACCTGTGTCCCGATGCTGAATACTGTAGTCCTTTCCAGCTTTCCTCACACCCTTCCCCACCTGTTCCCTCCCTACTGAATTCTGTAGTCCCCTCTCCATCTCTTCTCACACGCCTCTCCCACATGTGCCCCTGCTGAATACTTAAATCCCCTCTACAGCTTTCCTCACACCCCTCCACCACCTCTGCCCCCTACTGAGTACTGTAGTCCCCTCTCCATCTCTCCTCACTCCCCTCTACCACCTGTACCACCCTGCTGAGTAGTGTAATCCCCCCTCCATCTCTCCTCACATCCCTCCCCCACTTGTGCCCCCTTCTGTGTACTGTAGTTGATCCGGTCGACAGGGTAGGGGGTATTCGGACACCGGGACAGGGTGTTACTTTGGTGGGGGATCACAGCTAGTCGGTTCCCAGGTCTGTGCCCTGGACCCTCAGTGGCAGGGATGGGGGGTGATGATGATGGGGAATGATAACATGACGCCACCTGTGGTACCTGGTAATATGGTTACCAGCGCTGCGGCCGGCCGCTGAGGTGATGGAAATGCAGCTTCGGTAGTACAGCTCCCCACAGGTGGAGCTTTACCTCAGGGCAGCAGGGTGGATGAGGGGAGTAGTAGTAGTGGTTCTGCTGTGAACGCTGCAAGCAGCAGCAGGGAATCAGACAAACACACACAATAGTCTCCGTTTCGGTAGCTTTTTACTGATGTCCGGTAACAGGCACGGTCCAGGAGGATAACCAGGTTTTGGTGCAGCTTGGGATGTTCACCTTGGAGAGTTGTGAGGCCTACTCTATTAGTCTGTGTGGTGTTTGGGGAAAGCTCTTGCCTGTAGTTGAGCCTGCCGCTCTTTCTTCCTCTCAGGGTGCTGTTCCACAACTGACAATGAGGACCTTTCTGTGGGATTCCTATTCTCTGCTCAGGTCCCTGGTCCTATGCTTGGTCAGGTTTGGAGTCTTCTATTCTTTACTTCAGGGGGAATAGATCCTCCTGGTCTGTCTGGACTTTTGCTGCTACACTGTAGATGAATAGTAGCTTAGGACTCCGGTGTCCGAGTGGGCTTAAGGGATACCAGGTACGTTCCCTTCTTCTTTCTTCCTAACTCTCACTTCTCCCACTGGCCTCCGTCTCTCTCCTTAGGGCTCAGCACAGCTGAGTCAGGTTTCCTGGTCCTGGGCCTGGCTTGGTCCGAGCAACCAGCTCCTTCACTAACTGCTCTCTCCTCTGCAGTCTCTCTGGAACTAACTGCTCTCTTCACTGCCGAGTGCAGACTAACTGACTCCTCTCCACAGGCCTGGATTGTTATAGGAGATCTGGCTTATGGACAGCCAGTGGTGCTCCCCCTCCAGGTCTGGGGTGGAAGGTGTTGTATGCTGTGTGTGCCAAGGTGTACATCCCTCCCTGCACCGGTGAGTCCTGTGGCAATCCCCCGCGGGGGTGCCACATAGTCCCCTCTCCATATCTTCTCACATCCCTCCCCCACCTGTACCACCCTGCTGAGTACTGTAGTCCCCTCTTTATCTCTCCTCACATCCCTCCCCACCTATGCCACCCTGCTGAGTACTGTAGTCCCCTCCTTATCTCTTCTCACACCCCTCCCCCACCTGTGCCCTATGTTGAGTAGACCTTACACACACTGTGGAGCAGAGCATTGTTATGCACATTTTGAAGTCCTTTCAGCCTCCATCACACTGGATTGTCACAGGGTGAAGCTGTCTGCAGTTCAGAGGAAGTCTCCCCGCCCCCACACTCCTCTCTTCAGCCCCAACAATAAACCTGCAGTGAATGGAGCAGGAGCAGCATGTGATACTCTTCTGCTGTATCCCTGCTCTCTTCTCTTACCTGTTGGCAGTTGCTCTGTTCTGCTCAGATGGACACTGTACATGATGACCTGCAGTGGTTATCAGCTGCTGTCACCATGCGCAGTCTCCTTCTGAGCAGAGGCTGTATATCTCTCTCCCTCGCACTGACTCAGTATGCCTGCTCTGTTAGTAGCAGAGGGTCAGCTTTCACTCACAGTGACGTTGACTGTAATGCCTGTCTACATGTCTACAGTGTGGGGGGGGGGTTTGAGGGAGATAAGGTCCTGCCCTTTAGATAGGACATCACAGGAAGCAGCAAAATCACAGCTGGAGTGGTCATGTGACCTCTCTGAGCCAGGTGATGCCAAGAGAGAAGGGCATACACCAGATCAGGTAGGTAGTTACTATCTACCTACTTGAACCTGTGTAGCCCAATAGTTAAAAAAAAAATAAAGCCGGATAACCCCTTTAACTCTGAAATGTAGTGACATTTCAGAGAAAAAATATACACTGTGTGCAGAATTATTAGGCACATTGTATTTTAGAGGATTATTTTTATTACTGATCAATAACTATGTTCTCAATCAACCCAAAAGACTCAAATATCAAAGCTTAATATTTTTGGAAATTGGAGTGTTTTTTTTTTAGATTTGGCTATCTTAGGAGGATATCTGTTTGTGCAGGAAACGATTACTGTGCAGAATTATTAGGCAACTTAATAAAAACCAAATGTATTCCCATCTCACTTGTTTATTGTCACCAGGTAAAGTAATATAACTGCACAAAATTTAGAAAAAAATACTCCTGACATGTAAAAGCAAAATCCCAAAAAATGAGTGACCAATATAGCCACCTTTCTTTATAATGACACTCAACAGCCTTCCGTTCATGGATTCCGTCAGTTGCTTGATCTGTTTACGATCAACATTGCGTGCAACAGCCACCACAGCCTCCCAGACACTGTTTCGAGAGGTGTACTGTTTTCCCTCCCTGTAGATCTCATATTTTAGGAGGGACCACAGGTTCTCTAGGGGGTTCAGATCAGGTGAGGAAGGGGGCCATGTCATTATTTTTTCTTCTTTTAGACCTTTACTGGCCAGCCACGCTGTGGAGTAGTTTGATGTATGTGATGGAGCATTGTCCTGGATGAAAATCATGTTTTTCTTGAACAATACTGATTTCTTCCTGTATCACTCCTTGAAGAAGTTGTCTTCCAGAAACTGGCAGTAGGTCTGGAAGTTGAGCTTCACTCCATCCTCAACCCGAAAAGGTCCCACAAGTTCATCTTTGAGTATAGTAGCCCATACCAGTACCCCACCTCCACCTTTCTGGCGTCTGAGTCTCTGCCCTTTACTGATCCAGCCTCTGGCCCATCCATCTGTCCCATCAAGAGTCGCTCTCATTTCATCAGTCCATAAAACCTTTGAAAAATCAGTCTTAAGATATTTCTTGGCCCAGTCTTTATGTTTTATCTTGTGTTTCTTGTTCAAAGGTGGTCGTTTTTCAGCCTTCCTTACCTTGGCCATGTCCCTGAGTATAGCACAACTTGAGCTTTTTGATACTCCAGTAACGTTGCAGCTCTGAAATATTGCAAAACTGATGGCAAATGGCATCTTGGCAGCTTCACGCTTGATTTTCCTCAATTCATGGGCAGTTATTTTGCGCCTTTTTTGCCCAACACGCTTCTTGCAACTCTGTTGGCTATTTGCCATCAAACGCTTGATTGTTCGGTGATCACACTTCAAAAGTTTGACAAGTACAAGACTGCTGCATCCCTCTGCAAGATATCTCACAATTTTGGACTTTTCAGAGCATGTCAAATCTCTCTTCTGACGCATTTTGCCTAAGGAAAGGCATTTGCCTAATAATTAAGCACACCTTATATAGGGTGTTGATGTCATTACACCACATCCCTCCTCATTACAGAGATGCACCTCACCTGATTTACTTAATTGGTAGTTTGCTCTCAAGCCTATACAGCTTGGAGTAGGACAACATGTATAAAAAGTATCATGTGATCAAAATACCCATTTTCCTAATAATTCTGCACACAGTGTAGTTGAATAGCTGCCAGGACCACATTCCATATGTGACTAGTCAGACAGCCAAGACCCCAGGAGCTTATCCCTGCCCATTGCTGATGTCTTACAGGTTTCTCCCTGTGTGTGTGTATAGGGAGACACATGTCCTTCTAGGGAATAAGGTGGTGACAAGCTGACAGAAACCCACCTGTCCGACTAGCCTTCTGTGGCTTGGTCACCGGTGGCTAATAAACTAAGTTTTTTCTGAAACACCATATGATTTCAGCGTATAACATACAGTACAGACCAAACGTTTTGACACACCTTCTCATTCAAAGAGTTTTCTTTATTTTCATGACTATGAAAATTGTAGATTCACACTGAAGGCATCAAAACTATCAAAGCTATGAATTAACACATGTGGAATTATATACTTAACAAAAAAGTGTACAACAACTGAAAATATGTCTTTTATTCTAGGTTCTTCAAAGTAGCCACCTTTTGCTTTGATTACTGCTTTGCACACTCTTGGCATTATCTTGATGAGCTCCAAGAGGTAGTCACCGGAAATGGTTTTCATTTCACAGGTGTGCCCTGTCAGGTTTAATAAGTGGGATTTCTTGCCTTATAAATGGGGTTGGGACCATCACTTGTGTTGTGCAGAAGTCGGGTGGATACACAGCTGATAGTCCTACTGAATAGACTGTTAGAATTTGTATTGTGGCAAGAAAAAAGCAGATAAGTAAAGAAAAATAAGTGGCCATCATTACTTTAAGAAATGAAGGTCAGTCAGTCCGAAAACTTAGGTTACCGCATATACTCGTTTATAAGCCGAGTTTTTCAGCCCAAAAATTGGGCTGAAAAGTCCCCCCTCGGCTTATACACGAGTCACTATACAGGGTGAGTGGGGTGGGGGCTGTGTCGGGCTGGGGAGGCAGGAGGAGGCGGTGGGGATACTGTATATTGAGCGGCCCTTCACGGTGGCCCGCTCATTACATATGCACTGCATCCCCCTGTCAATCAGCGCTAGGGGGAACAGTGCATATCGGTAGATAATGCTCCCAAACTGCTGGCACACGTCCCCCCCTGTTGTAAGGCCCCCCTGCTGAATACTTACCATCCCTGGTCTTCAGCAGCACCTCCTCTGTGCTCCGGTCCTCTGTGCTCCGGTCCTCTGTGCTCCGGTCCTCCGTGGTCCCGTCCTCTGTGCTCCGTTCCCCGGCTGTATCATGTGACCGGCCGGGTCGCAGAAGCGATGACGTCATCGCTTCTGCGACGCGCGGGGACCCCGGATGCAGCCGTGGACGGCAGCACAGAGGACGGGACCAAGGTGGACCGGAGCACAGAGGACCGGCGCGGAGGTGCTGCTGAAGACCAGGGATGGTAAGTAATCAGCAGGGGGCCTTACAACAGGGGGGACGTGTGCCAGCATTTGTGTGGAGTCTGTGGGGCTGCAATACCACTGGGGCTGCAAAACCACTGGGGCTGCTGTATACACCACTGGCACTGCAATACCACTGGGGCTGCTGTATATAGGGGCTGCAATACCACTGGGGCTGCTGTATATAGGGGCTGCTGTATGCACCACTGGGGCTGCATTACCACTGGGGCTGCTGTATATAGGGGCTGCAATACCACTGGGGCTGCTGTATATAGGGGCTGCTGTATACACCACTGGGGCTGCAATACCACTGGGGCTGCTGTATATAGGGGCTGCTGTATACACCAATGGGGCTGCAATACCACTGGGGCTGCTGTATATAGGGGCTGCAATACCACTGGGGCTGCTGTATATACCACTGGGGCCTGCTGTATATCATACTGCTGGGGCCTGTATACCACTGCTGGGGGCTGTATACCTGTGCTGGGGTCCACCCTCGGCTTATACGCGAGTCAATAGATTTTCCCAGGTTTTGGGGGCAAAAGTAGGGGGGTCGGCTTATACACGGGTCGGCTTATACACGAGTACATACGGTACTTATCTGCCTTGTTCACAAAGTGTAAATGGGACTGTACAGTTTTAGGTGCAGGGGAGTATTGGCTGTCGTTGAAGAGACAGCAGTTTATTGAGAACTTTTTATACAAGCAACTGTCTATGGGAAAAAATACCTTGTGAATTAGTTCACCTTAAGAAGAGGGAAAATGATATCCATTAGCCAAAAACTCCAAACGATAGAGATACTGTCGAAAGACAGTTGTTTCAGCAATTTTGCCTGTCATCACTGCTTAGCATGGTACTGTTTGCTCCATACACCACTGTCTCCCTCCAATTGAAGGAGCATAGGAAAACTAATAATGCAAAATAAAACCATGACCTCCCTGTAATTCCTCTGATAATTGAGCTCCCATTTAATGCTTTATGACCATTACAAAGTTGACCAAACTAGATTCACCTTCATGAGAGGAGAAAAACATTAAAAACGTTTCCATTCCAGGACTCCTCATAGCTTGTATGTAACAGCTAAGCAGCTGAGTACATATTTTGTACTGTGCTACCTTTGCCTTTTATCATAGGGCCCTGCTGCATACTGTTATATATTGGTATTGTAAGTATGGCCTTTTGCTTGTGAAGCACAGAGCTAATGAAACTCACAGTAAAGGATAGAACTTTGTGTTAATTTCGTACACCCGATGGTGGAATGTAGTTTAAACACTTCTCCTATCGTGTATTACAATACAAAAAGCCTGAACACCTAATCAGAATAAAATTGAAATTACTCTGTATTCAAAAGCTACATCTCAGTAAGTTTTTTGTAACTTCCCTTACTTTCTCTTCCTCATAGCGACATATACTTTTTAATTACGTCATCTAAACCCGTAGAAGTGACAGGCACTAGAACACCGGTCAACCATCTGGTCACCACCTCTGCTCTCTATGCACTTTGTGTCAATTTATACTGTACACTTTGTTTGCACTGTATATTTGCTGATAACTATTAGATCAAGAGAGACCTTTGATTCATTCACTTAACCCCTTCATGACATCTGCCTTGTATGGTGCTGCAGGAGTGTGCTTCCGCAAACCGCCTTACATGTATGATGACTCCATCGCGCCTGCTCACATGGGGTGCCGGCAAAGGCATCAGTGGGTACCAATGATGTATCATAGCTGACATCATGCTGAAACACCAAGATCAGTACTAGTAACAATTGCAGGCATTTAAGCCCTCTGATGCTGCTGCCAATAGAGACAGAGTCATCGATATGCTTGTACAGGGAGGGGCTCCCTTACATATTTAGTCGGCACAACATGATTGCGATCACGTTGTGCTGATGGTCTACGTAGTGACCCTGGGTCAAAAATGGCCGCAAGTTGAACCATGTAAAGTGGCCTGTGTAGTCCTGCCATGAGCTCAACCTGAGACGCCTCCTGCCAGCAATTGATTCAGTGATCTAATACCCTGCAATGTAAAATCATTGCAGAACATTAGATCAGCAATCAGATCAAGGAAAGATGATGTCCCATCTGGGGACAAGGTAAAAAAGTTAACATAATTGTAAAAATCTTTAAAACAAAATAAAATATAGAAAGAAATAAAAAAAAAATTATACCAATAAATACATATATTTATGTTACCGTAATTAAAAACAAAACAAATAAAGTCTGCATATATTGTATCTCTGAGTTCGGAACAATCCGATCTATAAAACTGTCATATTATTTAACCCGTTCAGTCAACACCATAAAAAAATCCACAAAAAAATGATGCTTTTTCATCATATCACCAAAAAAAGTTTAATAACGTCAAATGTAAACAAAAATAGTATAGCTGAAAATGTTATCTTGTCCCACAATAAAAGAGCAAAGAATAAAGCTGTCTTATCAATTTGAATTCATGATGGATGGCATAAATATAACAAAAGAAAAACAATTCCTGAATTGATTGTTTTTGTTTATTTCGCCTCCTGTAAGTCAGAAAGTGATCAAAACATTTTACATCCCCAAAAATAGTACCAAAACATCTTTAACTTCTCTTGCAAAAAAGAAGTCCTAACATGACTCTGTCAGCAGCACCGTAGAACAATTATAGCTCTTAAAATACTGCAATGCAAAAAAATGTTTTCGTGAAAAAAAGTTTTTTTGTTTCAGTAGCAAACCTAAAAAAACTATATAAATCTGGTATTGTTGTAATGGCACTGACCCAAGGAATAAGGCCATCTAATCACTTACACCAGTGAACAGCGTAAAAATAAATAAAACCATTTCTTGACCTGCTGCTGATTTGTCCATTCTTCCTCCAAAAGATGCTTGACTCACATATATCCGGTGCTGAATGCTTACAACGGTTGTTTATGTGCAAATTTGTTAAACATTTGGTTTAGATAGAAACCTCGATGGATGATTCCCAATAATAAGGCAGATGAAGACACTGTAGACTCTCTCTGGCCTATCATCTTATGGTGTCCATAATTTCAAGCATGCATTAAAGTGTGACAGATCACAGTTTAGTGTACTTCTGAGGCTAAACAGAGGCCAGATGCAGTCCAGAGTAGCTCTGGTGCATCATTATAGTGAATAGGTTTTCCTCTGAATCATGTTGATGGAAATCCCGAAGTAAATGCTCAGCGTAGAGCAAAGCATAAATATGGTCCAAACTTTTATGTAAATTTTCCTATGAAAGGCTTCAACCCAATCCACAAAAAAAAAGGCTCTACTCAGGTCTGTTATCTGTTTACGGAATTATAGGGGGCTTACCACAATACTGGTAGCATAAAGGCTTTGGAAAACCAAAATAAATCACCACAAAAAAGACTAATTAATTATATGCTCCCAAATTACCCCCTCCCTTCTGAGCCCCACAGTGTGCCTACACCACATTTAGAATCCATATATTTGTCATTTCTGTAGTGAGGAGAGCCTGCTTAATTATACATGGTGCATTTATCCAGAAGACTGAACTGGACACAGTGCATGGGCACTACAACACACTGAGCATTATATATTTATACAAAATCACTATACACCTTATAAAAATTCTCATGATTGAAAGTACATCGTTCCCTTAAGGTGTATATATAGCTGGAAGTAAGTAACACTCCTCTCAATTATTAATTAAGTGGACACCACTATGGAGTTGGAGTTACATAAAATATAGCTTTTATTATTAATATATAAAAGTGGACACATAAACGTTATGATACGAAGCATAAGGACAAAGACAATCCAAAACAACTGCAGTGGGGTGGTAACCCCCTGGGTACAACCATATTACCATAGGACACAATTCACAGTGGTATTAAGTTACATGAGTAAGGGGTATATTGGTTGACAATTATTGGAGATACCAGTACAACAATCACTCACCCATGATATACTCTTGTGATGGACCGGATGGTTCCACAGGGGGCCCTGTCCTGCAGCACGCCCCTAACAGCTGTTTCGCCGCTGCTTGGTCGCAGGGGCTAGTTCTCAACGTGATTCTAGGCTGTTAAATACACTGCCACTAAGTGCCGCCGTCCGCCCTGTATAGCGTCATTTCCGCCTATCCTAAAGCAGAGCCTAGCGATTCGGCAGGCGCCGGACGTCATGACGTCATCGGCGCGCATGCGCATTACACCCGTCGGTGCTTTTAAAAATAGAGCGATGTGCACATCTTGAAATAAGACTCGCGGCGGCCATTTTGTTGAAGACCTGGCTGGACTAATTTACCTAATAGAATCTAGTGGTTTTGTAACCACATCCTTTGGGACATATAGAGGGATTTATGCATAATGAGCTTAGCCATCATGCATTGGGGAGTGACATTTAGTTTTCCAAAACTTATAACTGAGATGAACGGAGCAGTGTTGAAACACTGTCCTTTGACCACGTTGGACCTAAATTTACAATGAAAACGAATCTATTGGGCATCTAATATCTTGGAAGATTCCTTAATGAAACATATGGAGAAGCATAAATCGGTGGTTGCCATCATGTGTTTAAATGAGGGCTGTCAATGATGTATTGAATACATGCTCTTAAATTGGTAGCTTGTATGTGTATAGGATGTAATAATAATTAATAGAAAAACTAGATGTGTTTATTTATCACTGGTTCACAGCTGGTTCTGTGTCATAACCTTTTATACAGTAATGGTTTTTTGTTCACTCACTATCTCCAATTTTTTATTTAATAATACTGTTTAATATATGTATATGCACTTTCAATAATACTTGTCACACACTAAAATAAGATTGAGTATGTCTGATGTATGAATGTCACTCCCCAATGCATGATGGCTAAGCTCATTATGCATAAATCCCTCTATATGTCCCAAAGGATGTGGTTACAAAACCACTAGATTCTATTAGGTAAATTAGTCCAGCCAGGTCTTCAACAAAATGGCCGCTGCGAGTCTTATTTCAAGATGTGCACATCGCTCTATTTTTAAAAGCACCGACGGGTGTAATGCGCATGCGCGCCGATGACGTCATGACGTCCGGCGCCTGCCGAATCGCTAGGCTCTGCTTTAGGATAGGCGGAAATGACGCTATACAGGGCGGACGGCGGCACTTAGTGGCAGTGTATTTAACAGCCTAGAATCACGTTGAGAACTAGCCCCTGCGACCAAGCAGCGGCGAAACAGCTGTTAGGGGCGTGCTGCAGGACAGGGCCCCCTGTGGAACCATCCGGTCCATCACAAGAGTATATCATGGGTGAGTGATTGTTGTACTGGTATCTCCAATAATTGTCAACCAATATACCCCTTACTCATGTAACTTAATACCACTGTGAATTGTGTCCTATGGTAATATGGTTGTACCCAGGGGGTTACCACCCCACTGCAGTTGTTTTGGATTGTCTTTGTCCTTATGCTTCGTATCATAACGTTTATGTGTCCACTTTTATATATTAATAATAAAAGCTATATTTTATGTAACTCCAACTCCATAGTGGTGTCCACTTAATTAATAACACACTGAGCATTACAGCATACATGGCACTACAAATTGTGTGACAGATTTTGGTTCTTTCTTTACCCATTTATTTGTGGAAAAATGTAACATCACCATGACTTCCCTGAAGAAGAGGGATCTGAAACGCGTCGGGAGAGGGAAACGATCAGATGACATGGTGGCTATTTGATTTATATACTGAGCCCTAATAAGCCTGAACGACACTAGTATAAGGTCATCTATGAGCTCTGAGGACTCTGTGGCACGCAGAATGGTGAAGACAGCTGTGTGAGATTATTCCTTTTATATAGGGATTATTCCGCTGTTTACATCGATGCATGCGGTTAAACACACCATGATGGTGTTTGTATAGAATGATAACCCACTTTGGTGGTGTGCTAACCACAAAGTAAACAGATGCTACCCAGTGTCCTTAGGTGATGCGAACGGGACATCTGGTTGTTCTGAATAGACCCCTGGTGATAGAAGGGTCTTTTTAGCATTACACAGGTTATGCACTGTCATTTTTTCATCACAACCACTACATGAATTCATTGAGGGACGTAATTTGTAAAATAGGGTAACTTATGAGAGCTTTTGCTTTTCTGGCATCTCAGGGGCTTTGCCAATGTGACATGGCACCAGGGGTGAACCTAGCCTCTGTGCTGCCTGAGGGGAACTGCAAAATGGCGCCCCCCCCCCCCCCCCCCCAGTAATTTTTTTTTAATCGGCAGAAATAAATCTAGTTTGCACAGATTTATATCTACCCTGTAAAAAGAAATGAGGACAAAAGTGGATATTTTAATTTAGAGAAATAGAAAAAAAGTTGTTCAAACACATGTATGTCAGCGCCATCACACACATACAAGAACCATACATACGAATCCAGAACAAGGGTCATTAATGGCAATGGTAAGAATGGCTGAACCATACAGACACACAATGATGGCTGGCAGAGCGGTGCTCCTGTAGGCAGACACAATCCTGCAACCTGAAGCGTGCTGAGCATGTGAGCCGGTATCTAAGGCGGGAATACAAGCTTTGACGTATATGTACTTCAAAAGGTAGTGAAGGGGGTAAATTACACTATATATACATGTATACAGCACACATATACGGGACAACACATGCTCATTACATACACATCATACACTCACACAGGCACACACATCATACATGTCTTAGGTATATAACAGATGCTCAGCAGGTACACATCATATACACAACACATGCATGCTGGAGAAGTGTATATACACACACTTCACTATACTCAAAAGATTTCTAAACACACACACACACAGACACACAAAGCTCACCAACAGACATAAAGGTCACACAGACACATAACTCACACAGACTCATAACTCACACACAGACACGCAGCTCACACACAGGCATGTAACTCACACAGACACACAGCTCACACACAGACACACAACTCAAACAGACACGCAACTCACACAGACACGCAACTCACACAGACACAGTTCACACACACAGACACAAAACTCATACACAGCTCCCACACACAACTCACACACAGACACGCAGCTCACACACAGCTCACACACATAACTCCCACACACAGACACGTAGATCACAGACACGCAACTCACACACAGACACAACACACACATACAGCTCACACACACACAGTTCACACACAGACATGTAACTCACACAGACACACAACTCACACAGACACGCAACTGACAGACACGCAACGTACACACAGACACGCAACTCACACAGACACCCAACTTACACAGACACGCATTTCACACACAGACACGCAACTCACACACAGACACGCAACTCACACACAAAGATCACATACAGTTCGCACACACAAACACAGCTCACACACAACTCACACACAGACATGCAACTCACATGTAACACACAGTTCACACACACACAAACACAGCTCACACACACAACTCACACACAGACACGCAACTCACACACAGCTCACATACAGACACAACTCACACACACATACAGCTCACACACAAACACAGCTCACACACAGACACACAACTCACACAGCTCACAGAAAGCTCACACACTCACAACTCCCACACACAGACACGTAACTCACACACAGACACAACTCACACGCACAGCTGACACAGACACACAGCTCACAGATTCACAGCTCACAGACATATAACTTACAGACACGCAGCTCACACACACATACAGCTCACACACAGACATACACACAGACACAACTCACACATACAGGTCTCACACACACACAGCTCACACTCAGACACAACTCACACAGACACGTAACTCATACAACTCACACACAGCTCACACACAGACACTCAACTCACAGACACACAGCTCACACAGACAAGTAACTCACACACAGACATGCAACTCACACTCACACAGCTCACACAAACAGACACTCAGCTCACACATACAATTCACACACAGACATGCAACTCTCCCACAACTCACATACACAACACACACACATCATTACACACAGCTTACACACAGATTATACAGATACCTCACACAGTCCTCTGTGCTGGTTGTACATGTGCAGCTTCACATGCTCACAGCCCTTGGGCCCCTCGCTCACTCCCTGGCCAGCAGTAGATCTGTCACCTTGTGATCCGGAGCTGCTTATCTTTGGTATCTCAGCACAGGAGGCTCCTCTCTGATCTTTGCCGGCTCTCACTTCTTCCCGCGCCATGCAGGAGAACATGAGCACTCCCTGTAGATGCCGCCCCCTCCTTCACCAGCAGTTGGCGCCACCTGAGTCAGGCCACTCACCTTGCCTCATCATTGATATGGCCCTGCATGGCACCCGTAAACCATAACAGCAAAATCTGCACCATAATATGGCAATCTGCACCATAATATGGCACTCCTTATCTTCTGAGTGTTGTATGGAACCTGAAAAGTACATCACGGTTACATGTAGTGTATTGGCACAGTCAAGAGAAATTGCACAACATATTGTAGGGTCCAATGTTTCCTGTTAACATTAGGAAAATGAAAATTTTGAGACCAAAGTAACATTTTTGTGGGAAAAAGGTAATTTTATATTTTCATGGCTCAAAGTTAAAAAAATATGTGATGCACCTGCAGTTTCAAGGTATAGTTTTCTAACTAGGGTCACTTGTGGGGGTTTCCACTGTTTAGGCACATCAGGGGTTATGCAAATGCAACATGGCATCCTCTATACCAGACAATTTTGCACTCCAAACGTCTAATGGCATTCTTCCCTATTGAGCGCTGCTATGCCCCCAAACAGTAGTTTTCTACTTTATGTGGAATATTGGCATACTCAGGAGAAATTGTACAACAAATTGTACAGTAAATCTCCTCCTGTTACCCTTGTGAAACTGAAAAATGTATGGCTAAAGGAACATTTTTGTGGAAAAAGTTAACATTTTCATTTTTTTCCTTCCACATTGCTTTAAATCCTGTGAAGCACCTGAGAGGTTAATAGTCTTATTTATTTTGATTTTAAGCACCTTGACAGGTGAAGATTTTAAACCAGTGTCACTTTCATGTGTTTTCTGTCACATAGGCTCCTCAAAGTCACTTTAAATGTGATGTGGTTCCATAAAAAATGGATTTATAAATTTTACTGGAAAAATGAAAAATTGCTGATCAAATTTGTAACCCTTAAACTTTTCTAACAAAAAAAAATGCTTCAAAAATGGTGCTGATGTAAAGTAGTTATGTGGCAAATGTTATTATTAATGATTTTGTGTGATATAACTATCTGGTTAAAAGGAAAAAAAATAAAAAGTTGAAAAATTTGATGAAATGTTTACATTTTCCATCAAATTATCAATATTTTTATAAATAAACATAAATCATATTGCCCCAAATTTAACACTAAGGCTACATTGACAAGGGACGCTAGGGCTCCGCTAGTGTCCTGTTTTGTATGGATCCGCTATTACTGTGAAAATGCAGTGACGCTGGCTGTCCCAGCCAAGTCAACGCATTTCACAATTTTTCATTCAGATGCTATATTTTTTACGGGTTTGTTCTTGGGCTCAAGAACAGATCCATAAAAAAAATGAGCATGTCCATTCTTTTTGTGTTTTCTGCTCCGTTATTTACTCACCTCCTCACACTTCCACGCAGATCTCCAGTGATGTTCTCATTCTTGGAGGCTGCAGGACCTGCGAGTTGGTGCTCGAGGATCTGGCACAGCACCATGTGACTGAGCAATGTCACTCAGTCACATGCGCAGGGTCCTAGAGGCATCAAACACTGCAGCCTCCGGGAATGAGGACATCGCTGAAGGTCCCTGGGGGAGCGCGGACGGTGAGTAAATAGCGCAGCAGCATTCACACACACGGCTGCATTTTGTGAGGATCTGTTTTTGTTGCAGTTTCTGCACCAAAAATGGATCCCCACAAAACGCAGCTAAAATGCTGTGTGTGAATGTAGCCTAACTGATATCAAATACAATATGTCACAAAAAATCTCCAAATCACTAATATCCGTTTAAGTGCTCCAGAGTTGTCACCTCATAAAATGACACTGGTCAGAATTGAAAAAAAATTGGCCCGGTCAGGAAGATAAAAACCAGGCTCATGGGTAAAGGGGTTAACATATTTCAGAGATATTCATCTAATGTGTCCATATGACCTTGTGTATGGTTTCTGTACCATTGAAGTTTTAATCTTTTAAGTGTGTTTCTAATTTGTGCATTATCGTTTGATGCAATTACACTGTATTACAAATTATTATACAAATGTTATTTTTCTCAGATTTTTCTAAATGGTTGGTGCAAATGACAGTCAGTGTAAGTCATCACCCGTTAGAGTATACATCAAATTTTATTGAAGAAATCTCCCTATGATAACAGTATAATTTTCAAAATTAAAAAAAACTCTAAAAGCACTGTTCCAAATTATTACACAGTAGAGTTTGTAAACATTTGATATGTTTGAAAGAACTGAAAATGCTCATTTGTTGAATTTGCAGCATTAACAGGTCGCATTCACTGAAATAAAAGGATATTTAACTCCAAAACATCCTAACAGGCCAAGTTACATGTTAACATAGGAACCCTACTTTGATATCACCTTCACAATTCTAGCATCCATTGATATTGTGAGTTTCTGGAGAGTTTCTGCTTGTATTTCTTTGGATGATGTCAGAATAGCCTCCCAGAGCTGCTGTTTTGATGTGAACTGCCTCCCACCCTCATAGATATTTTGCTTGATTATACTCCTAAGGTTCTCTATAGGGTTGATGTCAGGGGAAGATGGTGGCTACACCATGAGTTTATCTCCTTTTATGCCCATAGCAGCCAATGGCACAGAGGTATTCTTTGTAGCATGAGATGGTGCATTGGCATGCATGAGGATGATTTTGCTCCTAAAGGCATGTTTTTGCTTTTTGTACCATTGGAGAAAGTTCTCAGTTGGAAACTCTATATACGTTGCAAAGGTCATTTTCACACCTTCAGGAACCTTAAAGGGGCCTACTGGCTGTTTCCCAATGATTCCAGCCCAAAACATGACTCCTCCACCTCCTTGCTGACGTCGCAGCCTTGTTGGGACATGGTGGCATCCACCAACCATCCACTACTCTATTCATCTGGACCATCCAGGGTTGCTCGGCACTCATCAGTAAGACTGTTTGAAAATTAGTATTCATGTGTATCTGGACCCACTGCAACAGTTTCTGCTTGTGAGCACTGTTTAGGGGTGGCTGAATAGTAGGTTTATGCACCACAGCAAGCCTTTGAAGGATCCTACACCTTGAGGTTCGAGGGACTCCAGAGGCACCAGCAGCTTCAAATATCTATTTGTTGGTTTGTAAGGCCTTTTTAGCAGCTGCTCTCTTAATCTGATGAACTTGCCTGGCAGAAACCTTCCTCATTCTTCCTTTATCTGCACGAACACATCTGTGCTCAGAATCAGCCACAAATCTCTTCACAATACAATGATCATGCTTAAGTTTTCGTGCAATATCAAATGTTTTCATCCCTTGTCCAAGGCATTGCACTATTTGTTGCTTTTCGGCAGCAGAGACATCCTTTTTCTGTCCCAAGTTACATGAAATGGGTTTCATTGAAAAAAAATAAAAATAAAACCCTATGACACTTAAAACCAATTTGCATAATAATTTGGAACACAGTGTAGTAAAGTAAATTGATTGATGATTTATATTTGACTGATTTAACTCTCTTTGTATAGGTGCTATATTATAATGATAGGTCACACAATTGGCTGCTAGTATTACAATGGCTTGTTAAAGTGAACCAATCAGCAGGTCACACAATTGGCTGCTAGTATTACACTGGCTTGTTAAAGCGAATCAATCAGCAGGCTCTGGAATGCTGAGTGCAATCATACCTTTACTTCAATGATTAAATGTATGGTGGCAGAGAAAAATGTTATCAAACACCAAGAAAACAGTGCAGCAAATTAGCATAAGTGTAGCATAGCATCACTATTTAGGGTTGGGTTATTTTTATTACTCCCCTGTGGGCTCTAAGCCAAACCCTCCCCCCTTCCTCCCTGTCAATATATACCAGGCACACCTCACTCCCTCCTTCCCCGCCTTCATCTCTGGCTTCAGAAGTGCAGGAGAACACCCCACCCCTTCCAGTCTCCTCCCGGAGACCTGGATAGATAATTGTCATCACAGATTTGATCTGTCCCAGTCTCCTCTCCTACTTGTGACCACGGTCTGTAAGGAGAGGAGGCCAGGGACATGCAGAGACTGGAGAGGTCAGGGTCTTCTTCTGCATTCTTGTGACCAGGCAAGGAGAAACAGTGAGAAGCAGGGAAAGTCAGAGACAAAGGCAGGAAGGAGGGAGTGATGAGCTCATTACAATAGGACGCTTGACATTGTGGTATCACCATGCATGATGTCAGACATAATGTGCCTGGTATATAGTGACAGGGAGGGGGGAGGGTTTGGCTTAAAACCCACAGGGCTGTAATAAAATAAACCCAACCTCAAATAGTGATGCTGTGCTGCACTTATGTTAATTTGCTTCACTGTTTTCCCAGTGTTTGATAACACTTTTCTCTGCAACCATGCATGTAATCATTTAAGTAAAGGTATGAATACATTCAGTATCCCAGTTCCTGTAAGGCACTGGCTTCACTTTATAGCCCTAAATCCTGCTGGTTGGTTCCCTTTAATGCTATTGAGTCAGTCGACAGGGTAGGGGGTACTCGGATACTGGGACAGGTTGCTACTTCAGTGGGGATCACGGATGGTCGGGTCCCGGTCCCGTGCCCTGGACAGTCAATGGCTGAGGGGAAAACTATTTGGAATGGGGGATTATTATACGTGACGCCACCTGTGGTACCTGGTAATGTAGTTACCAGCACTGCAGCCGGCTGCTGAGGGGATGGTGATGCAGCTTTGGGTAGTACAGCTCCCCACAGATGGAGCTTTACCTCAGGGCAGTGGGATGGATGAGGGGAGTAGTAGTCCTTGGCTCTGTGTAAGTTTTCCTGTCGGCGGCGGTGAATCAGGCACACACACACAATAGTCTCTGTTTCAGTACCTTTTTACTGATGGCAGGTAGCAGGTACAGTCCAGGAGGGTAACCAGGTGGCCGGTGCAGTTTAGGACATTTACCTTAGAAAGTTGTGAGGCCTCCTCTTCTATTGTCTGTGGTAATTAGGGTCAGTTCTGCCTTAAGCTAAATCTGCCACTTCTTCTTTCCCTCTCAGGCTACAACTCCACAACCGAACAATAAGGACCTTTCTGTGGCATTCCTTATCCTTTTCTTGGGTCCCTGGCCCTATATTTGGTCAGGTTTGGGGTCTTGGATTCCAGAAGTCCAGGGGGAATAAATCCTCCTGGTCTTTCCTGGTTTTCTCTGTTATATCTGGAATAATAACAGCTTTGGACTTCGGTATCCAGATGGACTAAAGGGCAATTAGTGATGTCCCCTTTTCTGCAGTTTCCTAATTTTCTTCACTTGCCTCCGTCCCTCTCCAGGGTGCTACACAGCTCCTCTCAGTCTCTTCTTCAACTGTTACTCTCTGACTGCTCCTGTCAACTGTCTGACTGACACTAACTGGCTCCTCCCCCAGGCAGGGGCGTTGCTAGGGTCAAAAAACATCCGGGGCTCGGGCCCACTGAGCTGCATTTTTCGGAATAAATTTAAATAAAACCCAAGTAAAATGTGCTTTAATAACCAGTGACACTCTACATATATAATATTAACAGTTTTAATGCTTTAAAACATTATAGAGATTGCCAACATGCACTCAATAAATACACAAAATATAACAGTATTAGGCCAACATCCAAGTAATCCTAAGGCTACTTTCACATGAGCGCTTTTCTGACGTTAATGCCGTGATTTTACAGTGCATGAATTTCGCCGCGGCAGGTCCAGTGAGCGGCAGCTGCAAGGGTGGGATTCATATTTTTAACAGGTTCCCGCCTGTCCTTACCACTAGAGGTGGTTGAGGGTCCGGTGGGTCCTTCCTGTGAGCCCTTGTGGCCAGTGTGCCCCTGGCTGGCCCCCTGCACTGCTGCCTGTGTAACGTCTGTGGCCACTGGCCCCTATGTCCTGCCCCAGGTGCCCCCTATTCTTACCTCAATAAGGCAGGTCCCAGCTGGTTGCACTGAGCTGGGAGCCCCCCTCTTCCTAACTGGCAGCCAGCCCAGCCCAGAGCACAACAATTAATTCTACAGAGTCTGACTCTGCTGACCTGGCTGCAGGACTTGCACGGTCGTGATGTCATCGGTCACGTGCAGCCAGGTCATGTGAGTGGCACTGGGCGGGACTCCAGCGGCGACGGCTCTCTGTGAGCTACGGTACTGTGTGTCTGAGTCTGTGAGAGCCGTGCCGCCACACAGCGAGAGAGAGCAGACACGTCGGGCATGTCTGCACTTTCTCCTCTTCCCTGACAGCGCGATTCAGGGATCTATGCAGGGGTGGCGACGGCTGAGCTACTGTGCGAGAGCCGTGCCGAGCAGACACGCTGACGCCGGGCATGTCTGCACTTTCTCCTCTGCCCTGACCAGTGCTTTTTTTGTAAAAAAATAATTCCTGGAACGCCTCTCAGAGCTGAGGTGGGGGTGGGGTTGGAGGCGGGCTGCCGTCAGGGGCCGGGCAAGATTAATATATTTAATATATTAATATGTTTGCTACGAACGTTTCACCCGGTCTTATTTTATGGGGGGAGGCATACACTCACAGTACGGTGGCTCAGTGGTTAGCACTGTAAATGGTGGCTCAGTGGTTAGCACTATATATGGTGGCTCAGTGGTTAGTACTGTATATGGTGGCTCAGTGGTTAGCACTGTATATGGTGGCTCAGTGGTTAGCACTGTATATGGTGGCTCAGTGGTTAGCACTGTATATGGTGGCTCAGTGGTTAGCGCTGTATATGGTGGCTCAGTGGTTAGCACTGTATATGGTGGCTCAGTGGTTAGCACTGTATATGGTGGCTCAGTGGTTAGCACTGTATATGGTGGCTCAGTGGTTAGCACAGTATACGGTGACTCAGTGGTTAGTACTGTATATGGTGGCTCAGTGGTTAGCACTGTATATGGTGGCTCAGTGGTTAGCACTGTATATGGTGGCTCAGTGGTTAGCACTGTATATGGTGGCTCAGTGGTTAGCACTGTATGGTGGCTCAGTGGTTAGCACTGTATATGGTGGCTCAGTGGTTGGCACTGTATATGGTGGCTCAGTGGTTAGCACTGTATATGGTGGCTCAGTGGTTAGCACTGTATACGGTGACTCAGTGGTTAGTACTGTATATGGTGGCTCAGTGGTTAGCACTGTATACGGTGGCTCAGTGGTTGGCACTGTATATGGTGGCTCAGTGGTTAGCACTGTATATGGTGGCTCAGTGGTTAGCACTGTATACGGTGGCTCAGTGGTTAGCACTGTATATGGTGGCTCAGTGGTTAGCACTGTATATGGTGGCTCAGTGGTTAGCACTGTATACGGTGGCTCAGTGGTTAGTACTGTATATGGTGGCTCAGTGGTTAGCACTGTATATGGTGGCTCAGTTGTTACCACTGTGTGGTGGCTCAGTGGTTAGCACTGTATATGGTGGCTCAGTGGTTAGCACTGTATATGGTGGCTCAGTGGTTAGCACAGTATATGGTGGCTCAGTGGTTAGCACTGTATATGGTGGCTCAGTGGTTAGCACTGTATACGGTGACTCAGTGGTTAGTACTGTATATGGTGGCTCAGTGGTTAGCACTGTATACGGTGGCTCAGTGGTTGGCACTGTATATGGTGGCTCAGTGGTTAGCACTGTATATGGTGGCTCAGTGGTTAGCACTGTATACGGTGGCTCAGTGGTTAGCACTGTATATGGTGGCTCAGTGGTTAGCACTGTATATGGTGGCTCAGTGGTTAGCACTGTATACGGTGGCTCAGTGGTTAGTACTGTATATGGTGGCTCAGTGGTTAGCACTGTATATGGTGGCTCAGTTGTTAGCACTGTGTGGTGGCTCAGTGGTTAGCACTGTATATGGTGGCTCAGTGGTTAGCACTGTATATGGTGGCTCAGTGGTTAGCACAGTATATGGTGGCTCAGTGGTTAGCACTGTATATGGTGGCTCAGTGGTTAGCACTGTATACGGTGGCTCAGTGGTTAGCACTGTATATGGTGGCTCAGTGGTTAGCACTGTATACGGTGGCTCAGTGGTTAGCACTGTACGGTGGCTCAGTGGTTAGCACTGTATATGATGGCTCAGTGGTTAGCACTGTATACGGTGGCTCAGTGGTTAGCACTGTACGGTGTCTCAGTGGTTAGCATTTTCGCTGCCGTGTTATGGAGTTCATAGTGTAAAATAAGTGCAAAAAAAACGTTATTTTTAATATTATGTCACAATACCGGGATCTGAGGATCTTCTATTTGGAGGTCAGGGGCTCTCTGATGCCGTGTTGCTGTCTGTCTCGCTGTCGTCCTCTTTTGACACTGCAGTGTGGTGGACAAGAGAGCATTAACTGGTTAATAACAAGAAGTATGGAGTGTGCACTAACTGAGCCATAAATCCTCCCCATACCAGTATGGATTTTAGTATTAGGGTACGGACACACTGGCGTGAAACTCTGATGAGAGCAATGTGTGATTTTCTCGCATTGCAGTCAATCTCTGAGAGCACAATGACGAGTGTCGGACGCTTTTTTCTCATCCAGATTCAGGATGAGAAAAAAGTCACAACATGCTGCGACAGTCTGCGATTCCCGGGCGAGACTCACCAATGCAAGTCTACAGGTCCGACAAAATCACATACCGCACACTGACCGTCCGAGAGGCATCTGTTTTTTTCACGGATACATTCTCATTCTGCAGCTGAGAACACTGCAAAATGTTCCTGTAAATGATTATACAGTAATAGCTGCTGAGAAAAACACGGATTGCACACGGATGTGATCTGAGAGAAATGTTGTCCACTAGCACAGCAGTTGAGAAACGGATCAAATAACGGATGTAACTCATCCGACTCTCCTGGATGAGAAATAGACCGATTTTAAGGTGGCGGGAGACAGTGTACCACCAAGTCCCCAGCTCCGTGCTGTGCACAGTGTACCACCATGTCCACAGCTCCGTGCTGTGCACAGTGTACCACCATGTCCACAGCTCCGTGCTGTGCAGTGTACCACCATGTCCTCAGCTCCGTGCTGTGCACAGTGTACCACCATGTCCTCAGCTCGGTGCTGTGCACCACCATGTCCTCTGCACCCCCCCCTTCATGTCCTCTGCACCCCCCCCTCCATGTCCTCTGCACACCCCTCCCGTCCTCTGCACAACCCTCAATGTCCTCTGCACACCCCCCACGTCCTCTGCACACCCCCCTCGTCCTCTGCACTCCCCTCCATGTCCTCTGCACACCCCCCTGGTCCTCTACACACCCCGTCGTCCTCTGCACACCCCCTCGTCCTCTGCACACCCCCTCATCCTCTGCACACCCCCATGTCCTCTGCACACCCCCAATGTCCTCTGCACACCCCCCTCGTCCTCTGCGCACCCCCATGTCCTCTGCACACCCCTCCATGTCCTCTGCACACCCCCCTCGTCCTCTGCACACCCCCCTCGTCCTCTGCACACCCCCCTCGTCCTCTGCACACCCCCATGTCCTCTGCACACCCCTCAATGTCCTCTGCACACCCCCTCGTCCTCTGCGCACCCCCATGTCCTCTGCACACCCCTCCATGTCCTCTGCACACCCCCCTCGTCCTCTGCACACCCCCCCTCGTCTCTCTGCACACCCCCATGTCCTCTGCACACCCCTCAATGTCCTCTGCCACCCCCCTCATCCTCTGCGCAACCCCCATGTCCTCTGCACACCCCTCAATGTCCTCTGCACACCACCCCCCTCGTCCTCTGCGCACCCCCATGTCCTCTGCACACCCCTCCATGTCCTCTGCACACCCCCCTCGTCCTCTGCACACCCCCCTCGTCCTCTGCACACCCCCCTCGTCCTCTGCACACCCCTATGTCCTCTGCACACCCCTCAATGTCCTCTGCGCACCCCCCTCGTCCTCTGCACACCCCCATGTCCTCTGCACACCCCCCTCGTCCTCTGCACACCCCCCTCGTCCTCTGCACACCCCCATGTCCTCTGCACACCCCTCAATGTCCTCTGCACACCCCCCTCGTCCTCTGCGCACCCCCATGTCCTCTGCACACCCCTCAATGTCCTCTGCACACCCCCCTCGTCCTCTGCGCACCCCCATGTCCTCTGCACACCCCTCCATGTCCTCTGCACACCCCCCTCGTCCTCTGCACACCCCCCTCGTCCTCTGCACACCCCCCTCGTCCTCTGCACACCCCTATGTCCTCTGCACACCCCTCAATGTCCTCTGCGCACCCCCCTCGTCCTCTGCACACCCCTCCATGTCCTCTGCACACCCCCCTCGTCCTCTGCACACCCCCCTCATCCTCTGCACACCCCCATGTCCTCTGCACACCCCTCAATGTCCTCTGCACACCCCCCTCGTCCTCTGCGCACCCCCATGTCCTCTGCACACCCCTCCATGTCCTCTGCACACCCCCCTCGTCCTCTGCACACCCCCATGTCCTCTGCACACCTCTAAATGTCCTCTGCACACCCCCCTCGTCCTCTGCACCCCCCCATGTCCTCTGCACACCCCTCCATGTCCTCTGCACACCCCCCTCGTCCTCTGCACACCCCCATGTCCTCTGCACACCCCTCAATGTCCTCTGCACCCCCCCTCGTCCTCTGCGCACCCCCATGTCCTCTGCACACCCCTCCATGTCCTCTGCACACCCCCCTCGTCCTCTGCACACCCCCATGTCCTCTGCACATCCCCCTCGTCCTCTGCACCCCCCTCGTCCTCTGCACCCCCCATCGTCCTCTGCACCCCCATCGTCCTCTGCACCCACCCATCATCCTCTGCACACCCCCCTCGTCCTCTGCACACATCCCCATGTTCCATGTACCTTAAGGTCAGTCCCAGTTCGTCCTAATGCGGCAGTTCTTCTTCCCGGGCAAAACGTAGCTCCGCCCGGCGCCCACGTGTGCGTGACGTCATGGCAGGTCCTCCTGTTCCACCCGGCATCTATCCCCGCGCAATGCTATGATCCTCCTGCCGCTCACCGACCTCAGCCAGCGTCATGCACCAGCAGTGGAGCACTACTGCTGCTAGTGAGGTGAGGTGGGAGGGCGCGATGACCGCGGGGGGCGGGGAGGCAGCAGATATTCCAGTACAAAAAAAGCCCTGGGTCTGACTGCCGGCGAGATTCGGGGCTCTATGTGTAAGAATCGGGGCTCCAGCCCCGATTCTTAATGCATAGCGACGTCCCTGCCCCCAGGTCTGGATCTTTATAGGGGATCTTGCTTACGGCAACAAGTGGAGCTCCCCCTTCATGCCTGGGGTGTAAGTGTTGTGTGTTGTGTATACCAAGGTGTATATCCTTTCCTGCACCAGTGAGTCCTGTGGCAATTTCTGCAGGGGTGCCACCCTATACATTGTAGATGTGTTCATATCATAGTATGCAATAAGTTATTAAGCTTAATTTCTCCTGTGCTTCCCCTATACTCTGGAACTCTCTGCCCCAACACATCAGACTCTCGCCCACCGTGGAAACCTTCAAAAGAAACCTGAAGGCCCACCTCTTCCAACAAGTCTACAACCTTCAGTGATCCTCAGTGTACTGAACCGCCTTATGACCAGCTCAACCCTCTCCTAGTGTACCTCACCCATCACTTGTACACTGTGAGACCTTGCAGGCAGGGTCCTGTCTCATTCTGTACTTGTGAGTGCCTTGTATTGCTCGTGTTTATTGTACTTGTCTGTGTATGCCCCTTTTCACATGTAAAAGACAAAAGAAATTCAGGGGGCGCACTAGTGCATTATCAATGTTACCAGCGGGGGATAATAATATGCGTGTTCACTAACCTATTATTGTTGTGCAAGCCACGCACAACAATGGTGTAGATTTTGGAAGCAGTTGGGGTCTCCTTTCTCCTGTTTGCGGTGGTGTGGAGACAAGTTGAATCAGCTCCGTCCCGGGAGTCTCGGTGTCCCCGCTCGCTTCCTTCTGTGACCCCGCCTGCTAGCACCCCGTGTGACCGGGCGAACTTACGCAGGCAGGTCCTGTGTTTATCTCCTGGTAAAGGAATTAGCTAGGTCTGCAGGTCCTCAAGTGTCAATGAGCTGCTCCAGCCGTGTTCTCTATGCGAGATGATAAATGTAGATTCAAAAGCACGGTCTCGTGTAGGGCGCTCTTATTAAGGCCAGGGACTCTGCTTGTGGAAAGTCCTTTTATTGGAAATCCTCCATCCGCCACGACATGTTTCGACGGTGTAGTACCGTCTTTCCACTTGAGAAAGACGGTACTACACCGTCGAAACATGTCGTGGCGGATGGAGGATTTCCAATAAAAGGACTTTCCACAAGCAGAGTCCCTGGCCTTAATTAGAGCGCCCTACACGAGACCGTGCTTTTGAATCTACCTTTTCACATGTAAAGCGCCATGGAATAAAAGATGCTATAATAATGAATGATGAATAATAATGATAATAATAATAATAAAAGCTATATAAATGAAATCTCTACTCATAATAATGATGTATTAAAGATAACCAGCACTGAATTTTTTACCTACGTTGATTAAAGAAAAAAATAAATAAACTGTTCAATGGTAAATTGTTGAGCATATTTTGCATATAGATGCTGATTGAAAAGCAAGTCACCTAGCATTACTAGATGACTTCATTGCTCTGAGTGCTTTACTTCCATTGTATAATCTTGTAATTACACGCAGATGTCAATCTTTTAGATCTAATGGTGACAGGCTTTATATGCAGTTATGTCCATGTCCACTTTTTCTTTACAATCATCCATGACAAGTCAATATACAGAGTAAAAAAGAACCATTGTGGATAGATGTTGTAATAAATTTAAAGTGATTAGCCCACATTTCCATGTACCAGTTTTGTCTGCTTGTCATCACAAATAATTGCACAAGGAAACTTTATGCGTTTTCTGTTTATCATTTCTCTTTCAGATCAAGCTCCAGAGCGACATTGAAACACCTTTCTGAAGGAAAGCAGACATTATATTCGGAACTTTGCCAGCAGAGGGGCATTGAAAATAAACCATCACCTTGATAGATCTATAGGTTGTGCCATCTGTACATATGTATAATGAATGTATCTTCGCATCTGCTATTAATAAATTACTTATAGTATTAAATATTGATATGTACTGATGTACCCAACGGCCGTTTCGTAAGCATGTATTTTGTAGTAATGCTGTTGAACTGTTAGAGGCTATTAATATTTCAATCTGAAACTTAAAAAAGGGCTTTCAATAGTAAATGGTAATTTAGAGCAGAAGCAAAAATGTTGATATTGTTTTTCACTCTCACACAAACTTCTGAACAAATGTCAAAATCTCTATACAGTTGCTAGCAAAAAATAAAGAACACAACTGACTTTTCTGCAAATATATTTACTATGATATGGAATCCTAATTGTGCTTAATTACACTTTAGACAACACAATAGGTTCTTTGAAGCAAATAAAAAATTAGTGTCAGGGAGTGCCATTTATTGTGATATCTTTTCTCCATTGTTAACTCTAAGAGATAAGACCCCGCCACACTAAGCGAGATCGCTAGTGAGATCGCTGCTAAGTCACAAATTTGGTGACACAACAGCTACCTCGCCAGCGATCTCGCTATGTTTGACACTTAGCAGCAATCAGGCCCCTGCTGTGAGATCACTGGTCATGTCAGAGTCGCCTGGACCATTTTTTGATCATTGGGGTCCTGCTGGGCAGCATGCATAGGTGTGTTTCACAGGGACAACGACCAACGACCAATACTACACGTCTAAGAAACAGGGTCCCAACGACCTCCGTATCATTCTGGATCGTTGTTGCGTCGCTGGTGAGATCTGACTGTTTGATATCTCACCAGAGACCACGTAGCGATGCACCAGTGATCCCTACCAGGTCGTATCGCTGTCGGGATCGCTGTTGCGTTGCCAAGTGTGACGGTGCCCTAAGTAATCTCGGGGTGGAGAGAATAAATACTATGTATGTTCTGTTGAAGTGGTTATCCACTACTAAGAAAAGACCTCATTCTCCATGTTCGTCCCCATTAAAATCAAAAAGCTTATACACATTTCAATGGTGCCAACGCTCGTGTTCCCAAGGCTCCTATGAGAATGTGGTGTCACACGAGCCCTGCACCAAGTCATCATTGGCTTCTTTCTTCCCACCCTTGGATTTATAAGTAATCAACAGTAAGTGGGGAAACAAAAGCCAATGAGATGGGCCAAACATGGGGGACGAGAAGCAGTTGACAACCACTTTAAATTGTGGATGTCTATATAAGTTGTAGGTGAACCTAACACTGAACTTGCATCTCTGACTAACTAAGATAGCTTAATTAACATTTATTAATATCAAAAATACTGATTTGTATTTTTTATATGTTCTTCTATCTAATGTCATGTATATCCATTGTCTCATTTTTATAAAATTCTACATAGGTATATTCAATATGATTTAGCCAGATCTTAAATGTTAAGTATAACTATAATGAATTGTTGTAACAGATATATAATGTAAAATGTGTCCAATTATAAAGTATACAATTTCAATATTAGGTGCAAAGTATATATAAAAGCCCTTTTCCTGTCCTGTGTTATGTTGTAGGCATTTATTCAGGTCTACCTATTGGGGAGACCATGCAGGGCCTTCGTAGTCACGAACGAGGCCGGGTCTCGGTGGCTGCGCAACCCTGGATTAGCAGTGTGCACACTGGCCGTCTCCCAAGTGCAAACACATTTTGAGTTACAGTTCCCTTTCATGTATGAATGCACAGGCACTTCAGGTGTTCTTGTCAACATAGGAACGTTACTAGAGGCTTCAAACAACCAGGGATTCTCACGCATGTTGTGGGCATTACCTTTTCCCATGAATGGGGTGTCATTAGCTACAGTCAGAGAAAATGTAATGGCCTACTACTTCCCTAGCAGTTGGGCTTCTGAGTAGCAGTCTTTTGGATCCACTCTGTCCCACCAACAGGGATTTAGTGTAAACTATTGTAATAGCCAAAGAGACAACACTCCACTGCTACACATCTATGGCCCGCTCTCTAGAGCTCACAAGCCTTCCACAACTGAGAGGAATCTTTGAGTAAGAAGTAGAAGTTGACAAGTTCTTACAAGGTCACAGTATCCTCCAGGATGGGGGGGCAGCACCCTAGACTCCCCTACAAACTTATATAACTTAAATTACCTACAATAAATCAGTAACCAACAGCTGTAGGAGCATAAATAATAGTCTATATTCATTCATCAAGAATTACATTTTAGTTTTCTTAATTTCATTGAAGTTTATAACTGTTTATAGCTTCCATTGCCCCTTCACATGCACCGTGGCATTGCCGTTAATCATTGTGCATTGTGCCAGTGTACGGGACTACGTGACAGTTACCTAGAGAGTGGGGGGGGGGGGGGCAGGGACCATCACTTTATGGAAAATTTATAGCACTAGTGTTAAGTCTCATTTATTTTAGGCTCCAATGATTAGTAAGTGATGCCACTGTCAGTGCCAAAGTCTCACGAGATTAATGAAGTCTTGCGAGCCTTCAGCATTGATCTATGGCCTGCTGACACCCACCCACTGCGAGTGCGAGTGCTCATGTCACTCATGCGCCGGCCAGAGGAGGGGCAGGAGATTTGGACGATGCAGGGTGGGATTAGAAGCCTAGAGGGGTGGCAAGACATTTCCCCACCATGACCCAAATAGCTGCCTCCGTGACTCAATAGGAGGCCAGCTGTGCACAGAATATAACTTCATATCACAGGTATGTGGGGTCACTCTGGGCACATACAGGGTTACTAGAACCCCATTTACATGATGTGTAACCTGGTGGGCACAGTATAAAATGCCCTGGGGTGTTGACACGTTCCCTTTAAAAATCCCCATGCTCTAGAGAAGGGGAAGGATTTTTATTAGTAATTAAATCATACAATTGAAAGGTTTTATAAGCACTTTGCAATTTTGCCTGTAAGTGAAGATAATACAACCCCCTTAATGCTTTACTCCTATTTCCATTCAATATATTTATACACTTAGACATGCCTGAGACATAATATTGTATTGTTCCATTTGTTGACCCTGTATTTATAATTAAAAATATGCCAAATAAAAAAATATATATTCTTTTTGAATTTTTACTACTAAAGTTTTTAAAATGTACAGTGCTTATATTTTTCATTTGTAACACATTTTATACTTGGTTTTAAATTACATATTATAGAGCATTTTTATTATAGTTAGTGCAACGTTTATGTACAACACGTTATGAAGAAGGTGTAAACCGCAGAATACTTTAGCAAACTTTTTAAAATTAAAGCAATATACCGGTAGTTAAATATGACTAAGATTAAATAATTACTATTAAAGTGGATCTGTCAGCAGATTTCTATGCACAGGGGTGAACCTAGTCTCACTGCAGCCTGAAGCAAACTTCAAAACGGCACCCCCTATAGTACATTTTTTAAATCAGCAGCAATAAATCTGGTTCATACATATTTATATCTTTCCTGTAAAAATGAGAACAATAGTGGACATTTTGATTTAGAGAACTAGAAAAAAAGATGTCCAAACACAAGAATGTCAGTGCCATTACATGCACATACAAGAACCACACAGGAGAATTCAGAACAAGGATCATTAATGGCAATGGCATGATTGGCACAAGCAGGCAGACACAGAATGATGGCTAGCAGAGCTGTGGTCCCGTTGTAGACACAGTCCTGCATCCTTATCAGCTACCACAGGAAGTAGCACTGATTGCCAATGTATTATCTCTAAGCATCTGCAGGACAAAGCTCCTCGTGGTCAGAGCTGATGTGTTCGTATGTTAGAAAAAACAGATACAGCGGTATGTCTGGGTATGGTGGTAGCTAGTTTATTTATTATCTCTGGTACACGCCTACAAAACTCTAGGCAGCGCCAATGTGACTGCTGCCTGGTACTACCTAATTAGACATGTCCACCATGCAGCACCGTCCACACTCTACATACAACGACCTGCAGTCTGAGCATCCTCCAGCAGCCACTGCAGTAAGCTGATTAAATGGTACTTCTTTCCTGACAGACCACGCATCCTTCTCACAAAACGCTTAGCCACGGGGCTGTCCGGAGCTAATAGAAGGGGTCTTTTAATTGGATTGAACAAACGATGTGGGAGCGGTAAGGGAGACAAGCACCACCAACCAACTGCTGCTCAGAAGAAACATGTACAGTAACTATCACAAAGTTCCAAGAGACAAAACCGTGGATAAAAAAGATACAAACTTTATTAGGGTACGTCACAAACAAGCTTATCCACAAACATTAGTACAAATAACAAAGGAAACACACAGAGAAATTGATATGGCCTATTAGGATTCTATGAGGAGTCAACAGAGACCAGTGCCTCACGGCTCACTATAGGGGTAGGATACGCGACAGAAAAATTTAAAGGTAAGAGATATAACCCTATTTTGGGCCTTGACAAGGCACCCTCCTGGTTTACAGTTATTTGCAACGCAGTAGCAAAAGTGGTAAGGATTTACGTTTACCCAACCAACCAAGATGTACCTGTGTCAAAATGGACCCCTTTAATCCATAATGTAGTAGGATTTCTTATTTATCCTGAGAATATTGTATTTTGGTTTGCAAACTTGTAATATGCCACTCATGGGTTATACAAGATTTCTAGGAGCCTGCTAGTATTTAAAGTGGGTAATGTAATTATCTACCTTGTGATAAGCAACTCATTGTAAATAAAGTCTTGTAGATGTTTGGTGATGTGGACTTAAGGCCCAGTCACACCTAATGAGATTGTTAGCGAGATCGTTGTAACTGTAACGTTAAAACGATCTCTCCAGCAATGTCGTTATGTGTGACATCTAGCAGCGATCAGGCCCCTGCTGTGAGATCGCTGATCACTACTGCAAAGTGCTCTGGTTCATTTTTTGATTGTTGGTCTCCCGCTAGTCAGCACGCATCACTGCGTGTGACAGCCAGAAACCAGTGATCAGTGACCTCACTGGCTGGTAACAATGGTAAACACCGGGTATCCAGGCAGCATGCGCTGCCTAGATACCGGTGTTTATCATAGTTACCAGCGTCCTCCCTGCTTAGCTCAGCCTGTAAGCAGGGAGGAAGCTAGTAACTATGATAAACACCGGGTATCTAGGTAGCGTGCGCTGCCTGGATAACCACTGTTTATCATAGTTACCAGTGTCCTCCCTGCTTAGCGCTGCCTGTAAGCAGGGAGGATGCTGGTAACTATGATAAACACTGGGTATCTAAGCAGCGCGCACTGCCTGGATACCCGTTGTTTATCATAGTTACCAGCGTTCTCCCTGCTTACAGGAAGTGCTAAGCAGGGAGGATGCTGGTAACATCGCCTTCAGCGATGTGGGAGGTGGCTCCCAGGTCCCTGATCGCTGGGGAGATCTGCCTGTTTGACAGCTCTCCAGCGACCAGATAACGACGCTCCAGTGATCCCGGCAGGTTGTTATTGCTTTCGGGATCGCTGGAGTGTCTTTGTGTGTGACTTTATGTAATGCAATTATCTTTCCTCTGTAAGGTCAGAGAAACTTAATCCAGTTAGAATGCCACATTGTATTACAATGTGGAATGTTGACTCTATGTAAATGCTCCATTGTTTAATGTCATGGATTGCAGACTAAATGTATCCTGTTAGGTGCTATGTCAATCATGTGTGCACAGTTGTGGCCAAAAGTATTGACATCCCTGCAATTCTGTCAGATAATACTCAGTTTCTTCCTGAAAATGATTGCAATCACAAATTCTTTGGTAATGTTATCTTCATTTAATTTGTCTTCAATGAAAAAACACAAAAAGAATTGTCCTAAAGCCAAATTGGATATAATACCACACCAAACATAAAAAAGGGGTGGACAAAAGTATTGGCACTGTTAGAAAAATCACGTGATGCTTCTCTAATTTTTGTAATTAACAGTACCTGTAACTACCTGTGGCACCTAGCAATCTCAAGGCTACAAGTCCATCTCCAAAGACCTGAATGTTCCTGTGTCTACCCAGGGCCGCCGTTAGGGGCTTACAGGCCTTACTTTAGTAGGGGGCCCGGCAATTTCTGGAGTGGGCGTGTCCATTTAAACAGGGCCAGGGGGGCCCGGGCGTGCTGGCGGGGGGCGTGGCCATTTGGAGCAAGGAGGCCTGCCCGCCCGGCCAGCACGCGTTGCAGGCGGCAGACCGGTGCTGTCTCTGTCCTCTGCTCGGCTGCTGTGAATGTGCCTGCAGCCAGTGCCGCCCGTCACTGCCGTGCGTGGCCGTGCGCAACCTGTGGGTGGCGCCGCACCCCAGCCGCCGCTGAATCCGGACTCTGTCTCGGGGAGTAGCTGCGGGCCTTGATGGACAGGGGGGCCCGGCCGTGAGTCAGAGACTGCGGCGGGGGGTGGGGCCTCTGCTTTGGCCACGCCCCATCACATCTAGCACGGGCCCCCTCTCGTCGATCACCACCTGGCCCCGCCCCCTCACCTCTTGAGCAGGCTCTGTCCATCACCGCATCACCGGAAGTCACTGGGCCTGGAGGAGAGGTGAGGGGGGCGGGCCCTAATCTCCTCACCTCGTCTGACTCTTCAGCAGCTGCGGCCCAGCTTCAGGCATCGGCAGGATGCAAGACTGCACTGAAGTCACAGAGCCTCAGCTGCTGCTGCTGGTGAATATCCTCCTCTGTCTGTCTGTCTGTCTATCTTTCTGTCTGTCTCTCTCTGACTCGCTGTCTGTCTATCTGCCTCTCTCTCCAACTCTCTGACTGTCTTGTCTGTCTGTCTCTGACTGTCTTGTCTGTCTCTCTCTGACTGTCTTGTCTGTCTCTCTCTCTGACTGTCTTGTCTATCTCTCTCTCTGACTGTCTTGTCTGTCTCTCTCTCTGACTGTCTCTCTCTGACTGTCTTATCTGTCTCTCTCTCTGACTGTCTTGTCTGTCTCTCTGACTGTCGCTGACTGTCTTGTCTGTCTCTCTGACTGTCTCTCTCTGACTGTCTCTCTGACTGTCTGTCTCTGACTGTCTTGTCTGTCTGTCTCTGACTGTCGTCTCTCTCTGACTGTCTCTCTGACTGTCTCTCTCCTGACTATCTTGTCTGTCTGTCTCTCTGACTGTCTGTCTCTGACTGTCTTGTCTGTCTGTCTCTCTGACGGTCTTGTCTGTCTCTCTCTCTGACTGTCTTGTCTGTCTCTCTCTGACTGTCTCTCTGACTGTCTCTCTCTGACTGTCTCTCTCTGACTGTCTCACTCTGACTGTCTCTCTCTGACTGTCTTGTCTGTCTCTCTCTCTGACTGTCTCTCTTGACTGTTCTCTGACTGTCTTGTCTGTCTCTCTCTCTGACTGTCTCTCTCTGACTGTCTCTCTCTAACTGTCTGTCTGCCTCTCTCTGACTGTCTCTCTGACTGTCTCTCTCTCTGACTGTCTCTCTCTCTCTCTGACTGTCTCTCTCTCTGACTGTCTCTCTCTGACTGTCTAGTCTGTCTCTCTCTGACTGTCTCTCTGACTGACTGTGTCTCTCTCTCTGACTGACTGACTGTCTCTCTCTCTCTGACTGTGTCTGTCTCTCTCTCTCTGACTGACGGTGTCTGTCTCACTCTCTGACGGTGTCTCTGTCTCTCTCTCTGACTGACGGTTGTCTCTGTTCTCTCTCTCTCTGACTGACGGTGTCTCTGTCTCTCTCTCTGACTGATGGTGTCTGTCTCTCTCTGACTGTCTCTCTCTCTCTGACTGACGGTGTCTCTGTCTCTCTCTCTGACTGACGGTGTCTCTGTCTCTCTCTCTGACTGACGGTGTCTCTGTCTCTCTCTCTGACTGACGGTGTCTCTGTCTCTCTCTCTGACTGACGGTGTCTCTGTCTCTCTCTCTGACTGACAGTGTCTCTCTGTCTGCTCTCTGTCTGTCTCTGTCTTTAAAGATACATGAACTCAGTGGTCATATTAGGAGCCCTAGGTAGCAAGGAACTCTCAAAGGGAATTTTCTTACAGACCTGTTTAGTATTACTATTATGATTTTCCACTACGCGTTTCAACAGCGGCCTGTTGTCTTCCTCAGGTGGGGTTTTCCCCATGTGTAGTGGAAAATCTATAATATAAAAGCCGAAGGCCACTTCCGGAGAACCCGAAGGTTACTTCCGTGATAGCCTCCGGACCATGGTGGTGACGTCATGCAGTGCAGGGGAGCCGGCCGGCGCCTGGCTACAGGGACAGGCAGAGGAACGTTCCGCTCTCGGACGTTCCGTCTGCCCTCTAGCCTCTCCCCTCCAGCCTCTACCCTCCAGCCAGAGCGTAGCCGGCTGGGGGGCCCATTGCCCGCCACCTGGGGGGGCCTCGCACCCCCTGGGGGGCCCTGTGCTGACAGCAGCCGGCCGCCGCGCGCACGGAGAGGAGGGAGGACGGGACTTCCTGTCCTGCAGCTCTGCCCGCCCCTCCTCTCCTCCTACAGCAGACGCACGCCGGCCGGGTCAGTGTGCACCCCCCCACCCAGCTACGCCTCTCCCCTCCAGCCTCTCCAGCTTCCGCTCTCCCCTCCAGCCTCTGCCCTCCAGCCTCTCCAGCTTCCCCTCTGCCCCTCCAGCCTCTGCCCCTCCAGCTTCCCCTCTGCCCCTCCAGCCTCTCCAGCTTTCCCTCTGCCTTTCCAGCCTCTGCCCCTCCAGCCTCTCCAGCTTCCCCTCTGCCCCTCCAGCCTCTGCCCCTCCAGCCTCTCCAGCTTCCCCCTCTGCCCCTCCAGCCTCTGCCCCTCGAGCCTCTCCAGCTTCCCCTCTGCCCCTCCAGCCTCTGTCCCTCCAGCTTCCCCTCTGTCCCTCCAGCCTCTGCCCTCTCCAGCCTCTCCAGCTTTCCCTCTGCCCCTCCAGCCTCTCTAGCTTCCCCCTCTGCCCCTCCAGCCTCTGCCCCTCGAGCCTCTCCAGCTTCCCCTCTGCCCCTCTAGCCTCTGCCCCTCCAGCCTCTGCCACTCCAGCCTCTGCCACTCCAGCTTCCCCTCTGCCCCTCTAGCCTCCGCTCTCCTCCTCCCTGTCCTCTGCCCTCCAGCCTCCGCTCTCCTCTCCCTGTCCTCTGCCCTCCCGCCTCCGCTCTCCTCTCCCTGTCCTCTGCCCTCCAGCCTCCACTCTCCTCTCCCTGCCCTCTGCCCTCCAGCCTCCGCTCTCCTCCCTGTCCTCTGCCCTCCAGCCTCCGCTCTCCTCTCCCTGTCCTCTGCCCTCCAGCCTCCGCTCTCCTCTCCCTGTCCTCTGCCCTCCAGCCTCCGCTCTCCTCTCCCTGTCCTCTGCCCTCCAGCCTTCGCTCTCCTCTCCCTGTCCTCTGCCCTCCACGCCTCCGCTCTCCTCTCCCTGTCCTCTGCCCTCCAGCCTCCGCTCTCCTCTCCCTGTCCTCTGCCCTCCAGCCTCTCTTTGTCCGCACTTCCCTCAACTTTGTACACACACATACACACACACACACTCCGCTATACTTGCCACCGGCCCTGCGTCCGCTGCCTGGATCCTCAGTCGACATGTCGCCGCCCCCGAACTACTGGATCCAATATAGCGTCCAAGATGTCTCGCCAAACTACCCGGACGACATATTGGATCCAGTCTTCCGGGGGCGGCGACATGTCACCTCAGGATCCAGGCGGCGGGGAAGACGCAGGGTTGGTGGTAAGTATAGCGGAGTGTGTGTATGTGTGTATGTGTGTGCTGACCACTCTGCCCACGGCGCTGCACTGACCACTCTGCCCACGGCGCTGCGCTGACCACTCTGCCCACGGCGCTGTGCTGACCACTCTGCCCACGGCGCTGCGCTGACCCTCTCGCCCACAGCGCTGCGCTGACCAATCTCACCAAACTCGCTGCTAACCACTGAGCCACCGCACTCGCTGCTAACCACTGAGCCACCGCACTCGCTGCTAAACCACTGAGCGACCGCACTCGCTGCTAACCACTGAGCCACCGCACTCGCTGCTAACCACTGAGGCCACCGCACTCGCTGCTAACCACTGAGTCACTGCACTCGCTGCTAACCACTGAGCCACCGCACTCGCTGCTAACCACTGAGCTACCCGCACTCGCTGCTAACCACTGAGCCACCGCACTCGCTGCTAACCACTGAGCGACCGCACTAGCTGCTAACCACTGAGCCACCGCACTCGCTGCTAACCACTGAGCCATCGCACTCGCTGCTAACCACTGAGTCACTGCACTCGCTGCTAACCACTGAGCACACGCACTCGCTGCTAACCACTGAGCTACCGCACTCGCTGCTAGCTACTGAGCCACCGCACTCGCTGCTAACCAGTGAGCCACCGCACTCGCTGCTAACCACTGAGCCACCACGCAGTGCTAACCACTGAGCCACCGCACTCACTGCTAACCACTGAGCCACCGCGCAGTGCTAACCACTGAGCCACCGTATACTGTGCTACCCACAGAGCCGCCTGTATGCACACAATTCATTTCACCGCACTCCGTAACTATTAGTAAATAAACTATATATGGATTCTAGACTACCCGATTCTTTAGAATCAGGCCGCCATCTAGTCATAGTAATAATAAGAAACAGGTCTGTAAGAAAATTCTCTTTGAGAGTTCCTTGCTTCCTAGCTCTCCTAATATGGCCACTGAGTTCATGTATCTTTAATTTCATTGTTCTCTTTCCTGGGATTGTGGCCGGAGTGGATTGGAGCTATCAGAGAGCACTCAACAGTCTTTCAGGACCTTGCATGACAAATTCCGGTGATGCGGACGTTAGGTGATCGGGATCTCGCACGTGACTGCACCAGGAAGGAAGACGCCTCGGAGCGGTCTTGCAGCAGCCCACGGTCCTCCACCGCCGTGTGAATACTGGTATTGTGCAAGGGTGCACAACCGGAATAGGTGAGCGGCAAACTCCCCCACCTTATAAAAGTTTCCCTCACTAGACCACCGGGTCCTTTTCAAGGTGCGCCTCTCTATTTTTATTTTTGCCTGTCTGTCTCTGCTGTCTGTCGTCTCTGCCTGTCTGTCTCTCTCTGTCTGTCTCTGTCTGTCCGTCTCTGTCTGTCCGTCTCTGTCTGTCCGTCTCTGTCTGTCCGTCTCTGTCTGTCTGTTTCTCTCTGTCTCTCTCTGCCTGCCTCTCTCTGTCTCTACACAGCACTATACTCTATATACAGGTCCACACTGGATGCTGTATTTGTGTATCTATATACTGTATGTATATAGTGTGGTCCTGTATATACAGTAGAGTGCTGTCTGTGTATATAAGATATGCAGCCAGCAGTCTCTGCATATGGCCAGCAGTCTTTGTGTATACGTCCTGCATAGTCTCCAATGTGTATACATCCCGCATCAGTCACTAATGTGCATACAACCCGCAGCAGTCTCTAATGTGCATATATCTTGCAGCAGTCTCCAATGTGCATAAGTCCCACAGCCGTCGCCATTGTGCATTTGTCCCAGTCATCTCCATTGTGCATTTATCCTGCAGCCGTCTCCATTGTGTATACGGGCAGCAGCAGTCTCTATTATGTATTCTCTATTGTGCGTATAGCCCACAGCCGTCTCCATTGTGCATACAGCTAGCAGCTGTCTCTATTGTGAATTCTCTATTGTCTATACAGCTATTGTGCATTCAGCCAGCAGCAGTCTCAAGTGTGTGTGTGTAATATATAATAGAGAGAGTGTAAAAAGAAAAAGAAAAACAGCACAAAAAAATAGAAAAAAGTGGACTTTATTGCCCAATGGCGTGGCCACACATTGGGCAATAAAGTCCACTTTTTTCTATTTTGTTTGTGCTGTTTTTCCTTTTTTTACCCTGTTGTAAGGAGCCATTTGGATTGCTGGTTGGGAAAGCTTTGAACATAAATTGAGGTAATTTTTGGTGCTGTTCCCATTTTTCACTAAAAATATAATGTATGTTTGGGCGGAGGCGGAGCATGGGTGGAGGTGGAGCATGGGTGGGGACTGGACGGAGTCTCAGGGGGGCCCCAAAATTTTGGCAGTAAGGGGTCCCGAAATTCCTAGTGGCAGCCCTGCCTGGGCCAGTACTGCACCCAGACCGTAGAGGCTCACGTCTGTATATAACCGAAAGGGGAGGTTGTAGTCTGCATAGGCAAGCACAGGGGCGCTGACCAAGGCCTCTTTCAGTCGGTGTAAGGCTTCTGCTTGTCTTGGTCCCCAGCGAATTTTCTGTGCCTTTGGTCCTTTCGCAGTTCCTTGGAGCAATTCATGCAAAGGTTCTGCCTCCTTCGCGAAGTCCTTGATAAAGCGACGGTAGTATCCGGCCAGTCCCAGGACAGCTCGAACTCTCTCACTGTGCTGAGTGTGGGCCATTGTAGCACTGCTCTCACTTTCCCATTGGACAGCTGCACGCCGGCCTCTGTCACCTTGTGCCCGAGATATTCAATCTCTTTTTGAAAGATCCGGCATTTTTTTTGGTTTCAGTTTAAGCCCATGGTCCCGTAACCGTTGAAACACTTGACCCAGTTGTTCGAGATGTTTTTCGAAGGTTCCAGAGTACACTATGATGTCATCCAGATAAATCAACGTGGCTTCGAAGTTCATGTCTCCAAGGCAACTCTCCATGAGGCGTTGAAAAGTTCCTGGGGCATTATTTAGTCCAAAAAGCATGCGATTGAACTCGAAGAGTCCCATGGGCACAATGAATGCGGTCTTGGCCTTGTCTTTCTCTGCCACAGGGACCTGCCAATATCCGCTTGCTAGATCAAGGGAGGAGAAGTAGCGTGCCTTTCCCAGTGCAGACAGGGACTCCTCTATCCAGGACAGGGGATAGGAATCACGAACAGTGTATCCATTAAGCTTGCGGTAGTCAACACAGAAGCGAGTAGACCCATCCTTTTTCTTGACCAGCACGATTGGGGCAGCCCATGGACTCTGACTCTCTCTTATCACCCCACTCTTCAGCATCTGTGCCAAGAGCTCTTTCACCTCTTGGTAATATTTTGGGGGTATTTGTCTGTACCTTTCTCTGATCGGTGGTGCATCTCCCGTGGGTATTTCATGCTGAATCTTGTCAGTACAGCCGAAGTCTTCTGGGTGACGGGAGAACGTGGCTTGATTCTCCCAGATGAAGTCTTCTATGGCCTGCGCTTGCTCTGAAGCGAAGGGGATCAGGTCCACTTCCATCTGTCCTAGGATAACGTGATTGTTCCACTGTTCAGTGGGCTTCTCTTCTCTCTCTATAGAAACAGCCAAAGTCCAGGTCTCCCCTGCCATGGGCTACAATTCAATCAATTCTGCGTTCACCACCTCTTCAGGCGCCAGGTAGATATGGGCCAGAACAACTCTCGAGGTCAAGGTGTAGGTCTGTTCACCGGTGTTCATGCAACGGAAAGGGACTCTTCCATTTCTTACTGTTGCTAAAGTGCAAGCCACCAACGGTTCGTCTCCGTTCTCTTCACGCTGTAAGGTTCTACCAACACCTCGATCCCCTCGAGCATACGATGGGCCCCGACTGGCAAGGTGAGGACTGTCTCCCGATTTGGAGGTAGAGTAATTGTTGTCTGTCTTGGGACTCGAACCTTCCCCACTGGGTAGCGGCTCCCACCATTACTCCACAGCCCCTGGCATGGATAAGGTGTTGGAAGACCTTTTGAGCGGGCCTGTTAGCAGCAGTCATTTTCCAGTAATCACAGCCTTCTTTGTTGAAGAGCAACTGGTCTAGTTCCTTCAGGATGTTCATGCCCACGATAGCCGGCACTTCTCTGTCATACCGGCCCTCCGTTAACACAATCCCTTTTTGGCCTAAGTTCTGACCACAGGCACGTATGTTCATCCACACGACCCCTACAACCGGAATGGGAAGATTATTCGCAGCTCTCAGTCTGATATGTGTCCTCTTATCAATGGATACAGTTTGTCCAAAGTGTTGATAGAAGAACTGTTCTGGCATGGTGGTCACTTGAGACCCAGTATCCATTAGGCATCTTACTGCTTTCCCTTCAAATTCGGCCGTGATCGTTGGCGTGCTGGCTGCTATATCTTCAGGGCGGTTGTTTTCTCTAAGCTCAGTTTGTCCCCCCCATGTGCCCGACCATAGAGGGAGGTACTAGTTTAACGGCAGTCTTTCTTGAGACATCCTCCTCTCCGGGCAGTGCCATGATATATGGTCCCGATTTCCACAGTTCCAGCATTGGTAGTCTCTAGCGGGTCTGGATCATCTTTGCTCGATCTGTCCCCTCTCTTCTCGATAGGTATACATGCGGGTACCTGGCCGCGGTGCTGCTGTTCGTACTTCTGTACTTCTGGGCTTGCATATTTTTCAGCAACTCTTGTAGAGCGGTAACAGTCTCTTGTAACTGATCCACTTTAGCTTCAAGCTGGCTTGGTTCTCGGTTTCTCTCACTCGGGACTACCCTATGAGCACAAACTTCTCCTCCTGCGTTCTGCGGGTCGCAATTTTCAGCTTGTGTGCGGGAGACTGCTTCTTCCAGTACTTCTTGAAAAGTAATTTTTTTTTCCACCCTGAGCCGTTCACTTCTGATCTTGGGGTTATGTAATCCTCTGAGGAATTGATCTCGCAGGGTACAGTCTGCGTAACCAGGGGTTTGTGCTAGCTCTGGCTCTGCTGTAAGCATTTGTCTCATTATTCTCTGAAGGGCATTTGCATACTGTGGCAAGCTTTCCTCTTCACCCTGCAGCCCGTAGAACAGTTGTGCCTGCAAATCACCTGCTTCTGGCTTGCCGCCATACACCCTCTCCAGAATCTTCACCACCTGTTCTAACGTCTTTCTTTCACTCTCAGGGCACAATAAAACAGTCTCTTGAGCATGGCCCTCAAGGGCAATCAACAGTATCTCCCCTTGGTTTTCTACAGTTACTCCTGCTACTTTCAACATACCCCTCACTCTCTGCGCCCAGTCATGGAGAGGTACATTGTTGCCAGTAAATTTTGGTATATGGGTCAGCATAGCACCCAGGGACAGTTGCCTTGCTGGTATTCCCCCATCAGGTTGTATTGGAACATTTACATCAACAACATCCCTCTGTCCTTCCATTGTTCAGTACCAGCCTGCGTATCCTGCCGACTACGCCAAGTGTAATAGCCCACAGGTGACGGGATACGCAAGGACTACACGGAACACAGAGTGTTAAACAAATGCACTTTTAATACAACTGAGGGAAAAGTGCAGGAAAGAAGGGGAAGGAGCTGGAAGGTGTGCAATAGTAAATACAATATATATAACCACTGTGACTAGTTTGCCGTGAATGCAAGGTCTCTGAATGTCTTTAAATAAAGAAATGCAAAGTCTTTATCAAGCGAGATGCAGTGTTTGTTTTCTTTCTATTACTTGTATATCGAACTGCAGAGTCTTTTCCTGTCTGTTCTTAACTAAAACAGTGTGCGCACTTTACTGCGAGTTTTACTGCGAGATACCTCGTTGCCGTTGGGGCCCGTAATTCGCTGACAGGCGTCTCTCGAGTTCAGTCCTTGTCCTGGATCTCTGCCTTGCTCGTGCAGTCTGGCTCCTCACTCCACATCCAGTCTCTTTAGGTCTGTGTCTCTCTCTGCAACACACGTGGAAGTTGTCTCTCTTCTCCTTCTGGAGACCACACCCATCCATCTCCTGGACTGTTCCATGTCGCTCTCAGCAGCAGGGGTTTTATGTCTGCTATCCTTTCTTTTTGGCAGCAGGTGGCAGTATAACACAAGGAAGAGTCCACAAAACAGTCCTTTAACCATATATATAAATGTTAACAGGTCTTACATCCGGCCTGCTAGGCACAAACACAGATCTCTGACCTACCTCTCTGTGATTTCATGTAGTACTCCACAAAACTAATTGTGGTCCCACGTGTGTGTGGGGGGCATGACTTTATGGGAACGCTTGCACAAGCTTTGACTTTATGTGGCCTTCTAGACCTAAACAGGTCTCCGACGTTATTCTCTGTTTTTTCTATAGTACTCCACAAAAGTAATGGTGGTCCCACCTGTGTGTGGCGGGGCATAAACGTTATGGGAACGCTTGCACGAGCTTTGATTTCATGTTGCTTCTAGGCCTAAACAGGTCTCTGACATATCTCTCTGTTTTTTCTATAGTACTCCACAAAACTAATGATGGTCCCACCTGTGTGTGGCGGGGCATGACGTTATGGGAACGCTTGCACGAGCTTTGACTTCATGTGGCCTTCTAGGCCTAAACAGGTCTCTGACGCATCTCTTTTTTTTGTTATAGTACTCCACAAAAGTAATGGTGGTCCCACCTGTGTGTGGCGGGGCATGACTTTATGGGAACGCTTGCACAAGCTTTGACTTCATGTGGCCTTCTAGGCCTAAACAGGTCTCTGACTTATCTCTCTTTTTTTCTATAGTACTCCACAAAACTAATGGTGGTCCCACCTGTATGTGGCGGGGCATGACTTTATGGGAACGCTTGCACAAGCTTTGACTTCATGTGGCCTTCTAGCCCTAAATAGGTCTCTGACCTTATTCTTTGTTTTTTCTGTAGTACTCCACAAAAGTAATGGTGATCCCACCTGTGTGTGGCGGGGCATAACTGTTATGGGAACGCTTGCACAAGCTTTGACTTTATCCGGCCTACTAGGCACAAACACAGGTCTCTGACCTACCTCTCTGTGAATTCATGTAGTACTCCACAAAAGTAATGGTGGTCCCATCGTGTGTGTGGTGGGGCATTACATTGATGGGAGCGCTTGCATGAGCTTCGAGGGGATCCGGCCCACTAGGCCTAATCAGGTCACTGACCTACCTCTGTAGTTTTTACTGTAATATTCCACAAAACGTTTAGTTGCTGAGCAAGGTTTAACCTTGAAATGCTAGGCCAGGTCCTGTTCCAGATCCTGTGCCATGCATGCAAGCTGGGCCATTCAGCAATTTTGGGTCTGGGAGAATTGATGCCATTTTGCTGTAGGTGTGATCCTTTGAAAGGAGTAAGGATTCTTGGTGGAGTCCCCTTGCTATGTTTTACATGATTTAAGAAGGGTGTGACATGCCCATACCTGTGTCTCATTCTCCTTTTACTTTTCCACCTCTTTTTACTTAATGTAGAAAACTTAAGCCACTTAGCCTGTGACTATTTGTACTGTGTTTGAATTGTTGTCACTTTTTGTGGTGTTTGCTGTCCATTCTGAGTAGTTTGGCTTGGCAGCTTTTGGAGCCCTTTGAAGGTGTTTTCTATGTGTTTTCTGTAGCCTGCCATTGATTTCAATGGGGTTCGCATTGTTCATAGAACATTCGACGAACAAATCTCAAATTTGACGAATCGAATTCGAATATTAGGGTGGTGGCTCATCTGTATTCATAACAAAACATGGTGAATATGCCCTAATCTGCTATGTGTTGTAGATCTTTTCCTGATTTACATACTGATATAATTTCAATAACTTGAATTAAGAGTAACATGGTGGAATTGATGTTATTGCCATATTTAAAGTCAATAGAGATTATTTCTAAAATCGGTAGGTGCATCATTATTAAATCAGTATCACCTTGCCCAACATCTCAAGAACTTTATTGACTTTGCCCGTTTAATACCAAGTAATGACCCAGCTGAGGCCAAATTATGCAGCATGCATTTTACCATGGAATCATTCCGATCTTCTGCAGATGTTGCACTGTCCGTCTAATCTGCCTGTATATATTGTTAATGATACAAACATTGCTTATGGCAAAACATTTCTTCGGCGAATTAACCTAATTATTCAACAGCTGGCAGCTGCAGTAATTACTTTAAGATTATAATACATGATATCTGTTAAAATATAATTACTATGATCTATCAACCCAGTAATTAAAGAAACTGACTTCTTTAGACCTCATTACTTTATTTCCTTTCAAAATTGTTACATAATGACACCATATTAGAAGCGTACCCATTGAGTGACACAAAGCCATTTAAATCTGAATCTAGAAATATTAAAGGTCATAAGCATATTTAATCAAAACTCCCAGACATTTCTTGTATTGTTATTATTTTTCCCTGTTTAAGGAAAATGTTTTCCAGATCTAAAAATATAATTATAGACTAAAAAAAATTGATTGTGTTGAGTACACTCACCAAGCATGAAATTGACCTGTTATGGTGAAAAAATAAAGTGTTGTAAAGATTTTAATTATTCGCTAAGCAATGTACTTGTGGCATTAGTCAATGCTCTCAAATCTAGTACCCGACTCAGATGCAATGGAAGGAATAGAAAACAATAATTGTTTTCCAACTCATATAATCCCTTGGTATTGGCTGCGGTTACCTCATTACAATTTATTGAGGTGTGCTTAAAGGGATCCTGTCACCTTCAAAAAGCCACCTAAGCTACAAAAACATGTCCCTGCGGCATCCTATGACCATTCTCACACTTCTTTAGTCTCCTAAATGCTTCCTGTCAAAGTACATAGAAACATTTTTATACTCACTCATAAGCCACGATAATGAGTAGGGACCATATTCTTTAGCCCTTAGGGCGTGTTTGTTTTGTGCCTTTGATGTCATATGATCACGCCCTAATTTCCGGGATCATGTGACATCAGTACACCCACGCCGCTCGTTCGTCTTCAAGCACCGCCTTGCGATGCATGCTTGAGGCAGCACAGAGCGGCGTGGGTGTACTGACGTCATTCGACTGGAAATGACGCGATTTTGCGTCATTTCATGCCCAGCAAGCGACGTAGAAAGCAGGCAGGGCCTGCATAGAAGATGAATAAAAGATCACGCCCATTAGGGCGTGATCTTATGACGTCAAAGGCACAAAACAAACACGCTCTAAGGGCTAAAGAATATGGTCCCTACTCATTATGGCAAATGAGTGAGTATAAAAACGTTTTTATGTACTTTAGGAGACTAAAGGAGTGTGAGAATGGTCATAGGATGCTGCAGGGACATGTTTTTGTAGCTTAGGCTGCTTTCACATTGCGATTTAGTGGCTGTCCGTGGGATCCGAGTTTTTGCAGGATTCCCCGGACAGCCACGGATTCACATGGATCCCTGCAATCGGATGGCAAATATGTATATACATTGCGGGAGTAAACAAAGGGTTAAAAAAAAACAAAAAAAAAACATGCTCACCTCTCCAATTGTGTCCCGCACTGTCTCGCTCGCTCCTGGGACTGAAGGACCTATGGTTGCCTGGCAACCTGATCAGCTGAGCGGTCATGTGACCGATCAGCTGATCGAGTTGTCACATGACCGCACAGTTTAAATCTCACGCCCACTGGTCAATTTTGGCGGGCGGGAGTTTTAAACCACGCGGTAATGTGACAACCCAATCAGCTGACCGCTCAGCTGATTGGGTTGCCAGGCAACCACAGGTCCTTCAGTCCCAGGAGCGAGCGAGACAGCGCGGGGCACTGTCGGAGAGGTGAGCATGTTTTTTTTTTATTTTTAACTCTTTCTTTAACTATATTTCATTTCCGCAATGAATGTATATACATTGCAGAAGTGAAATTAGATGGTAAGCAGCAATATTAATGTACTGAGCATGCTTGGTACACTAAAATTGGGTCTGAGGAATGATCTTGTGTTTCCTCGGACCCGTGCTCCATAGGCCCCACGTTAAAGGCCGAGGATCGGATCGGATTTGGCCTAATTGCATCCGATTTTGTGGAATCCGATTTGTTTCCGATTTTTGCCTGTGCCCTAAATCGGAGCAGTGTCCGATTTTGGGTACAGCAAAAAATTGGACACAAATCAGATCCCACAAAATCGGATGGCAATTAGGTGAAATCCGATCCGATCCCCATAGAATAACATGGGGGCCAAATCGGATCTGTGGCTGTCCATTTTACAACGGACAGCCACGGATCCTCAAAAAACATAATGTGAAAGCACTCTTACAGAACATGGTTTGATCCTGGACACAGGAGCAGAGCTCATTCTTTTTTTTGACAAAAAATATTTCCTTGCCTGTATTTAAAAATGTTTTATCTCAAAGAAATAATTATTTGTAATCCCATGCTGTAATGTCTGTATACTCTTTTGCATACTCCCCTGCCCAGGATCAACTATGTTCTCTGCATGGTCAGACACATCCATTACACAGTACATTGCAGAGACACATACCGTATATACTCGTGTATAAGCCGACCCGTGTATAAGCCGACCCCCCTACTTTTGCCCCCAAAACCTGGGAAAATCTATTGACTGGTGTATAAGCCGAGGGTGGACCCCAGCACAGGTATACAGCCCCCAGCAGTGTGGTATACAGCAGCCCCAGTGGTATATACATGCAGCCCCAGTGGTATATACAGCAGCAGCCCCAGTGGTATATACAGCAGCGCCCAGTGGTTAGATTAGTATACACGCAGCCCCAGTAGTATATACAGCCCTAGTAGTATATACAGCCCCAGTGGTAGTATACACGTAGCCCCAGTAGTATATACAGCCCCAGTAGTATATACAGCCCCAGTGGTAGTATACACGCAGCCCCAGTAGTATATACAGCCCCAGTAGTATATACAGCCCCAGTGGTAGTATACACGCAGCCCCAGTAGTATATACAGCCCCAGTGGAATATACAGCCCCAGTGGTAGTATCCAGCAGCCCCAGTAGTATATACAGCCCCAGTGGTAGTATACAGGCAGCCCCAGTAGTATATACAGCCCCAGTGGTAGTATACAGGCAGCCCCAGTAGTATATACAGCCCCAGTGGTAGTATACAGGCAGCCCCAGTAGTTATATACAGCACCCTAGTAGTATATACACCAGACCCCAGTGGTAGTATATAGCAGCCCCAGTGGTAGTATACAGCATCCCCAGTAATGCAGGGCCCCCCCAGCCTTGCTCCGGTCACCTGTAAAGCAAATTATACTTATCACTGTCCCGCTGTCACGCCCGCCGCTGCCGACATCCGCGATCCTCCATCTTCATGCGTCTTCCTCCTGTTTCCTGTGTTCGGCGCCGGTAATGACGTCATTGTCTGCGACGAACACAGGAAACAGGAAGAAGACGCATGAAGATGGAGGATCGCGGATGTCAGCAGCGGCGGGCGCGGACAGCGGGACAGTGATAAGTATAATTTGCTTTACAGGTGACCGGAGCAAGGCTGGGGGGGCCCTGCATTACTGGGGATGCTGGGGCTGCTGTGGGGCTGTATGGCTGCCGTCACTGACTCGCGTATAAGCCTAGGGGGGTACTTTTCAGCCCAATTTTTGGGCTGAAAAACTCGGCTTATACGCGAGTATATACGGTATATAAGATTAACTCAGCACAGGAACGTTTCTTTTAAACATATCCAATTGTGGAAATGATTATTATTCCAAGATCTATTGATTAAAATCAACTTTTAAATTAACTTTGCTCATGGAAAAACCTCTTTAATGACTTTACTTTTTGCAATCTGAGAAAGTACTAATCAATTAAATCAGAGCAAAATGATATCCAGTTACTAAAACAAAACACTTCTATTACAGTTTAAAGGGAACCTGTCAGCTTGTTTTAGGCCACTAACCTACCTACCACTACCGTCCCTGCACTTTGCTAGCTCATCCCTAACCATCCCTCTCTGAGCCAAAACTACGCTATAAAGCTTCTGAAAAATTATTTAAAAACTTACATGCAGTCTACATCCGTAGACTGGAAGGGGGGTCTCCGGAGCTCCATTCTCCCTCCTCATAAGCTCTTAGCACACCCCACTGGGCATCATCATTTTGTGTCCTCTGTTGAAATTCCCACCTCCTCCATACATTATGACATGCACCGGACTTCAGCTCAGGCCTGGTGCATTGTGGGTGTACGGCCCTGCTTCACTATGCACACTGCAAATGGGCTAGAGCCGGGTCATGCTGCCTGATAAGGCTCCACAATGTACCGGACCGGAAATGAGGTCCGGGTGCACGTCATATTGTATGGAGGAGGCAGGAATTTCAACAGAGAACATGAAATGATGATGCCCAGCATGGCGTGAGAAGAGCCAGCGAGGAGGGAGAATTGAGCCCTGGAGACCGCCCATTCCAGTCTACAGACGTAGACTGCATGTAGGTTATTAAATAATTTTTTAGAAGCTTTATAGTGTAGTTTTAGGTCAGAGAGCGATGGTTAGGGATGTGCTAGCATGGTGCAGGGACAGGTTGTGGTAGGATAGGGGCCTAAAATGAACTGACAGGTTCTCTTTAATCAATTGTTTTATGCAGAGTGGAAAACAGTGCACTTAAAGTCAGAGTGCTGCTTCAGTCCAGTTATCACTTGGTCTTATATCAATCTTCTAATGACTTGGATGACTAATTAATTGCTCTCTCATTTGTATTCTCAGCTAGATTTGTCTTAAAAAGTGTAGAATGAGCTAAGCAAGAATAACAAATTAGAAACATTGCATGCAACATTGAACGTATCACTTAGGCCGCTTTACACGTCGCAACATTGCATGCAATTTCACAGGCAATTTGCTGGTTGAGTGAAATCATGGACACATTGTTCTATTTTGTTGCCGTGTACAAATGGAACAATGTTTCCATGATTTCACTACAACCAGTAAGTTGCAAGTAAAATTGCATGCAAGGTTGAGACGTGTAAAGGTACCCTTAGACTTTTTAAAAATTTAGTGGGTAAATGCAATGTTGCTATTTTTTCTTTGTGTTCTGCATGCTCACAAGCTGAAGCCATATTTATAATAATTTTAATGATTGTCTTGGGTGCCATTCCTGGGTCATGGACCATATTGTAGAGAAGATTTCTTCCTTCAGCTCTTCCTTTTTCCGTACACATGGCTTTTCCCAGACTTGCAACAAGAACCCACCTTTGAAAAAAAAAAAAAGATAAAGCAAATGCACAAATATCTCTATAAATAATAATATCAATGATAATAATTATAGCAGTGATAATACCTTATATTAGCTTATTTTCTTTAAAAGACATATCATTGGAAGAGATTCCATGAAAGTATCATGTCATATAGATGGCCCCCAAGTCCACATACAGGAGCATCTCACTGAATTAGAATATCATCAAAAAGTTAAATTATATCAGTAATTTAATACATAAAGTGAAACACATATATTATATAGAGTCATTACAAGCAGAGTGATCTATTTCAAGTGTTTATTTCTGTTAATATAGATGATCATTGCTTACAGCCAATGAAAACCTAAAAGACATTATCTCAGAAAATTAAAATAGGGAGGATGAAGGGTTAAAAACCGTGCTGCCAAAGTTTCGAGACAGGGTGAATATAATATTGATTTATTAGTCAACGTGTTTCAGGGCTCTGTGAAACGCCCTGAAACATGGCAATATGATATTGATTCGTCCTGAGAAAGGGCCAGGGAAGAAATGTGTTGACTAATAAAGCAATATTATATGCACCCTTTGATGTCTCGTGGAATATGTCAGGGCGGTTTTTCAACCCTTTATTCTCCTTACTCTATATGCACCATGCTGGGGACTGCAGCAGCCGTGATATGCTTTTATATTGACTCTCACATACACACAAGGTAAAGCCTCTGATATCTATTTAGGGAATATTTATCTCTCAGACCCTTCATAATCCATACTTCAATTCTCTGAGATAATAACCTTTGGGTTTTCATTGGCTGTAAGCCATAATCATCAACATTAACATAAATAAACACTTGAAATAGATCACTCTGTTTGTAATGACTCTATTTAATATATGTGTTTCAATTTATGTATTGAATTACTGAAATAAATTAACGTTTTGATGATATTGTAATTCTTTGAGATGAACCTGTATTTACGCATAATGGGTACATATATATATTATATATGTGTCAGTATCTCGTTCTTCCATGATTATTCAAGGTTGAATAAAAAGATGAATCATGCACAATCATGTAATGCAAGGCTCCTTTAGACCAGAAATTCAGTTATTCTCTAGAGCCATTTGATTGCTACACCTACACTTATTAGGCTGGGTTCACATTGGCGTTCAGCTACCTTGCGCAGGGTTGCGTACTTGCTATTTTGCCTCCGCGTGCGCTTTGTGTTCCTATACCTAACATGGTGTATGCTGGGTCATGCGTAGGCATCAGTAAGTATGCAGATGCGTCTCTCTGCGTTTTCCCGAGGCGCCCGCCGAAGCAAATTGTTGTATTTTTTGAGTGCTGAAAAATCTGCAAGCATGTGCATGCAGACGAATGCATACAAACCACGCATGGTTGTCTATATGAACGCACTGGTGCGCAATGAGATGCGCATGCTGCGTTCAATGCGCTTGCATTCGTCACACTGCGCATGCCCAAGAAATATTTTTCGGCTCCTCCCAACTCCTAGCTATGTAAAGAGGGTGTGTAGGAAATGGACATGAATGCCTGAGGATATCAAGACTGTTGATGTGAGTATATGCCAATGTGCACTCTTTTTGTTGTCTTTCATGCTGCCTATAGTGTCTCTCTCGTGTTGCTGCACTGTTTCTTTCATGGCCGTGTAGTTTTTGTCCTATGCCACCTGTACTGTCCCTCATGTGTCATATGCCACCAGTACTTTCTGTATCATGCCACAGTACTTTGTCTCATATGCCACATGGACTATCTGTATTTTGCCACAGTAGTATGTGTCATACATGGACTATCTGTTTCATGGAACAGTAGTATGTCTTTTATGCCACCTACATTGCTTCTTTCATCTCTCCGTTGCCACCTGTACTGTCTGTATCATATGCCACATGGACTATCTGTATCATGACACAGTAGTTTGTTTTATGTGCCACCTGGATTATCTGGTTCCTGTCTCCTATGCCACCTGTACTTCTGTATTCTGCCACAGCTGCATTTCTTAAATGCCAGGTGTACTGTCACTCTATCTTGTTTCCTAGGCCATCAGTACTGTCTGTACCATGCCTCAGTAGTATTTCTCGAATGACAGACGTTTATATGACACGCCCATCAGGCATGTCATTACAAAAGGAAAATCTCTTTGACTTATCGAATGCATGTGCATAAAAAATGGAAACGCATGTGTAAACGCATGCAAGCGCATGGTAATGCAGCGTTTTTTTCAATGCATGCGTAGGCACATTTAATGAAAAAAGGCTGAGTATGTATGCGTTTGCATGCGTTTTGTCATGCGTTTGCACATGCACATGATCAGCGTGCGTTGCAAACGCCAGTGTGAACCTAGCCTTACCCTGATATTTTTGACCATGCTAAGCAGATGGCACCTTCCTTAAACATGAAAGATATTACAATGTAGAAAGTTAACCTAATTAGAGCTGAGAGTAATGATAGAATTTATTAGCGTGGAATTCAATTTTCCAAAAATCCGCTTTCCAGCAGATTTAGCAAAATTGTGGATTGCGGAACAATAAACGGCCATCAGAATTTTTTTTTTAATTATAACACTAACCTTACTCACTGATCTCTCCAGGCCCTCTTTTCCTCACAGCCCCATCTGTGCTGTCGACACAAGTGCTGAAATCCTATGTGATGTGCACCATGATTTTACATGTGCATGCGTGAAACTGTCAGTAGCCTCATTAGAACCAGGTATCCCTGTCTAGTGTGCTGAGGCCCAGGAGTACAGGGCTCATGGCGGTTGTAAGACTTTTGACAATGGCCAGATTGGGAACGGTGAGGAGCGGAAGGCTATATAGGTGATCGGTAAAGTGACTAAGAGTATGTTTTACAGAATATGTTTATTACGCTCTGGGGTCTGCAGAGACTCCAGAGCAGGGATCTCCAACTCCAGGCCTCGAGGGCAGCAAACATGTCATGTTTTCAGGATTTCCTTAGCATTGGAATCATCACCAGTGCAAGTGATTCAATTATCACCTGTGTAATACTAAGGAAATCCTGAAAACCTGCACAGTTTGCAGCCCTCGAGGCCTGGAGTTGGAGATCCCTCCTCCAGAGCATAATCAGGGACATTCACTTCGCGGAGAATCATTTTTCTGCAAATCAAATTTTCTGGGAAAATCTGTATGATTTCACAAATTCATATTTTACCAAATATGCTCATTTATTTTTAATGACGAAAAGGTAGGTGATTTTGCAATTTCGCTGTAATTTTAGGTTTTTAAAAACTTTTTTTAAATACATTTTTTGTCACCTTGGGGGACTTGAACTTGTGATTGCTGGATTCCTTATTAAATATACTGCAATACTAGTTTGTAGCTACAATCACCATATGGCTGGAGTCACAATTGCATATGACTCACATGAACCTTGAATCAAACGACCCAGCATGGCCTCCTGCTCTCCTGACAGGAGAATGCAGCTGTATAGGAATAAATGCTGGCACCCTTCTGCCGTAAGAATAGCCGGCCTTGTCGGGTGATGCGATACGAGGCTCACGTGAGTCACATGTATCTGTGACTCCAGCCCATGGCTGAAGTTCATGACATTATCAATATGACAGTCATGATTACCAATATGAAAGCCATGGTTACCATCAGCTGGCCCTCAGCTACCATGGAAAGCCATATGTAAACTGAGATCACATTGCTGAGGGCTGATGGGGACATGGAACCACCCCGAATTATGCGTCTAACATTCCGCTGTCATCGTGTACATTGGATACATTCTTGGTTTGATGAAAACTTTATTTAGTATTTTTATCCAAAATAGCTATGAACAGTATCAATCTGTAGTGCTATTAACTAAATGGCACTTGTTATTTTGGCACAATTCCTTCCTTAATAACATTCAGTAAGGGGAACCATTCATTACAACCCTACTGTGAGTTCCAGAACTAATTGTATTGATCTATTAGTACAAAGAAAGCTATGGGAAGTTCTTCGTTTGTGATGTGACTCGATCATGTTACTATATTTCACATCTGGCTGCACCATTATTTCACACCAGCTCACTTCTTTCTGAGGCTGCGTCAATTTACTGAGCTCATATTAAACATATTCTTTCATGTGCACCTTGATGAACATTAAGAGAAATGACACCTGCATAGAAATGTTCTGCAAATAATTCTGATTTAAAGTTTCCACAAGCAGATTTGACTAAATGAATTCAGAAAATTACATTTGAAGTGAAGGCATTCAATTATTTATCTTGTAACATTAAGTCAGCAATCCCTACATTCAATTATCTATCAAAGTGCATAAAGTTTGGCAAGCATTATTGCCATATAAACTGTAATTAGTATGTCTTCCTAAAAATTACATGTGACAGCTGAATTTAATCAGAGTTACATTGTACACTGAACCTTATTTGTTCAGTCAAAAATCTATCATCGTGCAAGTGCAAAGAAAATGCGGTCATATACTCGCTGAGCCGACCACAGAGCACTCATTCACCACAGGATGTGAAGAAAAGAAGAAGATGTCTCCTCTCCGAGCAGAAAAGGTTACAACTGTATTGCTCATTGTTCTTATGTTTTCTAAAGTGTGCAATAAAATCTTTAAAAGGGAAATCCAGTATTAATTATCTTTGACATTTATGGATACATGTACTGCAAGTCTACATTCTTGAAAGACAATTGATTTCCAGAACTAAAGAATGCTGCAGATAATTTACACAACGGTGCACTTTTGCAAAGATTGATCAACTTAAAATCACATCTAAGCAAATAGTCCTAACTGTGATATATATAGTACTAGATGGCGGCCCGATTCTAAAGAATCGGGTAGTCTAGAATCCATATATAGTTTATTTAGTAATAGTTAGGGGAGTGCGGTGAAATTAATTGTGTATACAGGTGGCTGAGTGGGTAGCAGAGTATACGGTGGCTCAGTGGTTAGCACAGCGCGGTGGTCAGTGGTTAGCACAGCGCGGTGGCTCAGTGGTTAGTACAGCGCGTGGCTCAGTGGTTAGCACAGCGCGGTGGCTCAGTGGTTAGCACAGCGTGGTGGCTCAGTGGTTAGCACAGGGGTGGCCAGTGGTTAGCAGTGAGTGCGGTGGCTCAGTGGTTAGCATGAGTGCGGTGGCTCAGTGGTTAGCAGTGAGTGCGGTGAGATTGGTCAGCGCAGCGCGTGGCCAGAGTGGTGAGCGCAGCGCCATGGGCCAGATGTGGTCAGCGCAGTGCCGTGGGCAGAGTGGTCAGCACACACATACACACACACATAGACACATACACACACTCGGCTATACTTACAACCGACCTTGAGTCGACATGTCGCGCCCCAGGATGACTGGATTCAATATGGCATCCGGGAAGTTTGACGAGACTTCTTGGATGCTATATTGGATGCAGTAGTTCGGGGGTGGCAAGATGTGGACTGAGGATCCAGGCGGCGGACGCAGAGCGGTGGTATGTATTGCGGAGTGTGTGTGTATACAAAGTGACGGAAGTTCGGACAAAGTGACGGAAGTCGGACAAAGTGACGAAGTGCCTACATACACATTCATCGCATTCATCAGTGTTGGACTACTCATTATTGTTTGGTGAATGTATTTCTCCTGTTCGCAGGAAGGGAAGTGACCCACCCTTCCCTATGAGTAGTCCACACACAAGCTGTTTCACAGGTAAAAAGCCCACAGAGTGGAGTCCTGGCTGGAGCCTGGATGGAGGTATGTTCACAACTCAGGTTTTAAATGCACACATCAGCTAGGGACTGTCTCGCTAGGGCAACGTGACGAGGTGAGACAACTTACGTATATTTTTTGCAAAAAACGTACAGACAATAGCCCTGTTTTTGGTATTTTTGTACATTGGTACAAACTGGAAAAATTTTATAAACAGAGAAGCTTTGGTGATCATGTGACGGAATTTTTGCATGTTTTTTGCAATTGACTGAAGTGGTGGATGAATGCATTATTATCGCATTCATCAGTGTTGGACTACTCATTATTGTTTGGTGAATGTATTTCTCCTGCTCGCAGGAAAGCGAAGTGACCCACCCTTCCCCTATGAGTAGTCCACACACAAGCTGTTTCACAGGTAAAAAGCCCACAGAGTGGAGTCCTGGCTGGAGCCTGGATGGAGGTATGTTCACACACTCAGGTTTTAAATGCACACATCAGCTAGGGACTGTCTCGCTAGGGCAACCGTGGCGAGGTAAGACAGCTTACGTATATTTTTTGCAAAAAACGTACAGACCAATAGCCCTGTTTTTGATACTTTTTTGATAGCACTTGCTACAAACTGGAAAAAATATTTATTATAAACAGAGAGCTTTTTGTGTGATTCCTGTGCGGATTTTTTGCACTGATTTTTTGCAGATTTTCTGGTGGTGGATGAATGCAGTTATTAATCGCATTCATCAGTGTTGGACTACTCATTATTGTTTGGTGAATGTATTTCTCCTGCTCGCAGGAAAGCGAAGTGACCCACCCTTCCCCTATGAGTAGTCCACACACAAGCTGTTTCACAGGTAAAAAGCCCACAGAGTGGAGTCCTGGCTGGAGCCTGGATGGAGGTATGTTCACACACTCAGGTTTTAAATGCACACATCAGCTAGGGACTGTCTCGCTAGGGCAACCGTGGCGAGGTAAGACAGCTTACGTATATTTTTTGCAAAAAACGTACAGACCAATAGCCCTGTTTTTGATACTTTTTTGATAGCACTTGCTACAAACTGGAAAAAATATTTATTATAAACAGAGAGCTTTTTGTGTGATTCCTGTGCGGATTTTTTGCACTGATTTTTTGCAGATTTTCTGGTGGTGGATGAATGCGGTTATTAATCGCATTCATCAGTGTTGGACTACTCATTATTGTTTGGTGAAAGTGACGGAAGTGCGGACAAAGTGACGGAAGTGCGGACAAAGTGACGGAAGTGCCTACATACACACACATATATACAAATACTGTACATTGCATATGGAGGGGTGAGGAGAGCAGAGGCAGGAGGGGTGAGGAGGGGTGAGGAGAGGGGAAGCTGGATGGCAGAGGCTGGAGGGCAGAGGCTGGAGGGGAGAGGCTGGAGGGCAGAGGCTGGAGGGCAGAGGCTGGAGGGCTGAGGCTGCAGGGGAGAGGCTGCAGGGGAGAGGCTGCAGGGGAGAGGCTGCAGGGGAAAGGCTGGAGGGTAGAGGCTGGAGGGCAGAGGCTGGAGGGGAGAGGCTGGAGGGCAGAGGACAGGGGAGGCTGGAGGGCAGAGGACAGGGGAGGCTGGGGGGCAGAGGACAGGGGAAGCTGGAGGGCAGAGGACAGGGGAGGCTAGAGGGCAATGGCTGGAGGGGAGAGGCTGGAGGGCAGAGGCTGAAGGGCAGAGGACAGGGGAGGCTGGAGGGCAGAGGACAGGGGAGGCTGGAGGGCAGATGACAGGGGAGGCTGGAGGGCAGAGAACAGGGGAGAGGTTGGAGGGGAGAGGCTGGAGGGGAGAGGCTGGAAGGGAGAGGCTGGAGGGGAGAGGCCGGAGGGCAGGGGAGGCTGGAGGGCAGAGGACAAGGGAGGCTGGAGGGCAGAGGACAGGGGAGGCTGGAGGGCAGAGGACAGGGGATGCTGGAGGGCAGAGGACAGGGGAGGCTGGAGGGCAGAGGACAGGGGAGGCTGGAGGGGAGAGGCTGGAGGGGAGAGGCTGGAGGGGAGAGGCCAGAGGGCAGAGGAGGCTGGAGGGCAGAGGGCAGGGGAGGCTGGAGGGCAGAGGCCAGGGGAGGCTGGAGGGCGGAGGCTGGAGCGCAGAGGGCAGGGAAGGCTGAAGGGCAGAGGCCAGGGGAGGCTGGAGCGGCCACATGACCGCTTGGCACAGCTCTCCTCCTCCAGGCTGCATACCTCTCTCCCTCCGTGCAGGCTGGCCAGCAGCGGTGTCCGTGTGTGTAGGGCCACTTGGCCTCCTGCTGGGCATGCGGCAGAGGGCAGAGGGCCTCCGTAGGGGCCCATTCACTTTCAAATTTGCCCCGTGCGCGACCCGCCCCTCTGATTGGTCGCTCGCCGCTGGCGCCGACCAATCAGAAGAGCGCCGCGAGACACGCACCATAATTCCAACATGAAGCCTTCCCGCCGGATTTCAAATATGGCACCATGTTTCGCGGCGCTATTCTCATTGGTCGGCGCCAGCCGCGAGCCACCAATGAGAAGACTGGGGCGGGGCACGGCGCCATGTTTAAAATCCAAAGTTCCCGCTGGATTTCAAATATGTCGCCGTGTTTTGCGGCGGCCTTCTGATTGGTCGCCGCAAGCAAGCGCCGACCAATCACAAGATCGCAGCAAAACACGGTGCCATATTTTAAATCCAGCGGGAAATTTGGATTTTAAACATGGCGCCGTGCCCCGCCCCGCTATTCTGATTGGTCGCTCGCGCCTGGCGCCGACTAATGAGAATGGCGCCGCGAAACATGGTGCCATATTTGAAATCCGGCGGGAAAACTTCATGTTGGAATTATGGGTGCGTGTCTCGCGGCGCTCTTCTGATTGGTCGGCGCCAGCGGCGAGCGACCAATCAGAGGGGCGGGTCACGCACGGCGCAAATTTGAAAGTGAATGGGCCCCTACGGTGGCTGTGCCTCGGCGAGCATATCGCTTGTCGGGAGATGACCGGCTAACGCTGGTCGTCTCCTGCTGGGCTCACCGCGGAGCTCCGTGCCGGGGAGCTCCGCGGCTGAGCTCCGGGCAGCGGCTCACCACCCGGGAGACGACCGGCTAATGGACGCCTCCCCTGGCCTCTGTGCCCTCCAGCCTCCCCTGACCTCTGTGCCCTCCAACCTCCCCTGGCCTCTGTGCCCTCCAGCCTCCCCTGGCCTCTGTGCCCTCCAGCCTCCCCTGGCTTCTGTGCCCTCCAGCCTCCCCTGGCCTCAGTGCCCTCCAGTCTCCCCTGGCCTCCGTGCCCTCCACCCTCCCCTGGCCTCCGTGCCCTCCACCCTCCCCTGGCCTCCGTGCCCTTCAGCCTCCCCTGGCCTCCGTGCCCTCCAGCCTCCCCTGGCCTCCATGCCCTCCACCCTCCCCTGGCCTCCATGCCCTCCAGCCTCTGCTCTCCTCACCCCTCCTCACCCCTCCAGCCTCCGCTCTCCTCACCCCTCCAGCCTCCTCTCTCCTCACCCCTCCTCACCCCTCCAGCCTCCGCTCTCCTCACCCCTCCAGCCTCCGCTCTCCTCACCCCTCCTCACCCCTCCAGCCTCCGCTCTCCTCACCCCTCCTCTCCCCTCCAGCCTCCGCTCTCCTGACCCCTCCATATGCAATGTACAGTATGTGTATATATGTGTGTATGTAATTTAATTTGTAAATGATGTGTGTGTATGTATATATATATTTCTACAAGTTTAGAGATTTGCATGTGTCTACATATAATGTGTGTGTATCTAATATATAAAAGACCAAGGCACTTCCGTCACTTTGTCCGCACTTCGGTCACTTTGTCCACACACACACACACACATACACACACACACACTCCGCTATACTTACCACCAGCCCAGCGTCCGCTGCCTGGATCCTCAGTCGACATGTCGCCACCCCCGTACTACTGGATCCAATATAGCGTCCAGGAAGGCTCACCAAACTTCCCGGAAGCCATATTGGATACAGTTGTCCAGGGCCGCCGACATACTTTGTCCAAGATGGCGTCCGGGAAATGTCGGCAGACTTCCCAGACGCCATATTGGATCCAGTCGTCCGGGGGCGGCGACATGTCGACTCAGAATTCAGGCGGCGGGGAAGACGCAGGGCCGGTGGTAAGTATACCGGAGTGTGTGTTGTGTATGTGTGTGCTGACCACTCTGCCCACGGCACCCCCTAGACACATGTTGCCCACAGCTAACATTCATGTTTAATGTGTTAATACACATTTAACACTTTGCTTATCCTTGCGGCAGCAGGGATGAGCAAAGTATACTGTAACCGCATTGCTCAGGATTACACATCCTGAGCAATATGGTTACTGCATTGTGGGTCACAGAACCGCTCCGAAAACTGAAGCCTGCATGATTTTTCACGCAGGCTGCAGATCCGGAGCCAGTAACCAGATTGCATGTAGTGCAATCCGGGTACCATCATGGGCTCCTATGGGGAGCGATTCCTGCTCCGATTTTGAGCTTTTTGAAAGCTCAAAACCAGATCAGGTTTCCAAAATAGAACCGCATATGTGACCCTAGCCTATCTTGTGAAACGTTTTGTGCCTTTTGTGTTTTACCTACTTACACAAATATGAGAGTAAATCCCTTGGACGTACATTGTTTTTAAGTGTTTTTAGTAGTGGTTTTGTCTTGTTCCTGTCCACTTGATAAAATAAACTAATTGTTTATGCACCAGATACAGTAGTGCGATTCATAAACAGAAGTGTCTTTTTCTTCTTCATTCTTCCCTTTATAGATTGTTAGGGTAAGTGCACACTGGGCGGGTTTTCGGCGGTTTACCTGTGTAAACCGCCGTTTTGTTTACATTAGTTTTATGTTAATTTATGTTAATCCAAACCGGCGTTTGGATTAACATTAAAACTAATGTAAACAGGCCAAGGCAGTGCACACACCGGCGGTTACCCAGCGTCATCCGTTGCTAACCCGCAGGTTTCCCAGCGGGTTAGCAAAGAATGACCATGTTCTAAAAACCGGCGGTTCTGCAGCGGCTGCAAGCAGAATCATGTGCTGCTTCCAGCCGCTGCAGAATCGACGCCGAGAACCTGCTGGGCAGCCACCGGATACCGCCCGGCTCCCGCCGCACATACCCGCCAGGAAGCCGGTGGACGGCGCCGGAGCTTCCTGGCGGGTCCCGCCAGCTGCCGCCGACAAACACGCCGGGTAAGTGTGAACTTACCCTTACTGCTTCTGTGTAGTGGCACCTGTACAACTCCTTTCTCAGGCAGTTGCACTCTGCGCTCAAACTAGCACTAAAAAAGCACTATTTAGTCTGTAATGATGAGATTCTTTATAACCACAGCACGTTGGTTTTTGGTTTTGTCAAAAAGCAGCAAATCCCAGGGGTTATTTTTTTTCTTGGCTGTTTTCTAGGTTTGCTGCTTTTTTTCCGGCCAATTTGTTGCTTTTTTGATGTGTTTTACCACGTTTATGCTGTGTTTTTGCTGCAGATTTCTAATAAAAACTATAGCAAAAACAAAGAAAAGAATTGACCTGCTTATTCTTTCAAAATTGCAGCAAAACCTGTGATGTTTTCACTTTCTGCAACAAAGAAAAAAACAATGTGTGTGTGGACAGCTTTTGCTGAAATCACATAGGTTTTGATGTTAACAAAAAATGCAGGAAAGGATTAGCGTTGGCATAAAACACAGGCAAATTCACAGGTCAATGATACAGCAAAACTGCACTGTGTGAACTAGGCCTAATTGTTGGGCTTAAACATTCAGTGCTATAAAATGAAATAAAGAATCTTGCTGAAGACAATTTGGTGAGTGCTGAGAGAGAACATTTCTGTTGTTTTCATGGACTGACACTATGGAGAACATGAGAAAACATTTTTTTGGATTACTCTGTGATTAAACTCTTATCAGAGTTTGATCAGAGTGCGATTTGCATAATTAGCATAATTATCTCAAATGAGAAAATACACAGTCACCTGCACATAGCCATATTTGTGGGCAATCTATACAAGGAGCATACTGTACCTGAAAATGTGTTGGCTTCCTGAAGAAAATGTAACATTGATAGAACCCTATTTTGTTGTTCTGAGAAGTCAGGAATGTTTGGAGCTTTGTCACCCTTAACTAGCATCCTATTAGGCAGAAATTCCTGAAAATCATTTGTACTCTGAAGATTGGTGGGGAAATTAGTGGCTGCAATAAAATGAATTGCTTCTGCCCAATCTATTCCAAAGCTTTGTTCTGGTCCTGGAAGGTAGGGTAACCTGTGCAGACATAAGCAATAAGTCAGAATGTTTCAAGATATTCAATTTTCAAAGCATTGAATAAATAATAGGACAGTTAGAGAGGGTGGATCCTCGAGGCTGCAAAACAGGCTGCCTGGTGACTAAAGAATATAGTCCCTGCTAATTATAATCACTAATGAATAAGTATTAAAACGTTTTTATTCACTTTCACAGGATACTTTTAGGAGACAAAAGGAGTGTGAGATTAGTGATAGGATGCTGTAGGGACATGTTTTGCTAGCTTAGGAGGCGTTTTGTAGTGACAGGATCCCTTTAAGGGCAACATGACATAGGAAATTTAACAAAACCTGAATGATTGCTGTTGGCAGAATAAAAAAATATTTAAGAATGTCAACAATTTTTTTATTAGTAAAGAAAAAGTGCTAAACTAAAGGCCCCGTCACACACTACGATATCGTTAGTGCATCACGCCTTTTTGGGTGGAGCAACGCCATCGTAACAACGTCGTTGAGTGTGACAAGTGAAAACAATCAATGATTAGTCGCTGATCGTTGATGGGAGGTTTTTGAACTGGACCTCAAACCAAACGATGATCGTACTTTCAACCTGCAGCATTGGCGAGTGTGAGACCTTGATAACGATGTCGTTAACAACTTCGCCTATTCAAGACATAGGAATATAGGCATCCAAATGACTGCTAATATCGTTTGCTTGTCGCGGAGTTGTTGCAGCGTCGTTAAAATATCTGTATGTGTGGACACTTCACTAGCGATCATTGAATGTTGTTCCGGCGATCTAGGTCAAGTCGGATCTTGATGGATCGCTCGGACGTTGACGTGTGTGACAGGGCCTTAACAGAAAACCTAAAAAAAAACCTCTCAAAGCTGGCATCAAGCATCTAATTAGCAATTTTGCTTTTCAGCCATAGTACCTTGATGAGCAGCGTGGACGTGCATCAATAATAGACTGCACGTGAGCCTTCCACATACAGGATAATGCTCTATCTTCTTCTTTAGATAATGGTAGATTTGAAATGCCAGACATTGTATTCATTGTCTTTATTGTCTGCGATAAAATTTTACAAATCAAATTTTAGACATATTTATGATGTTTGAACATGTGCATTTCTTTATTACATGATCTACTACAATCAAACAAAATATTATATACAGTATAAAGAGTTCATGCCAGAGAATGTTGGCACCCTTGAAATTGTTTAGAAAATTAAGTATTTCTCCCAGAAAAATGCAACAATATGTTGTTACATACTCCACTGCTAACCGATCCTCCACTCACGCTCAATTCCAGCTGCACCAATTCTTGAATGTCACCCAAACTCGACTATCCACAGCTTCATGCTTCAACCTCCTAAATACACATCTTTTAAGAACCACCACCTCAGATCACTATACACAGTTATACTGTCCCTCCCCTAAGGATACCTTTCGCAGTTTTTGTGAAATTTGCTGAATGATATAAAGAGTTTAACTTACTACCTAGACATGGGTATCCTCCTTCTGTATACTCAGGGCGGCATTGCATGGCTGCTCCCCCCCGTGCCTCCTGCCTGCTGATGTGTGATCTATCCTCTGACAAGAGGGGAGCACAGCCATGCAGAATGCACAGCCTGATTACAGAAGGAGGGATACCAAAGTCACAGCTATAGTTATAAATCTTTTATGAGTATACTATGCAGATTAACAAACATCTGAGTATCCTTAGGGGCAGGGAATGTACTACTGGTATAGGTGACTGAGTGTTGTTCTTTTAAGGCGGGCTATCATGCTCCCTAACAAAATTCCTTTGTACTATATGTAGCTCATTCACTATCACTCTCGACATAACTCTTCCTCAAACTCAACCAAATCCAAAAGCTCTACACAGATTGTCTCATGACCATTCTTGTAACTATTTCTATCCCCCATTTCCTCAAGATGCCTGGACCATCAGTGTAATAAGCCCCTGCACTTTGTGTAACCCCTATCCCGTTGTAGATTGTAAGCTCGTTTGAGCAGGGTCACCTTTATTTCTGCTTTATCTACTGTATTGTATTTTTACATTGATTGTATGCTCATTGTATTGTTTCCTATTATTGTACTGTAATCTTTCTCTACTGGAATTACAGTACTATATTGTGTATTTTCTTACTGTATTATACTGTGTATTTTTGTCTATTTCCCACTGTATTGTAAAGCGCTGCGGAATATGTTTGCGCTGTATAAATAAAGATTTATTAATATTAAAGATTTATTATTATTACATACATTTTTTTCCTTAGTATATATTGGAACAACACAAAAAAATAAGAGAAAAGAAAAACAAATTGGACATACTGTAATTTCACACAAAATTGCTGCCACCCTCAACTTAATATGTTGTTGCACACCCTTTGGAATAAATACCTGCAATCAATTGCTTCTTATAACAATCAACAAACATTTTACCCCTTTTAACAACAATTTTTTACCACTCTCCTTTTGCAACTGCTCCAGGTCTCTCATTTTTGAAGGGTGCCTTCTCCCAACAGCAATTTTAAGATCTCTCTACAAGTACCGTATATACTCGTGTATAAGCCGACCCGTGTATAAGCCGACCCCCCTACTTTTGCCCCCAAAACCTTGGAAAACCTATTGACTCGTGTATAAGCCGAGGGTGGACCCCAGGACAAGTATACAGCCCCCAGCAGTGTGGTATACAGCAGCCTCCCCAGTGGTAGTATACAGCAGCAGCCCCAGTGGTAGTATACAGCAGCCCCAGAGGTATATACAGCAGCCCCAGTGGTATATACAGCAGCAACCCCAGTGGTAGTATACAGCAACCCAGAGGTATATACAGCAGCCCCAGTGGTAGTATACAGCAGCAGCCCCAGTGGTAGTATACAGCAGCCCCAGAGGTATATACAGCAGCCCCAGTGGTATATACAGCAGCAGCCCCAGTGGTAGTATACAGAAGCCCCAGAGGTATATACAGCAGCCCCAGTGGTAGTATACAGCAGCAACCTCAGTGGTAGTATACAGCAGCCCCAGAGGTATATACAGCAGCCCCAGTGGTAGTATACAGCAGCCCCAGTGGTATATACAGCAGCAGCCCCAGTGGTAGTATACAGCAGCCTCAGAGGTATATACAGCAGCCCCAGTGGTATATACAACAGCAGGCCCAGTGGTAGTATACAGCAGCAGGCCCAGTGGTATATGCAGCAGCCCAGTGGTAGTATACAGCAGCAACCCCAATGGTAGTATACAGACGCCCCAGAGGTATATACAGCAGCCCCAGTGGTAGTATACAGCAGCAACCTCAGTGGTAGTATACAGCAGCCCCAGAGGTATATACAGCAGCCCCAGTGGTAGTATACAGCAGCCCCAGTGGTATATACAGCAGCAGCCCCAGTGATAGTATACAGCAGCCTCAGAGGTATATACAGCAGCCCCAGTGGTATATACAACAGCAGGCCCAGTGGTAGTATACAGCAGCAGGCCCAGTGGTATATGCAGCAGCCCCAGTGGTAGTATACAGCAGCAACCCCAATGGTAGTATACAGAAGCCCCAGAGGTATATACAGCAGCCCCAGTGGTAGTATACAGCAGCAACCTCAGTGGTAGTATACAGCAGCCCCAGAGGTATATACAGCAGCCCCAGTGGTAGTATACAGCAGCAGCCCCAGTGGTATATACAGCAGCAGCCCCAGTGGTAGTATACAGCAGCCCCAGAGGTATATACAGCAGCCCCAGTGGTAGTATACAGCAGTAGCCCCAGTGGTATATACAGGCCCCCCCATCAGTATACAGGCCCCCCCTTACTGCCGCAATCCTGTAAAAGAATACATTATTATACTTATCCCTGCCGCTGTCCCGCTGCCGCTGTCCCGCCGCCGCCATCGCGCTCCTCCGGCTTCATCCAGCGTCTTCCGGCTTCCTCCTCTGGCGCACAAACAATGACGTCATTGCCTGCGCCCACTGGAGGAAGCCGGAAGAAGCCGGATGAAGCCGGAGGAGGGCGATGGCGGCGGTGGGACAGCAGCAGCGGGACAGCGGCAGGGATAAGTATAATAATGTATTCTTTTACAGGATTGCGGCAGTAAGGGGGGGGGGCTGTATACTGATGGGGGCGGGCGGCCTGTATACAGTGTATACAGTATACAGTGACTCGTGTATAAGCCGAGGGGGGGACTTTTCAGCCCAATTTTTGGGCTGAAAAACTCGGCTTATACGCGAGTATATACGGTATTCAATGAGATTTACATCTGGACTCATTGCTGCCACTTCAGAACTATCCAGTACTTTATTTCCATCTATTTCTGGGTGCTTCTTGAAGTATGTTTGGGGTCACTGTCCTGTGGAAAGACCCATGATCCAGGACACAAACCCTGCTTTCTGACACTGGGCACTTTATTGCGACCTAAAGTCTCTTGGTAATCTTCAGATTTCATGATGCCTTGCACAAAGTCAAGGTACCCACTGCCAGTGGCATAAAAACAACCCAAAAATTCTTTGAGCCTCCACCATATTTGACTAAGTACTGTGTTCTTTTCTTTGTAGGCCTCATTACAATTTGATAAACAGTAGTATGAGGTACTTTAACAAAAAGCTATATCTTGGCCTCATGCGTCCTGAAAAGATTCACAGAAGGATTTTAGTTTACTCACATATATTTCAACAAACTGCATTATCACTTTTTTATGGCCCTGTGTCAGCAGTGGGGTCCTCCATAGTCTCCTGCCATAGATTTTAATTTATTTCAAATGTCAATGGATAGTTTGTGCTGACACTGATGCACCCTTAGTATGTAGGACAGCTTGATTTTTTGGGGAATTTGATTGGGGCAGCTTATCCACTACCAGACTATTCTGTGCAGCATGCTTTCAATTTTTCTGCTGTCCACATCTAAGGAAATTAGCTAATGTGTAGTGGGTTGTAAACTACTTAATTGCGTTGAGCACTGTGGACAAAGAAACATCAAGATCTTTGGAGATGGACTTGTAACCTTGAGATTGTTAATATTTTTCAACAATTTTGGCTTTCTTGTTCTCATGTTCTCAGACAGTTGTATTCTCCTCTTTCTGTTCTCAGTGCTTAGTATGGCACACACAGACACAAAATGAAAAAGACTGAGTCAACTTCTCCCCTACATTTCTGGTTTCAGGAGGTATTTTGAGCGATCATCAGGGCTCAGGATCTGCAGATTGTGTGATGGAGCATGCTGGGAGTTGTAATGTCACTGGCTCAGGATCTGCAAATCCAGAGACATTACAACTCCCTGCATGCTCCATCGGAGTCACCGTGTTTTCTATTGAGCACCAATTTCATAACTAAATGTTTACTGCAGGCAGACACCCACACGTAGTCTACTACATCTGGGTGTCCGACTGCAGTAACTGTATACTTTGGAAAATGATGCATGACAGAGCACATGGTGACTTCAAATGCACCATTAAAGTCAATGGACCCATCAGCACATACATCTGAATCCTGTTTTGCAAGGAGTTTGAACATAAGCACCAATAAATATATATAGAGCTTGGCTCACCAATTGAATACCGCTGCTTAGAGGAAAAAAATTCAATATATAATGGAACTCTAGCACACCAAACCCAAGGAAAACGCAAGAAACAATATCTTCTGAATGCTGTATTTTTATTATTATCAGGATCCCTATCAAGTCTCAAACTCAAAAAAAACGTTTTTTTCGGCCACACATGGCCTTCGTCAGTTTACTGAGCTATAAGAAAGCATACAATAAACTAATTTTTAGTCATCATTTACAAAAAATGAAAATACAAAGAATCTACTACATGCAAAAAATACAGCATATACAAACAGATCAAAACAACAAAGACCTATTTGGTGAATCCATTTTTGTTTGGGGCAAAAACTGTCCCTTATATATGAGAAAACATGCTAAATACAAATGCATCAGGAAAAAAGGAGAAAATATAATATACCTTGATCTAAGCAATTTAAGCAATGCAGATTTTAGTGTGGCATACAGTTCAGCTTAGGCTGCCTTCCCATTTGCGTATGGGAAGGCAGCGTATGCTGCGCTCCCATACGCAGTCAAACGCATGCGCACTGCGTTCCTATGTTTAACATAGGAACGCATAGTGCCTGCGTTTGCTGCTTTTGGGTGCGGATGCGGAAGATATCTGCTCCCTCCAGGGTCTCCCGTCCGCACCCGGGACGCAGCATGTTGCATTTTTTGTGCGCTCGGGGACCTTGGAAAATCAGCAAGCGTCCCCAAGCGCACAAAAAAAGCATTGGTGTCAATGGATCCGCAGTGTTCTGCCCTTGACAGCGCAGGAGAACGCTGGGGACCCATTGAAATCTCTCCCCGTGGCCGCCGGTTATGTCACAGGAGATCACCGACGGCCACCGGAGATCAGCTGAGCCTCTGCTGATCTCCTCTTTCCCGCCGCCGGTAATCTGCTAGCGGTGTCGAGAAACAGCTGATGTGACAGCTGTTTGAATCTTCCCGAGCCGACATCTCTTCTCGGTGTCGGCGCGGGAGATTCAAACAGCTGTCAGATCAGCTGTTTAACCCCGCTGACACGTCCCGGAGCTTACCGGCGGCCGGGAGGAGGAGATCTCCGCCGCTGATCTCCGCCCCGGCCTGCCCCCGGACACCTCCGATTGGCTGGCCGGGCTGCCCAGTGATGTGTCCGCAGGCGGACATTATCCGCTGCGGACACATCAAAATGACATGCTTTTGACTGCGTTTGTGTCTGCATGCCATCAGCATGCATTTAAATACAAAGAGAACTGAGAGTACTATGCAAAATTTAACATTTATTAGTAGACGTCATTAAAAAGATTTATAAGGTGACAAACAGTGCATGTACAGAAATCCAAACAGGATATGGGGGGCACATAAATAAAGTGGAATATCAAAGGTATATAGCTTTTCACAACAAGATGCAGAGTTCAGCAACTACAATGATAAAGAGCAAGTTTAGTAAGGTGCAACAAGGAGAGCAAAAATACATCAAAGTATGGTCACATTTCAATAAAGTGCCAGTGCAACGTTCAACAGGGAAAATACATAAGTCCCTAGAGTGATCATACTAAGGCACTTTCCTTGGATCAAAGTAATTGCTTGTCTCATTCTAAGTCATAGTTGTAGCATACCTATATTGAGTCAGAAGTAGTAAACAGAGTGCCCTCCACAGTCCTGTCTGGTTAAAACCCCGACGCGGCGTTTCGCTGCATGAGCTTGTTGCTGCAGCTTCCTCAAGGGGATGTGTTGTGCGTCCTGTGCCTATCCCAATCTAATGCCATCTTATATGTGTCCGTAATAACTCCCTAAAAGCGCAGCACTGTAATCACGCGTCATCTCCAGCCGTCGCGCACCGGAAGTGACGTCCCGGTATAACGTGACGGCCGGCTCTGATGCGCGCGCAGCGCCATGGGACGCGTCACCATGGCACCAACGCATGCGCACCAGGCTCGGGCGTCCCGAGAACGGCACGAACGTGCGCGACGGTGGAGAGAGCGTGAATGGTGGAGTGTGTGTAATAGCGCGTAACAGTGTATCAAAAGGGCCATGGGGAATACACAGAACACCACCTAACCAGAGAAAAAAGTGCAATTTTAAAAGAACAGACAACTTATCTCCATTGAAACTCCTCAAATGAATTTGACATACTATAACTATAACAAAGAGAAAAGAGGCCAAGTACAAACATATACAACATTATATCAGACAATAGGATAGGCCACACGGGGTATGGGGGCCCCCGGCTCTAGGGGCCTAAATCCAAATCCCGCGGTTTAACGCCACTCCAGGATTAGACATAAGTCCCTTTGTATAATGGTTGACCAAATTTAACATTTATTAGTAGACGTCATTAAAAAGATTTATAAGGTGACAAACAGTGCATGTACAGAAATCCAAACAGGATATGGGGGGCACATAAATAAAGTGGAATATCAAAGGGTATATAGCTTTTCACAACAAGATGCAGAGTTCAGCAACTACAATGATAAAGAGCAAGTTTAGTAAGGTGCAACAAGGAGAGCAAAAATACATCAAAGTATGGTCACATTTCAATAAAGTGCCAGTGCAACGTTCAACAGGGAAAATACATAAGTCCCTAGAGTGATCATACTAAGGCACTTTCCTTGGGATCAAAGTAATTGCTTGTCTCATTCTAAGTCATAGTTGTAGCATACCTATATTGAGTCAGAAGTAGTAAACAGAGTGCCCTCCACAGTCCTGTCTGGTTAAAACCCCGACGCGGCGTTTCGCTGCATGAGCTTGGTTGCTGCAGCTTCCTCCAGGGGATGTGTTGTGCGTCCTGTGCCTATCCCCATCTAATGCCCATCTTATATGTGTCCGTAATAACTCCCTAAAAGCGCAGCACCTGTAATCACGCGTCATCTCCAGCGTCGCGCACCGGAAGTGACGTCCCGTATAACGTGACGGCCGCTCTGATGCGCGCGCAGCGCCATGGGACCGTCACCATGGCACCAACGCATGCGCACCAGGCTCGGGCGTCCCGAGAACGGCACGAACGTGCGCGACGGTGGAGAGAGCGTGAATGGTGGAGTGTGTGTAATAGCGCGTAACATGTATCAAAAGGGCCATGGGAATACACAGAACACACCTAACCAGAGAAAAGTGCAATTTAAAAGAACAGACAATTATCTCCATTGAACTCTCAAATGAATTTGACATACTATACATAAAAGGAAAAGGAAGCAAAATATACAAAATGCAATGGAGGCAAAAGGATGGCCCCCCTCTAGGGCAATCCAACCTGGTTCGCCACCAGTACTTCCCTTTTAATTTTAAATTAATTTATTTAGCGTCTTTTCTAAGTGACAAACACTGCTGTCAAAATCAAAGATATGCTAATAGTGGAAACGGGATTGTTTACCCAGAGCGGGCACTACTGTGGCTACTATGTGAAAAGGAAGTTGTATGGTCCTTTTAATAAGTATGCAATTCAAGAATAATAAGTTGTGTTCTTAAATGCACTTTCTTGGTTAGTTGTTGTTATTCAGGCTTTGTACATACCTATTACAAATATACGTCCCTCCACTCCTTCTGGACCCCGACGGTGCGCATGGTTGGTGCTGGACGCGTCCTCCAGCGTCGCGACGGTAGTGACGTCCGGCTATCAACGTTATACGGCCGTCATCGTGCGCGCGCAGCGCCTGGAGATACGCGTCATCTCAGCCGTCGCATGCGCACCAGGTGGACGTCCGGAACATAGAGGCTTGATGGCGCGCACGGCGCCAGAGACGCGTGAGATGGCTGCGCACCAGCTCGGCGAATCGCCGCGTAACGGTACCAACAGGGCACGTGGAGGAGTACACATGTTTAACACCCTAACCAGATGTACAAAAGTGCACATTAAAAGAACAGACAACTTATCCCAGGAAATCCTAAATGAATTATGACAGTCCACAATGTGATCTCCATTGAAACTTTAAAATGACATTTGGTAAGGCTCCAAATTGGATCTCAGTTAAAATTAGGCGCTCGCATCAGTGTAGGCAAAATGAGTAGTACCCTTAAACACCCTCAGTCCCAATGGTGGATCAATGAGTACTTTATCTTTTAGCTACCTGTAGGCTGGATCAATGTAATCTTATCATATTTCTGCATTCCTGTGCTTTTACAATTTGTGCTTGTTGAGACTTTTCCCACCTATCTTGGGAAAGTTTTTAATTTTATTTAATTTTTATCTTTCTAGCTGCTTCTCTTTTTGTCTCCTGAATGATGGACATCCAAGTGATCTCACTAGCTTTGGTCAACATTATACAAAAGGGACTTATGTCTAATCCTGGAGTGGCGTTAAACCGCGGGATTTGGATTTAGGCCCCTAGAGCCGGGGCCCCCATACCCCGTGTGGGCCTATCCTATTGTCTGATATAATGTTGTATATGTTTGTACTTGGCCTCTTTATCTCTTTGTTATAGTTATAGTATGTCAAATTCATTTGAGGAGTTTCAATGGAGATAAGTTGTCTGTTCTTTTAAAATTGCACTTTTTTCTCTGGTTAGGTGTGTTCTGTGTATTCCCCATGGCCCTTTTGATACATGTTACGCGCTATTACACACACTCCACCATTCACGCTCTCTCCACCGTCGCGCACGTTCGTGCCGTTCTCGGGACGCCCGAGCCTGGGTGCGCATGCCGTTGGTGCCATGGTGACGCGTCCCATGGCGCTGCGCGCGCATCAGAGCCGGCCGTCACGTTATACCGGGACGTCACTTCCGGTGCGCGACGGCTGGAGATGACCGCGTGATTACAGGTGCTTGGCGCTTTTAGGGAGTTATTACGGACACATATAAGATGGGCATTAGATGGGGATAGGCACAGGAACGCACAACACATCCCCTTGAGGATGCTGCAGCAACCAAGCTCATGCAGCGAAACGCCGCGTCGGGGTTTTAACCAGACAGGACTGTGGAGGGCACTCGTTTACTACTTCTGACTCAATATGGGTATGCTACAACTATGACTTAGAATGAGACAAGCAATTACTTTGATCCCAAGGAAAGTGCCTTAGTATGATCACTCTAGGACTTATGTATTTTCCCTGTTGAACGTTGCACTGGCACTTTATTAAAATGTGACCATACTTTGATGTATTTTTGCTCTCCTTGTTGCACCTTACTAAACTTGCTCTTTATCATTGTAGTTGCTGAACTCTGCATCTTGTTGTGAAAAGCTATATACCTTTGTATTCCACTTTATTTATGTGCCCCCCATATCCTGTTTGGATTTCTGTACATGCACTGTTTGTCACCTTATAAATCTTTTTAATGACGTCTACTAATAAATGTTAAATTTTGCATAGTACTCTCAGTTCTCTTTGTATTTAAATGCTTATTTGAGTACCTTTATGCTCCAGACATATCCTCCACTAAATTGTTATGTGAGGTTTGTGTCTTCTATGCTTAAGCCCAGTTGGGCGTTGTTTCTAATTGCCATCAGCATGCAGACACAAACGCTAATGTGAAGGCACCCTAAACCACAAAGAATAAGAATCTATGTAACGTAGATAAAGAAAAAGCAGGAATTTCAGTAATGACACAGAAACTGAGTAATGAATATAATTTGAAATGGTGCTGTACTGTGGCAGAATATGATACCTATGGTTAGAGGCAGTTGAAACCTTGTCTGTATGGACAACTGGATAATAAAGTAACAGACAGCACCCCTAGACGTGAAGATGGATATGGGAATACTATATATTCTAGGTATAGAAAGAAAATGAATGTTAAAAAGTTTATTAAATATGTTTAATGTGTCATGTAAAGAACCACAAAGTTGATACCTTATGGAGACATCCAATATTGCATGGGGCTCACAGCTAGGGAAAAGCCTGTGCAAATGATTATATGAAAAATATGAGCATAATGAAAAACACACTTGTGCCATGTGTAAGTGAAAGGCAGCTTACCATAGGGCCAATGTATAAATCTGTAAAACACAAAGCCATACGTGTTGGCATTAAAGTGGGCAAGTATTAACCCCCCATACGCAGGCAGGACCCCCGCTCCATCATGTACTTACAGGACATGGAGCATGGAGAGGCTGTGAGCGGCGTGGTGTCACGCCACTACCTGTTAAATGCGGTGCGGAAGTGACGGCTGCCTCCGGTATTTGGAATGCAGGCTGCGTCATGGACCGCAAGCCGTGCATGCGCAGAAAAGGGAAAGTGGAAATTAACCAGAACAAAGAATACAGGAAGGATACAGCGTTGGGGGTCACAATATGGGGATCAAATTGGAGAAAGGCCGCTTCAAGATGGCTAAATAAGAGAAAGAAAAGTGTGGAGCCCACTGGGACGGGGTACTCGGTACCGGACCGGGGATCACGGGGGTTATGGTTCGGGCTGCTCCTGACAGGGTGTAAAGATGTAATAAAGTTCAATGTGCAGGGAATCACACACGGGAGACTTGAGCAGGGTTCACCGGGTTTTACTTCACAAGTTCTTTCAGTACAAGTTACTTTCAGTACAAGTTACAGTCACTTCCACAGATACTCCAGACATTCACTGAACCCACTGCAGCCTTCTCTGAGACCCTTCACTCTCTGAAACCTCTCAGGCTTTCCTCTTCTCTGTTCTTCCCATGGGCTGTATGAAGGCAGCTCGGTCCCTTGTTTGTGGCTTCTCCATAGTGTATGGGCAGCAAGCCTGGGTCCTTTATCCTGCTGTTTCTCCAGCCCGTGTGTTGGGTGACCAGACCTGGAATCTGTGCTTTCCCGTTGGTAAGTCCAGTGTACCGGCGTGTAGCTACGGTCACCCAGAGCCGACTCTCTGGTCCCAGCCTAGCCTTGGGTGTCCTTTTCTTGCAAGGGATCACCAGCTCTCTCCTACCCGTGTAACTACCCGGGTATGTCAGGGAAGTCTCTCCTGCCAGTTGTCTGTACTCAGTCTTTCCCCTTCCCTCGGCTCCCAGGTTATGGGGTGGGCTTTCTCTTCTGGGGACGGTGCCTCACAGGATTCTGCGCCTCCAGGAAACCTAAGACACCCAGGGAAGTTTCTCTCTGTCTTTTTTGTTCTTTACTTGTCTACTCCGGTCTTTGTTGATCGGCTCTCACTGGCCTACTGACTAATCCTCCTAGTGTTCCCCTTTTGTACCTGGTTCATCACCTGACCTATGCCCCCACCCACTGTGACTGGCCCTACCACCCCTTGCCCGCCTAGAGTCCAGGGCTCTGGGTTGGGTCTTGTGTCCGTGGGTGTGTGTTTTGAAGATGTGTGTGTAACAACTGACTTTACCTGCCTGGCTGCAGTTCCTACCTGTGGCCTCCTGGTGCAGGGGTGCCACAAAGGAAGAAAAAGAAAAAATTAATGTAATAATGAAAATAATTACAATAAGCAGTAACATAAAGCCCAATAGTAAGTAATGAATATGGAAACATACATGTTAAATGAGCGATTAAAAAACATATCAAAGAGAACATGTTAATCCAGTGTACCAAACCACAGGCTGGTTATCACTGCACCCACAATGTATACACAAGAGTATATGGCAAAAAACAGACAGTTTAAAGGATAACCTCATATTCACAGTTTAGACCTTCTGGTTCTAATGTCTGGAGCGAAAAGATCCAGAAGGCCTCCCTCTCTTTGAACCATTTAACAAGGTCTCCTCCCGTCTCATAGGTGGAACATGTTCAATAATATGATATCTCAACTGAGATACAGTGTGACCTCTAGTTACGAAGTGGTAAGGCACCAGCATTAACAGCATACAGATTTTTACAACGTATTGTGGATTTATATTTAGAGATGTGGTCCCGGATATGCTGGGTGCTTTCCCCAACATATCCGAGACCGCGCGGACACTTTATTAAATACACCACAAACGACGTATCACATGTTAAATAATCATGGATATGAAAGATCTTCCCTGTCCTAGGATGTGAAAAGGTACAACCTTTTACGAGGTTGGAGCACTGTAGGCATCGATGACAATGGAAATTACCTTTTTTGAGGGTAGCAAGAAATGTTTGTCTAGATTTGAAAATATTAGAACCAACAAGTGGCCACGAAGATTAGGTGCTCTTTTATAGCACCATAGGGGAAATTTTGAACTTCTCTATAGATGGATATGACTCCGTCAAAAGATGCCAATGCTTATTGACAACCTCCTGGTCGATTTTGTTAAACGGATGAAATGAATTAACGAAGATGACCCTGGGCAGGGGTCTATTCCAGTGGAAATGCATAAGTGTCTAGGGAGTAGCAATGTCTATGGGATATCTATGTTGAACAAATCTAGAAGTCATCTCATCGTGTCTAACCTGTCTGAGAGTAGGGTCAGAGACTATCTTCTCAATGCGTATATGTTGAGAATGAGGGAGAGAACGTTTTGTGTGTTTTGGGTGACAACTGTCAAAATGAAGCAACCTGTTCTTATCAGTTGATTACAAAATAAAGCCAAGGTATAATACCATCTGGTGAGACTGATATAAGTGTATCCAAGAAACTGATGTGTTGCAAGTCAAAATGTATAGCAAATGTTAGGTCACTGGATAGTTGATTAAGAATAGTATGAAACTCCAATAATTCTGCCTGTGTCCCTGTCCAAATCATGAAAATATCGTCGATATAACGATACTAAACTAAAAAGTGTGAGAATAAAGTAAGGTTAGTTAGAGTGTGGCGGTCCTCAAACCAGGCCATATAAGCGTTTGCGTAGGAAGGCGCCATATTACTACCCATCGCTGTGCCTTTTATCTGGGCATAAAATTGGTCTTGAAACATAAAGACATTTTGTTTCAGTATAATGTCTAAAAAATCCAGGCAGAATGATTGTTGAGAGTCAGATAAATCGGAAAATTTCTGAAGAAACCAATGCATAGCAGTTAGTCCCTCTGTATGTGTGATACTTGTATATAAGTTGTTGACGTCAAGTTTCACCAGTATACTAGAAAGGGGAATTTTCCTAAGGTATGAAGTTTGGACAAAAAGTGAGAATTGTCCCATATGTAGGAGGGAATCTGTGGTATCAAGGCTGCTATGATCTTATCAATTACTATAGCCAGTGGTGATAATAGTTGAATTGGTTAAAGCAACGATAGGATGGCCAGGTGGATAATACAGTTGTTTATGTATTTTGGGCAATACATAAAAAATGGGTATAGACGGATATACTGGTTGTAAGAAATTAGCAACCTTATTGTCAATGACCGCTGAGGTTATATAATGTTCCACTCTTTCTTGTATCTTACGTCTAATGGAATTGGTAGGATCTCTAGATAATGGTGCATAAGTTGAGACATCAGATAACTGTCTCTTTATTTCAGCAATATATTTTGCCCGATCCATGATTACAATGGCCCTACCTTTATCAGTTGGCTTAATTTCTATAGACCGATTCTGTTTCAATTGTCTGAGAACGTGAGACTCGTTCTAAGAAAAATAATGCCTAATCTTTAAATCGCCATTTACGATGCTAACCCTCATATTTTCCACTTCTGCAGATACCAAGGAGGAAAAGGTTTCAACCGCATGGAATGTGCAAGGAGGTGAAAAGGAGCTGGGTAATCGGAGTGTAAAACGTGGTACAGAGGGTGGAAGGGAAGAGGTCACAGGGGTGGTGTCAGTACTCTTATCCTTATCAAAGTGCACCCGTACCCTCAATTTGCGGTAAAATCTAAGTAAATCTCGATCGAGTGCAAAGGCATCAAATTCAGGAGAAGGGCTCAAGGTCAGACCCTTTTGTAATACCTGTAGGTCAGTGGGCGAAAAGGTGCACGATGACATATTATACACTAAGTTATTCGTACTTGAGACCGTAATTGCATGGGATGTCGTCCGGCTCCCTGGCCTCTTCCCCCTCCTCGTTTTCCTCTGTAGAAATGTCTGGGATGGCCCATTTAATAAAGTGTCTGTGCGGTCTCGTAAATGTTGGTGAAACCATCCAGCATATCCGGGACCACATCTCTAAACATAAATCCACAATACGTTGTAAAAATCTGTAAATGCCGGTGCCTTACCACTTCATAACAAGAGGTCATACTGTATCTCAGTTGAGATATCATATTATTGAACATGTTCCACCTATGAGACAGGGAGGAGACCTTGTTAAATGGTTCAAAGAGAGGGAGGCCTTCTGGATCTTTTCGCTCCAGACATTAGAACCAAAAGGTCTAAACCGTGAATATGAGGTTATCCTTTAGGGTAAGTGCACACTTACGGCGGGTTGGTCGGCGTCGGCTGGGCGGACCGCCAGGAAGCTCCGGAGCCGTCCACCGGCTTCCTGGCGGGTATGTGCGGCGGGAGCCGGGCGGGTGACGGGCGGGAGCTGGGCGGTTGCACAGCGTGTTCTCGGCGGCGGTTCTGCAGCGGCTGGAAGCAGCACATGATTCTGCTTGCAGCCGCTGAAGAACCGGCGGTTTATAGAACTTGCTCATTCTTGCTAACCCGCTGGAAACTGCGGTTTAGCAACGGATGAGCATGTGGAAACCGCCGGTGTGTGCACAGCGGCTGTCGGTTTCCATAGGTTTTAATGTTATCCAAACGCCGGTTTGGATTAACATAAATTTACATAAAACTCATGGAAACGCCGGCGGTTTCCGCTGCAAAAACGACTATAATCCGGCCAGTGCGCACATACCCTAAAACTGCCTGTTTTTTGCCATATACTCTTGTGTATACATTGTGGGTGCAGTGATAACCAGCCTGCGGTTTGGTACACTGGATTAACATGTTCTCTTTGATATGTTTTTTAATCGCTCACTTAACATGTATGTTTCCATATTCATTACTTAATATTGGGCTTTATGTTACTGCTTATTGTAATTATTTTCATTATTACATTAATTTTTTCTTTTTCTTCCTTTTCTTTCTCTTATTTAGCCATCTTGAAGCCGCCTTTCTCCAATTTGATCCCCATATAGTGACCCCAACTCTGTGTCCTTACTGTATTCTTTGTTCTGGTTAATTTCCACTTTACCTTTTCTGCGCATGCGCGGCTTGCAGTCCATGATGCGGCCGCCTGTGGTCCAAATACCAGAGGCAGGTGTCCGCGTTATTTCCACACCGCATTTAACAGGCGGCGTCGTGACACCATGCCACTCACAGCCTCTCCATGCTACCTGTTGGTGTCGTGTAAGCACATGATAGAGCGGGGGGGTTCTGCCTGTGTATCGGGGGGTTAATACTTGCCCACTTTAATGCCAACACAAATGGCTTTGTGTTTTACAGATTTATACATTGGCCCTATGGTAAGCTGCCTTTCACTTACACATGGCACAAGTGTGTTTTTCATTATGCTCATATTTTTCATATAATCATTTGCACAGGCTTTTCCCTAGCTGTGAGTCCCATGCAACATTGGATGTCTCCATAAGGTATCAACTTTGTGGTTCTTTACATGACACATTAAACATATGTAATTAACTTTTTAACATTGATTTTCTAATAAGTGGGATTTCTTGCCTTAGGCTGGTTTCACACTACAATTTTTGCAAATCCGATGCTGTCCGATAGAAATCGGACAGCATCGGATCCGATTTTGGCCCCATGTCTTCCTAAGGGGATCGGACTGATTCGGATGTGCACTAATTGCCATCCGAATTGCGTCTGATCCGATTTTGTCCGATTTTATTCCTGTGCAAAAATCGGAGACTGCTCCGATTTTTGCATCCGAATCAAAGACCGGATAAAATCGGATCTGACAGATCGGATGGCAATTATGCCAAATCCGATCTGATTCCACTAACATGGGGCCCTATGGAGCAGGGTCCGACGAAACATATGATGTCTCCTCGTACCCGATTTTAGTGTACTGAGCATGCTCAGTACACTAAAATTGCTCCAACCCTTCTAATTACACTTCTGCAATGTATAATATACATTGCAGAAGTATAATTAAGTAAAAGAAAGAGTTAAAAATAAAAAAAAATCATTATGCTCACCTATCCTCTATCCAGCGCTGCCTCCCACAGCAAGGTCCTTGTGCTTACAGAACCTGTGATGATGTCAGAGAGCATCATTGGGTCACATGACCGCAGTTACCGTAGTAACTGCAGTCATGTAACCTGATGACGCTCTGTGACTTCATCACAGGTCCTGTAAGCACACAGGGACCTTGCTGGGAAGCAGCGCTGGATAGAGGATAGGTGAGCATAATGATTTTTTATTTTTAACTCCTTCTTATATTTCACTTCTGCAATGTATATTATACTTTGCAGAAGTGAAAGTGCCCCGCTGTGTCCGGATCCGTGATAATCACGGACCCAGACACAGAAAAAGCATCTGGAGCTCACCTCCGATGCTTTCCTTTCCTGTCCATGGGATCCTACAAAAAGAAGGATCCCACGGACAGGGAAAAAATCATAGTGTGAAAGTAGCCTTATAAATGGGGTTGGGACCATCAGTTGTGTTGCGCAGAAGTCTGGTGGAGACACAGCTGATAGTCCTACTGAATAGACTGTTAGATTTTGTATTATGGCAAGAAAAAAGCAGCTAAGTAAAGAAAAACGAGTGGCCATCATTACTTTAAAAAATGAAGGTCAGTCAGTCTGAAAAATTGGGAAAACTTTGAAAGTGTCCCCAAGTGCAGTTGCAAAAACCATCAATCACTACAAAGAAACTGGCTCACATAAGGACCGCCCCAGGAAAGGAAGGCCAAGATTCACCTCTGCTGCGGAGGATAAGTTCATCCGAGTCACCAGTTTAGAAATCGCAGGTTAACAGCAGCTCAAATTAGAGACCAGGTCAATGCCACACAGAGTTCTAGCAGCAGACACATCTCTACAACAACTGTTAAGAGGAGATTTTGTGGAGCAGGCCTTCTTGGAAAAATAGCTGCTAGGAAACCACAAGGAATGGTCATTAGATCAGTGGAAATCTGCGCTTTGGTCTGATGAGTCCAAATTTGAGAGGTCAGCCTGTTGCACTGCTGAGGTGTTATGGAAGCTCAGGTTGCTTTAATAACAGCGTTCAGCACGTCTGCATTTTTGGGTATGTACATTCTCTATGGGGTTTGGGTCAGGCGAGTTTGCTGGCTAATCAAACAGAGTGATACTGTGGTTATTAAACCAGGCATTGGTACTTTTGGTGCGTCAACAGTGCCAGTCTGCTGGTAAATTAAATTTCCTTCTCCAAAAAGCTTGCCAACAGAGGGAAGAATGAAATGCTTTAAAATTTCCTGAAAGATGGCAGCGCTGACTTTGGTCTTGATAAAACACCATTGACCTACATCAGCAGATGACCTGGCTCCCCAAACCATCAGTGATTGTGGAAACTTCACACTAGACCTCAAGCAGCTTGGATTGTGTTCCTCTCCACTCTTGCTCCAGACTCTGGGACCTTGTTTTCCAAATAAAATGCAAAATTTACTTTCATTTGAAAACAACACCTAGGACCACTGAGCAACAGTCCAGTTCTTTTTCTCCTTGGTCCAAGTAAGATGCTTATTGCGTTGTCTATTGGTCATGAGTGGCTTGACACAAGGAATGTGACAGTTGTAGCCCATGTCTTGGATATGACTGTGTGTGATGGCTCTTGAAGCACTGACTCCAGCAGCAGTCCACTCGTTGTGAAACTCCCACAAATTTTTGAATGGCTTTTCTTAACAATCCTTTAAGGGCTGCGGTTGTCCCGGTTGCTTGTGCACCTTTTTCTACCTCACATTATCCTTCCTCTCAGCTCTCCATTATGATGATTGGAAATAGCATTATGTGAACAGCCAGCTTCTTTAGCAATGACCTTTTGGGGCTTACCCTCCTTATTAAACCACTTAGTAAGCCTCTGCAGGTGTTTTGTGTTAATTAGTCTAATTTTCTGAGATTATATACAGTTGTGGCCAAAAGTATTGACACCCCTGCAATTCTGTCAGATAATACTCAGTTTATTCCTGAAAATGATTGCAATCACTAATTCTTTGGTATTATTATCTTCATTTAATTTGTCTTCAATGAAAAAAGACACAAAAGAATTGTCCTAAAGCCAAATTGGATCTAATTCCACACCAAACATAAAAAATAGGGTGGACAAAAGTATTGGCACTGTTAGAAAAATCATGTGATGCTTCTCTAATTTGTGTAATTAACAGCACCTGTAACTTACCTGTGGCACCTAACAGGTGTTGGCAATAACTAAATCACACTTGCAGCCAGCTGACATGGATTAAAGTTGACTCAACCTCTGTCCTGTGTCCTTGTGTGTACCACATTGAGCATGGAGAAAAGAAAGAAGACTAAAGAACTGTCTGAGGACTTGGGAAACCATATTGTGAGGAAGCATGAGCAATCTCAAGGCTACAAGTCCATCTCCAAAGACCTGAATGTTCCTGTGTCTACCGTGCACAGTGTCATCAAGAAGTTTAAAGCCCATGGCACTGTGGCTAACCTCCCTAGATGTGGACGGAAAAAAAAATTGACGAGAGATTTCAACGCAAGATTATGCGGATGGTGGATAAAGAACCTCGACTAACATCTAAACAAGTTCAAGTGCCCTGCAGTCCAGGGTACAACAGTGTGAACCCGTACTATCCGTCGGCGTCTGAATGAAAAGGGACTGTATGGTAGGATACCCATGAAGACCCCACTTCTTACCCCGAGACATAAAAAAGCCAGGCTGGATTTTGCCAAAACTTACTTGAGAAAGCCTACATTTTGGAAGAATGTTCTCTGGTTAGATGAGACAAAAGTAGAGCTGTTTGGGCAAAGGCATCAACATAGAGTTTACAGGAGAAAAAAAGAGGTATTCAAAGAAAAGAACACGGTCCCTACAGTCAAACATGGCGGAGGTTCCCTGATGTTTTGAGGTTGCTTTGCTGCCTCTGGCACTGGACTGCTTGACTGTGTGCATGGCATTATGGAGTCTGAAGACTACCAACAAATTTTGCAGTATAATGTAGGGCCCAGTGTGAGAAAGCTGGGTCTCCCTCAGAGGTCATGGGTCTTCCAGTAGGACAATGACCCAAAACACACTTCAAAAAGCACTAGAAAATGGTTTGAGAGAAAGCATTGGAGACTTCTAAGGTGGCCAGCAATGAGTCCAGACCTGAATCCCATAGAACACCTGTGGAGAGATCTAAAAGTGGCAGTTTGGAGAAGGCACCCTTCAAATATCAGGGATCTGGAGCAGTTTGCCACAGAAGAATGGTCTAAAATTCAGCAGAGCATTGTAAGAAACTCATTGATGCTTACTGAAAGCAGTTGATCACAGTTATTTTGGCTAAAGGTTGTGCAACCAAGTATTAGGCTGAGGGTGCCAATACTTTTGTCTGGCCCATTTTTGGAGTTTTGTGTGAAATGATCAATGTTTTGCTTTTTGCTTCATTCTCTTTTGTGTTTCTTCATTTAAGACAAATTAAATGAAGATAATAATACCAAAGAATTTGTGATTGCAATCATTTTCAGGAAGCACTGAGTATTATCTGACAGAATTGCAGGGGTGTCAATACTTTTGGCCACAACTGTATATAGTTGGACTATCATTGGCTGTAAGCCATAATCATCCAGTATTTGCAGCACATAGAGGAGCAGTTGTGACAGCAGACCTGGTAGGCAAGGAGTTAACTCTGCTGTCACCGGCGGCTCCAGTATGAGTGGCACACAGAGTAGCCGCGGTGATAGCAGACCCGGTAAGCAAGGAGTTAACTCTGGTGTCCCCGCTGCTCCTCTATATGCCGCTCATACTGGAATACTGGAGCCATGGTGACATCAGAGTTAACTCCTTGCTTACCGGGTCTGCTGTCACCATGGCTCCTCTATACTGGAGCTGCGGTGATACGGGTGCCGATCATCATTGCTGTAGTAACCGCTCATTTGGTTACTATGGCAATGGTGTCAATGGTGACGTCTCATTTAGTGATCACACAGCACGGGGAGCGGAAACATTCTTCTTCCCCATGCTGTGTGATATAGCAGAGCTGCATCATTTGTAGAAGAGAGAAGACAGAAGACCAGGATCCTGGAGGGCTGTAGGGAGTATTTAAGATGAGTTCTATGGCCGAGTCTAACGTGGCCTGACATTGAAAAATCTCAGTCTTAATACCAGCTGGTATTAACCCATTATTACCCAGCGTGCCAACTGCTGCCAAGGCCGCTGGTAGAGCCTGGTAAGGCGCCCGGAAATGGCGTTTCTTATAAATGTACCATTTTCAGGGGTGGCTGTGGGCTGCTATTCTTTAGCATGGGGGGGGCCTAAAACAAGAATGCCAGCCCTCAGCTGCCTTGTTTTACCTTGGCTAGCAATTAAAAATAGGACGGAGCTCACGCATATCTTTTTGCCAGCCAAGGGAAAATTAGGCAACTTAGGGTGGCAGCTTGCAACTGTCTGCTTTAATTGGGCTGGACTTAAAAATGCTGCGAAGACCCACGTTTTTTTTTTTTTATTATTTATTTTTTTTATTTAACACCCTCTAACGCCAGGTAGGTTACCATACACTAACGTTTATAGCAACAAAGCAGAATCAACATCCAGATTGAGGAAATCCAGTCTGACAACAACAGCCAAATCATAGAATGTGAGTGTCTGTGATTGGATGTCTGCCTGACAGTGCAGTGAATATGCAATTAGCTTAATAGATGGCCCCAGAAGTAGCAGTGGGAGAGTGTTAAAGGGAACCTGTCACCTAATCTAGCCCTCCTAACCTATGAATACCAGTCCCTTCAGCCTATAACTACTATAATAACCATCCCAGTCTGACATTTTATGTAGGTGTACAAGCTGAATAAATCATTTATTACACTTACATTTTTCTTGTCAGCAAGGCGTTCCCTGGGGGTCTTTGTCAGGTAGGCAGGATCTCCTGGTCCGCGCTGCCCCCGCCTCAGTGCTTAATTGACGCCCTGACTGTGGCCGCATTACTGTGACGCAGCGGGTCACGTGATGCCTGTACGCGTCACTTCCTGTGACGTAGGGCTGTGTGTCCTCATTGCACAGGCCCTTTCAGCGCATGCGCAGAAGGCATGCTGAAGGCGGCCTGTGCAATGAGCGCACACAGCCCTACGTCACAGGAAGTGACGCGTACAGGCATCACGTGACCCTACCGCGTCACAGTGATGCGGCCACAGGCGGGGAAATACAAACATGCCCGTGCTCTGCCACCAGAATTATGCCCATCAGGGCGTCAATTAAGCACTGAGGCGGGGGGCAGCGCGGACCAGGAGACCCTGCCTACCTGACAAAGACCCCCAGGGAACGCCCTGCTGACAAGAAAAATGTAAGTGTAATAAATGATTTATTCAGCTTGTACACCTACATAAAATGTCAGACTGGGATGGTTATTATAGTAGTTTTAGGCTGCAGGGACAGATATTCATAGGTTATGAGGGCTAGATTAGGTGACAGGTTCCCTTTAAGCCCTTGCTAGCTATTCTATCTAGCTACTTTTTTCTCACTCTTTTCTCACATGAGAAAGACCATGCTAAAAACACATTGCACACTGACCACACTCGCACCACAGTCAGATCTACCTATTCTATCTTTATCTATCTATTCTATCTTATCTATCTATCTATCTATCTATCTTTCTATCTATCTACAGTTTAAAGAATTTCACTGTAGCACTCCATTCAGATGTAATCTCAGCAGTCTTTATTCAGGCATCAGATGAGCAGGAGATGGCCACGTATCGGGCACACACGTCCTTTGTCAAGCAATCACAAGCTCTATAGTCCAGCCTTTTATGCAGTCTACCTCATTACAATAATAATTGTGCTTATCTTACAATTTTGTATATAAATGAAATTTGAAATTGCAAAAATGAAATTACAAAAATGAGAGTGAAGGCGCGGGTGTGAAGGTGGCCCAAGGATAAGTTTTTATAATAATTTTAACTTTTATATATATATTTTTTTTTGTGGGGTTTTAACTCAAAATAATATTTAGTATGTGAAATAAGCAATGTTTTATGAGTAATTTTAAAATGATTTATGGTGTTTTTAGGGAAATTAGTGTCTGTATAGGAATCTAGAATCAATCCATTATGCTGAGTTGTTGGAATGAGACTATGGAGGGGTTAAATTAACCACATGTGTTTCTGCTTTGTAATTGGATGTTACCCCTTTAAATAGACCATTCCTCACAATTCCTGTAAACCCCCACCTGAGGAAGACAGCAGGCCGCTGTTGAAACGCGCGTAGTGGACAAACCAGAATAAACAGGTCTACTTTAATTATTGGTATCTGCTTCTCTTTTCTGAGCGCTCCTAAATAATACCAGAATTACTGACTTTCATATAAATAAAACTGTGATTCATATTCGATTATAGCTTAGTACATCTTATCTAGTGATTATGTGTCTTATTTACTTTTTCCACCTCTTTCTGTCTCTTTTAGTTGTTTATATAGCTAAAAAAAGTGCTATACAAAAGAACCTCAGCAGACCTGTTGTGTATAATTAACATAATTCCTGCATAAAAGCAGTTATCATACTCACAATGCTCTGCCATTGCTCCCACATCTGAATGGAGTGCTGCAGTGAAATTCTTTAAACTGTATGTATTGGAAGGCTGTGAAGAAAGCCAAACTGTCCTGCACCCGGAAGGCATTGCTGCTCAAAAGGTTACTCTATCTATCTATCTATCTATCTATCTATCTATCTATCTATCTATCTATCTATCTATCTATCTGTCTCTCTGTCTGTCTATTCTAACTTTTACCAGCATGGTGTCTAGGTGTGATTTTGTTCTCGCACCCATAGACTTTCATTGGCCTCTCGCACGTAAAACTTGCATGCAATTGTGGTGCCTTGCTCACACAGGTAACCACAGACTCACCTACAGCACAGATGGGGTTCCACAGTGGGTACATGAACACGAACAACACCTTCCACCCCAGCACAGTAGCTCCACTTGCTGCCCTTAGGCAAGATCCCCTATAAATACTGGTGCTGGGGGCGGAATTAGTTGGAGTGTGCAGACACTACAAGAGCTGTGAAGACGTACTGGTGGCCGCTGCTGCGTTAGGCCCGAGGCAGTTACCCTCAACAACCTCAAGTAGTCCTGCAAGGCCCAAGAGTGGGGTCGGAAGGCGATGAGAACAGAAAGAGCAAAGTGGGATCCGAGGAGCCAGTGTTAGGTTCACCTAAACAACACACCAGACACCGGAGTCTGGGTCTACTGGAGAGCACCTGGCCCAGTAGAGAACACTGGTATACCGTGGAGACTTCAGTCTCCCGGGCATCTGCGCACTCACTCACCAGGGAGCCAGGCACCACGGAGAGAGGAACAGCGGTAGTCCATCGAGGGTTTCCTGACGACAGCACAGGTGGAAAGAGAGAGAGCAGAGGAGGCCAGCCAAATTATACACGGGGCATGGACTTCACACACACGGGGAAAGAGACAAGGAAGTCTTATACCCACTCGCTGTGGAGTCTGTGGAGACTCAGAAGTACACCCTGAACACCCTGCAGTGCTCTAGACGTTTACCTGCAACAACACCAGTAAAAGGTAAAGAACAACCAACGGTGGGTCAGTTCCTTTCCCACGCCCCTACTATCCAAAGAGACTGTCCCGTTATTCAACAGCCCGGCCAAGTCCCTACTCCATCCCTCATCTTCCTAAGCAAATGCCCCAGGGATCCAGCTCCACCTGTGGGGAGCTTCAACACCTAGCTGCTCATCCATCGTCCCTTGAGGCCCTACGCAGCGCTGGTGCAGTCACCAGATACCACAGGTGGCGCCACGATAAACTTTTATAAACATTTATTCCCATTTCAACTACCCCTTTTCAGTTGACCCCCAGGGCCACGGGTCTGGGCAGGCCTCCAGTGACATCCCTACCACAGCAGAGGGCCCAGATACCCTAGTCCCCATACCCTGGGCTAGTCAATTTCTGGCTTCATGAACAGGATCCCGTGCCCGGTGCAACCGGGTACTGTGGGCCGTGTTTCGAACTGTGATTTGTGACTGTTAAACTAAGCCACCATTACTGCCCTGTGGAGCGGGAAAAAAGGGGGCGTGACGGATTGCAGAGCGGAAAACCAAAACCCGCCCCTCGCTCTGCCAAACACTTCCGAAGTGCAGCTGCCTAATCCGGAAATTCACGAACGCTTAACTCCCTGCCTACGGGGTTCAAAAACTGTTTAACTGTTTAAAGACTGGCCGTGATTCACTAGGGGGAGAGCCTCGAAAATGTCCGCTTCGTCCATCAACGATGAAACTTCCTTCACAGACCCCGAGAATCACCCCCAAGTGACCATGGCTACAACCAGTAAAGCCGCCAACCCACCGGGCGCAGTAGCCCCAATCATGCCAATCTCCGGTGCTAAGTGGTTACACCAGTATAATGGCCGCCCTGATACTTTGCTCACCTGCAAAAGAAAACTCTGCAGTGTTTTGGACATGTATGCAATGACGGGTCAGCAGCGCACAGCTGTTGTATTGGGACAGTTAACTGGTGCAGCAGAAAGAGAGGCTGAATCCTGGTCCACAGCTGAATGGGGATCAGTAGCTACATTTTTTGACAAACTAAAACTTGCTTTTGAGGACTGTAATGAGGCTGACATAAGAATGTGCTTCTATCATTGCTACCATAAGCCAGAGGATGACATCCGGACCTATGCATGGTGCTTACAGGAGGTGCTGCGAGCCCTGAAGCAAGTCAGCCCTACCAGTGTCCATGACGAGAATAAACTATTGATTGAGCAGTTTATCCGGGGGTTTCTATCACCAGAGGACAATAAAACCTTGAACTGGTGGTCCCTAAACCACCATCTGTCCCGTTATCCAACAGCCTGGCCAAGTCCCTGCTCCATCCCTCATCTTCATAAACCAATGCACCAGGGATCCAGCTTCACCTGTGGGGAGCTTCAACACCTAGCTGCTCATCCATCGTCCCTGGAGGCCCTACGCAGCGCTGGTGCAGTCACCAGATACCACAGGTGGCATCACAATAAACTTTTTTAAACATTTATTCCCATTTCAACTACCTCTTTTCAGTTGACCACCAGGGCCACTGGTCTGGGCAAGGCCACCAGTGACATCCCTACCGCAGCAGAGGGCCCAGATACCCGTGTCCCCATACCCTGGGCTAGTCACAATCGCAGCAAGACAAGATCTTTATCTACTCTTACAATTAATGTGCATGGACAGCAAGGTGAACCTCGCAGTAGAGCTCAAAGAAATCACTTACAGTAAGATAGAAATCTGCTCTTGCTGACATTACTAATTAAAATATTTGCCTTTATTGAAAAACATTTTAACCTTCAAAAAAGAAAATAGTATACTGTACTTAGAACTACTTCTTAAACTACAAAAAATGTTTTCTACAAGACAAGGATTTGTATACTAAAAAAAAAGAGACAGAATAGCGCTTATATAGGGTTAGTATGTTGAGACTAGAAATTAATAGATAATAAAGAAAACTGCTCCTCTTGGATGGTTGTGTTACAGTGCACACAACTGCAATACACAAATATAAATGTAATGTAGCTGGAAAATGCTGCTGTCGATGTTCTCAGTCCTCAATCTAGATATGCTAAACCAAGCTACAGGATTGATGTATTAAGACAAAGCATTGAGTATAGTTAGATACTCCAAAAGAACAATATGGGGCTTTTCACGTCTGCGTTTTCCCTGCATTTGGCTGCATTTGCGTTTCCATTGCAATCTTGCCGCAAAATGCAATGGAAACGTATCCAAAAAGGCACCCACTGATTTCAATGCAAAATTCATTGAAAACGCAATGCAAAACGCATGTAATTTGTAGAAAATACAAAACGCAGCCAAAACATTGCATGCAACGTTGTATACAACGAGTTAAATTGATCCTGATCTAAGCACAACATAAGTGAAGATTTTAAGAAGTGCAATATGCAGTTATCTCAGGTAGTTAAACGGGGCAGGAAATGGGTAAGTCATGACATACAAACAAACAGACATATACCTTGTTCACTTGTGCTGCAAAATGTGTTCACTATTCATATTTGCATCATTTTTGTGCTAGCTGCTTCCATGCCTCATATCTACTGCTTTTTCGCACACTCGGTTCATTCCATCCATATCAGTCCTTCTGTGCTCCCCGCTCCTAAGTACTGCTCTCTTGCTCTTTTTAGACACACTCTATACATCATAAGAGACGGCTTTACAAACCTCTTAACCATCTACTCACTCTCTTTATTCTTCTGCTCCTAGTTGCAGGGGATATTGAACGAAATCCAGGCCCTTCTTATCATAGTAAACTTAACTCCTTCCCCACTACTCTCAGAAGCTCCAAGAATTTTATTAATATTCCCTGCATGCCATCTGTCTCCTTCAACTGTGCCATTTGGAACCCTTGCTCAGCATGCAACAAACTCTCCTACATCCATGACTTTTTCCTTTAACACAACATTAACCTCCTTGCTCTTACAGTGACCTGGATTCAGCAGTTGGACACTACCGCTGCTGCTGCTCTTTCATATGGTGTCATCTAATTTTCTCATACCCCTAGACCTGAGAACAGACCTGGTAGAGGTGTTGGTCTGCTGCTGTCAACAAATTGTGCTTTTCAGTTCTCAGTCAAGTACTGTCAACCCTTCAAAGACACCCCCAATTCGTTCACTGATAGGAATATACATGCCATTAACACTCAGAAACTTATAAAGAATTTACAATCTTCACTTGCCCCAATCTGGCCGAAGATTTCATCTATTATAAGTTTATGCTGGAAACATACAACACCGCCCTTCACCCCTCCAAACAAGCTTACTTCAACACCCTCATCACATTACTAGCCAATAATCCTAAATGACTCTTTGACGCTTTCCATTCCCTCCTCAGTCCAAGAGTACAGGCCCCAACCACCAGCCTCAGCACTGACGATCTGTCCAACTATTTTAAGGACAAAATTGACCACATACATCAGGAAATTTCCTTATAGCCTCAGAACATCATGCATTTTCTTCCCTCCTGCACTTCATCCAACTAACTTTCGGTCTTTGATCCGGTCACAGAGGAAGAAGTCACCTGGCTTCTTGCATCTTCTCGCCCTACTACCTGCACCAGTGACCCTATTCCCTCGCATCTCCTTCAATCCTTTTTCCAAGCTGTCACATCTCATCTAACTAAAATATTTAATCTTTCCCTCTCATCTGGTGTTTTCCCCTCCTCCTTCAAACATGCCAGCATACACCCATTATTAAAAAAACATCCCTTGACCAGAACTCTGCTGCTAACTACAGACCTGTCTCTAATCTCCCCTTCATCTCTAAACTCCTGGAACACTTGGTCCACTCCCGTGTGATCCGCTATCTCTCTGACAATTCTCTTCTTGACCCTCTACAATCTTCCGCTCTTTACATTCTACTGAAACTACCTTCACTAAAGTCTCTAATGATCTACTAACAGCTAAATCTAATGGTCACTACTCCTGTTGATCCTCCTGGATCTACATTTTAAGAATAAAGGAAAATTTATTTGAGCTCCGAGTCTCCTGTGGAAGCGCTCTACCAATAGACCAGTATACTTATTACTATCTGTTGATCCTCCTGGATCTCTCCACTGCATTCGATACGGTGGACCACCAGCTCATTCTCTCTATGATCTGCTCTATTGGGCTCAAGTGAATGAATTACCGTATATACTAGCGTATAAGCCGAGTTTTTCAGCCCAAAAATTGGGCTGAAAAGTCCCCCCCTCGGCTTATACGCGAGTCACGGTGTATTTGCTGTGGGGGGGCTGTGACCGGGGGCTGGAGGAGGCAGGAGGGGGCCGCGGTGACCGCGGGAGGTCACGTGGGACCGCCTCATTAGTGTAATGAATATGCACGGCATCCCCCCGTCCATCAGCGGCGGGGGGATGCCGTGCATATTGCAGTACACTGGCCCCCAGCAGTAATACACAGCCCCCCCTCCTTATTATGTGTCCCCCAGGCTGCGGCACCTGTTAAAATAACAAACGTTTCATACATCACCTATCCGGCGCCGCTCCTCCGGTCACGGCTTCTTCCTGCTTGTGCCGGTGTCATGTGACTGGGCACAGCCGATGACGTCATCTCCTGCGCCCGGTCACAGCACTAGAAGCCGGCACAAGCAGGAAGAAGAAGTCGGGACCGGAGGAGCGCCGCCGGATAGGTGATGTATGAAACGTTTGTTATTTTAACAGGTGCCCCAGCCTGGGAGACACATAATAAGGAGGGGGGGCTGTGTATTACTGCTGGGGGCCAGTTTACCACCACTGGGGGCCTGTATACTACTGCACAGGGGCCTGTATACCACTGCACAGGGGCCTGTATACACTGCACAGAGGCCTGTATACTACTGCACAGGGGCCTGTATACACTGCACAGGGGCCTGTATACACTGCACAGGGGCCTGTATACACTGCACAGGGGCCTGATACACTGCACAGGGGCCTGTATACTACTGCACAGGGGCCTGTATACACTGCACAGGGGCCTGTATACACTGCACAGGGGCCTGTATACACTGCACAGGGGCCTGTATACTACTGCACAGGGGCCTGTATACACTGCACAGGGGCCTGTATACTACTGCACAGGGGCCTGTATACACTGCACAGGGGCCTGTATACACTGCACAGGGGCCTGTATACACTGCACAGGGGCCTGTATACCACTGCTGAGGGGCCTGTATAATACCACTGCTGAAGGGCCTGTATACCATTACTGAGGGGTGCTATATACAAGTGACGGGGGGCTATATAATAGGATGGGGGTCTGCTGCATTTCATACCCTAGGCTTATACGCGAGTCAATAACTTTTACCAGCTTTTGGGGGCAAAAGTAGGGGGGTCGGCTTATACACGGGTCGGCTTATACACGAGTATATACGGTAGTTTATTTTTATGTTTATATTGTTATATAGATTTAATATTTAATCTAATATATAAAGCTGAATGTGTGTATGTATATGTGTATATCCGGGATTGGCATCTACACTGTCGCAACTACAGCCACAAAATTTTGCACAGTCACACATCTGGACCCCGAGAGCGTCATAGGCTTGTGAGGCGAAATTTTAACCCTGCGAGTTCCAGTTCACCGAACAATTTTGGCCCTATCTACATAATGGGGAAAAAGTAAAAAGAAATGGGTTGGAGGAAAATCGACAGCTGCCAGCTACAGCCACAAAATTTTGCACAGTCTCATGTCTGGACCCTGGGAGCGTCATAGGCTATGTTGTGAGGTGAAATTTTAACCCCGCGCATTCCAATTCACCAAACAATTTTGGCCCTATCTACATAATGGAGAGAAAGTGACAGTTACCAGTTGACAGTTGTGAATGATAGGGGCTAAATGACAGCACCAAAGACAAACAGCATATACCAGTATATAGTTACTAAGGTGGGGCCCTGACATGGAATATTCAACACGCACAGGTACATGTATACACACCACATGCACACAAAGAGTAATAGCTAAGGTGGAGCCCCAACATTGGATACTCACCACGTACCCGAACACAAACACACACACCACAAAGAGACACACACAACACAGAGACACACACCACACAGACATCCCCCCCACAGGGACACACACACATACACACCCTATAAGGACACATGCACTCACCCCACAGGGACACACACACCACAGGGACATACACACATACACACCCCACAGGGACACAGACACACATACACACACCCCACAGGAACACACAGACCCCATAGGGATGGACACACACCACAGAGACACCCCTCCCCTACAAGGACACACATCACAGGGACACCCCTCCCCCCCAAAAGGACACACACCTCAGGGACCCCCCACAGGGACACATGCATACCACTGGGACACACACACACCCCAGGAACACACACACCCCAGGGACACGCACACCACACAGACAGACACAGATGTGCACAAATCGCCTCACACAACTCGCCTCATACGTCTGGTATGTTTAATTTTCAAAAATAAACATCTGATTAAAAACAGCCAATGTGCAACACATGTGCAATATAGGGAATTAAGGCAGATGTCAGTCACATGAGCTGTCTATTATGTGTATGTGTGAGGTAACATATACTGCCCGGCTGGGGGGAGGGTTTACTATTGGCTGGAGATTTATTAGGCTGCCTATAGCAACCAATCACAGCTCAGCTTCTATTTTCCTACAGGTCATTAATATGACATATTCAAATTCTATTTTGTTATAGCTAACAGCAGTTATTTATTAACCCGGGCGTAGCCAGGTACTACAGCTAGTATTGTATGTATTGGTTTTATCTATATGGATGTTTTATATTTGTATATATTTTCTGTGCACTTGAGGAGAGAAGGGGGATTTGAACTACCTGGAGGTGCATTGTGCAATCCATGGTGGTTCATTCAGGTTCACATTATGACACATAGTCTATTCCAGCACACAATTTTTTGGGTATTATTTTACAAAGCACATACATACAACAAAATTATAAACAAAAAAAACCAACACATTAATTAGATATATTTTTATAGTATTTATTCACTATTTAGGATCATTTTGATTTATTCATTGATTTTCATTTGACACATTCACAAATATATGCACAGGAACTTTGCTACATTTTATATCTTTTTGCTCATACTGAAAGGGAAATGGATATTGAAAAAGGATTCATGGCAAGCCACATTTATATAGTGGAGCATCAGATAAATACCACTGAATTGGACCACATGATGCATGATGCACTCCATGATGGGCTCGAATGAGATTAGATCTTTCTCTTTTGTTGCATTAGATAGATTTTTATTTAATAATTGTTTTAAGAATTAATAAATAGTTTTATAATAGTTTCAGTCCTGAGCTCGAGCACATATCATAGAAGATGGTTAGGATGTGAAATATTCATTGTTTTTTCATTGTGGTTTTATCGAGATGGGATGCACCCCCATTGTGATGATGATCTATTTGTCATCAATGACGTTCATCTTGTTTGCACATCCGGTATATGTGATATAAAAATTGTTTCTTTGTGACACATGTAATGCCCTGATGACGGTGCCCGGAGTGGTACTGAAACGCGTAGGTGGAAATAAAGAAGGGTTTTTTTTAATGTGAAGATATTTGATTGATTATTTGAGCAGCGCGGACCATCGTACACCTACCCTGGATCTGTGGATATTCTTACACGTGCTAGGTGGCGGTGGAGGTCCTGCTTCAGCTTTCAGCTATATGTCATCAAAACTAGTTGTGGGTGCACACAACTAGACTAGGTGAGTGCACTCTTGTGTGACCCCTTTTGTCAGTGTCGCATTGATAGGGCACTATTGCGCCTCTGTGTCTCCCCTTTTTTTCATTTTCTGCACCTGCAGACTGTCTATCTGTCCCCTATGCACTTTATCTGTACTTGTACAGATACTGACCGGTGACTGGTTCATGCAGCGTTACGTGAATCCCCTATTTATTATATTGATGGCTGGACCATATATGACGACACTTTTTACCATTTATCGTTTGTGCCTCCCCTATTTCCTCATAGATTGTAAGCTTACGAGCAGGGACCTCACTCTTCATGGTTTTTGAATTTTTTGTTACTCTGTATTGTCTCATATTGTTTGAGGCCAAAAGTATTGACAACCCTGCAATTCTGTCAGATAATACTCAGTTGCTTCCTGAAAATGATTGCAATCACAAATTCTTTGGTATTATTATCTTCATTTAATTTGTCTTAAATGAAAAAACACAAAAGAGAAAGAAGCAAAAAGCAAAACATTGATCATTTCACACAAAACTCCTAAAATGGGCCAGACAAAAGTATTGACACCTTCAGCCTAATACTTGGTTGCACAACCTTTAGCCAAAAATAACTGTGATCAACCGCTTCCGGTAACCATCAATGAGTTTCTTACAATGCTCTGCTGCAATTTTAGACCATTCTTCTGTGGCAAACTGCTCCAGGCCCTGATATTTGAAGGGTGCCTTCTCCAAACTGCCACTTTTAGATCTCTCTACAGGTGTTCTATGGGATTCAGGTCTGGACTCATTGCTGGCCACCTTAGAAGTCTCCAATGCTTTCTCTCAAACCATTTTCTAGTGCTTTTTGAAGTGTGTTTTGGTCATTGTCCTGCTGGAAGACCCATGACCTCTGAGGGAGACCCAGCTTTCTCACACTGGGCCCTACATTATGCTGCAAAATTTGTTGGTAGTCTTCAGACTTCATAATGCCATGCACACGGTCAAGCAGTCCAGTGCCAGAGGCAGCAAAGCAACCCCAAAACATCAGGGAACCTCCACCGTGTTTGACTGTAGGAACCATGTTCTTTTCTTTGAATGCCTCTTTTTTTCTCCTGTAAACTTTATGTTGATGCCTTTGCCCAAAAAGCTCTACTTTTGTCTCATCTGACCAGAGAACATTCTTCCAAAATGTAGGCTTTCTCAGGTAAGTTTTGGCAAACTCCAGCCTGGCTTTTTTATGTCTCGGGGTAAGAAGTGCGGTCTTCCTGGGTATCCTACCATACAGTCCCTTTTCATTCAGACGCCGACAGATAGTACGGGTTGACACTGTTGTACCCTCGGACTGCAGGGCAACTTGAACTTGTTTGGATGTTAGTCGATGTTCTTTATCCACCATCTGCAAAATCTTGCGTTGAAATCTCTCGTCAATTTTTCTTTTCCGTCCACATCTAGGGAGGTTAGCCACAGTGCCATGGGCTTTAAACTTCTTGATGACACTGCGCACGGTAGACACAGGAACATTCAGGTCTTTGAAGATGGACTTGTAGCCTTGAGATTGCACATGCTTCCTCACAATTTGGTTTCTCAAGTCCTCAGACAGTTCTTTGGTCTTCTTTCTTTTCTCCATGCTCAATGTGGTACACACAAGGACACAGGACAGAGGTTGAGTCAACTTTAATCCATGTCAACTGGCTGCAAGTGTGATTTAGTTATTGCCAACACCTGTTAGGTGCCACAGGTAAGTTACAGGTGCTGTTAATTACACAAGTTAGAGAAGCATCACATGATTTTTCTAACAGTTCCAATACTTTTGTCCACCCCCTTTTTATGTTTGGTGTGGAGTTATATCCAATTTGGCTTTAGGACAATTCTTTTTGTGCTTTTTTCATTGAAGACAAATTAAATGAAGATAATAATACCAAAGAATTTGTGATTGCAATCATTTTCAGGAAGAAACTGAGTATTATCTGACAGAATTGCAGGGGTGTCAATACTTTTAGCCACAACTGTATGTCCCCTCTGAATTGTAAAGCGCTGCGTAACATATTGGCGCTATATAAATAAAATTATTATTATTTATTATTATTACCAGGAGAAACAGTTACCTCGAAAAACTCTTTCCATTCAACCATTGCTTTAGGAGAAGATAAGTGACACTCTTTAATGCTATAGCAAAAGTCAGACTGAAATTCGTCTGGATGAGAAATTATTATGTCATTAGGAAATCCAAATCCTTCAAATAATCCAGCATCCATAGCTCCAAGAAATGGGATGACGGACAAATAGTAATTCATACCTACATGGAAGTAAAATATATAGTAGAACAAATGTATATGAAAAGAAAAAGAAATGAAAGATATTTACAAACCTACTGTCATCGACTTTGATTTAATATAATATATAATACATTTTCTGTTTTTCTGTCCCTGCCCCTCCTGTACCTGTACGTCCTGATCGCCTAGATTTAGTGTACTTGTTCTTGTCTCCCTCATCCTCATGTAAAGCGCCATGGAACCTAATGGCGCTATATAAATAAATAATAATAATAATAAATAATAATGTTTTTCTCTCCTCTTCTTTCGAGACCTATGACTTTTTTATTTTTTTGTCAATGTAAACACATAAGGGCTTGTTTTTTGCAAGATGAGTTGTATTTTTTAATTACATCATTCATTTTACCATATATTGTACTGGAAAACATGGAAAAATATTCCAAGTGATGTGAAATTGCAAAAAAACTGAAATTACACAATTTTTTTATGTATCATGTCCACTATATGGTAAAACTAACATGTTGGTATGATGCCTCGGGTTGGTACGAGTTCATAGATATAAAAAAAAACTCACCAAAACTTAGACACTTCAAATATCCATTGCACCTAGCAGTGGTAGATATTTTGGGCCAAAATAATGTAAGCACGTAACCCACCGTCAAGGGCCCTCATGCTTACGAGTCCTAACCATATGCCTGACCATATGTTTGTTTAGTGGGGAATCCACCAAACATTTAGAAAAATCACTGAAGTAGGTGGGCGTCTGTCACTTGTGATGCATGCATTTGGTGCGGAGCAGCCTGCCTTGTCTAATAGTTGGGCGTGACCAATAGGCTGAGCTCTGACACTGTGTCTCACATAGACCTGTGTGGCTGACGACCTTGTGTCTATATATACCACCAGTCTCCTCCCTGTTAGCATGCATGGTCACAGGTGCTACAATCGCCCCCATGCTTGGGTTGCAGGAGATTGAGAATCGGTGTTCAGACACATGTATTGCCTCTAAGAGGAGCCAGCAGCCTCCTGCTAGGTGCAATGAATATTTGAAATGGCTAAATTTTGGTGATTTTTTAAAAAGTTTTATGTCCTACTTCAGTGATTTCTCTCAATGTTTGGTGGTTTACCCACTAAACAAACATATGGTCAGGCATATGGTTAGGACTCGTAAGCGTGAGGGCCCATGACGGTGGGTTACGAGCTTACGTTATTTTGGCCCAAAATATCTACTAACACCTCACATTTTCATCTATAGTGTTTTGTTGCATCTTTATATCTATTCGCAGTTGAGGCTGGGCCATCTGAGGGACGTCAGTCACTTGTGATGCATGTATTTGGTGCGGAGCAGCCCACCTTGTCTAATAGTTGGGCATGACCAGTAGGCTGAGCTCTTACACTGTGTCTCACTTAGACCTGTATGGCTGAAGCCCTGTTGGTAACCTTGTGTCTATATATACCACCAGTCTCCTCCCTGTTAGAATGGCTGGTCGCAGGTGCTACAACCTCCCCCATGCTTATGTTGCAGGAGATTGAGTATCGGTGTTCAGACACATGTGTTGCCTCTCAGAGGAGCCAGCAGCCTCCTGCTAGGTGCAATGGATATTTGAAATGGCAAAATTTTGGTGAGTTTTTTTGAAGTTTTATGTCCTACTTTGGTGATTTTTCATAGATATGAAACATGTATACTTTTACATCAGATAGGGACTGCTCTGACAAGGGTTACCATGGAGAGGTAGAGCAGCTTAGCATACATTTTTTGCAAAAAACGTATCAACTAAATACTCTGTTTTTTCTACTTTTTTACCAGCACTTGCTTTTTAAATTTTTTCTTTACAACAGAGTATTTTTTCACGTTTGTTTGACTATGTTTTTTGTGCTTCAGTCTTTTGGTAGTGTGAACGCTGTCCTACAGACATGTTCACTGTGTGCATGGCTCATTAGTTAGTTTTTTGCCTAATGTGTTTCTTGTCCCCTGCAAGATTGGAAGATTGTGGAAGCCTCCACCCTTCCCCCATGAGCCCAGCACATAAAAAGCTGTTTTCTGCATTCAGTCCATGTCAGACCTTGGACCTGTCTGGACCCTGCTCATGTAGGTACTAATACACATGGTCAGGTTTTTTGAGTACATCAGATAGGGACTGCTCTGACAAGGGTTACCGTGGAGAGGTAGAGCAGCTTAGCATACATTTTTTGCAAAAAACGTATCAACTAAATACCCTGTTTTTACTACTTTGTTACCAGCACTTGCTTTTTAATGTTTTTCTTTACAACAGAGTATTTTTTCACATTTGTTTGACTATGTTTTTTGTGCTTTATGTATACTTTTACTGTAATATAAGTGTTGAAAATAAATTCTTAAATTTTTTATAAAAAAAGAATTACACTTTTGGCGCCTTTTTCCGTACCGTACCATTGACATTTTTCATGATCTGGATCTGTTTAATGGCTTCTTTTTTGCATCTTCAGCTGATATTTTTAATGATACAATTTTTGAGTGGATGTAATGTATTGATTGCCTGTTATTGCATTTTTTTGCAATGTTGCAGCGACCAAAAAATGTTAATTTTGGTGTTTGGACTTGTTTTCCGTTATGAAGTTTACAGATCTGATTACGGTAATTGATTTTATATTTTGAAAGATTGGGCATTTCTGAATGTGGTGATCCAAATGTGTATTTGTTTTATATAGTTTTTTTTTCAATGGGGCAGAAAGGGGGCACTTGAACTTTTATTTTTTTAATATATTTTAAATCTTTTTTAACATTTGCTTTGTTACATGCCCCCTTAGGGCATCTCAACACTGCATAGTACGATTGCTTGTAGAATGCAGAGCTGTGATGATCCACAGCTCTGCACAGCACAAATGATCACTTTCTGTGGATGCCGACACTGTGACTTGTCTCCCATCAAGCACATCTGTAATGTAATTGGTTGGCAATTGCATAGGGAGGTGCCTGAAGTGGATCTTGTATATATGTATAAGCGGATCTGCTATACTTACATGCCCACCAACTTTTTGCTGAAATCTTTGTTTGTTCTTGGTTTTTCTGCCCACTAGAAGGCTGCATAGATGGATCTTGTAGACGATCTAGTTTAGATTAAAAATAGAGTCACCTATCATCATAACATACATTCCAATAAAGACACATTAAAAACAATTAACTAATCATAATTAAACAAATGTTTCAAGGGGGTGGATGCAAAAGAAGATGAGTCAACATGGGAGTGCCTCCTCTAATCCTTGAGGGTTTACAGTCCCCACATGAATTGTCAGCCAGCTAGCTCTATAAAAGAATATGACTCCACATGTTAACTCTATCAATTTCTATATTACAATTTCATCACTACCACTTTCTCCTCTATCTCATTATTGTTTTTTGGTGCTGTTATTAACTACTTGCAGACTACAGAAAGTCATAAAAACATCTGGCTGGACTGCAGCTGCTTCTAGAAGGATGGTTTTTAGAATGTTCACATAGAGTTATTGGCTGCATGGGGATTGTGCACCTATAAGAGTGAGGAACAGGCTGCCAACAGTGAATTAGAGCTATGTATATTGTCCAGGATGCCATAAAAGCACTTCATGCTCCAACCTTAGCAATCATGTGCTTGAAAGTGGCTAAGGCTGGTTTCACACTGCAGTTTTTCCCTGATCAGGTTCGATCAGGTTTGTGTGCCAAAACCAGGATAAAAAATAGGGAGGGGGTCAGAGGCGCAATAGTGCCCTATCACTAGTGACACTTATGTGTAATGGTGGTGCTATGAAGCTGCTCACCTGGTCCGGTTGTGAACCCCACAACTGGTTTGAAGGCGTTTTTGGAAACAATGTTCCAGCTGCTGCAGGACCTCCACCGACCACTGGATAGTGGTATGAATCCAAGAAATGATGGGAGTGCTGGTGTGCCACGGTCCGCGCTGCTGTAGTATTGGATAAACTCACCAAAGAGCCAAATATATTTTCATCCTTTTATTCCTCCTCTCTCCTACGCGTTTCAGCGCCACACCCGGCGCCTTCCTCAGGGATATCACTGAGGAAGGCGCCGGGTGTGGTGCTGAAACGCGTAGAGAGAGGAGGAATAAAAGGATGAAAATACATTTGGCTCTTTGGTGAGTTTATCCAATACTACAGCAGCGCGGACCGTGGCACACCAGCACTCCCATCATTTCTTAAAACCAGGAGAGGAACCAGGAGAGGAACTTGCAGAGAAAAACTCTAATTGCAAGGTTGACACCTGTTCTGAGTTTTGGAGACACTCCTGGTTTGACACACAAACCTGATCGAACCTGATCAGGGAAAAAACGGCAGTGTGAAACAAGCCTTAGGGTGGCTTCACACCATGCTAAGGTCCGATCTGGGACTGTCCGGTGTAAACCAGACAGCCCCGGACCTGATTTTGACCCCATAGTTTCCTATGGGGCTGGATGGAGCTGGATGGCAGCTCTCTGCCATCCGGTTTCCCTATCTCTGGAAGAATCCAGGAGAATTCAGATTTTTCTCACCGGAGACAAAAACTTGCTTGCAACGTTTTTCTGTCTGGGGATAAAAATCTCCCCAAATTGCCATATCCCGGATTCTCCCGGATATCCCCGGATCCTCCTGGATCTGGTGCAATCCAGCTCTCCCTAACATGGGACGATATGGGGCCGGATTGTCCCGGTACGGGAGGATCCGGGAACCAGACACCTGCGGCTGCACACCACTGTTGTTTCAGGACTGCAGCTAGCTCCCTGCGGTCCTGATTAATTAGCAGCTGCAGCTGCGTCCGGCTGCACACCGAACTGGAGGGCATATTTGCCCTCCGGTTCTGTGTGCTGATCCGGTCCGGGGCTGTCAGGTTCCTCCCTGACAGCCCCGGATCGGACCTTACCGTGGTGTGAAGCCACCCTTAGCAAACCCAAATCAGCTCTACTTTGCAGGCAAGAAGCTGAATTTGCTGTTTTATGCCACGTGCACACATTGAATATTTGGTGAGTTTTTATCTCCGTGTATACAAGCCAAAACCAGCAGTAGACAATCAGAGGAAAAGTATAATAGAAAGACATCAGCACTTCTGGATTTTTTACATCATTTTTTCCAACTATTGATTTTCAGGATCCAGACAGCTAGTGTGAGAGCAACCAATCACAGATGCTGGCAGAAAGCATGGGGGAGCAGTCTGACTGCAACCAATCACAGTCGCTGACATAGAGGGTGGGCAGAGGAAGCAGGGGAATATTCATAAGGTTTAATGAGCAGACCCAGAAGCAGTGTGTCAGCAGCACGGAAACTCGATAAGCTTAATTGTTCTGCTTTAATCCCCATTTTGCTTTCTTTTGCAGCCCCCTAGCCCTTTATCTGAGTGGCCAAGCCCAAACAGTAACACAGACTTCCCTTAGAAGTCTGTGTTCGGGTCAATGCTTGGACACTAAGTGTCCGGTATGGACCCCAAACTTTACAGTTCGGGTTCGCTCATCACTAATTAAGAATATTTTTATAAAAAAATGAAAAAAAAAAAACACCAGCATTTTTTCTGTACATTTTTTCGCTATATCAATGAAAAATAAATAAATACAAATATAAAAATTATAGGAATAACAGAATGAGGAAATTAAATTACCCAAGCTCCTAAACTCCATGTATGGAATAAAAGTTCCTGGTCATGGACATGGTTAAATACCTGGTCCTTAACTGATTAAGTGTACATATTCTAAAGCTTTACAGTATTTTTACATATTATATTTTTGCCTTGTATTTCCCCAATTTTTGTTTTCCCCATACATTTTTGCAGCAAAAAATGCCACATTTTACTGTCTCCATAAAGTGAATGAGATTTCTGAAATTTCATGCAGATGTTGCTTATTGTTTTCTTGCAGATTTGAAGCAATTTCAAATGTGCATCTTGTTGAATTTTTTAAAAGTTTTTGGAGGGTTTTTCACCCATTGTAAACATACAAAAAATGCATGAATAATAATAATGCAATAATATTATTTATTCATTTATATAGCACTATTAATTCCATTGCACTTTAAAAACATTTGCAACACTGTCCCCTTTGTGGCTCACAATCTAAACAGTCTAATATCAACTTTAAAAGAAAATGGCGCACATAGGGTATACCTGTTTTGCAAAATAATTAAATTGCAGGGTGATACTGCTCACGTTATGTGGTTGTGAGAGTCACAACCACTAAGAACGCTCGTAGTGCCAACTTTATGTCCTGGCTGTAACAGTCTGCTGCAGTCTCCCATGAGGTAAATCCACAATAAAATCCAGGAGAAAGAAATGGGACTGTGATTGCGCTCCCGATCGAAAAATAAAATTCTTGTAATAACAGGTCTGGGAACTTGCTCTCAACCTTATGGAGAGAGCGAAGTAGGTGAGGAGATTGTAAGCCACTTCCCTCCTCTCAGATATATGCATATATGCAAATTTGCACTTCACTAAGGAAGTTGAAAGCGATTATGACTTTGAGGAAGCTGCTTAAATGTGGCACGGGAGTTTCTCAACTTCCTTAGTGGAGTGCAAATTTGCATATATGCATATATCTGAGAGGAGGGAAGTGGCTTACAATCTCCTTACCTACTTCGCTGTCTCCATAAGGTTGATAGCAAGTTCCCAGACCTTGTCTTAGCCCACTCACTCAGCCAGATCAGAATATCCCACACACTACACTGATGAGGGGCAGGTACCCCGAAACGCAGCATCTGTAGTTTGGGGTTCTGATCTGGCACAAATTCCTTAGTTATATTAAAAGCTTGTAGGAAAGCGATTATGACTTTGAGGAAGATGCTTAAATGTGGCATGGGAGTTTCTCAACTTCCTTAGTGAATTGTAATAACAGTAAATTTTTGTGATTTTATTTTCTACATGTTTCAGGGAAACTAAGGCCCCTTCTTCAGGAAAAATCACAGATGTACAGATGTGTTTTCGAACAGGAGCGCGGTCACAGTCCCATTTCTTTTTCCTGGATTTTATCGTGAATCTAAACATCCTATCAGTATGTCTTCAAAATTGCTCACAAAATGCACATATTTTATGCAAAGTTTATCCTGTCAAAAGACACGTTTTTGATACAGAAATGTCTGAAGCAAATAATTAATGTTTTAATCTAGTAGTCTATTCTGACACATAAGGTTTTAACAGTAGGGAGTGGTTAGGTACTGCCCCGATATGGGTACACCTTGTCATGATGGGATGGCTTGATGCCTTTTTTTTTAATCAAAAACAGTCTAAATATGGCTGGGGTCACACTTGGCATGAGTTTTTTTAGTGATTTACAAAAACTCATGCGTTTTTACATGCGTTTTTTCATGTAATTATGAGTTTTTCAAGGTGTGTGATGGCTCCCTGCGTTTTTGGCTGCGTTTTTAAATCTGCACCAAAAAATAGTGCATGTACTATTTCTTGGTGCGTTTTGAAAAACACATGCGTTTTTGTAGCAAATGCATGCGTTTTTATAACATGAGCCCCTATGGAAAACGCATGCAAAAACGCATGTACAATTAGTACCATTTAGTGCCATTCAAAAACGCATGCGTTTTCCATAGGAGCCCATGTTAAAAAAACGCATGCTTTTTTTTAACATGGGCTCCTATGGAAAAACGCATGCTTTTTTGGATGGTACTAATTGTACATGCGTTTTTGCATGCGTTTCCTATAGGGCCCCATATTAAAAAACGCATGCGTTCTTTGAAATGCACCAAAAATGCATGGTACTGTCACACATGCGTTTTTGCTATTAGGGCATGCGTTTTTTAACATGGGGGCCTATGGGTGCGTTTTTTACATGCGTTTTTGAAAACGCAGGTCTCCAAAAACGCTTGTAAAAAATGCAACTGTGACCCTAGCCTACCCCTATATTATTTATATTTACTTGCTTTTATTTAACTAATTACAATAGGGCATTTTTTTTTATATAATTTGTATCTCAGGTTTTGTCTATTTAATCCCTTTACCCCCGGGCGATTTCCATTTTCCATTGGCATGCACTCTTTGTATGGATTTGCTTAATTAGTGGAACACCAGAACTCACCCGGTTTTTGCTATTGTTGCTCTGAAAAAACGTTTCCTATCGTGGTCATCAATAGATCAACCTATGGATACACCATTTAATTAGTTTGCTTGGGGCCGCTTCACACTGCGGCATGATCCGGTCCGGTTCTGTCCGGGAGGACCCAGACAGCTGCGGACCGGATCAGCACACAGGACTGGGGGCTATTATGTCAGTGGCTGCAGCTGCGCGCGCTGCACACAGGACCGAGGCATAATAGCTCCCAGTCCTGTGTGCTGATCCGGTCCGCAGCTGTCTGGGCCCTCCCGGACAGAACCGGACCGGATCATGCCACAGTGTGAAGCGGCCCTAAAACAGTTATAGACACTTCATGGAGTTGTTTTTTATTTTTTGTACACACCAGGTGAGTTCTGGAGTTCCACTAATTAAGCAATCCATACAAAGTTTAGCATGCCAAATCTAATTTATTATACGTTATCTCCTACAGATAAAGGCACCAAAATGAAAGAATAACACAGCACCCACAAGCAAAGACCCTGTAAACCATTGAAACCATCAAGGGAAACACCAGCAGAATTTTATTTATAAACAGTTATTGAATTTTAACAAACTGAAGTTTTTATACCAAAAAGTATACAAAAAATTGTATAAGAAAATTATATAAAAAAATTGATTGATTTTAGAATTGATGAAAATAAAATGTACATTTTTTAATTATTGTTTGGTTTTTAAATCCCAATGGGTCATAAAATTACAGTAAGCGCTAGATCTCCCATTTTACATACTAATTATTAACTATTGAAGATTGTACACACACGGAAAGTCTTCTCAGATCTTTAGCAGCTACTCAACTAGGGCTGACTCCAGTGTACAAACATTTATTTTCCATTTTTCGTTTTTCCCTTCCCTTCTTCCAAGACCCATAACTTTTTTTTCTTCCGTTAATAGGCCTTGTTCACACATCCTAGAGCGTTTTTAAGCCCTTAGAAAAACGGATCCATTTTTTTAAGGGTGCCAATAGCGTCCCCTGAGGTCCTGGACGTTTTAGGCAAGTTTTGGGATTAGTCATTTTTTCATTAAAAATGCATATGCATTAACGCATGCATTAACGCGTCCCTATTGTGCCACGTTAATGATGCATTCCATAGTGTCCATGTAAAAACGCATGATTTTTTACAGCACCAAAAGCACTAGCAGCGTTTTTGCCTGCTTGATAAAAAACGCATGCGTTTTTATAACGCACATCAAAATGCGTAACGCAATGCGTTTTGGACTTTGAAAAAAAAATTGTCCAAAATGTTCCCAAAAACAGATTTAAGGCAAAAACGGATGATATGTGTGAACAAGGCCATGCAGCGTGTTTGGGTGCTTTTTTTAACATGGGGCCCTATGGGAAATGCATGTGTTTTTGCATGGCACATATAGGCACCCTGCGTTAACGCATGCGTTTTTGCATGCATTTTTGGTGAAAAAATGACTAAGTCCCAAAAGTTCCAAAAAACGTTCAGAACTTCAGGGGACACTATTGGCACCCTTAGAAAAACGGATCTGTTTTTCTAAGGGCTTAAAAAACGGATTGGTATGTGTGAACAAGGCCTCACACGTTTGTTTTTTGGATATTTTATTCCCCATGTTCACTATATGGCAAAACTAATGTGCCAGTATGATGCCCCAGTGTCTGCTGGAAGTAGGCGCTGCTCTCCTCCTCCCTTTCTGGGGCTACTGCTTGAGCACATGAAATTACGTCTCCAAACCTGTTTCTGCTGGAGAAACTGCAGGGATCATGCTCCTCCCCTCAGCCAATCACCTTCCCTCTGTGTCCTGCCAATCAGGACTGCCCTGCTATGATATAAACTTCTTGTTTCTAGTCAGTCGGGGCCAGGGCAACTTCCCCCAGTGGAGTTGCCATTCCTGGTCTGGTCAGGTTGTTCCTTATTTGGCTTGTTACCTGATTTCTGTGTGTTCCTTCCCACAGATTCCTGCCCTGCCGGCTCCTTGCTGACTGCCGTGATTCCTGGCTGGTTTCCCGGATCTCTTCCCAGCTGTCGCTGTTTCAAGCCTGACTCCGGATTCCTCGTGTGCCCTGCCGGCTCCTTGCTGACCGCCGTGTTCCTGGCTGGTTTCCCGGATCTCTTCCAAGCTGATCGCTGTCCGGCTCCGGATCCCCTGTGTTCCTGGTTCCCCTGTGTTCCTGGTTCCCCGTGTTCCGGTTTCCCGTTTCCGATCCTATTCCCGGTTGCTGTGTTGTTTCCACGTCGCCTTGGGTCGGTTCAACACCCGTGTCCGCTTCATTGGTCCCTCCGAGGTTGGTACCGGCGGTATCCCTGTATAGGGGTCAACCGCTCCGGGCCTCCTTCGGTGGTGTTCCGGTGCTGTGGCCGTGTGGCCCTCCCCTGGGGTGTGTGTGTTGTTAAATAAACCTGTTGACTCTACTGTACTGGTCCGTCTCTCTGTCATCCCGGTATCAGCATCTGCTTTACGCGGTCCAGTGGGTCCACGTGTGGAGTCCGTCAGTAGGACGTGACACCCAGATTAGTACAAGACCATAGATATCAATAATGTATACTTTTACTGTTATTTATGTGGTGAAAAACAAACTCTGAAGTATTTTTAAAAATAAAGAATTGCATTCTTGTCGCTATTTTCCATGACCCATAGCAACCTTATTTTTCAGGATCTGGTGCTTGCCAGCCATACACAGGAAAGTGATCCCTGATAGCATTTGGGTTCACCACAGGACCCTAGGTTATCCAGATACGACATTGAGATCCCGTGATTGTGTGGTGCCCCTATGGCTAGGCGCCACAGGGAGGTATTACACTTTGCAAATTTATGTAGTGCCTCTATAGCTGTGGGTTTAGGGTTTAAGCTATGGAGTCTGAATTTACACACAAAACTAGGCCACCTTAGAGTAAGGGACTGATTATTCAGTAGGTCCAAAATGGCAGGAGCCTAGGTTAGCAGGAGACTTAAGTGACAGTTAGTGAGAGAGTTAGTTCAGTTAGTGCTGGGAAGGCAGTCAATCAGGATGCGCCTGACAGCTCTGTAACCAGAGGGATCACCATCTTCAGGAGGGTGTCCCGGGACAGAAGGGGACAGACCAACACCGGTTGGAGCCGGTTGGAAACATCTGGGGAACACCGGCAACATAGAAGCCGAGGCGGTCAGCGGTTTATCCCTGGCCACAAACCAACGAGCCATGGGCCCTCTGAAACCAGGTAGCCGTAGGCGTCACCAGAAGGTACCTCGCCCCTAAGGCCCAAAGATCGGTCTATGATTACAGGAGTGACAGCCTGGATTCCGATGGCGGGAGAGATAGTGCACTTCTGCTACCCCCGTCCATACTGGTGAAGGAAAACCCGTGCTCCACCGTATGAGACCAGGGGACTGGCGGAAGAGCTCTGCAAGGGTGGTTAAATTGAGAGAGAAGGACAGAATTAGACCCCGAGAAACTATCAGAAAGGAACATCTGGAGACTCCAAAGGGATACCCTGAACCAACAACTAGTACCCATTAAACCAGACTGTACTGTGTTCTCAATAACATCTGTCCATACCAGTAAAGTGGAGTTGAAGTTGAATCGGTCTCTGTCTTTCTTCCCACTGGCGCCTGGAGGGCTTCAGCATCATCAGCAACTCACCGGAGGGGTAAGAACAACAACTCCCCTCATCCTCCCCATCACCGCTGCTCTGAGGTAAAAGCTCCACCTGTGGGGAGCTGGACCACACTGAGCTGCACCCATCATCCCCTCAGCGGCAGGCCTGCAGCGCCGGTATTCAAATTACCGGGATCCACAGGTAGGGTCACGTACTCTTTATTCCTGTAAATATTTCCCCCCATCTAACAAATGACAGCCAGGGCACAGAACCAGGAACCCGACCACTCTGATTCCCAGTTAAATCCCTTGCCCTGGGCTTATCAATTGCGTCACGGGAGCTCAGATCATGATGGGGAATGGAGTGATCCACACCGCGGGGCTTTAGACCGCACTGTCAGTGAATGACAGTGTGATTCAAAGGGCTGACATCACCGATCGGATCTCATTCAATCGATGGTGTTAAGGGCCCATAACACTCTTCAATGTCTCAGCGATCCGACCAACGATCCGACTTCACCTGGATCGCTTGAAGCGACATTCAATGATCGGTGGTGAGGTGTCACACGTACAGATATCGTGAACAATGAAGCAACGATTCGGCGACAAACGATCGATACTTGCGATCGTTTGGTCGCCTACATCCTTCACTTCTGAATAGGCGAAGTCGTAAACGAGATCGTTATCATGGTGTCACACATGACGATGCAGCAGATTGACCGTACGATCAACAACTGATTTATGGTCCGGTTCATAAACAAGCAATCAACGATCAGCCGACTTATCGCTGGTCGTATCGACGTGTCACACGCAAAAACTTTGTTACAACGTCGTTTGAATGTCTGAAATCCCGTCACGTTTCAACGATATTGTTCTCAATATCGTAGCTGTAATGGGCCCTTTAGCTACACACGTCAGCTGATGATATCAGCTGAAATGTGGGGGGAAAGATGTGAGCTCAGCTCCGGAGATCACAACAATGGGAGGGAGCTGACACATGACGTACTGGGTACGTCATGTGTTGTAAAGCGGTTAACGCCCAGTGTGAAAATGCTCTTATGCTCTGCATTTGTACCAACTAATCATCCGGCTTATTTTTTTGTTTTGCTTTTGTCTCTTGTATTCAGTACAAATAGGGTGTGGCCCCCTCTTCATTGAACTGGGCATTTCATTGGTTCCCTTGGCTGTGTGTTCATAATCGGGACCCAGATCACTTTTCACCCTTAGGCCAGAGACACATGATGTGAGACACATGCAAGATACTCGCAAGAGTCTCGCATGACTCACCTGGTATGGCTGATGGCTCTCAGGACAGGAGCATGTCAGCTTCAAAGAAACACAAGTACTGATGCACTCCTATCCAGAGTCTGGGTAAGCGATGTGAGACTCGTGCCTTATTCACATTGTAGTCTGTTCTGACCATAAAGGCTGCTTTACATGTCGCAATATCATTCCGATATTGCACACAACTTCACGGGAGCGCGCACGTTTTTGGCACTTGTCCAAAATCGCATAGGAGATGTTACACAGGGAGATATTGGCAAGCAACGCAACTACGATGTCATACGCCCCTCTTGCACACTTCGCCTGAGCAACTCAGGGAACGACCAATTAACATTGGAGTGAATAGGGGAAGTTGCGCTCCAAATCGTAGTTGCGCTGTCACACAGCACGATCCTGCCAGATCGTCAAGCCAATATTGCACGGTTGAAGAGCATGCACAATTGAAAAACGATATCATAGTTGCATCGTTTTTGAGTTGCGTTGTCCATTTACACGACACAACGCACGAACTATAACAACTGCAACGCCCCTACCACGTGTCTTTTTATCGTAGTTGCGTTGCGATATCGTGACGTGTAATGCGGCCTTAAGGGTACCGTTACAGGTTGCAACATTGCATGCAATTTCACTTGCAATTTGCTGGTTGCAGTGAAATCATGGACACATTGTTCCATTTTGTACACGGCAACAAAATAGAACAATGTGTCCATGATTTCACTGCAACCAGCAAATTGCAAATGCAATGTTGTGACGTGTAAGGTTACCCTAAGATTGTAACATTAAGGAGTGTTAGGTACTGTCCCAATATGGGTACAATTTCTTGTGGTGGGATAGCTTCACTCTTTTTTTATTAAAAATAGTATTTACTAAGTACCCTATGTTAATTAAATGCACTTGCTTTTTATTTATTAATTTACAACAGGGTATATAGTCATTTAATTTTTATCTTAGGTTTTGTCTGTTTAAAGGGAACCGTAACTCAGGAGTATCTTATACCATTCAACTTGTCATCCGCCATAACCAGCAGGACTGGACAGGGACAATAATTTTTTCTGTTTGGTAAATCAGGTGTGATTTTTGACTATGGCTAGGGTCACACTTAAATACAGAATTGCGTTCACCGCATCCAGATCTGGATGCGGTGAACGCAATTGTCTTCTGACATTCAGCAATCCGGGAACCGGCTTGCTGAAGCCGCAATCCGGTAACCGGATTGCTCAGGATGTGTAATCCTAAGTAATCCGGTAGTTACTGTTCTGTGGTTTGTGTAACCTTTTAATTTGATTAATAAATGTTTGCATAATGTCTCTAGGGGGTGCCCACTCCCCCTAGAGACCTTCACCAGCGCTGCCCATAGATCTAATGTATAAGGCTTCAGGACCTCAGACAGCGCACATACTATAGCAATAGCTATAGTATGCGCTCCGCTCTCAGAGGAGCCTGGCACTTTCATTCATAAAACTGTACAGCAGCTGCTCTGTGTGGCTTCCTGCTGTATACTGGGGACTTTATTCAGCCTCCTGCTGAATACTGGGGGCTGTATGCACCCTCATTCTGTATACGGGGGGCTTTGTGCGGCCTTATGGTGTATACTGCAGGGTCAGTGCGGCCTCCAGTTGAATACTGGAAGCTCTGTGCAGCCTTCTGCTGTATACTGGTGGCTCTGTACAACTCCTGCTGTATACTGGGGGCTTTGTGCGGGCTTCTGCTATATTCTGAGGGCTGTGCGCGGCTTCATGATGTGTACTGAGGGCTTTGCATGACCTCCTGCTGTATATAGGGGTTGTGTGCTGGCTCCTGCTGTATACAAGGGGCCGTGTGTGGGCTACTGCTGTAACTGGAGGCTGTGTGCTGGCTCCTGCTGTATACAGGGGACCATGTGTTGGCTCTTGCTGCAACTGGGGGCTGTGTGCTGGCTCCTGCTGTATACAGGGGACCGTGTGTGGGCTCCTGCTGTATACTGGGGCCTGTGGCAGGTTGTAAAAAAATAACAAAGTGGTGTTTTGGTCGGTTTGGGATTTGTGTGGCTGCTGCTTCAATGAGAGTCATATCCCAATGTGCATCATTTTCCAGCGGCCCTTGCTTTTGGCAAGCTTCCCTGAATGTTTCACCGACATGCATAAGCTCTGTTAGGCTAGTGCCACAGTTAGCCCAGAACTTATGTTAACTGGATCCCGTAACTGCAGACGGAAGTGTGCAGTAACGCACACACGTTAACGTCGGGGGCTACCTGTGAACCTGGTCCATGGTAACCCCCTGTTTACCATGGATGCAGTCACACAGGAAGCCCCAGGAACTGCACTTTTGCCGCACAGGAAAACGTTGTCAGCAAAAGCGCAGTTCCTGGGGTTTCCTGTGTGACTGCATCCATGGTAAACAGTGGGTTACCATGGACCAGCGTTCACAGGTAGCCCCCGACGTTAACGGTGTGTGTTACTGCACACTTCCATCTGCAGTTACTGGATCCAGTTAACATAATTGCTTAGCTAAGTGTGGCCCTAGCCTTAAGGCCCTGTCACACACAAAGACGCTCCAGTGATCCCGACAGCGATAACGACCTGCCGGGATTGCTGGAGCGTCGTTACCTAGTTGCTGGGGAGCTGTCAAACAGGCAGATCTCCCCAGCGATCAGGGACTTGGGAGCCACCTCCCAAATCACTGAAGGCAATGTTACCAACATCCTCCTTGCTTAGCGCTGCCTGTAAGCAGGGAGGACGCTGGTAACTATGATAAACAGCAGGTATCCAGGCAGCGCGCGCTGCCTAGATACCTGGTGTTTTATCATAGCTACCAGCATCCTCCCTGCTTACAGGCAGCGCTAAGCAAGGAGGACGCTGGTAACTATGATAAACAAAGGGTATCTAGGCAGAGCGCGCTGCCTAGATACCCGTGTTTACCATGGTTGCCAGCCCTGTGAGGTCACTGATCGCTGGTTTCTCGCTGTCACACGCACGATGCGTGCTGACCAACGGGAGACCAACGATCAAGAAATGACCCAGAGCACTTTGTAACACAGCAGGGGCCTGATCGCTGCTAAGTGTCACACATAACGACATCGCTAGAGTGATCGTTGTAACGTCACAGTTACAACGATCTCTCTAACAACATCCTTGTGTGACTGGGCCTTTATTCTATAAATGTCCTTCATTGCCTATAGCAAACAATCACAAGCTAAACTGTGATTATGGCTAGGGTCACATCTACGTTTTTATTTTTACAACCTGATCCGGTTTTGAGCTTTCAAAAAGCTCAAAACCAGATCAAGAAACGCTCCTCATAGGAGCCAATGCTAAACACCGGATTGCTTCACAAGCAATCTGGTGTCCGTCTCCGGCTCTGCAGCCTGCGTGAAAAATCATGCAGGCTGCAGTTTTCGGAGCGGTTTAAGCAGCCGCACTCCAGTAACCGGATTGCTCAGGATGTGTAATCCTGAGCAATCCGGCTACTACATAGTTTGTTCATCCGATGAGCAAACTGTTCTCTGTCTATAAAAATGATAAATTTAATAAATAAATGATTCCTTGATGTCTCTAGGGGGGCTTAGTTCCCCTAGAGACCGTACGCCCACTCAGGTGGGTTTCTCCTGTAATGTCCACATGCGACGGGCTCCTCATAGCTCCGTGCATGTCCCCTAAACTCACCCCCCGGTATCTATATAGAGGGGTCCCTGCACCCCTCTTGTCTAGTGCTTCCTTTTTGTGACAAAAACTAATTATTACAGTAGAGAATTAAGTTCATAGTTACGTGCTGTCCAGGCAGTTTCAGTTTGAAGCCATAGGCGGGTCTGTGTGGTGCTGCCTCCGCCTGCTAATTACTTATGGCCGCCCCTCCGGCCTTGCTTCTGTGTTGAGAGGGAGGCCGCGTCATGAAAGGGGCGGGGATAAATAGCGTCCTCCCTCTCAACACAGAAGCAAGGCCAGAAGGGGCGGGCATAATTAATTAGCAGGCGGAGGCAGCAGCATACAGCCCCGCCTATGGCTTCAAAATGAAAGTGCCTGGACAGCACGTAACTATGAACTTAATTCTCTACTGTAATAATTAGTTTTTGTCACAAAAAGGAAGCACTAGACAAGAGGAGTGCAGGGACCCCTCTATATAGATACGGGGGGGGGTGAGGTTGGGGGTAATGCACGGAGCTATGAGGAGCCCGTGGCATGCGGACATTACAAGAGAAGCCCACCTGAGTGGGCGTACGGTCTCTAGGGGGACTAAGCCCCCCCTAGAGACATTAATCAATCGTTTATTTATTAAATTTAACATTTTTATAGACGGAGAACAGTTTGCTCATCCCTGCAGCAGGGATGAGCAAACTATGCAGTAGCCGGATTGCTCAGGATTACACATCCTGAGCAATCCGGTTACTGGATTGCGGTATTCTGCACACATTTTTCCAAAAAAATGTGTGTAAAGGCAATTGCGTTCACTGCATCAGGATCTGGATGCGAAGAACGCAATTGCCTGCCCAAATGTGACCCTAGCCTATATGCCTTGAGCCACCTGATAAATATCAAGGCTAAATGTGAAAACAGGCCAGGCAGTGTCTATTAGTTCACACATACAAACAATAAATAAACCTGTTTTTTGGCAAATGACTCTGAAGCGTGAGGTTAAAACTCCCTCTCAAAACAGTCTATGATGTTCCCTGAGTCAAATGAGGTGGCTGTGCAAAATTTCATAATTATAAATGCAATAGTGCACATTTCTTTAGTGGACATACACACAGCTTTATATATTAGACTAGTAAAAGGCCCGATGCTATCGCATCGGGAGTGCGGTGACATGGAGATGGGGGCGGGCTGTTTGGCACTGGGGGCAGCAGCTGTGACTTCACCCTGTGCTGTCTGTCCCGTGCGTGGTGGTTTTTGGTCGTCGTGTCTGCCCCCCTCCTCTGTGCGTTGTCTAATGTGGCGGCAGAGGATGGTGGCATGAGGAACTGGCGCAGATCCTTGTTCAGTCTGGGGCAGGGTGAGTGAGGTGAGGGAGTTGAGTGCGGTGAGCCGGCTGCAGGCTAAGTGGGGTGAGTTAGAAACAAATGAGTCCTGCACACAGAGAACAAGTCTGTAAGAACATGTTCACACCGCCAACATATTTGGAGACAAAAAGCTAAATGCGACCAAAAACAACAGTACACTGCAGTAAAAGTATTTAAATGCAAGTGCAGTATAAAAAAGTGTAACAAATACAGGGTACTTAGTCTATCCGTTTTTTTGCGCAAAAAAAGTTATATCAAGCCACGTCACTAACTTCAAAGTGTACCCATCTCTGACGCGGTCCTAACTGTTGTATTAAAAAACCTGACTAGTGTGTATACTTACCAGTGAGCAGGAGCCAGCAAGACCTGTGTCTGAGATGGACTGAAGGCGACGGGGCTCTATGTGTGCAGGGCCCAGAGAGGGGCGGAGACTCCATCTCTTGCAAAGCAAGAGGCAACTTAATTAGAAACAAATGAGTCCTGCACACAGAGAACAAGTCTGTAAGAACATGTTTACACCGCCAACATATTTGGAGACAAAAAGCTAAATGCGACCAAAAACAACAGTACACTGCAGTAAAAGTATTTAAATGCAAGTGCAGTATAAAAAAGTGTAACAAATACAGGGTACTTAGTCTATCCGTTTTTTTGCGCAAAAAAAGTTATATCAAGCCACGTCACTAACTTCAAAGTGTACCCATCTCTGACGCGGTCCTAACTGTTGTATTAAAAAACCTGACTAGTGTGTATACTTACCAGTGAGCAGGAGCCAGCAAGACCTGTGTCTGAGATGGACTGAAGGCGACGGGGCTCTATGTGTGCAGGGCCCAGAGAGGGGCGGAGACTCCATCTCTTGCAAAGCAAGAGGCAACTTAATTAGAAACAAATGAGTCCTGCACACAGAGAACAAGTCTGTAAGAACATGTTCACACCGCCAACATATTTGGAGACAAAAAGCTAAATGCGACCAAAAACAACAGTACACTGCAGTAAAAGTATTTAAATGCAAGTGCAGTATAAAAAAGTGTAACAAATACAGGGTACTTAGTCTATCCGTTTTTTTGCGCAAAAAAAGTTAGATCAAGCCACGTCACTAACTTCAAAGTGTACCCATCTCTGACGCGGTCCTAACTGTTGTATTAAAAAACCTGACTAGTGTGTATACTTACCAGTGAGCAGGAGCCAGCAAGACCTGTGTCTGAGATGGACTGAAGGCGACGGGGCTCTATGTGTGCAGGGCCCAGAGAGGGGCGGAGACTCCATCTCTTGCAAAGCAAGAGGCAACTTAATTAGAAACAAATGAGTCCTGCACACAGAGAACAAGTCTGTAAGAACATGTTCACACCGCCAACATATTTGGAGACAAAAAGCTAAATGCGACCAAAAACAACAGTACACTGCAGTAAAAGTATTTAAATGCAAGTGCAGTATAAAAAAGTGTAACAAATACAGGGTACTTAGTCCATCCGTTTTTTTGCGCAAAAAAAGTTATATCAAGCCACGTCACTAACTTCAAAGTGTACCCATCTCTGACGCGGTCCTAACTGTTGTATTAAAAAACCTGACTAGTGTGTATACTTACCAGTGAGCAGGAGCCAGCAAGACCTGTGTCTGAGATGGACTGAAGGCGACGGGGCTCTATGTGTGCAGGGCCCAGAGAGGGGCGGAGACTCCATCTCTTGCAAAGCAAGAGGCAACTTAATTAGAAACAAATGAGTCCTGCACACAGAGAACAAGTCTGTAAGAACATGTTCACACCGCCAACATATTTGGAGACAAAAAGCTAAATGCGACCAAAAACAACAGTACACTGCAGTAAAAGTATTTAAATGCAAGTGCAGTATAAAAAAGTGTAACAAATACAGGGTACTTAGTCTATCCGTTTTTTTGCGCAAAAAAAGTTATATCAAGCCACGTCACTAACTTCAAAGTGTACCCATCTCTGACGCGGTCCTAACTGTTGTATTAAAAAACCTGACTAGTGTGTATACTTACCAGTGAGCAGGAGCCAGCAAGACCTGTGTCTGAGATGGACTGAAGGCGACGGGGCTCTATGTGTGCAGGGCCCAGAGAGGGGCGGAGACTCCATCTCTTGCAAAGCAAGAGGCAACTTAATTAGAAACAAATGAGTCCTGCACACAGAGAACAAGTCTGTAAGAACATGTTCACACCGCCAACATATTTGGAGACAAAAAGCTAAATGCGACCAAAAACAACAGTACACTGCAGTAAAAGTATTTAAATGCAAGTGCAGTATAAAAAAGTGTAACAAATACAGGGTACTTAGTCTATCCGTTTTTTTGCGCAAAAAAAGTTATATCAAGCCACGTCACTAACTTCAAAGTGTACCCATCTCTGACGCGGTCCTAACTGTTGTATTAAAAAACCTGACTAGTGTGTATACTTACCAGTGAGCAGGAGCCAGCAAGACCTGTGTCTGAGATGGACTGAAGGCGACGGGGCTCTATGTGTGCAGGGCCCAGAGAGGGGCGGAGACTCCATCTCTTGCAAAGCAAGAGGCAACTTAATTAGAAACAAATGAGTCCTGCACACAGAGAACAAGTCTGTAAGAACATGTTCACACCGCCAACATATTTGGAGACAAAAAGCTAAATGCGACCAAAAACAACAGTACACTGCAGTAAAAGTATTTAAATGCAAGTGCAGTATAAAAAAGTGTAACAAATACAGGGTACTTAGTCTATCCGTTTTTTTGCGCAAAAAAAGTTATATCAAGCCACGTCACTAACTTCAAAGTGTACCCATCTCTGACGCGGTCCTAACTGTTGTATTAAAAAACCTGACTAGTGTGTATACTTACCAGTGAGCAGGAGCCAGCAAGACCTGTGTCTGAGATGGACTGAAGGCGACGGGGCTCTATGTGTGCAGGGCCCAGAGAGGGGCGGAGACTCCATCTCTTGCAAAGCAAGAGGCAACTTAATTAGAAACAAATGAGTCCTGCACACAGAGAACAAGTCTGTAAGAACATGTTCACACCGCCAACATATTTGGAGACAAAAAGCCCCTCTCTGGGCCCTGCACACATAGAGCCCCGTCGCCTTCAGTCCATCTCAGACACAGGTCTTGCTGGCTCCTGCTCACTGGTAAGTATACACACTAGTCAGGTTTTTTAATACAACAGTTAGGACCGCGTCAGAGATGGGTACACTTTGAAGTTAGTGACGTGGCTTGATATAACTTTTTTTGCGCAAAAAAACGGATAGACTAAGTACCCTGTATTTGTTACACTTTTTTATACTGCACTTGCATTTAAATACTTTTACTGCAGTGTACTGTTGTTTTTGGTCGCATTTAGCTTTTTGTCTCCAAATATGTTGGCGGTGTGAACATGTTCTTACAGACTTGTTCTCTGTGTGCAGGACTCATTTGTTTCTAATTAAGTTGCTTCTTGCTTTGCAAGAGATGGAGTCTCCGCCCCTCTCTGGGCCCTGCACACATAGAGCCCCGTCGCCTTCAGTCCATCTCAGACACAGGTCTTGCTGGCTCCTGCTCACTGGTAAGTATACACACTAGTCAGGTTTTTTAATACAACAGTTAGGACCGCGTCAGAGATGGGTACACTTTGAAGTTAGTGACGTGGCTTGATATAACTTTTTTTGCGCAAAAAAACGGATAGACTAAGTACCCTGTATTTGTTACACTTTTTTATACTGCACTTGCATTTAAATACTTTTACTGCAGTGTACTGTTGTTTTTGGTCGCATTTAGCTTTTTGTCTAAGTGGGGTGAGTGCGGGCTGAGTGGAGTGAGTGCAGGCTGAGCAGGTAGGGTGAGTGAGTAGAGGGTGTGTGCGTGCAGGTTGAGTGAGTGTGGAGTAACCGTGGTGTAGGCTGAATGAGCGCGGGGCTGGGTGAGTGCTGTTATTCACCATCTTACCAGTTGAGCATGAAAAGGTATGAAGCACTGAGGACTGGAGGATTGTAATATGCTTTAGAGCAATTAGAGTAATAGACCTCAGCTGGTGCAGAACCTCATAATATACCTGAGCTGCTGCAGATCCTTATAATACACCAGATCGGCTGCAGAAGGTCATAATAGACTTCAGCTGCAGCAGAACTTCACAATACACCTAATCTTCTGCAAAACCTCATAATAGACCTCAGCTGCTGCAGAAGCTCATAATATACTTCAGGCGCTGCATAACCTCATAATAGAGTTCAGCTGCTGCAGAACTTCATAATATAGCAGAGCTGCAGCAGGGCCTGATAATACACCTCAGCTGCTGCAGAACCTCATAATACACTTCTGCTGGTGCAGAATGTAATAATATAGCTGAGGTGCTGGAGAACCTCATCTGCAGCTGAACGTCATAATAGACCTAATCTGCTGCAGAACCTCGTAATACAGCTGAGGTGGTGCAGAACGTCATTATACAACAGAGCTGAGCTGGAGGATGTTGCAGGGAGCGGGTGAGCGGGAGGATGGGGGAGCGGGTGAGCTGCTGAGCAGCGGGTGAGCGGCGGCCGGTGGTTGGGGTGTGGGTTGTTGGCGGCAGTGTTTTAGCGCTTCCGGGCAGTATCAGCAGCGGCTCATGATGGCGCATGCGCGCCATCGCTCGCAGCGTGATACCGGCACAGTGGCCGGAAGCCAAAAACCTGATGATTATGTATAGAGATCAATTCCACAGCACTTTACATACATCAGTAATACCATTCCCATTGGGGCTCACAAACTAAGTTGCCTATGGCATTGTTCACACACATGCGTTTTTTTGACCATCTCTGCGCTTTTGGGCTGTTAAAAAAAACGCAGGTGCGTTAACGCAGGGTACATTTGAGTGTAGCTGCGTTTTTCAGCTCCATTTGCGTTTTTTACCCCTAGTCCAAAAAACGCTGCATGCAGCGTTTTTGGGTGCTGTAAAAAAACGCATGTGCGTTTTTCCAAAAACGCATGCGTTTTTTTAACATGGGGCCCTATGGGAAACGCATGCAAAAACGCATGGTACATTAGTACCTTTAGTGCCATTCAAAAACGCATGCGTTTCCCATAGGGGCCCATGTTAAAAAAAACGCATGCGTTTTTGAAAAAACGCACATGCGTTTTAATAACATGGGGGCCCTTTGGGAAACACATGCATTTTTAAAAGGCACATTTATGCACCCTGCGTTAACGCTTGCGTTTTTGCCTGCGTTTTTGGTGAAAAAATGACTAAGTCCAAAAATGTGGCAAATCCTTTCAGACACACAAGGGACATTTTTTAGCACTCTTAAAAAAACGCAAGTGCTTTTAAGAGTGCTAAAAAAAACGCAAATTGTGTGTGAACATAGCCACCCAGTATGTCTTTAGATTGTGGGAGGAAAGCAGAGTGCCTGGAGGAAACCCACGCAAACACAGGGAGAACATACAAACTCCTTGCATATGTTGTATTTGGTCGGATTTGAACCCAGGACCACAGTGCTGCAAGACTGCAATACTAACCACTGAGCCACCATGCCACTTCTCCTGTTATTTGGAATGTGAAATATGTACAGCACACAGATGATACACTGATTCTATCCATGTGTTGTACATGTGTTTCATGGACCCATAGACTTTTATTGGCCCTTGTCTTCCATGCTGTGGGAAAAAAATGGACATGTTTTTATGTGGTTCACACATGCAATACATGCAAAATCATGTACATGTGAAGATCCCCATATGAACTAATAATGGGTATGTGTGGTATCCATGAAAAAATGGATCCCACTCTTACCAGAAACACAAACATTTGAAATGGGCATTAAGGGGACCTGACATGAGAGTCATGCTGTCTGAACCACAGGTGGCATGAATCATACATTGACTGTGTTATTGCAGTTCTGTGTGCATGGCCCAGTTCACATCTGCCTATGCCCTGCCATTGGCTGCATTTGCATTTCCATTGGGTTTTTACTGAAAAACACAATTCATATGCATCTTAAAATGCACCCATTGATTTAAATAAAAAAACGCAATGCAAAACGCATGTCATTTTCAGAAAACGCAAAACGCATGTGTGGCGCCCCACTGGTCAGTGCGCCACAGTAGGAGTACTGCACCCATGACTGAGTGTGCAGTATTTCTGTCATTGGGGAGTGTAGTGTCAACCTGAGGCTTTTATCCTGCATCCACACACTCTAGAGCAGGGAACTACAGGGTTAAATCCTCGGCTGAAAGACCCAGTCTTGGTGGAAGGAGTTTCAGATTAGAGCAGTGTGAGTGAGGGAAGCAGAGAGGCAGTACGTCTGTGGAGAGAAACAGAGAAGGACCCTTCAGGGGACACCTCAGGGAGGACGCACAGGCGGAGCGGCGACCCAGACAGAGAGAGGAGACCTGCTACAGTTCGAGGGAATCCTGGTCCACAACGGAGAACCGGCTCTGAGTTGCGGTGCAGGTCTTTATGCCTGAGCCGTCAACACCGGCAGGTCGTGGGACTAATAGCCCAGACTCCCCCGTCCAGAAAATGTAGCCCCACCAAGAGCACCAAACAGGGTTGAGCCCCTTAGAGAGAAGAAGGGTACCTCATAGCACCCAAAGGGCCTGGTAGACAAGCAGGCTGTGCAGGACAGCGCAAGGAAGTAGGGAGGTGCAAGTGTGGCGCCCCGAAAAGAGTGCGTCACAGGAAGGTATTGCATCCCTGACTAAAGATGTAATATCTTCCATCTCAGTGATGAAATGGTTAAACCCAGAGCTCCATACACCGCCCAACACACTAGAGGTTGAGGGCCAATCAGGTCCTGGTGGGAGGAGTGAAAGGTGTAGTGTGGGGGAAAGTTAGTAATGTAGGAGAGGAGTAGTGGTAGGAGAGGGAGAATAAGAAGGAGCAGGGATCTGCATAGTTCCGTGCAGCCCTCAAGAAGTAACTTATCGGCAGGGCACCATTAAGGTGTGACCCAGACCGGAACACAGGCAACTAAGTAGCGGGCTAAAACCTACCCGTGCCCAACCTCACCGGACACCGGTTCCGAGGCAAACAGACGTCCACCGCTGTTTCGCAAACTGGAGTGATGGAGCAGCTTTTTAGGAGCGCCTCACTACAGCCCTGAATCAGCCGTCTTGCCAGCGGGTTACCCACCATAGGGAAACAGGCCCCTATACAGCCGGCGGGACGCCCCAGTAAGGAATCCTAAAGAAGTCTTCCCCGTACCTCGAACTGGCGCACTAAGGCGACAACGGCAACCAGAATAGAACGGTTAGATAAAGGAGGGACACCGTGGAGCTCTGGACTAAGACCACTCATCGTTGAGATCACCCGGTCCGGTACCTAAAGACTGTATACCGTGTACCACACCAATCGTTACAGTAAAGACCCGTTACAAAGGAATCTGGTGTCTGTGCCTTTCTTCAGAACTGTTATTAACCCTGCTCAGCAAACTACCTGAGCTGCCGTATTCCATCCAGTGCAGCTCCTGGCCCCGGGGACTCCTGCTCATCCTGTAGGGAGCATCCCATCTAGCTGCCGCACATCCCCCGGAGGCCCAAGCAGCGCCAGTGCATTCACCGGACTCCCACAGGTGGCATCACGACAATCAAGAAACATCCCCATCCTTTAATCCCCTTTTTATCTGACCACCGGGACCCACAGCTTCAGGCGCGGAACCGTGACAAGTGCTGCATTGCCTGAGACGTGAGAATCCGGCAACGGTGAGTCACAAGGAAGAGAACGGGACAGTGAAAGAAAGCAGAAGGTACTCTCTGGGAGCCTCAAAGAGACGTTATTCTCTTCAGTGACAACCCGGCCAGCTACCCGCTAAAGAACTGTGTAACTGTGAACCTGATCCATAAGTCTCCAGTGTCTTGATTCTGCCTTCATCTCATCACTGCCCCGGGGACTCAGCTCCACCTGCAGGGAGCTGCACCATCCAAGCTGCAATACCATCGTCCCCGGAGGAAAACACAGTCCAAAATGTTGCATGCCATGTTTTCTGAAAATGACATGTGTTTTGCATTGAAATCAATGGGTGTGTTTTAGGATGCATTTCAACTGCGTTTCTCAGTAAAAAAGCAATGGAAACACAAACGCAGCCAAATGCAGGGCAAACACAGACGTGAAAAGGCCTTACTACTTCAATATCAATACACAATGGTATTTCAGAGAAACCATACTTTAAAGGCTGGCTGAGGTCTACATGTCTGAAATAACTAGCTTTAGGGTGCTTTCACATCTGCGTTTTTCGTAATTCGCGGCAGATGCGGTGAAAAAACCGCATCTGCCGCGTTTACCGCATAACCGTTCCACTTGCGGCGCGGTTGCGGTTTTTTCTATGCAATGTATAGGGGGACTTGCGGCAGATGCGGCAAGTGCGGTTTTGCACTTGCGGCAGGTGCGGCCGCGAAAAAAACCGCGGCTTACTGCGGTTTTTTTCACGGCCGCACCTGCCGTAAGTGCAAAACCGCACTTGCCGCATCTGCCGCAAGTCCCCCTATACATTGCATAGAAAAAACCGCAACTGCGCCGCAAGTGGAACGGTTATGCGGTAAACGCGGCAGATGCGGTTTTTTCACCGCATCTGCCGCGAATTACGAAAAACGCAGATGTGAAAGCACCCTTAGATGGGCCCCTGGCAGATTCTCCCTGCCCCGCTCTCCTAGTTTCACTGCTATCTCCCTATACACAAGGATAGGGAGAGACCTGTCAACATGGGAGTAGATCAGAGAGAAACTATTGTCAACCAACCAGGGTTGCCAACTGTTCACAAATTCCAGGACAGTCTGTAAAAGTAGGTAATTTATTTTGCCCTGAGAGTTAAAAAAAATGTAAGGTGCCCGTGATTTTTTTTGTATCTTAAGAAACTTGATTATAACAGATAACAGATTATTTTGACTGTAATTATCAACAGTTAGGGTACCGTCACTCGGTGCGATGGCACCGGAGATGTCAGCGGCAACTGGCGGGAGCGCGCGCGCTTTTGGTGCCCCGCCAGCGTCGCCACCCCCTGTTTACATGGGGAGACACCTCCGGTGATACACCGGCGATCTGTGTCTCAAAACCCCAGTGGCGATGCAGTACAATGGGAGCCTATGGCTCCCATCGCCTGTCAGGTCGCCGTCGGCCTTTTACAGGGGGCGATGTGTACACAAGTGTACTGACATCACCCCATCCTGGAAATTACGCAAATCGCATCATTATTGCCCAGCCAGTGCTGTGCACAGCAGGAAGGGAGCCTGAATAGAATATGAATAAAAGATCACGCCCATAAGGGCTAATTATAATGCCTAATGAGTGAGTATTAAATCGTTTTTATGCACTTTCACAGGATGCTTTTAGGAGACAAAAGGAGTGTGAGATTAGTGATAGGATGGTGCAGGGACATGTTTTGGTAGCTTAGGAGGTATTCTGGAGGTGACAGGATCCCTTTAACCGTTTACAGTGAATGTAGCTGATGTATTTATAACAGAATTATGGATTATAGACATATGTCACTTTTAATTATAATTATTTTTTTTATGATTTTACAATGTGTCTTAATGAGTTTTTGATAAGCTGCCCATAAAAACAAAAATGTCAAGTTGGCAACCCTGGGACCGGCTTTCCGTTAGTCACCCAAGATACTTGTCCCTTGGCTTGCTTCAAAGTATGTTTTTCCAGAAAGGCTGCATTGTTCCAGAGTAAAACTATAAATGATAGAGGTTTCAGTGTAAGGGCATGTGCCCATGTTAAGTATTTGGCGCAGAAATTCCTGCATCTCTTGCCAGAAAACCCACATTTTTGGTACTTTTTAAAGGGAACCTGACCCCTAAAAATCAGTCCGCAGGCGATTTATACTTGTCCCTGCACCTCCAAGAATGCATTGTAGGCATTACCTTCCTTTCTACAGCTTCTCAGTACTTGAGAAGTCACACAGGGCATTCCCTGTGGCTTCTCAGCACAGATCAATTATTCACACCCAGATGGGCATGCTAATGTATTGTGAGCTCCCTCGCCCCCCTCCAAGGGGCAGTATAGGCTGTATGACGCAAATCGCGCCATAACCATGTCATAGGACTTCGCGCTGCGCGAGTTTTCACTACGGCAGCTAGTCTGGGATTAGTCCTGATGTAGATATGAAGCAATTTGCGTCATACAGTCTATATCGCCCATGGAGGGAGGCGAGGGAGCTCACATTACATTAGCACGCGCATCTGGGCGTGAATAATTGATCTGCAGGCTGTGCTGAGAAGCCACAGGGAACACCCTGTGTGACTTCTCAAGCACTGAGAAGCCGCAGAAAGCAAGGTAATAAAAGCACTTTTAGATACTTTACAAATACCCTTTTTTTACACAAATGGATGCCTGCAGTGCATTCCTGGAGGTTCAGGGACAGGTATAAATGGTCTGGCGGCTGATTTTTAGGGGTCAGGTTCCCTTTAATGCATTTCTTATGCAGATGTGGCGCCCCGCAACGAGTGCGTCACAAGGGAGTATTGCAGCCGCAATATTCTCTAGACAAAGCAGTGAAATAGTTAACTCAGAGATCCAACCCAACATACAACACCTAGAACAGGGGACCAATCATAGGTCCTGGTGGGTGGAGTGTTAGGGTAGTGAAGAGAACAAGTCGAGAAGTAGTCTAGAACCTGACAAGAGCAGACTAGAACTTGGAGTGGAGCGGGGGCTCCGCACCCCGTGCGGGCCCCTGGGCCGTCACCGGTCGGGTGTCAGCACCTGAGGCCTTAACTACCGGGAATGGGCATATCTACACGGGTTCCCAAAAGACTCCCGTGCCCACAACTTACAGCCGGTTCACTGGTACCGAAGCTGGCAGCAGTTCACCTCTGTCACGCGAACCAGCCCCGTGGAGGAGCAGCTTTATAGGAGCACCCCACCACCAGCCAGTTTCCAGTCGTCTAACCAGCGGTGTACCCACCGAGGGACCCAAGGCTCCCCAAAGAATCCAGAACGTACATCATGGATAGGGCATTGAAGCAGCCTCCCCGTACCCGACCTGGTATTCCTGGGCGACGCTGGCAAGAGAAACTAAGGAGGTAGAGGGGAGGTACACTGCGGATCTCTGAGGAGCACTATCACTGCTGAGTCCACCCGGTCTTCTACTCAACCACTGTAAGCCATGTACTGCCTGCTGGTTACAGTAAAGAACCGTTGCAGAGACTATCTGTGTCCGTGTCTCCTTATGAACTGTCCGTCATGAACTTAAGGTAACCGCAGCTGCCGCACAACATCTTGAGCAGCTCCAGCCCCCGGGGATCACCGCTCAGCCTGTGGGGAGCGTAACATCTTGCTGCTGTCCATCACCCCGGGAGGTTCCGCAGCGTCGGTAGCCCTTACCGAATCTACTCATAGGTGGCGTCACGAAGAAAACAAATTAAAACCCCTTTTTAATCTGTTCCCGTAAGACGACCTCAATTTTGATCTGCACTACACCGGGCCCCACTACCGGCAGGCGCGGTCCACCCGTGACAAGGAAGGAGAAGAATCGCCTGTCTAAACCGGGAGTAACCCTGGCCCCTGGTGTGCGTCAGAAAATGGCGTCACGAACAGGATACGAGCAGGCCCGTTACCAACGGGTATGTTGTGCTTAAACTGGACTTTATTGTCTACAATTGGACTTTGTTCGTCCCTAAAAGAACTTTCCCGCCTTTACACCATTGGGTCAAGATGGCGCCCAAGATGGCGTTCCCGCCACAAGAAGCCGCCACGTGAAGCCCAGGAGTGAGTCAACCCCCCCCCTCACTGTGGGAGGGCTAAGGACGAAAGGCGCCAAACTCTTTGTCCGCCCTGATTGCTCGAATCAACCATGGGGGCGGACCCCAAAGACTTTTCCACGATTGGACTACAAAAGCCCAGAGGAGATGGGAGTGTCATACCTAGACACACCGACAGAGAGAGAAGACATCTTCACCAGCTCAACCAGAACGTCTTACCGGTTGATCGGGTGTGGTTTCCCTCCAAAGAAGAATGGCCAGCATGAGACTCCAAGACCTGATGCGGGAGGTCGAGGCGGAGGCCAGAGCAGCCATAAGCCAACCGGGTCCGGATCCTGCCCTTACCATAGACGGCAGCCCCGACTTCTGGCTAGAGGCTCTACAAGACCTCCGGGTGCGGTTACTAGAGACAGTGGAATGGACGATTCGCAGCTGGAGCGCGACCCTAGGCAGACGACTACACCATGCGATGCAGCAGAGCCGACCGGGTGCAGCTTCTCCAAGCCCAGACGACGTCACCAGCTTCTCGACCGCCTCACCCTCGCCTACCACCTGTCCTGCTCCGTCACCTGAGCCAATAGACTGTGTCATTCCGGTGGAGGCCGCAACTCGACCCGTTCCAGCGACCAACATCGCAACCGATTCCGTTCTTGAGCCGGAGCTCATAACACGCTCCATGGAAGAACTCGATCTCTACCAGGTTCCACCTGCGGAACCCGCGACTAGTTTCCACACTACCGAGACTGTCGCTTGTTTCTCCCTAGAACCGGAGGCCTCCTCTGCAACCACAGAGGCCTACCTGGTAACCGGGATTGAAACACCTTTACCTGCGGAAACAGATGAAGAGGCAGGCAGCCTGGAAGCCCTGCAGGACGTCCCTACGGAAGGATCCGCAGCACCACCGCCCCGTTGTACAACGGAACAAGCTTTAATATCTCTCATCATCGAGCAGCCTGATGTGATCATCGAGGAAGAGGTCGGAGAGGATGACGACGAGACCCACAGCACCGCTGAGGATTTCGACACCGGGTTCGCTTGGGGAGACAACAAAGAACTTCCTTCCGGGCACACAGCTCGGGTACACTGGTCGGGTGCACTGCCGACACCTTCCCCTGTGCCGTTCCACCGGGTTCCGATACAGACAGCCCGCCAAGTTCAAGCTTCCCGCCAAACCACCAGCTCCATTACTCATCTTTACACCCCGAGCCGTAACGACGGAGATATACGCCAGAGACGACGAGAGGAGTGGCAAGCCCGAGAACGCGCCAACATGGAGGCCCGTGCCGAGGCTCGCCGCCAGCCGCCGCTGCCTGATGAACTCCGCCGTGAAGGTAGAATTTCCACCTTTAACTTAAATACCGGGTGGGGTTCGCTTGGGAGGTGGGTTTGAATGAGGAGGTGTTTGTGGGGCGCCGGGACGTTGAGTCAAACTTGCCAAGAGGACATCCCGATCGCGACCTATACCGGGGCGATATTATCACCTATGAGCGCTATGCTTGTGCAGATGGGTGGTTTGCTATCCGGGTACGCCATCACCCTCAGAGCCAGTGACTTTAAAAACTTGAACTTTCATCAATGACTCTGTTTACCGTTAGTCACTGACTGTGTGATCTCGCGGCTACAGCCTGGACTCTAGTTAAAGTACAGTCGACCGCCCGCCGGGTCCGCACAAAGTGATTACCTGTTTCTTTGCTTATAACATCAAAGCATTTCTTTACCTGTTTTTCTACTTTAATAAAAGTGTGTCATATATGTATAAAAATGTAAAAACCTCTGTAATGTGAGTAGTTTGACGCTTGGGGACAAGCTGATTTAACCAAGGGGGAGTGTGGCGCCCCGCAACGAGTGCGTCACAAGGGAGTATTGCAGCCGCAATATTCTCTAGACAAAGCAGTGAAATAGTTAACTCAGAGATCCAACCCAACATACAACACCTAGAACAGGGGACCAATCATAGGTCCTGGTGGGTGGAGTGTTAGGGTAGTGAAGAGAACAAGTCGAGAAGTAGTCTAGAACCTGACAAGAGCAGACTAGAACTTGGAGTGGAGCGGGGGCTCCGCACCCCGTGCGGGCCCCTGGGCCGTCACCGGTCGGGTGTCAGCACCTGAGGCCTTAACTACCGGGAATGGGCATATCTACACGGGTTCCCAAAAGACTCCCGTGCCCACAACTTACAGCCGGTTCACTGGTACCGAAGCTGGCAGCAGTTCACCTCTGTCACGCGAACCAGCCCCGTGGAGGAGCAGCTTTATAGGAGCACCCCACCACCAGCCAGTTTCCAGTCGTCTAACCAGCGGTGTACCCACCGAGGGACCCAAGGCTCCCCAAAGAATCCAGAACGTACATCATGGATAGGGCATTGAAGCAGCCTCCCCGTACCCGACCTGGTATTCCTGGGCGACGCTGGCAAGAGAAACTAAGGAGGTAGAGGGGAGGTACACTGCGGATCTCTGAGGAGCACTATCACTGCTGAGTCCACCCGGTCTTCTACTCAACCACTGTAAGCCATGTACTGCCTGCTGGTTACAGTAAAGAACCGTTGCAGAGACTATCTGTGTCCGTGTCTCCTTATGAACTGTCCGTCATGAACTTAAGGTAACCGCAGCTGCCGCACAACATCTTGAGCAGCTCCAGCCCCCGGGGATCACCGCTCAGCCTGTGGGGAGCGTAACATCTTGCTGCTGTCCATCACCCCGGGAGGTTCCGCAGCGTCGGTAGCCCTTACCGAATCTACTCATAGGTGGCGTCACGAAGAAAACAAATTAAAACCCCTTTTTAATCTGTTCCCGTAAGACGACCTCAATTTTGATCTGCACTACACCGGGCCCCACTACCGGCAGGCGCGGTCCACCCGTGACAAGGAAGGAGAAGAATCGCCTGTCTAAACCGGGAGTAACCCTGGCCCCTGGTGTGCGTCACAGATTTTTCCTACTCATTAGTATGGCCTTATTCACACATATCAGCTTTTTTTGGCATTCTCTGCATTTTTTAGCTGTTGAAAAAAACGCACATGCGTTAACGCATGGTGCACTTAAGTGTAGCTGCGTTTTTTAACAACACGCGTTTTTTTTCACTATTCCAAAAAACACTGCATGCAGCGTTTTTTGGGTGCTGTAAAAAACGCATGGGTTGTTGAAGAAACACATGCGTTTGTTTAACATGGGGCCCTATGGGAAAAGCATGCGTTAACGCATGCCACATATAGGCACCTGCGTTAACGCATATGCATTTTTAATGAAAAAATGACTAAGTCCAAAAACGTCTCAAAAACATTCAGAACCACAGGGGACACTATTTGGCACCCTTAGAAAAACTGATCAGTTTTTCAAAGGGCTAAAAAAAATGCATTGATGTGTGTGATCAAGGCCAATACCAGCTCCGTTACATCCAGAAGCAGAAGTGATTGAAAATACAACCCCTCACTGTAGCTTCCGGGACATGCTGAAAGCCACGGGAAACCTTTGGTTGTAAAAAGCGATGACATCGCTGACTTCACTGGAGTTCATAGCCGTGGCCTCCCTGCTGCGGTCAGTGAACTCACTGCCAGATTGACGGATGTCAGGACATGGCAGCACAGCAGTCCAGCAATCCGGCAGCAGTTCAACTGAGTTTACAGCTGTATGTTCTCATGGTGTCTTCAAACCTCAACCCAATCCAACACTTGTGGGAAGGCTTGAAGAAAAAGCTGTATACATACTCAAATGAGTTGACCAGTATAACCCAACATTGGAAACTTGTAGAAGAAACCTGAGATCAGATTGTGGTTCAGACATGCTTGCATCTCATTGAGAGCATATCCAGAACAATTCAGATAATGTTGAAAGCCAAAAGTGGATTTACAATACACTAACAAAATACAAATTTGTATTTATATTTTTATGAACAAAACAGTAACAATGTAATGACATGCCAAGAATGTCAATAACTAATCATATATTAAAGAATTGCAAGTCAAAGGCCGGCTTCACACCACGGTTTTTCCCTGATCAGGTTCGATCAGGTTTCTGTATCAAAACCAGGAGTGTCTCCAAAACCCAGAACAGGTGTCAATCTTTCAATGGCTAGGGTCACATTTCCGTTTTTTTTTGTAAAATCCTGATCCGGTTTTGAGCTTTCAAAAAGCTCAAAACCGGACCAGGAAACGCTCCTCATAGGAGCCTATGCAAAACACCCGATGGCTTCACAAGCCATCCGGTGGCCGGATCCGGCACTGCTGCCTGCGTTTAAAATCATGCAGGCAGCAGTTTTCGCAGCGTTTCCAGGGACCGCACTGCGGTCACCGGATGGCTCAGGATGTGTAATCCTGAGCCATCCGGTAACTGCAGAGTTTGCGTTTCCCGGCTCAGCAAACCTAGTAAAGAGTTAAATAGCTGACCTAAATGACTGTTAGAGGTCTGTAGGGGGGCTTAGACCCCCTACAGACCGGCCGCCCACTTCTATATTGTTCTTCAACAATTTCTTACTGTGCACGGGCGAGGAGCCCGTGCATGTCAGCCAAAGTTGCCCCTACCCCCCCGTATCACTATAGAGGGGTGCATACACCTCTCTATTACAATTATGCTTTAATTATGTGATATACACCAATAAGTGTCACAATCGTCATGTAAGAATATATTTACATGTTCCGGAGGCAGAGTGAAGGGAATTCCATGGGCGGGGCTGTGTGCAGTAGCCTCCGCCCGCTCCTTCTTGATGGCCGCCCCCTCTGGCCGTAATCCAGTCTTGTGAGGGCGGGCACGTCGTTAAAGGGGCGTGGCTAACTAAGTGCCGCTGTTAGCCACGCCCCTTTAACGACGTGCCCGCCCTCACAAGACTGGATTACGGCCAGAGGGGGCGGCCATCAAGAAGGAGCGGGCGGAGGCTACTGCACACAGCCCCGCCCATGGAATTCCCTTCACTCTGCCTCCGGAACATGTAAATATATTCTTACATGACGATTGTGACACTTATTGGTGTATATCACATAATTAAAGCATAATTGTAATAGAGGGGTGTATGCACCCCTCTATAGTGATACGGGGGGGTAGGGGCAACTTTGGCTGACATGCACGGGCTCCTCGCCCGTGCACAGTAAGAAATTGTTGAAGAACAATATAGAAGTGGGCGGCCGGTCTGTAGGGGGGTCTAAGCCCCCCTACAGACCTCTAACAGTCATTTAGGTCAGCTATTTAACTCTTTACTAGGTTTGCTGAGCCGGGAAACGCAAACTCTGCAGTTACCGGATGGCTCAGGATTACACATCCTGAGCCATCCGGTGACCGCAGTCCGGTATTCAGCACACATTTTTGTAAAAAAATGTGTGTGCTCGGCATTGCGTTCACCGCATCCGGATGCGGTGAATGCAATTTATGTTTTCAATGTGGCCCTACCCAATGATAGTTTTTCTCTGCAAGTTCCTCTCCTGGTTTTGGCACACAAACCTGATCGAACCTGATCAGGGAAAAACCGTGGTGTGAAGGGGGCCAAATTTATGTATGAGATTGCCAATATGATTGTGTCATGAGCTCCACATTGCCTATGTTGTTCTAGGTTTGTGGAGACTGTCAGGCTGGGCTGGCTCTGTGCCTCAATAACCTGAATTCAGCTCTCTTAATTAAGAGCCTATTTAAACTACGGTATCTTGCAGCTCTGCTCTGGGTCAATTGTACATTTGCGTTTGGCTGTGGAGGACTTGATCTCTCTGTGTTCTGAACCAGACCCTACTTGACTTTGTTTCTTACCTGGACTTGATCCTCTGCTAGTGACCTGACTTCTCTTTCTGTTTTGTACCTCTGTACTTTGTTTCTGTCTCTCCGGTTTCCTGACTTCGGCTTGAGTTGGATTTTGCTTCTGGTAACCCCTTGTTGTACTGCGCCATTTCCTGGACCTGACCACAGATTGTTTTGACCTCTCTTTACTACCAGTAAGTAGTATAATTGTTATATTTACTTTCCATTTATTTCAGTTAGTTTTCTGCTACTCTGAGACTAGTTATTACTTGTGACCAGCATCACAGATTGTCTATAAAATGAATGTACCTCATGCTCAAACTAGATAGTGAGATATGTAGCCTCAAAGTCAAAAGTACAAATTATTGTTACCCTTTTGCTTGTCAGTGAATATCCGTATGAGTCACATATATACTGGCATGGGGGACATGTACATTAGGATACAGACATATATACTTGGAAGGGTGAAAGGGTGGGGGACATTAGCACATAATTGGAGAGAACATTACCCCCATAATAGTATAAGCAGCAGATCCCACTCATAACAGTGCATCATGACCACATTTTTGCTACAGTTTTTTTTCCTATTTTTCTCCTCTAAAACCTAGGTTCATCTCATGGTTTGGTGCATCTTATAGTCCAAAAATTACAGTATATAAAGTCACATGATATTATAAAGGTATCACAAATGATTACACCTTGATATTCCATGGCATATATAGAAAGTTAGCATCTCAGAGGCCCTGTTATAAGAATTACATTACCTGTACGATACTGCCATCCATGTTGCAGAGGCAATCCCCAAAGTAGGTTCCTTTTGTTATCTGGTTCATTCATATCCAAGAATGGTGCAGTGTAATTTAGCAATATTTTATACATTGCCATCCTCTGGAAATAATCCCAGGGATTGATGACAATTTTGCCAACATGAGTGATGAAATCATTCAGTTTATCAGGCACACGTTCCCACATTGGTGGGTATTGCTCATTGTTACTGGACAATTCAGGACTGGCACTACCTAATGCCAATACTAGCCACAGAAATAATAGCATACTCATCTCATGAAATATGGTCATGGTCAATGAAACATGGACAAAACTGCTAAATACTTCCCCTTATAAAGCCTGGTTAACAGTTATGTGATTTCAGCAAATGTTGCTTTCCCACATAGTATACATTGTAAAACAAACTTTGACATACTGTAACCATCTCATATCAAAATATTTACTTTTTGAAAGAATTATCTAAATGCCCTATTCTCTGTTTGCTGGCATGTTAATGTTTAACTTGACTGAAGGGAAATGTACTACACGTATTTGTCCTAAAAGTACAACTTCTTATCCTTCGTTACAGAAAGCAGATATAATAAATCTATGAAGAACATATTGTGTATTCACACGAAATGGACTTTAACATTGAGTTCAGATTTAACATAGCACTTTATTCAACAGTAAAACTATAGTGATTATAACTTTGAATTGTATGAATTTACAAATTGTAGTGCAAATGGAGCACAGGATAATATTCAGATGCTGAATTCAAACATCTATTGTGAAGAATCTGCACAAATTCTACTGTGTGACATGCCATTACTTTACATACACCTTAGACCTTTCTGGGACACGAAAAAGCATTTACTACTGAGTAAACATTTTAGCTTTAAAATAAATTTATCATTAAGTTGGACTCTTTTTGAGAATTACTTAGGACAATTCAATTATCAAAATCACTAAAGTTCTCCCTGCATTGTCTTCCATCTATCAGCCGAGTATGTTTCCACAACTGTATTCTGTCAGTTGGAAAAGCAGATGGACTATTGTGGACTTTCTCATTTCTGTATCACATGGACTCTGCTAATCTACAATATAATTGTCTAAGGCGTCTTTCGGTCACAGAAATTGCGCGTCAAACAGAGGCCGCTCATTGAGCGCAGACTATGCAAATAGACGCGCAAATTCAAAGTTCGAATTTTGCGCCAATTTGCAGCAGTGCTGTCGCCGGGATACACAGGTCCGGACGACAATGACCGCAGCGCGCGCGAGCCAGGCTGGAGAGCCGCTGACCGGAGCTCAGCCACGGCTACCTGTGGCGCAGAGGTCCGAGGCGAGCTAGCCAGGAGATGACCGGCGTGAGCCGGTCATCTCCTGGCTGCTCGCAGCGGTGGGGCCTTTTGCGGCATTCAAACCGCGTGCCAAGCCGCAGTACTCTTCTGATTGTTTGCTGCGGCGACCAATCAGAAAAGTAACGCGGCTTGGCGTGCGGTTTGAATTCCGCATCTCTGATTGGTCGCTGCGGTCAACCAATCAGAGGAGCGGAAATTAAACCGCGCTCCAACCTGCGCTAACTCCCTGATTGGTCGCTGCGGCTAGAAGAGTACTGCGGCTTGGCGAGCGGTTTGAATGCAAATCCCATCCTTGCAGCCTCCATCCCCTCAGCCTCCACCGTTCTCACAGCCTCCTCCATCCCCTCAGCTTCCCCATCCTCACAGCCTCCTACATCCTCACAGCCAAATCCATCTTCACAGTCTACTCCATCACCTCAGCCTCCCCATCCTCACAGCCTCCTCCATCCTCACTGCCTCCTCAATCCCTCAGCCTCCCCATCCTCACAGCCTCCTCCATCCCCTCAGCCCCTCCATCCTCACAGCCTCCTTATCCCAACAGCTTCCTCCATCCTCACAGCTTCCTCCATCCTCACAGCCTCCCCTTCCTCACAGCCCCCCATCCTCAGAGCCTTCTCCATCCTCACAGCCTCCCCATCCTCACAGCCTCCTCCATTCTCACAGCCTCCCCATCCTCACAGTCTCCTCCAGGCAAACAACGGAATGGAGCGCCGGTGAGTGTCCCCGCAGCGTGCAGCCTCCTCCATCCTCACAGCCTCCTCCATCCTCACAGCCTACTCCATCACCTCAGCCTCCCCATCCTCACAGACTCCTCCATCTCCTCAGCCTCCCCATCCTCATAGCCTCCTCCATCCTCACAGCCTCCTCCATCCTCACAGCCTCCCCATCCTCACAGCCTCCCGATCCTCACAGCCTCTCCATCCTCACAGCTTCCTCCATCCCCTCAGCCTCCTCCATCCCTTCAGCCTCCTCCATCCTCACAGCCTCCCTATCCTCACAGCCTCCTCCAACCTCTCAGCCTCCCGATCCTCACAGCCTCCCCATCCTCACAGCTTCCTCCATCCCTCAGCTCACTCATCCCCCCTCAGCCTCTCATCCATCCTCACAGCCTCCTCTCCCCAAGCTTAGCCTCCTCCATCCTCACAGCCTCCACCTCCTCACAGCCTCCCCTAATCCTCAGCCTCTCCATCCCTCAGCTCTCTCCTCCACACAGCCCTCCATCCCACTCCCCTCTCACAGCCCCCTCCATCCTCACACCTCCTCCTATCCCCAGCTTCCTCATCCCACAGCTCCCTCCTCACAGCTCCATTCACAGCCTCCTCATCCCAGTCCTCCACTCAGCTCCCATCCTCAACCTCTCCATCTCACAGCTCCTCATCCCCAGCCTCCTCCATCCCCTCAGCTCCTCCATCCTCACAGCCTCCTCATCCCACAGCTCTCCATCCTCAAGCCTCCTCCATCCTCACTTCTCCCATCCTCACAGCCTCCTCCATCCCTCAGCACCTCCATCCTCCACAGCCTCCTCCCATCCCCTCACCTCCTCCATCTCACAGTCCTCATCCCACAGCTCCATCCAGTCCTCACAAGCCTCCCCATCCATCACAGTCCTCCCCACCCTCACCACTGCCTCCCATCCTCACAGCCTCCTCCTATCCCCCCCTCCAGCCTCCTTCCCAAGTCCTCATCCTCACAGCTCCTCCATCCTCACACTTCCCTCCATCAGCTCCTCCACAGCTCCATCCTCACAGCCCTCACCATCCCCCATCCTAGCCTCCCTCATCCTCACAGCCTCTCCATCACACTCCCCATCCTCACAGCCTCCTCCATCCTCACAGCCTCCCTTCCTCATACCCTCACCCTCCCTCCCCACCTCACAGCCTCCCAGCCCTCTAGCCTCCCATCCTCACAGCCTCCCTCCATCCTCACAGCCTCCTCCATCCTCACAGCTCCCATCCTCACAGCCTCTCCATCCTCCAGCCCTCCATCCTCACAGCCTCCTCCATCCTCACAGCCCCTCCATTCTCACTGCCTCCTCCATACTCCCTCAGCCTCCTCCACCTCTCATCTACAGCCTCCCCATTCTCACAGCCCCCCCATCCTCACAGCCTCCTCGATCCTCACAAATTCCCCATCCTCACAGCCTCCCCATCCTCACAGCCTCCCCATCCTCACAGACTCCTCCATCCTCACAGCCTCCTCCATCCTCACAGCCCCCTCCATCTCCTCAGCCTCCCCATCCTCACAGCCTCCTCCATCCTCACAGCCTCTTCCATCCTCACAGCCTCCCCATCCTCACAGCCCCCCCATTCTCACAGCCTCCTCCATCTCCTCAGCCTCCCCATCCTCACAGCCTCCTCCATCCTCACAGCCTCCTCCATCTTCACAGCCTCCCCATCCTCACAGCCTCCTCCATTCTCACAACCTCCCCATCCTCACAGACTCCTCCATCCCCTCAGCCTCCTCCATCCTCACAGCCTCCTCCATCTCCTCAGCCTCCCCATCCTCACAGCCTCCCCATCCTTACAGCCTCCCCATCCTCACAGACTCCTCCATTCCCTCAGCCTCCTCCATCCCCTCAGCCTCCTCCATCCCCTCAGCCTTCTCCATCCTCACAGCCTCCTTATCCCCACAGCTTCCTCCATCCTCACAGCCTCCTCCATCCTCACAGCCTCCCCATCCTCACAGCTTCTTACATCCCCTCAGCTTCCTCCATCCTCACAGCCTCCTCCAACCCTTCAGCCTCCCCATCCTCACAGTCTCCTCCATCCCCTCCAGGCAGACGACGGAATGGAGCGTCGGTGAGTGTCCCCCGCAACGTGCAGGCTCCTCACTGCTTCCTCCATCCCCTCAGCCTCCCCATCCTCACAGCCTCCCCATCCTCACAGCCTTTACCAACCTCACAGCCTCCTCCATCTTCACAGCCTCACCATCCTCACAGCCTCCCTATCCTCACAGCCTCCCCATCCTCACAGCCTCCTCCATCCTCACAGCCTCCTCCATCTTCACAGCCTCCGCATTCTCACAGCCTCCCCATCCTCACAGCCTCCTCCATCCCCTCAGCCTCCCCCATCCTCACAGCCTCCTCCAACCCCTCAGCCTCCCCATCCTCACAGCCTCCCCATCCTCACAGCCTCCTCCACCCTCACAGCCTCCCCATCCTCACAGCCTCCCCATCCCCTCAGTCTCCCCATCCTCACAGCCTCCCCATCCTCACAGACTCCTCCATCCTCACAGCCTCCTCCATCCTCACAGCCCCCTCCATCTCCTCAGCCTCCCCATCCTCACAGCCTCCTCCATCCTCACAGCCTCTTCCATCCTCACAGCCTCCCCATCCTCACAGCCCCCCCATTCTCACAGCCTCCTCCATCTCCTCAGCCTCCCCATCCTCACAGCCTCCTCCATCCTCACAGCCTCCTCCATCTTCACAGCCTCCCCATCCTCACAGCCTCCTCCATTCTCACAACCTCCCCATCCTCACAGACTCCTCCATCTCCTCAGCCTCCCCATCCTCACAGCCTCCCCATCCTTACAGCCTCCCCATCCTCACAGACTCCTCCATCCCCTCAGCCTCCTCCATCCCCTCAGCCTCCTCCATCCCCTCAGCCTTCTCCATCCTCACAGCCTCCTTATCCCCACAGCTTCCTCCATCCTCACAGCCTCCTCCATCCTCACAGCCTCCTCCATCCTCACAGCCTCCTCCAACCCTTCAGCCTCCCCATCCTCACAGTCTCCTCCATCCCCTCCAGGCAGACGACGGAATGGAGCGCCGGTGAGTGTCCCCGCAACGTGCAGGCTCCTCACTGCTTCCTCCATCCCCTCAGCCTCCCCATCCTCACAGCCTCCCCATCCTCATATATATATATATATATATATATAACTAGAAAAAGTTCTCTGCAGCACTCAGCTACTACCAATGACGTACAAATGCTAACAAGCTACATTTATATGAGAAAAAAGTTAAAAAACTTACGTTTTTCCAAAAAACTCAAAAATCTTATCTTTTTATTTCTGAAGTTCTTGGTACATACATTGGCCAATGTCTGTTTGCTCATCGACTGCAACAAAGTGACTTCAGGTCCGATGAGTCCTAACGCTGATATCCCTATCCTCCTTGTCCACCCCCCACTTCTCAGTGGGCAGACTCCATCTCGACCCTAGATCACCTGTGGTCAATGAAGGTGCAATTGCAGCATGGAGCCAGCATCTCCATATGATACATATATATATATAAAGTTTTGCAGATATATACTGGGCACTGCTGTGTTACAGGGACCGGTGCTACTTGCACATGTAAGGGTGCGAGTAAAGCAGGTTCATGTGCCCGGGTGCACGCTTATTAGACAGCAATAGCAGTAAATAAGAAAAAAATGCGGCACTCACCGAGCAGGGCTTATTTCTTTTTTATTTCAGAGTCCTCTGTACATAGATTCTCTGCGATGGGGGAGGGAGTGAGGAGACAACAAGGTTCGTAGAAGGGGCAGGTGCTCCGAAACGGAATCCGTCACCTGTGTGTCTCCTCACTCCCTCCCCATCGCAGAGAATCTATGTACAGAGGACTCTGAAATAAAAAAGAAATAAGCCCTGCTCGGTGAGTGCCGCATTTTTTTCTTATTTACTACATATATATATATATAGCTGGGATCAGCAGTATATCACTGCAAGTGACTCAATAATATACACATCGCAGAACAGCCGCAGCTGTCATGCACTCAGATTACACTGACTTTGTTGGATGTTGATATGTGTGTTGTGCTTGCCGTTCTTCAAGAGCTGCATTAGGTATGGATGTGAGGGTCTTGGTCATGACTTACCTCCTGTATTATACTCCAGAGCTGCAATCCCTATTATGCTCAGCTGCTGGTTGAGAGGTTGATGTGATGCTTGGGTGTGACTCACCTAGAGTCCCCTCCCCCTGGATTTAAATAGCTTTCCCCTCCCCTGTCAGATGCCGCTGATAGTTATTTACTCTTGGTCTTTGTGCTGTGCTGGTGTTTTATTGCTGTGCTGAAGTCTTTGCATTGCGTGTAGCTGTGATTCCAGATTCATGGGTGGAGGTAGGGGCCCTCAGCCATATGGCTAATCAGGAGCTCAGGAAAACAGGGTGGAGACTCAGACCTCCTCACCATCAGAGGTGCCTCCAAGAGCAGAGCGAGCCAGGGACCCCCAGTGTAAGGGTCAGATTAGCTCCTCCTGAATCCCCTCGCCCTTCTCACCATTCAGTTACCTGATTATCTCACCTCCTAAGCGTGACAGCAGCCCTATTTACTCAACCTCTGCAAATTCCCTGATTGCCCTGACAATAAGAGGGTGGCAGAGGGCTCTTCATTCTGTCAGTTATGAATTTGGATTACCCCCCCCACTCAAACATTGCTTCTTCGCAGGAAATTCCTGTCCACAACAAACACTGGCAATCAATATTAGAGAACAATGTACTATCACTTAATTTTGACAGAATGTAATCTACAGGGTGGGCCATTTATATGGACACATCATAATAAAAAGGGAATGATTGGTGATATCAACTCCCTGTTTGTGGCACATTCATATATGGGAGGGGGAAAACTTTTTCAGATGGGTGGTGACCATGGCGGCCATCTTGAAGTTGGCCATTTTGGCTCCAACTTTATTTTTTTCAATGGGAAGAGGGTCATGTGACACATCAAACGTATTGAGAATTTCATATGAAAAACAATGCTGTGCTTGGTTTTTTAAGTAACTTTATTCTTTTATGAGTTATTTACAAGTTTGTATTTGTTTATAGCCATTGACATGTCGCAGAGGTTAACACGTAAGGAGCAGTTAGCAATTGTGTTGATGTCTGGTGAATGCAGTACTCCGGTCATTGCAGCAGATTTCAATGCAAATCACCCTACGAGACCACCCATCACCCATGCTACACTTAACAAACTGCTTGCCAAATTTCGTGAAACAGGTTCAGTGTTGGATTTGCCAAAATGTGGACGCAAGAAAACTGCCACTAATGAAGAAACATCAGAGCCAGTCCTAGATTCATTCAGCAAGAGCCCACAGCGTAGCTCTCACTGCATGTTACTGGCGAGTGACATCAGTCAAACACCCCTTCGGTGGATATTAACTACTCACAAATGGCACCCTTACAAAATCCAACTACTGCAGCATCTCAATGAGGATGACCAAGATCAGCACACTGAATTTGCAGAATGGGCAAAACAAAAATTGGAACTGGAACCTCAGTTTACACAGAACATTATGTTCAGTCAGTGATAAGGCAAACTTTTTTTTGAATGCTGAAGTTAACTAGAGATGAGCGATGTTCGACTCGAATAGTTCGCCAATCTCAAATTCGAGTTGTTTTTGGCGCTATTCGAGTCATTCGCCGAATTCGAACAATTTGGTTCAAATTCGGCGAATCTAGAACATGTTCGATTTTGGTTCGAAAATGCGGCAGATGCGGTCAGAAAACCGCATCTGCCGCATTTTCAGCCAAAATAAACATCTAGTAAGTCAAATAAAGTGTTAAAAATAAAAAAATAATGTATGCTCACCTGTCCGCGGTCCACCGACGCCTCCGGCACGGTCCTGTTGCTTATAGGACCTGTGGTGACGTCAGTTCTCGCGGGAACTCCGGTCACATGACCGGAGTTCCGCGAGAACATGACGTCACCACAGGTCCTATAAGCACAGGACCTTGCCGGAAAGCTTAAAATACACATTTTTATGTTTTAGACACTTTCTTTAAGTAAAAGAAAGTGTCCGAAACATAAAAATGTGTATTTTAAGCTTTCCGGCAAGGTCCTGTGCTGATAGGACCTGTGGTGACGTCATGTTCTCGCGGAACTCCGGTCATGTGACCGGAGTTCCCGCGAGAACTGACGTCACCACAGGTCCTATAAGCAACAGGACTGTGCCGGAGGCGTCAGTGGCCTGCAGACAGATGAGCATACATTATTTTTTTATTTTTAACACTTTATGTGACATTATTTCACTTCCAAAATGTATGTATATGCATTGTGGAAGTGAAAAAGCCCCACATTCCTGTAATTTTCGTATTCCGGGATGTTCGACGGTGTTCGTCGAGCATTCGACGAACATTCGTTGAACACCCCGTCGATTCGGCGAATCGAATCGAATACGAACGGCAGGGTGGTGGCTCATCTCTAAAGTTAACAAAGAAAGAAACCGCTATTGATCTGACACTAAGCCACAGTGGACAGATCCCTCGAAGACTGTTGGAACACAAAAATTGATGGTATGGTGTGGAACAAAGCTATGGGGCCATTCTTCATCAATGGAAACCTCAATGCCACTGGATATCTGAAATTGCTACATGATGATGTGTTGCCCTCTTTATGCACTGAAGATGGTACGTTCCCTGAGATTTTCCAAAAAGATGGTACACCACCACAGTATGGGTGTCAGGTCTGAGCATTCCTACATGAACAGTTTCCTGGAAAATAGATTGGTCATCATGGGCCAGTTGAATGGCCACCAAGGTCTCCCGATCTCACCCCTTTAGACTTTTATCTTTGAGGTCATCTGAAGGCAATTGTCTTTGCTGTGAAGATACGAGATGTACAGCATCTGAAACAACGGATACTGGAAGCATGTGCTAGCATTTCTTCTGTGATGTTGCTATTAGTGTGTCAAGAGTGGGAGAAGAGGGTTGCATTGACAATCCAACACAATGGGCAGCACTTTGAACACATTTTATAAGTGGTCATAAACTTGTAAATAGCTCATCAAAGAATAAAGTTACATTAAAACCAAGCACACCATTGTTTTTCTTATGAAATTCTCAATAGGATTGATATGTCACATGACCTCTTCCCATTGAAAAAATAAAGTTGGATCCAAAATGGCCAACTTTAAAATGGCCACCATGGTGACAACCCATCTGAAGAAGTTTTCCCCTCCCATATACTAATTTGCCACAAACAGGAAGTTGATATCACCAACCATTCCCTTTTTATTATGGTGTATCCATATAAATCACCCACCCCATACTTTGATCAACATTTCAAGATTTTTGTGTATGGGGTACACCATGCCACTAGAACAGTGTTTTCCAAAAGAACCTAAGTTTATCAACTAAAGTCTTTATTCTACACAAAATGTGATGATCATAATAAGAGAACAGCAATTACTGTAGCACACAGAAAGATTAAAACTATATTTTGTGAAGGTTACAACAGTCACCAGTTATTAGGATGTGTACAGGCCTTTGCTTTGAATGACTTCAGGACATTTGTGGCCAAAGGACATCACTAGTCTCTCAAACTGCTATGGTGCAATTTTGGTCCACTCTTCTTCCAGTCTCTTCCACAGTTCTGTGACTGTTCTGGGTTTTTTGGCCATAAATTTGTCACCATGGATTTTAAAGAAGTTTTCTATTGGGCTTAGATCAGGACTCTACTCTGGGATGGCCATTTTACTGTTTCAATGTTTTCTGTGTCAAGGAACTGCTTTACCTATTTTGCTTTGTGAAAGGGGTCATTGTCCTGGATGAAAATTGCTGGCTAATTGTGTGTTAAATGCTAGTAAGAAACCATATGTTGTTGAGAAAGGTTCTCATTCACACTTGCATTTGCTCTGCCATGTAGCTGTATGAGAGGTCCAACCCCTGCAGCAGAGTACATTCCCCAAACTATGACACTTCCTCCACCACCTTTGTCTGACTTCTTTACACATTTTGGGTTTACTCTTTCACCAGTTTGTTGACAAACATAATGTTTCCCATCAGATTCAATAAATTAAACTTGCTTTCATCATTAAATTGAACTGAGGACCATTTCTCCTCTGTCCACACAACATGCTCCTCACCAAAGGTGAGTCTAGCCTTTTGATTCTTTCTGCCAATGAGAGGTTTGGTCACTGCAGAGTGGGCTTTCAGTCCAAATGCTCCTAAACATAGTGACACTGAATGACTGTCACAATCTCCACACTGTCATTGTTTACTATGTTACTATTGTGTGAAAGCTGTCAGTCTGTTTTGGTTGTGCTGGGTCTGTGCTATGTTCACTTCCCTTGATTAGTCCTCTATTTAAGCATGCTAGGCTTGCTAGCTCCTCCACTCAGTGTCAATCGTACACTTGCTGCTATCTGTGTAAGTCTGATCCCTCTGTGCTCTGTGCCTGACCCAGCCTTAATTTATTTTCTTACCTGGACTTTGACCCTTTGTCTGTAACTTGACTCCTCTTTTGCCTGCTCCCTGTAAACTGTCTTGTTTTTCTGGCTTTCCTGACCCCAGCTTGTTAATTGGATTTAGTCTCTGACTACCCCTTGCTGTACAGCACCATTTCCAGGACCTGACCTCAGATCGTTTTACCTCCCTTTATTTATCCAGTAAGTAGTATTATAATGTAATCACTATCTGTAATTGTAGTCTTTCTCTCTACTTCTGGGACTAGTTATTATTGTAGTGACTCGCATCACAATGACAAGACAGATCATTGCCTTATTCAGTGCTGAAATGGTGAGCTATTCCAGCTGCATCATTGAAACTATTACCAATTGAGATTTTCTGCATTAAGCTGTCCTCTCTGGCATTTGTCTTTTAAGGGCAACCAGCCTTCTTGGGGGACGTGAAAGAGTTTGTGATGTTGTAAAAAGGCAACGTTCTAGAAATCACAGACTTGGAACAAGCAACTTCTGTTGCTATGGCTGATAGGGTAACTCAGTTGGCCTTCATCTGGACAACATGCTGCCGGAGGGTTTCAGTCACTTTGGAACGGCACACCATTTTTGAGAAGTGAGTGTAAACTGCAAAGTTAGGCTGCCAGTTAAATAGGGTTTGCCAGATAATTAAGGAAATTATCACCAGGTGCCTGATTAACCCCTTCCCGACCTATGACGTTATAGAGACGTCATGGAAGTCAATGCATTCCCAACCTATGACATCTCTATAACGTCATGGCTATTTTGTGGTCCTGTAGCTCCGGTGACCGGCTCAGTGACAAGTCACCAGAGCTGCAGGATCGCAAGGATCTATAATTTAGCCCAGGGGAGTGGATTAGCCCACCTGTGGCTAAAGTCGTTCTGATTGGCAGTTGAAAGTGAAACTGCCGATCAGAGCGAATCAGAGGTATTCACCCCTCCAGATCTGATTGGAGGTCTCCAATCAGATCTGGAGGGGCAGATCGGCAGGTGCCCTCTCCCTCCTCAGCCCCCCTCCCGCTCCAGGGCTCATCAGGGGCCCCCGTGCCTCCCATCCGCCCCCCCTAATCCTTTAATCTATCTGCTGACGGGCTGCACCCGCAGGTGTACCTGCCGGTCAGCCTCATAAGACCCCTTCCTGCTCATCTGCACCCCCCTGTGTCCTGTCCCCCCACCAACCTCCCCTGTGTCCTGCTTCCCCCCAACCTCTCCCGGCAGGCTGCACCCACCAGTACACCCACCAGTCAGCATTATGAGCCCCCTCCCTGCTCATCCCCACCCCCGTCCTGTCACCCCACCCCAGTCCAGTTGCCCCCCCTTCCCGTCCAGTCACCCCACCTGTCCAGTCACCCCCCTCACCTCTCCCGGTGGGCTGCACCTGCCGGTCAGCCTCCTCAGCTCCGTATCTGCCACTCCTCCTCTCCCGGGCTCCTCCTCCTCACCGGCGGATCGTGAGTGGGGTAAGTATGAATGAATGAATGGATGAATGGATGGGTGCATGCGTGGATGCATGGCTGCATGCATGGATGTATGGGTGGATGCTTGGATGCATGGTTGCATGCATGGGTGGATGGATGGGTGCATGGGTGGATGAATGGGTGCATGTGTGGTGCATGCATGGGTGGATGGATGGGTGTATGGATGGGTGCATGCATGGGTGGATGGATGCGTGCATCGATTGATGTGTGCATGGATTGATGTGTGCATGTATGGATGTGTGCATGCATGGATGTGTGCATGCATGGATGTCTCTGCATGCGTAGATGTCTCTGCATGCATGAATGTGTGCATGCATGGATTTGTGCGTGCGTGGATGTCTCTGCATGCATGGATGTCTCTGTGTGCATGGATGTGTGCATACATGGATGGATGTCTGCGTGCATGGATGTGTGCAAGCATGAATGGATGTGTGCGTGGATGTGTGCCTGCTTGGATGTCTGCATGCGTGGATGTGTGCATGCGTGGATGTCTGCGTGCGTGGATGTGTGTGTGCATGCATGTGTGCATGCGTGGATGTGTGAGTGGATGTGTGCATGTTTGGATGTCTCTGCGTGTGTGGATGTGTGCGTGCTGCATGGATGTGTGCATGCGTGAATGGGTGCATGTGTGGATGCGTGCGTGGATGGATGGGTGCATGCGTGGATGGATGGGTGCATGAGTGGATGGATGGATGCATGGGTGGATGGATGGGTGCAACAAGGGATCAAGTGTCCTCTTGTCATAGTCTCTGGGATCATAGTCATGGTGCACTGTATGACAGATCATTGCCATACAGTGCACCATAACGCTGACCCCAGAGACTGTAAGAAGAGGACACTTGATCCCTTGCTGCAATCTCTGGATGTAGCAGAGGCAATCGAGCGTCGTGGGACCTTTGTTGTGGACTACGTTGGAGGCGATCTAGCATCGTGGGACCTTCGTTGTGGACTACATCGGATCTTTATAATAAAGATGGAGTCCGAATTTTGTTTGTGTTTCTTTTTCAAATTAAAAGATTTTTCTCTGTGTGGTGTATTTTTTGACTATTTAACTAGAGATTACTAGTGGCCGGGTCTAACATTGGCCCAACGTTATGAATCTGGGGCTTAGTTTCAGCTGACAATAAAAAAGCTGGCATTAACCCCTTTATTACCCAGTTTGCTACCGCCACCAGGGCAACAGGAAGAGCGTGGGTACAGCGCCAGAAAATGACGCTTCAATGAATGCGCCATTTTCTGGGGCAGCTGCGGGCTGCAATTCACAGTATGGGGGCCCAGAACACTTGGGCCTCTCCATGCTGAGGATTCCAGCCCCCAGCTGCCAAGTTGTACCTGGCTAGGCCAAAAATATGGCGGAGCCCCATGTCATTTTTTTTTCTAGAATTAGTTCTACAAATAAAAAAAAATGGGCTTCGTTGTATTTTTGGTTGCCAGTTAGATACAACGAGGCAGCTAGGGGTTGGTGGCCTCTCCATGCTGAGGATTCCAGCCCCCAGCTGCCAAGTTGTACCTGGCAGGGCCAAAAATATGGCGGAGCCATATGTCATTTTTTTTTTGCTAGAATTAGTTCTAGAAATAAAAAAAAATTGACTTTGCTGTATTTTTGGTTGCCAGCCAGGTACAACGAGGCAGCTGGGGGTTGTGTTGTGAATTCATTGGAGCTCCCTCCGGTGCTTGTTGCTGGTGATGCAGCTGACTGTGTGGGCTTCACAGGTGAGGGTGATTGGCAATCTGGTTCTTGGAAGTGGATCAATCCTTGCCAGTTGTCTTTTGTTCCTGGAGGAGTTCACATCTCTCTGATTTTTTCTGCTCTGTGGAGATCTTTGCAAGATAAGTGAATGGTTTTTTGATATTTTGTGGCACACTTTTGTGTGCTTAAAGCGAACCTGTCACCCCCTCCAGGCATCTAAAGATAACATAGCCACCTTCTGCAGCACTAAGGCTGCATTCTGACAAGGTGTCTATAGCATTTATGCTCCCTTGATTCACTGAAATAAAGACTTATATAAAATCTGTTTCAAACCAGACCCAAGACCGGGAGGCGGGTTTTCAAGTGTCTGTCTCCCTCCTCTGTGGTGTCAGTCATCCCTCTCTGCTCTCTGTGCACCTCCTCCAGGGCCATCTCCCTGCATTACAGAGCTTTGTCAGCTCTGCTACAACATAGAGCTGCTGTTATAGGAGACCCCACAGTAGTAAATCTACCGGTAGCAGGAGGATCCTGAGCAGGCAAAGCACTGCCTGCTACGTAGCAGCCATTGAGCTGTCAGCAGTGCAGCAGAGTTGAGTTTGTGCTTTAGATCAGGGGGTGAGGACGGAGCAATGCTGCTGGGTACAAGAAACTGAAAGTGAAACCTGCTCAGCTCAAGGGCTGCTACGTAGCAGGCACTGCTTTGTCTGCTCAGGGTCCTCCTGCTAGATTTACTACTGTGGGGTCTCCTATACCAGCAGCTCTATGTTGTAGCAGAGCTGACAAAGCTCTGTAATGGAGGGAGATGGCCCTGGAGGCGGTGCACAGAGAGCAGAGAGGGATGACTGACACCACAGAGGAGGGAGACAGACACTTGAAAACCCGCCTCCCGGTCTTGGATCAGGTTTGAAACAGATTTTATATAAGTCTTTATTTCAGTGAATCAAGGGAGCATAAATGCTATAGACACCTTGTCAGAATGCAGCCTTAGTGCTGCAGAAGGTGGCTATGTTATCTTTAGATGCCTGGAGGGGGTGACAGGTTCGCTTTAAGGATCTGCTTTTGTTTTGTTTTGTTCTGAGATGTAGGTTGCTATCCAGTCTGTATATTTGTTTATCTGCTCTCAGATAGGAAGTTTCCTTCCTAGGAATTTTACCATTCACTATTATCTGTTATTTCCAGTTCTGCTGGCATTTGATTTATAGAAGTCTGCAGATATAGTTGTTGCCGAGTCTTAGTGACTCAGGGTAATTTTTGTAATATCTGTGGCTTGTGGTTTTGATAAGTGTTTTATACTGACCGCAATAGTATTCTATCCTGTCTTTCCTATATCGCTAGTTTAGCCTCTTTTGCTAAACCTTAGACTCTGCCTGTGTTTGTTTTCCTTCTCTTGTTCCCCAGTTAATATCTGTGGGGGCTTGCTATTCTTTTGGGGTTCTGCTCTGAGGCAAGATAGCTTTTCCTACATCCATCTTCAGGAGCAGTTAGTTCTCCGGCTGTGCAGAGGTGTCTAGGTCTGGTTAGTTGCTTCCCACGGCTACTTCTAGTTGCGGTGTGTAGCCAGGGATTGCGGTCAGTACAGTTACCAACAACTTCTGCTGGCAGTCTGTAGCTGCCAAGTTGTACCTGGCTGAACCAAAAATAATGCGAAGCCCCACATCATTTTTTTTCTCTAGAATTAGTTCTAGAACTAAAAAAAAATGATTTTGCTGTATTTTTGGTTGCCAGCCAGGTACAATGAGGCAGCTGGGGGTTGCTGGCAGTCTGTAGCTGCCAAGTTGTATCTGACTGGACCAAAAATATGGTGGAGCCCCACGTCATTTTTTTTTCTAAAATCAGTTCAAGAAATAAAAAAAAAAAGGCCTTCCCTGTATTTTTGGTAGCCAGCCAGGTACAACGAGGCAGCTGGGGGCTGGAATCCTCAGCGTGGAGAGACCCAAACATTGTGGGCCCCCCATGCTGCAATTTGCAACCCACAGCCACCCCAGAAAATAGCGCATTCATTGGAGGCGACATTTTCTGGTGCTGTACCCCAACTCTTCCAGTTGCCCTTGTGCTGGTGGCACATGGGTTTTCCATATGCGACATGGTGTCCGCTAACAATTTCAATGGAAAATTAGCTCCAATTGTTAGCGGAAACCATGTTGCATATGGAGAGCCCCTCCCTGTGTGCCTAAACATAGGAACTCCCCCACAAATGACCCCATGTTGAAACTAGACCCCCCAAGGTACTTATCTAGATGCATAGTGAGCACTTTGAACCCCCAGGTGCTTTATAAATTAGTCCGTAAAAAGGAAAAAGAAGATTTTTGTGAAAAAAAAAGTAAGTTTTCATTTTTACAGATCAATTTGTGAAGCATCTAGGGGATCAAAGTGCTCACTATGCCTCTAGGTAAGGTCCCTGGGGGTCTTGTTTACAAAATGGGGTAACTTGTGGGGGAGCTCTAATGTTTAGGCACACAGGGGCTCTAAAAAAAGGTTTCCTCCCCTGAGAACATAAACACCCATTCAAAAATTAATTTTTTTTCGATGTTTCCACAAGAGGAATACAAAGACCTAAATAAGGGGTTCCCACCTCAAAGAAGTCGCCGCCATTTTATCGTGGTGTGCATTCATGTTGCACAGTGGGTCCTTTGTGTATATTATTGAGCCCCTGATTAACCAAGCGTCGGTGTTCGGCATAGGTTAATCACATTAATTCCGGATTGTGACGTCGCCGAATCGACGTCATCCAGATATTACGCTTGCGCTGTGGAACGCAAGCTAACGCTTCGACGACGCCCCAATCCGGAACTAATGTGATTAACCTATGCCGAAAACTGGCGCTTGGTTAATCAGGGGATCAATAATATATAAAAAGGCCCCACTGTGCAACATGAACGCACACCATGATAAAATGGCGGCAACTTCTTTGAGGTGGGAACTCCTTATTGAGGTCTTTGTATTCCTCTTGTGGAAACATTGAAAAAATCAATTTTTGAATGGGTGTTTATGTTCTCAGGTGAGGAAACCTTATTTTGGGGTTCAGCCCTGTTCTAAAACTTTGGCTTGTTTAACTTGGGCTTTACATACTATTTACCCCTATTTGGCTGGGAGAAAATGTATTTGCTAGAGGATTTTATCTGACAAGTGCAGAGGCTTTTTTTTGTATTTGACCAAATGACCACGAGTTAATTATTAATTTTTAGTGTAAGTGCATTATGCATATACATGTCTGAAAACGTATTTTGAGCTTATCCCCCCCCTTTTATGTTACATCCTCATTAACTGATTTTCAATTTGATTCACTAACTGATTCTCAATTTAATTTTCAAAGACTTTACTGAGAGGTCTTCTTGCTATATAAACATCGGCAATTTCTGAACCTATTAGTTCATTCGCTGGTGATAAAGAAAAGAAATACAAGGTATTTTTTCATTTTTTGGGTGGTTCATTTATGGGAGTTTATATACCCCTATATGTTCCATTTAATATCTTGTTTATATCTGTATCTATTGTATAGATCTCCTTTGGACCAAAGTATGACATCTTTGATAGGGTAATCTTCTACAGTTGTGGCCAAAAGTATTGACACCCCTGCAATTCTGTCAGATAATACTCAGTTTCTTCCTGAAAATGATTGCAATCACAAATTCTTTGGTATTGTTATCTTCATTTAATTTGTCTTCAATGAAAAAACACAAAAGAGAATGAAGCAAAAAGCAAAACATTGATCATTTCACACAAAACTCCAAAAATGGGCCAGACAAAAGTATTGGCACCCTCAACCTAATACTTGGTTGCACAACCTTTAGCCAAAATAACTGCGATCAACCGCTTCCGGTAACCATCAATGAGTTTCTTACAATGCTCTGCTGGAATTTTAGACCATTCTTTTTTGGCAAACTGCTCCAGGTCCCTGATATTTCAAGGGTGCTTTCTCCAAACTGCCATTTTTAGATCTCTCCACAAGTGTTCTATGGGATTCAGGTCTGGACTCATTGCTGGCCACCTTAGAAGTCTCCAGTGCTTTCTCTCGAACCATTTTCTAGTGCTTTTTGAAGTGTGTTTTGGGTCATTGTCCTGCTGGAAGACCCATGACCTATGAGGGAGTCCAGCTTTCTCACACTGGGCCCTACATTATGCTGCAAAATTTGTTGGTAGTCTTCAGACTTCATAATGCCATGCACATGGTCAAGCAGTCCAGTGCCAGAGGCAGCAAAGCAACCTTAAAACATCAGGGAACCTCCGCCATGTTTGACTTGAGCTTATATCTCGGGGTACAAGCTTCACAGACACATGGGGGACCCCTTGACTGAATGCAGTGCAGCATACATTCAGTGCTGTACTTAGATTCACATCCATGGTGTGGGGGGTGAAAGGACTTCTTTAATTTAGGCAATAAAGGCTTAAGTCAAAGTTTCTTGACTCCATAAAGGCTGCTTAGCAATACATCATTCTGATCAGTAGTCTGTTTCCTTACTTGGCTCCAAGCACTTCCTTTAGATGATTTTTTTGTGGCTCCCACAAATTTGGACTCCTTTCTAGTCTCTGCCTTGGCTTTTGTTTTTACTTGGCTTCCATGCAGTCTTTTAAGCATAACCCCATTAAAATAACTTTCTATCATGTCACTGAAAGTAGTTCTATTGGAATCTCTGCTGTAAGCAAACTCGTATGAATTATACCCCTCCATGACCTTGGATGTACCCGTACATCCAATATTGCGTTCCTCCCTTTGATTCAAGCTCAATCATGAGCTTGCACTATTTCCTGCACATGTTAGCTGATCTGATCATCTAACATGTGCGGCTAAAAGGACCGATCGCATCAGCATTCCGATTGGCACTGTTAACCCTTTAGATTACTCTGTCAATAACTGACAAAGTGGAAAGCAGCACAAGAAAGCGGTCTGTAGGAGCGCTAAAGGAGGACCAGGAATCTTATTAGGATATATAACTTAACTTTATTCGTCCTCCGTATCCCCCAACGTGTTTCCACGGTAATCCGTCTTCCTCAGGTGGATAGAGGATGAATTATTAACAAAGTTTATATAGGAACATAGTGGCCATGATTAGATCAACCCTCAAACCTCAGTGGGCACCTCCCCTGGTGGTTAAAGAATGTGCCCTACGGCCAATATTGGAGAATAAGAAAGAATTGCACCTATGACCAGGATTTTTTAATTGAGGCCAGGATACTTAAAAAGAGATTTATGGATAAGCGATATCCAAAAAATCTGTTGAAAGATGCTTTTAAGAAAACTGTCAATCTCACACAGGATTTCTGCATAGAAAAAATGGCAGGAAAGAAATCAACACAAGCTGGAAAATTTGAGAACAACAAATGGAGTCTGGTGACTACATATTGTCAGCCCAGGTCCGTCATAAGGAAATTGCTTGAACAACATTGGTTTATCTTGAAAGGTGACCCTGTTTGTTGTCTTCAGTAATTCCTGACAGTCCCAAGATAATATTCCGGAGAAACAGAAGTTTAAAAAATTTGGTTGCACCCAGTAGGGTGGGGCGAAAAGAAACATATTCAGAGGTTAATCATACTGCTACATGGGAGTGCTATGCTTGTAAGGTACCAAAATGCATGTGCTGTGAGGTAATCCAAAATGGAGAAAAACAATTTTGTTCAAATACCGCTAATGAAATCTTCCAGATTAAACATAGGGTTACGTGTCAGTCCACATATATAATTTACGTTTTGGAATGCCCTTGCGGGCTCCAATATGTGGGAAGAACGATACGAACGGCACATGCGCGGCTAAACAAACATCGACAAAACATCTGTTCAGGCTACCAACTTCATAGTGTGTCCCGACATTATGCGGGGAGTCACAGTAAAGATCCAGGAAAGATGAGAATGACTATCATTGATCATATCAGAGAGTCAGGGGAAAATAGATTGAGAAATTTGATCAGAAAAGAAAGTTACTGGATGTTTAAGATGGGTACGTTATATCCTGAAGGACTAAATCTAACTATAGAAAAAGTCTCCAAATAAGAACAGGATTTCTGCAGGAATCAGATTTTTTTAAGTATTTTTATAGAAAGAGTTTCTTATAGAAAGAGATTTTATACATTTTTAAAAATTATTTAGGGTTTTATTAACGTATATATTTATCATATTTTTTATAAATCCATAATTCAAGTTTTAGAATTGTAACTGTATGGTATCTTAGGTAATGAATTCAGTGTAATAATGCAGGGATTGATTATCTGTCTGGATAGGAACATTTTATATCAGGGTTGAAATGGTTAATTGTGGATCTGGGAAGGAAGGGAGAAAAAAAAAAAAATAAGGGTGGGGGAGGTTTGAGGGTTGATCTAATCATGGCCATTATCTTCCTATATAAACTTTGTTAATAATTCATCCTCTAATTACCTGAGGAAGACAGATTACCGTGGAAACGCGTTGTGGGATACGGAGGACGAATAAAGTTAAGTTATATATCCTTAAAAAAAAACTAGTCAGGCTAAAAATATTCATATGGGTACACTCATTGCGCCTCTGATTTCTTTTTTATGATAAATAACTGACAAAGTGACCTAAAGCACCACAGCAGGGGTCGTGCCATTCCACGCCAGCATCGGCGGCCTCGTGACATGATCATTGGGCCTCGGTACATTGACAGCCATGACAGCATAGGGTCAGATTATGACTCTGGATGCTGTCATGACTCACTTCCTGTAAGCGGTGCTACAGCAGCATCGTTTACAGAAAGTGATTATTTCTCCTGTTCATAGGTGTGTGAACAGAAGCAAAAGGATTGAGCAGTGTTGAGGCGATCTAAGGGGGCCAATAAAATAAAGAAAAAGGATACTAAAAAGTTTTCGTAAACATAAAAAAATTAAGAAATACCTAAAAACTCTAATCACCCTCCTTTTGCACCATTGAAAATAAAATTATTAAAGAAAAAAATACACATATTCAATATCGCCACATTAAGAAATGCCCATCAATCAAAATATAAAACAACTAGATGGTGGCCCGATTCTAACGCATCGGAAATTCTAGAATATAGAAATAGAGATTGCATGGGGAAGGCAGTGAGGGCTGAATTGGGAGGAACTTTGAAGACGGAGCGGTGGGGAAAGGATGGCGTGGCAGGGGGAGGATGGAGGACAGAGGAGGTAGTGGCGGGGTGTGGGAGGTTGTAGCAGCACAGACAGGGGGAGGAAGGAGCGGCAGGGGGGGGATGGAGCACAGAGCGTCAAGGGAGAGGAGGACGAAGAGGTGGGGTGGGGGAGGTCGGAGCAGCACAGGCAGGGGGAGGACGGAGGATGCAGTGGCAGAGGGGAGGAGGACAAAGGAAGGAGGAGGAAGTGGTGGGGTGGGGGAGGATGGAGCGGCACAGGCAGGGAGAGGATGGAGCACAGAGCGGCAGGGGGGAGGAGGACAGAGGACAAAGCGGTGGGGTGAGGGAGGATGGAGCACTGTACGGCAGCTCAGTGGTTAGCAGAGTATCCAGGGGCTCAGTGGTTAGCAGAGTATATGGTGGCTCAGTGGTTAGCACTGTGCAGTGGCTCGGTGGTTAGCACTGCGCAGTGGCTCAGTGGTTAGCACTGCGCGATGGCTCAGTGGTTAGAACTGCACGGTGGCTCAGTGGTTAGCACTGCGCGATGGCTCAGTGGTTAGCACTGCGCGGTGGCTCAGTGGTTAGCACTGCACGGTGGCTCAGTGGTTAGCACTGCGCGATGGCTTAGTGGTTAGCACTGCGCGGTGGCTCAGTGGTTAGCACTGCGCGGTGGCTCAGTGGTTAGCACTGCATGGTGGCTCAGTGGTTAGCACTGAGCGATGGCTCAGTGGTTAGCACTGCGCGGTGGCTCAGTGGTTAGCACTGCACGGTGGCTCAGTGGTTAGCACTGCACGATGGCTCAGTGGTTAGCACTGCATGGTGGCTCAGTGGTTAGCACTGCGCGGTGGCTCAGTGGTTAGCACTGCGCGGTGGCTCAGTGGTTAGCACTGCACGGTGGCTCAGTGGTCAGCGCAATGCCGTGGGCAGAGTGGTCAGAGCAGTACTGTGGGCATAGTAGTCACTGCAGTGCCGTGGGCAGAGTGGTCAGCGCAGTGTCGTGGGCAGAGCGATCAGGGCAGTGCCGTGGGCAGAGTGGTGAGCGTAGTGCGGTGGGCAGAGTGGTGAGCGCAGTGCCGTGGGCAGAGTGGTCAGTACAGTGCCGTGGGCAGAGTGGTAAGCACAGTGCCGTGGGCAGAGTGGTGAGCGCAGTGCTGTGGGAAGAGTGGTGAGCGCAGTGCCGTGGGCAAAGTGGTGAGCGCAGTGCCATGGGCAGAGTAGTCAGCGCAGTGTCGTGGGATGCGTGGTCAGCACAGTGCCGTAGGCAGAGTGGTCAGTGCAGTGCCATGGGCAGAGTGGTCAGCGCCGCCACACACACACACATACACACACACAACACACACCTCCATGCACTGTCCACTATACTTACCACCGGCCCTGCGTCTTCCCCGCCGCCTGGATCCTCATGCCTCCGTTCCGCCAACATGTCGCCGCCCCCGGATGGAAACAGACAGAATCTGACGTGCACGGCAAAGTGGTGGTCAGCCACTAGACCATTCAAAGTGAAGAAAAAAAAGGGGGAGCCAGCACAGTCAGAAAATTTTTTTTTTTTAAATAAATTGTGTAAATACACATATTGTTGCCATACAGACACCTTGGAAGCATGGTCTGATATGCATAAGGTTAGTGATTGCTTTATATGGTCCATTTTATATGTATTTTGCTGTTTTAGGACACAACAAAAATTAAAAATTTATAGAATAGGACCACTCCTTGACGTGGAAGAGTGGCTCAAAGGATTATTTAATCTTTTGCGAAATGTCTCATTACTGTGCAGTATGGAAACAATATGTGTATTTACACAATTTATTTTTCAAAATTTTTTCTGACTGTGCTGGCTCCCCCTTTTTCTCTTCACTTTGAATGGTCTAGTGGCTGACCACCACTTTGCGTGCACGTCAGATTCTGTCTGTTTCCATCTGCATTGACGGTAGTAATTTTAGTAACTGTTCACACACACAGTTATCACACTCTGCCCTTAGGCCATGTTTAATTTAGCTTCATTCACCTGAGCCTAACTTTGCTTCAATCCATGAGTGCTGGTGTGACCTGTTGAGGGTTAACTGTGAAATAGCCCAAACATTTGTGGTGTAGGCTGCAGGTGTGGGGGCCTCAGTTGACTTCTATTCACTGACCTAACCAGACACCTTGGAAGCATGGTCTGATATGCATAAGGTGAGTGATTGCTTTATATGGTCCATTTTATATGTATTTTGCTGTTTTAGGACACAACAAAAATTAAAAATTTATAGAATAGGACCACTCTATCTGAGACATTCCTTGACGTGGAAGAGTGGCTCAAAGAATTATTTAATCTTTTGCGAAATGTCTCATTACTGTGCAGTACGGAAACAATATGTGTATTTACACAATTTATTTTTCAAATTTTTTTCTGACTGTGCTGGCTCCCCCTTTTTCTCTTCAGTTTCTATAACGTCCCTGGTAGTAATTGCATTTCTGTATCATACTGCTGTTTTTATGATATGTCAGTACTGATTTAGATTGTTTATTCTTTGTATTATAGTTTTTACCACATTATCGTTCACTATCAAATTCACATCACCTCAGTAATTATAGACTCCAGAAATCCTACAGTTTGTTTCTTGGGGAAGTGAATGAGGGTTAAGCTGTATGCTTGATATCCACAGAACCACATGTGGAAGAAGGCAGAATACCTTAGAAGGACTGTTGTTTAGATAGATAGATAGATAGATAGATAGATAGATAGATAGATAGATAGATAGATAGATATTGAAAAATAGGAGCAGCACTTATTGCTAACAAGTTGGGTGCAAATTCAGTCCAGAGTGGGGTTCAGTCACTCTTACATACAGACTACAAATAAAAAAAGGGACTGCAGGCTGCTGGAAGAAAGTCCATGTGAGTGAAACATTGCAACTTTTGCCTGAAGGCCAAATAAAGGCTGGAAACATCTTGAAGGAGTGCTGCAGTCCCTTTTTTATGTAGATAGATAGATAGATAGATAGATATATAGATAGATAGATAGATAGATAGATAGATAGATAGATAGATAGTATTAGCCTGTTCACCAGCCCCAGATGTGCTGACTAGTATACAGCCTCTTGTGGTACACCGAAGTGTGCTATATACCCTGCCTGCCTGTATACAGCTAAATTAGTCCTCAAAAGGACTGTTGTTTATATGGATTTTGTAACCCAGCACCTACAGTACCTAAAAGGCCCAAAATCTGTCCCTCATTCAGCAGCACCTCTCCCTACACTAGCTGAAAATGTCTAGCAGAGTGACGAGCACAGTGCAGTCATGTCTTATATAGACCTGATGACGCTGTGCGGCCAACCAATCACTGTAATGCTACAACCAACATAGCTGTGGAATTACAGTGTCTGGTAGCCAATTCCTGCACATGGGCTGGCTCTGCAAAGAGCGCCAACATGCAGGGAGGTGGACCCGAGCATGAGCCCAAGCAGCTCGCCGGCACTAGGTGCTCGCGAGCATCGCGAGTCTGTGATGCTCGGGCGAGCACTGAGTATCGACAACATGCTCGCTCATTCCTAATGCTGATATAGTAAGTGTTACTTACTGTGAATTAGAGAGAGAAAAGCATTGAAAGCCATCTAGGCCTGGGAATATGGCCAAAGAATAGCATGTTTTAATAACAACGCAAAATGTACTGAAAACAGTAGATAATGAAAGAAATGTGATGATTTAGTAAGGTTAAATGACACTAAAAGTATGAATCTAATACATGCATGAATATGTATTTAGAATAGATTTGCATAGCCCAATCAGCTTACAGCTATTAGTAACAAATGATTAGTTTTGTTTAATATTTTGTACCAATCAATGAATGATCTTATTCTGGGGTAACCACAATTTTCAGTATAATTTCATTTGTTCTCTTAAGTAAATTCAGAATCTCTTAGCATCTTGAATTTGTGTCAGGTGTCTGTTATTCTCACTGCACGCGTGCATTATCTAATTTGGCTGCAGGTGGACTAAGGTTGATACTCTTGATTGAGGAGTCCACAACAGCATTGCAACATACAGCTTGCCATGCCTGCCAGCACAACCACTGGTCTGTTGTTTAATTGTCATAATCAATCTGTGATGGTTGGTTTTCATGGCCAGTATCGAAGTCATCATCCTTTTCCCTCTCATTGGTTTGTCTGCTGCCTGTGCCAAGTCAATGTCATCCTCCAATTGCATCTGCTCCTCCATCTCATCTGCATCCACATCTTACAGTATGTCAAATAGACATTGAAGGTCCCCAGATGACACAAGGCAGTGCTGAACCGGTGCAAATTGATGTCCTTGCTCTTCTTACATGCTAGTGAGTGTTTTTTTTCTATGATAAATATTTGCAGAATTACATCACTGTTTCCACAAGTCTCCATACTGACAAATTGTCTCATCTCTTCAAAGGGCTTGAAGGACATGCTTTGCCACATTAGAGCTGCTGAATTGGAGTGACACTGTTCTGGCCAGAGCCGACACCTTTCTTAAGTGTGTACATTTGCAAGAAATCTTGAACTATTAAATTCAGGATGTGGGCCATCCATGGAGCATGAGTTACTTTGCCTGACCATAAGCCAGCCAGAGTGTTCCGTCCACTGTTGCTCAAGGCAATTTCAAGTTGCAGTTCACAGGGAGCCAGCTGGCAGGTGAGTTACCTCTTAATGCATAGCAGTAACTCTTCCACCATGTGGCCTTTCTTCCCCAGGATTTCAAATTAAAAAAACTACTAAGGCTGCTTTCACATTACGATTTTGTTAAATCCAATGCTGTCCGATAAAAATCGGACAGTGTTAAAGGGGATTGGGTTATTATTACCCTTATCATGGAGTGGCAATAATTATCCTGTGCAATGTCTCTAACTATTTTGCCATTGCACAATTATCAACATAAAGTCTTTCTGTTGCTTTCAATACCATCTATGAGAAAAACTCATGACACTTTGTTATAATAAAGTATAACAAGTTTATTCCTCAACACAATTAAGCTAAATCACAATATAACACAGTTGCAATATAATAGTAACAATTAAACCCACAGTTTCCTAACTATACAACCCACCCACATTAACTAAGCATAATAAAACCCACCTAACTAATAAACTATCCCTATATATGGATAGATTTATGGAGGGAAATGGTATGATACTTAGCCATGTGTTTGTGGTCCTTCCATGGTGGATCCAAGTAGAAAAAGAGAGAGTCTTGATTTCACCTCCTTTTATAGTAAAGATTTCACATCCACACCCACATGCAACCCACAACTCCGCCCTTCTCAGGTATCATTCTGTGGCAACTATTTCCAATCACCTCTTGTAATATGCAGTAATAATTCCCTGCCTGCGGATGGCGTACTTGTATCAGGGAAGAAAGTCTTGTGTTAAATAAGTTTTAACACTCTTTGATAGACATCCTGGATGTCTATGAAGAACAATGCTTTATCAGTCAAACATCACCATATTGTCTTAGCAATATACATCTCCATAGGTCGGAGACGGGATGTCTACCTGAATAGCAATGGCCAATGCTCCAAACCCACAAAGGTTGTATACATATGTAAATGACATTGCATTTGACAAACAGCGTCTGCATTCAAGCCAGGAGGCTGCAGGGCCAATATCCATTTAGCATGTAGATGCAACCTTTACTCCTAAAACCAAAAAGACATCACACAGAAGAACAATGCTATACATGGTTGAAATATTCAGCTCTCATTAAATCCAATATGGAGTTCAGTGATTCATATTAATTATGCCATCACTTTCCCCTCAACATTCCCCCTTTTGTCGGAAAATACAACAATAAAATGAGTGGAAGTGTGGAATATATTTGCCTACTGAATCCTATCACCAATAACCGTTCAGGATGAAATTAAGTAAAATTTTCCACTTAGGTATCTAGACATCACCCATCGCCATCACCTCTCCCCTGCCGTTCACCGTAATCCAGTGTCTCCATCCATAGATTATACCAAAGTCATCTTTGTGGATCTTCTTGGTCTCTTTTGGTTCAGGAATAAAGTTCTTTAAAAACGGTTCTAATGTTAGACATACACTGACTGATTCAGAATTGGATAATCGGATGGATCAAACTCCATCGACTCAGGTTAATCTAATTTCAACATCAGTCATTAAAGAGTCTGGTCCTAGTCTGTCTAAAAGGAAAGAGATGGGGGGTTCGAGTAAAGGTAAATCTCATCTTAATAATGACTTACCGTATATACTCGTGTATAAGCCGACCCGTGTATAAGCCGACCCCCCTACTTTTGGCCCCAAAAATCTGGAAAAACCTATTGACTCGTGTATAAGCCGAGGGTGGACCCCAGCACAGGTATACAGCCCCCAGCAGTGTGGTATACAGGCCCCCCCCCAGTGGTATACAGGCCCCCAGTGGTAGTATACAGCAACCCCAGTGGTAGTATATAGCAGCCCCAGTGGTAGTATATAGCAGCCCCAGCAGCCCCAGTGGTAGTATATAGCAGCCCCAGCAGCCCCAGTGGTAGTGTATAGCAGCCTTAGCAGCCCCAGTGGTAGTATATAGCAGCCCCAGTGGTAGTATTTAGCAGCCCCAGCAGCCCAAGTGGTAGTATACAGCAGCCCCAGCAGCCCCAGTGGTAGTATACAGCAGCCCCAGTGGTAGTATACAGCAGCACCCAGTGGTAGTATACAGCAGCCCCAGTGGTAGTGTATAGCAGCCCCAGCAGCCCCAGTGGTAGTATATAGCAGCCCCAGCAGCCCCAGTGGTAGTATATAGCAGCCCCAGCAGCCCCAGTGGTAGTGTATAGCAGCCCCAGCAGCCCCAGTGGTAGTATATAGCAGCCCCAGCGGTAGTATACAGCAGCCCCAGTAATCCAGAACCCCCCCAGCCTTGCTCCGGTCACCTGTAAAGCAAAATATACTTATCACTGTCCCGCTGCCGTCCGCGCCCGCCGCTGCCGACATCCCCGATCCTCCATCTTCATGCGTCCTCTTCCGACTTCCTGTGTTCGGCGCCGGCAATGACGTCATTGCCTGCGACGAACACAGGAAACCGGAAGAGGACGCATGAAGATGGAGGATTGGGGATGTCGGCAGCGGCGGGCGCAGACGGCAGCGGGACAGTGATAAGTATATTTTGCTTTCCAGGTGACCGGAGCAAGGCTGGGGGGGCCCTGGATTACTGGGGCTGCTGGGGCTGCTGTGGCTGCTGTATACCGTCACTGACTTGCGTATAAGCGAGGGGGGTACTTTTCAGCCCAATTTTTGGGCTGAAAAACTCGGCTTATACGCGAGTATATACGGTACAGGAGGATTCAGGTTCGGAGGATGATTCACCCGTATCATCTAGTCCTGCGAAACGGAGGGCGAGAGGAGATTCCTCAGATCAGGAATTTTCATTTGATTATACAACAGGGCAGTCTTTAGATAAACAATTTTTTCACAATTTATTTAAAACTTATAATAGATCCCTTAAAGCTGATTTGGAGGATATTAAAACATCTATGGCACATATTGCATCACGATCAGGAATAAAGTTCTCTATTTGTCAGTACACTTCTGATCTTGTCATTGCCAATCTTGAGAAACACGCCTATCCCCAAGTAGTCTTCTTCCCAGCTTGACTGCTTAGACTCTGGAGTTGCTGCACCTTCGTCTCTTGATCGGCCCACAGAGTCTTCCTGTGTTAGCCCCTCTCCCTACCAGATTTTTATTTTTTTTTCCAAGTCTGGTGTGTAGGGACTGTGTCGGGGATCACAATCTGTAGCTGGGCCTCACCAGGTGGTTTCTTGGAGCACCTCCTTCTTGGGATTAGATCAATCAGGGGATGGCATTCTTCTTAGCTGAGGCACGACTTTCAACAGAGACTTCTCCTGCAAGCTTGATTGAAGAATCTATCATTAATGTGGTTCTTCCATGGATAGATAGTTGAATCTCTACTAGGCAGGTCAGAGTTTATTGGGTAGGGGATGATATCAGCATACCTAAGTTGACTGTGAGAAGAACGCAGTCCAACCAACCTTCAATCCATCCCTTATGAACGTTACCGACTCAAGGGTTGAAGTAGCAAATACCTTAGACAATGATGGGGCCTATCCCTACAGAACCTTACTCTTTCCTCATTCATACAAAACAGCAGATGTACAACTTTATTATACAAAAATATACATTTGGCTTGAATGCATATAGAGACTTGACTAAAATAGCCTATTTCTGCTGATCCATAAAACACATGCAGGTCACTAACCCATGTGCGACTGGATTACTCCCATGCATAAATACAAGAAAACCTTCACATGAACACACTCACCTTGGACTGCGAAAACATTACCTGAGTATGTCCATGTGTAGGCAGACCTGAACCTATACCTAAAGTGTCTATATGCACACACGTGAAATATAATTAGGACCAAGCAAAACATTTTCATATAAATGTACAGAAAAAATATTAGATTTGGGGTGAAGGACTGGATCTGTGTTGTGTCCTTATTAACCCCGTCTCAGGCTGCATTTATGTTGTTCAGCCTGACCTTTATGTAGTAAGGCAGTCAGTCCTTTGGTCCTTCTGTGAATCAGTTACAGTCCATCATTTACATGATTAGGAGGACAATGACACAGTGTAATAAATAGGTTTGATAATGAGGTATCTTTGAGGTAATATGTGAACAAACTCTCCCCCCCCACCACCATGACGTTGTGAAGTCTTTCTCTGGAGTCTCAGTCTTTTCCTCATGGTGGAAATCTAGCAAGAGATGTTTTCATTTCTGAGCTGAATCCATGAACAATCTGTAATATCTCAGGAGGGTCTGGGTGACCTAAAATGGGATGTAAAGGGACAAAGCTCTCCTGGGATTTCTCCCGGTGCAGTTAAACATAATATATACAATGTTTCCTTCCTATATTATGCTCCCTGTTGCACCATTCTACAGGGATCCTCCCCGTTATGCTTCTCAGAGGTATCTAGTATTAATTGTCTCCTGCACAAAATTTTAAACAAAATATGTTTTCCGTCCAAGCTAAAAGATCAAAGCCCATAGCATAACACGCCACATTCCTAGGTACATATCTATATATAGTAATTATTAATCATGCCAACAGTTCCCCCTCAACAGACAGCATCGGATCCGATTTAGCCCCCATGTTCTCCAATGGGGAACGGATCGGATCGGATGTGCACTTAATGGCATCCAATTTGCATCCGACCCGATTCTGTACGATTTTTTTCAGGAGCCAAAATCGGAGACTGCTCCGATTTTGGTATCCGATTCAAAAACCCGATGCGATTCGATTAAAATAATATGGGAGTCTATGGGGGATCAGATCGGATAGAAAATCGGATCCGATATCGGATCTGATTTTCTGTATTGAGCATGCTCAATACCCTAGACCACTCCCAAAACCTCCCACAGCCCTCCCCCAGCCATTTAAATCGGATCTGATAAAAAATCAGATCGGATGGCATCCGATGGCATCTGATTTTGAGCATTCAATGCTGTCCAAAAATCGGACAGCATCGGATTTAACAAAATCGTAATGTGAAAGCAGCCTAAACAGTGTTTTGACTTGAATGAGTGAAAATAGTGAGGGTGCTGTGTGGAATCAAGGATGTGCACTATGCTTGTTGGACGTGAGTTTCTGTCAATTGAGCAAGACCCTGACGAGGTGACCAATATCAGCCCCCCTCTATCTGGCACAATTCCCACTCTAAGGTCTGTTATGACTTAGAGTGCTACTGCCAGAGATAGTGTCCCGAACAACTTGGCTCATAGAGCCTGCAACATGGTGCAGGAGGCACAATGCAGTGATTTTAGTGCTCTATCAATAACTGGACACTGATGATCAAGAAGATCAAGAATGCTATTGGAGAGTAGTTCAAGCCAAGACCAGTTTAGGATTTCTTGTAGAGGCCAAATGTCATCAACAGTTTAGAGTGAAAGAAGATAGCACATTGGCAAGTAATATGTTGGGAAAAAAATTGATGGTAAAAATATGTTTGCACAGTTTTCTGATATGGGTTTTGAAGGGGAAACACTTCAAAATCCACATCAAAGAGTGTTCAATGGATTTTTAATGTGGATTTTGAAATTGGTATGCTTTAAAAGACATGTAAAAAAAAGTCAGCGGGAACATTTCTAAAGAATTTGAGGTATTAAAATAATACCATAAGTATCATTAAGTTGCATTTGAAGCCCTCAATGAAAGTGTGATATAATACGAACAGATTTCAAAAGATACAGTTAAGCATAAGACCAAAGACAGTGTATCATTTTGAAATTCTATTTTCTTCTTCTCTTGATATTGTTTTCCTTTTCATTCCCAACAGAAAATATATCTGTGTCAAAAAATATAATCAATACCAAAACATTACTAAATTGAAAAACAGTGATGAAAAGCAGAGAGAAAAACACTGATATAACATCTGTAAAGGAAAGCCTACCTATATATCACAATATTTGACTCAAACGCAAGATTTATAAAATAACATTACTTTTTTTACAGCACTGAAATGGACCACAAATCAATATTTTCATTCATTTGACACAAGATATGAATCAGTTTTTCTATAAATAGCAAGAAGCTAGAAAGTCACTAGAAGACCAACATAATGCTTAGGGGCTTAAGTCCCAAAAGCAATCAGATCATACCTGGACAGTGATAATAAGAATATATGAGCGTATCATTAATTTTGATAACATGTACGACAGATCTATGAAATTGTTTTCATTTATTGCCACTTATGCAGTATTTGACTTATCAAAAGGAATTAAATTTTTTGCAAAAAACATGTTTTTTGTATTTAAAGTCAAGTCCTTCATTATTTCTTGTAAAATATTTTAAATAACAAATAAATAAATTATTGAAAGTTCATAATGATAGCTCTTCTATCCTAAGTTTCCACTATTGAAAAGAAAATCATGGATAAAAGCAAATCATTTGTAGAAGACTTATCCATAGACAAATAAATATATACAAACAATTCATTACTGGTGTCTCAATACTACCAGGGAAAATTGCATCATCCATGAAACACACATGATAACAAAGAAGCAAATAGGATTTTAAAGATGTATTATGTTTCATTAAAGTATATAGAGTAAAGGAAATTACAGATACAAAGAATAAATGATTTTTGCACTACCCCTTTGCCTCAATACACACGGTAGCTAACACGTACACTAGTAAAAGACTGCACAAATCTCATGGTCACCAATGGGACCATAATTAAAGTGCAAGTGCTTTGAACTAAAATTAGCCTCCTATCAGTAAATTCCTAATGTAAAAGGTGTTACACAATATAGGTATAAAGCTATGGGTGAGCCCAAATTCAGGTAATTATAATGCACTCCTGGTAGTGAATTTAACACATACTATATAGCAAAGAAAGGAGAAGGGTGTATCAAAGTGGTGATATTGCTGGTATTACATGTACCCAGTAGTGTGTAGGTGGGGGGTACAGAAGTACAAAATACCAATGTTTCGCGTGTCTGCCTGCCTTCTTCTTCCTGGAGAATAATGAGATGGAAATAACATTTTTTTTGTATTTAAAATCAAGTTCTACATTATTCCTTGCAGAATATATTAAATAATAATTAAATAAATAAAAGAAAGAAAGAAAGCTTATAATTGAAATTCTTCCTTACTAAGTTTTGATTAATGAAAAGAACTCCATGACTAAAGACAAATCATTTGTAGGTGACTATTTGTGGACAAATACATATATTAAAGTGGCCCGATTCATCATGTGTTTTTTTTATTTTATCTTGCCTTATTTGCAAACATTTTTTATGCTACATTTATCAGAATGGAGCAAAAGGTACCCACAGTCAAAATTTTTTTTTTGTTTTAAAAGATTTCTGATTTTTTAGAACAAAATGTTGCCAAAAATTGCTCAAAAATAAAAATTCTGATGCACATCAAATCACACTGGGAAGGGCATGGACTGGAGCACATTCACAGCAAATATTGCAAGCAACATACAAGGTATACACCATTAGAAAGGTAAACCATAGAAGGAAAATTGGGTTTAACCAAAGCTAATAAATGTACCAAAGTGAGTCAAGACAGGTCCCCCAGTCAATGAATATATTTCAAAAAGGTTATAATTTATTAAGGAGAAATATGGGTTCAGCAGGATGAAAACTTTAGTGCAAAAATACAACAAGTTTTAAACAGAGGACCAAAAGTAAGTGTCACAATCTTCACACTGTCCTTGTCTACTTTACTATTGTGTGGAAGCTGTCAGTCTGTTTTGGTAGTGCTGGGTTTGTGCTAAAATCATCTGTGTTCGCTTCCCTTGATTAGTCCTCTACTTAAGCATGCTAGCTCCTCCATCCAGTGTCAATAGTACACTTGCTGCTGCCTGTGTAAGACTGATGTCTCTGTGCCTGACCCTGCCTGACTTTATTCCCTTACCTTGACCTTGACCCTTTGTCTATGACCTGACTACTCAGTTGCCTACTCCCTGTAAAATGTCTTGTCTTTTTGGTTTTCTTGACCCCAGCTAGTGAATTGGATTTCATCTGTGACTACCCCTTGTTGTACTGCACCCTTTCCTGGACCTGACCTCGGATCATTTGACCACCCTTTACTTATCCAGTAAGTAGTATATAATATAATTACTATCTGTAATTGTCGTCTTCTCTCCACTTCTGGTACTAGTTATTACTGTAGATGCTCGTGTAACAGTAAAGTGCTAAAGGGGACAGACAAGGGTCCCAAGTGTCCAAACACCTGTAGAAATAGTCAATGGTAAGATCAATTAACAATAACGAGTAGAGACCAAGAAGTGGATGAGGAAACCTTTAAATGTCAAAAAATAAAAGGTGTTTAATTTTAACTGCATGTGAAAATGTGACGCCCTTGCGGACTGGTCACTACAGTGATGCTGCATCTACTCCACAGGTTTGGTGTCACTGTTCCCAGGTGAAAAGGGTCACCAACCCAAGACACAGAATTGCACACAACACAATCCTGAATCCAGGCTGGGGGTTCGGGTGGACCTTTTATAGAGAAGGCCCCATCTCTTGGCTGGAGGAGTTAACAAAAGAAAGTTAGTGAGAGAGAACAGAGAGGACCGAACGTCGAAGGAGGGTTTCTGGAGTGGACGCAGGACTGAGAGAGTCCTAGGGGACACCGGAGTGGGGTATCTACACGTGTGCTCCAAATCCAGTCCCAAACAAAGAATGTTTTTTTGAGTGGCAGTAGGACGTGATTCACCGGTCACACGCTGTATATGTGCGTAGGAAAAAAAAGGGGGGGAAAGAAGCACGTATGTTTGACTGAGATCAAGAAAATACTGACAAGATATTTTTATGAAAAAATGAACATTCATATTTTATTAGGGTATCCAAAAAGATAAACAAGCAGACAAGAGTTAAAAACAGGTAAAGTACAAATCATGTACTTGAAGCCCACAACACTTAGTGTTATATGCAGCTCTTTCTGTCACATCGCCATTGGACTCGGTGGCTGGTGTTCCTGCCTCGGTCGCTGGGAGGAGCCGGATTCCTTCGGCGGATGGCGCCGGTGATAGGAGGGCCTTGTCCTCATATGGACCTGCTCCTGCGACGTCTGCCTCTGTCACTGAGCGCCGGCGTGTTTCTCCTTTGGGTGGTGTTGGTCGCAGAGGAGCGGGCCCTGCAGAGGTGTCTGTCAGGCGCAGCCTTCGTTCTTCTGTCAGAAGTGGGGTGGGTGGAGCCAGTCGTGCATTACCATCTGGCCTGGTTCTAGGGGAGGTCCGGATGAGATCATCAGGCTGTGAGCTCCAGCCTATGGGAGGTAACCGCACCCTTCAAATACATTGGAGCCTGTCTTGCAGGCCGCCAGATATAGTTTTGGTTTCCCAGTGATATAGTGTGTGTGTAGTTTTGTCTCTGACCTTGGCCTGGATTTCTGACTCTGCTTCTTCCTGTCGATTTTGTACCTCAGCTGCCCTCTAGGTTTTGCCCTTGACCCTTGCCTGGATTTTCGACTCTGCTACTGCCTGACGATTTTGTACCTTCGCTGCCCTCTCGGTTTTGACTCGGACTTCTGACTTCGTTTTTCGGGTCTTGATTTTTCCCCTGGCGACCTTCCTGCTCGGTTGCTCATATAGGCAGCTACCCCCTGGGCTCCGCTGTAATTCCAGATCCCTGTATAGGGGTTAAGGGTCTCGGGGTTTCTCGGGATGCTGCCTTACCAGCAGCTCAGCCTCACAGCGGATTATCGTCCCATTATATCTGGCCATAACATTTTTATATATATAGATACTATATATAAAAGCATTCCCTTACCTTTTTTTTTCTCTCCTTTTTCCAATGGTTCTACCTGGTTTTTTTTTCTTTTCTCTGAGCTGTGTCTGCTGATTGCACCCTCAAAGCACCTGTGTCCAGCTTCTCAGTCCTGTGGAGGAACACTCCCATCATCTCATACCAACATGCTGTACAAGCCACAATCTGGAGTCCTCTTCATGAATGCTGGAGATCAGAAGGCTTCGTTCCCTGGATGTCAGCACCTGGGGGGCTCTGGCTCTGCCTGCCTGGGTGCTAAGGTATTGCCCGCAGATGCGGCCAAAGTCCTGTTACTTATTTCTTTGACTTACCTTAAGAAATCTGTGTGTTTAGAGGCTTATGTAGACAGTGGCTCAGAGGGGAATTTCATAGATCTCCTAGTAGCAAGAAATCTAGGTGTACCACTACTAAGGCTTAATGCCCCCATTAGAACCACTGCAGTTAATGGCACTCCCCTCATCCAGGGTGGAGTGGAATTTGTCACTGAGGAAGTGTCAATGCTGGTGGGGTCTTTACATGCTGAAAATGTGTCATTTTTTGCTATCAGTAATTTATCATTGGCAGTAATCCTGGGCATGCCATAGTTACACAAACATAACTCTGTCATAGACTGGCACTTGGGTGACATTGTGCGCTGTAGCCCAAAGTGTCAGGATAACTGTATCTCGCTATCTGTAAATCAAGTGAAGGTCAAGACTCCTCCCTTTGTACCATATGCCTTTAGAGATTTTGAGGATGTGTTTTCTATTCAGGAATCAGAGAAATTACCCCCTCACAGAAAGTATGATTGCGCCATAGATTTGATACCTGATTCTCGTCTCCCAAAGGGGAAAATATTTAATCTCTCTAGTCCAGAACGTCAGGCCATGAATGATTACATAGCAGACAGTCTGAGAAAGGGGTATATTAGACTGTCCACCTCACCAGTAGGGGCTGGTTTCTTTTTTGTGGGAAAGAAAGATGGTGGCCTCAGACCTTGCATTGATTACCGCGAATTAAACGTGATCACTGTGAAAAACCAGTATCCTCTTCCACTCATCCCTGATCTTTATAATCAGCTGTTTGGAGCCAAATATTTCACCAAACTGGACCTCAGGGGAGCATATAACCTGGTCCGTATAAAGGAAGGCGATGAGTGGAAGACCGCGTTTAACACGTCTCTCGGCCATTTTGAGTATCTTGTAATGCCGTTCGGGTTAAGTAACGCACCCAGCAGTGTTTCAGAATTTTGTCAACGATATTTTTAGAGACATCAGTGGTGTATATGTGGTCGTGTATTTGGACGACATTCTGGTTTTTTCTCCTGGTCTTTGGTCACACGTCCGACATGTCCGTACTGTACTCCAGAGACTCAGAGAGCATTCTTTATTCGCCAAAGTAGAGAAATGTGTCTTCATGGAGGAGGAGATAAATTTTTTGGGGTATATTATATCGGCTAAAGGGTTTCGCATGGATCCTGGCAAAATTAAACCCATTAAGGAAGGGGTACAACCCAAGTCTCTAAAGGCACTGCAGCGATTCTTGGGTTTCGCTAACTATTATCGCAAATTTATTAAAGGGTTTTCAGAGATAGCCAAACCACTCACTGATTTGACACGTAAAGGGGCGGATGTGGTTAATTGGAAGCCTGAAGCAATTTATGCGTTTTCTAAATTAAAGGAATGTTTCTCCTCTGACCCTATATTGGTTCAGCCTGATCTGGACCGCCCCTTCATTGTAGAGGTAGATGCCTCTGAAGCTGGAGTGGGAGCAGTGCTATCACAAGGCACTGCATCCCTCACTCAGCTTCGTCCGTGTGCCTTCTTTTCCCGAAAATTTTCATCAACCGAGATGAATTATGACATAGTTAATCGGGAGTTGTTGGCAATCAAATGGGCCTTCGAGGAATGGCGCCACTTCCTCGAAGGCGCCAAACATAAGATTACCGTAATTACTGACCACAAAAACCTGACCTACTTGGAGTCAGTGAAAAGACTGAATCCTAGACAGGCTAGGTGGGCTTTGTTCTTCTCCAGATTTGATTTCGTTATCACTTTCCGACCGGGTACTAAAAATGTGAGGGCTGATGCCCTGTCTCGAAGTTTTTGCCCCTTACAAGTCGAGGACGTGGAACCGACTCCCATTTTAGCCAAGGGGATTGTTGTCTCGGCTGTGTCTTTGGACCTTCTGGAAGAGATTCGTAGATCTCCAGAACAGGCCCCTGGCACTACTCCTGCCCAGAAACTATTCGTCCCTGCTAAATTCCGCCTCCAAGTCCTTAAGGAATCTCATGATTCCCTCCTCGCAGGGCATCCTGGTATCAATAACACCATCAGACTTGTAACCAGGAGTTTGTGGTGGCCAACCATAGTAAAGGACTGTAAGGAATATGTACTGGCTTGTGAAACTTCTAGGCTTTCTGACGTCGCTGGGGTAGAAAGGTCCGTAGATCACTTAAAGACTATCTGGTCAGAAGTGAATAAAAACTTGAAGGGGGCTCAGACTAGGCAGGCGTCTTCCGCTAATAAACGGCGCTCCAAGGGTCCGGACCTGGGAGTTGGGGACAAAGTTTGGTTGTCTACGAAAAATATCAAGCTCAAAGTGCCGTCTGCCAAACTAGGTCCCAGGTTTATTGGTCCATATGAAATAATTGATGCGATTAACCCTGCCGCCTTTCATCTGAAGCTCCCTCAATCGTTCAAACTACCCAATGTATTCCATAAATCCCTTCTCATATTGTACCGATCTCCGATTCGTCCTGTCCGGTCCCCTCCTCCTCCGGTCTTGGTCGGGGGTGCCGTGGAATACGAAGTTCAATGGATCCTTGATTCCCGTTTAGTGAGAGGATCCGTGCAGTATCTGGTACATTGGAAGGGCTATGGTCCGGAGGAGAGGTCCTGGGTGCCTGCCGGTAGCATCCATGCCAAAGGTTTGATCAGGAAGTTTCATCTTCTTCATCCCAATAAACCGGGTTTTGTGGGTCCGGAGGCCCCTCGTAGAGGGGGCGGTACTGTCACATCGCCATTGGACTCGGTGGCTGGTGTTCCTGCCTCGGTCGCTGGGAGGAGCCGGATTCCTTCGGCGGATGGCGCCGGTGATAGGAGGGCCTTGTCCTCATATGGACCTGCTCCTGCGACGTCTGCCTCTGTCACTGAGCGCCAACGTGTTTCTCCTTTGGGTGGTGTTGTTCGCAGAGGAGCGAGCCCTGCAGAGGTGTCTTGCCTGGATTTTTGACTCTGCTACTGCCTGACGATTTTGTACCTTCGCTGCCCTCTCGGTTTTGACTTGGACTTCTGACTTCGTTTTTCGGGTCTTGATTTTTTCCCCTGGCGACCTTCCTGCTTGGTTGCTCATATAGGCAGCTACCCCCTTGGCTCCGCTGTAATTCCAGATCCCTGTATAGGGGTTAAGGGTCTCGGGGTTTCTCGGGGTGCTGCCTTACCAGCAGCTCAGCCTCACAGCGGATGGTCGTCACACTTTCCAGATGAAAGAAAGACTGTGAATGGTGTCTTGGCAGAGTGACCCTAATCATCTGGGAACAAAACTGGCTGCATTTTGCAGGAGCACAGCACCCGACTGGGTGAACTTAACTGATCGTCAAGTAAAGGTAAAGAACTGCATGAACTATGTTTGTCTCCCTCTTCTTTACCTTTTGACTTTCTTCACCATCAGCACTCTAATAGACTGTTCACACCATCCCTGGGGCCCAGCTCCACCTGTGGGGAGCTTTACCATCCTGGCTGCACTACCATCTGCCCCAGCGGTTACACCTTGCAGCATTGACCATCTCTGACCGAAATCCACAGGTGGCATCACAAACTTTCCCCTATAAATGATCCCCTTTTACTGCACGCCCAGGGCTATTGAGCCGGGTCACCACCACCGTGACCTCCCAAGCAACGATTGGCCCGGTTACCGAGTACCCCACGGCCCTGGTGGGCATCGCACAAGTCCAGCAAAGAAAGTGGTCTTAACCAACTACAGACACTATAGCCAATGAATACTGCTGACAGAGCAGTTAAAATAATAAGATTATATATAGGCTCGATCAGTTGGAACAGCCTATATTTAAGTCCAAAAAGTGGGAGAAGCTTGAATGGTAGGCTCACTCTCTCTGAGGGGCACAGCAAGGTGTATTAATCATTGAAAACTCAAAAAATCCCCACCCTCCTGCCCTGCCTCGGAATGACTCGTTTTATGGCCGGATGTGTGTGGGTGGAGCCTATCACTAATTGACTAACATTGGAGTCGCTATTCGGATGAGTACACGAGTATTAGAAAGTACTCGTTATGAGTATAGCAATTACAAATATTTTGCTACTCGCTCATCACTAGTCAAGATAAATGGTGTCCTCAATGCTGAGAAATACCAGTAGATACTAATCCATCATAAAATACCTTCAAGAAGTCGTCTGATTGTCTCAAAATTTCAGTTTCACCAGGATAGTGATTCCAAACATAACAGCCAATATCATTAGTAACTATCGTCAAGATAAAGAAAAACAAGGAGTCCTGGAAGTAATAAATATCTCTGGGATTACATGAAGAAAAGGAAGGATTTGCACAAGACTAGATACAGAAAATCTGTGGTTAGTTCTTCAAATTGTTTGGAGCAACCTCCCAACTGAGTTTCTTAAAGGGATCCTGTCACCCCCAAAACACATGTAAACCTATTAAAACCTGTCCCTAGAGCATATTAACACTTTCTCTACACTGTTTTTACCTCCTAAATGCAGTAAATGACATTGCATAAAAACGTTTTATAAGTACCTGATTACTGATGATAATGAGTGACTATGCTATTCATAGTCACTCATCAAGACTGCCCCTCTGCTTCATATCACGCCTATTCAGGCGTGATCGTCAGCCTAGATTCAAATTGCCGCCTCCCTGCTGTGCCCTGTGTCGTCCGAGGCTGCTGTGTGGCTGGGTGACGCGATCCGCGTCATTCCCGGCGCCGGGTGACGTATTTACACCGGCGCCGCGCTGTCGGCTTCAAAATGCACACTGCGCATGCCCATGCGCATGCGCAGTGCGCATTTTGAAGTTTACAGCGCGGCGACGGTGTAAATACGTCACCAGGCGCCGGGAATGACGCGGATCGCGTCACCCAGCCACACAGCAGCCTCGGACGACACAGGGCACAGCAGGGAGGCGGCAATTTGAATCTGCTATGAAGATCACGCCTATTCAGGCGTGCTATGAAGCAGAGGGGCAGTCTTGATGAGTGACTATGAATAGCATAGTCACTCATTATCATCAGTAATCAGGTACTTATAAAACGTTTTTATGCAATGTCATTTACTGCATTTAGGAGGTAAAAACAGTGTAGAGAAAGTGTTAATATGCTCTAGGGACAGGTTTTAATAGGTTTACAGGTGTTTTGGGGGTGACAGGATCCCTTTAACAAACTGTTTGCAAGTTGTATGACTGAGAACATTGATTCTTTAATGCTGTTTTGAAAGCACAGGGAGGTCACATCAACATATTGATTTTATGTAAATTTCACTTTTATTCCCTCAGTTTGCTTTGATAATATTTATTGATAAAAGTAAACTACAAACTATTTTCTTGCCTACAATTTTTGTACAGTACTGTACATACTGTCTTTACCATTTTTGACACTTTGTAATGTTCCCAATTTCAAAGAGTAACATTATTAATTTATATTTTGCATTTATATTTATTTGTGGTAATGAGTATGTGTTAACGTCTTGCAATCATATATCTTGTGGTACATGAACAGGATGCACCTGACAGTTTAGTAGCAAGCTATAACGTTTTTTTCTCACAATGACTAGAGTTTTTTTAACCCTGCTCCAATGCATTGAAAGATTTGTTTACTTTGAGTTAGGCCTCATTTTCCAATAATAATTCAGTGAAGTATCACTATTTAATACAAAAAATAAAAATTCTTACAAAAAAATTGAGTTTTTTTTAAGTTCATAATAGTTAAATTGCAAAGTGCTTTAACCCCTTCATGACCTAAGAAGTATAGGAACGTCATAAGTCACTTCCCTCCGCTTGATGTAAACCCACGCGGGCTAACAGTGCCGATTGGATCAGTGATTCGATCAGCCCTGTTAACCCTTTGGATCATGCTGTCAATCACTGACAGAGAGATCCAAAGCACCACAGCGGTATCATACAGCGTTTTGCTGAAAACTTGCAGAGTGTCATGTCGGCATCTGGCTCTGTTCACACTTCAGATTGTGACACTCCACACTGATGTTTTCCTGATTTCCACAGCCAGGCTTGGGCATCGATCAGCTGTGTTCTTAGTAGTGATCAGACTAGCAAAAGTTAATCTCTATATAACTACTGATTACCTCTAGGATCACTTGTTCTGTGAGACTTATCACAGTTGCTATCTGCCTTTTTAAGATGGTGGAATCTGTTCTCTCTTGCTGACCATAGCTTATGCAATACCAATCCAGTTGCTGTGGTTCTCCAGTTTTTTGTGAACGTCTGAAGTGCTGTTGGTGTGCTGTGTCAATCCATTATTGCCTAGGTTATTCCTTCCTGCTCTATATTTTCCTTCTGTGTACATACACTGTGTTCCAAATTATTATGCAAATTGGTTTTAAGTGTCATAGGGTTTTATTTTTTTATCTTTTTTCAATGAAACCCATTGATGGTATTGTGTCTCTGAGTTCTTTGGATCACTGAAATCAATCTCAGATACCTGTGATAATTAGTTTGGCAGGTGAGCCCAATAAAAGGAAAACTGGGTGTTCCACAATATTACGCAGAAGATGATGGGAAAAGAGGTGTACCACGGTCCGCGCTGCTTAAGTCCAAAAAAACTCACATGTGAGTCAGAGTTTCACAAACAAATCCTTATTCTTTATTCTTCCACTCCAATGCGTTTCGGTGCCCCACCTGGCATGTTCCTCAGGGATATTACATACATCACTACAGTGGGGTTTTTATAGCCCAAAGCATTGCAAAAATGGGTGTCATCTGTTTATCTGTGATGTCATAAACATCATCAAAATGGGAGGATCTCCACTTTTGGCGCAATTTCTAAAAAGGTTGTTAAGTAAGCTCAAATTGCAACATACAATGCACAATAATTATAATGAGATGCTTATTTATGCACCTATACTCTTTTTTTCAAAAAATAAAGCAGATAATGGGTAATAAATATATTAAACAGATATACCCAATTGGAATACAATGTTAAAATTTCTCTCATTCCCTTGCGCATATGGGATTAGAACCTGGGACTGTGAGTTGCCATATACTTTGTTTTGTCCTGGTTTTAGTGTTAACCACCACTCTGCATTTTGGTGGTGATAGAACTATTATGAATATGATTAAATCTGATTATTATGGGTTTAATAATTAGTAAATTTACCCAGTGTGAGATTACTGCTAAATTATTAATAATAAATAAATATTAATAAAATGTTGAATATTTATAAAAATGCAAATGGTAATGATAAGATCAATAAATTCTTTGGAGTAAAAAAAGAAGTAAGAAAATGTATGTTTTAAAATTTACTTTAAAAGGGTTATATATTTATTTACTAAGACATACAATAAAAACAAAACTATATGTAATAAAAATCTATAAAACTATATAAAAATAATGTTCAAAACCAAACAAGGAGAAATTTCCTCCAAGTTATGCTATCTGAGAAGTGGCTCATCAGTTAAAATGACTGGAAAAAACCCACACACATGCTCCCTGGTTCTATTCCCATTTGAAACCACCTAATTGGATATATAAAAATTGTGTATATAATTAATGTATATATAAAAAGATTTAGTACAATATACATCCAATTTCATAATATGTTGAGTACAGCACCCAGAACTGAACAAATGTATTTCCAAATTCCCTTTGTAACCATTAAAAGTTGAAAAGCTGCATTCTGAAAAAGTACCACAAGATGGCGATAGACATAATGCCCAGAATAATCCCTGGATGCAGTTGCTATGGAAATGGGTACTAAAAATCATTGCAACCTATATTTCCGCCACTGGAGGCAGCAAGGAGCACTTAGTGAGATATGGAATGCAAAGAATGAGTGTTATAAAGTGAGAAAAGCTGCAGACTAATATGTAATATCACGTTTAAAATGTATAGAAGTGGTAGTGCAAACTATAACTTAGTGCAGTGTATGATAATGAAACTTTTACTAGTGATTAGAGTTGTGAATAAAGAAATGGAGAAAGAAAGCAATCTATAAATTAGTGTGAGATAGAAAAGTGAGGGTAAGGCGGCTGTCACACGGAACGATTTCTTGCCCGATATCGTTTAAGCGATCTCCTTTTTGATCGCTTAAGCGATATCGGGCAAGAAATCGTTGCATGTAATCAAGCGATTTACGATGTGAAATCGCTTGATCGTGACATCGCTGATCTGAGCTCCGGAGCTCAGATCTAGCGATGAACGATGCCACGATCTGCTTCATCGTGGTGTATGACACCACGATGAACGATCTCCCAGCGGCAGAGCCTATGCTGGGAGATGGTAACTATGGTACACGTCGGGTAACTAAGCGACGCGCGGCGCCTAGTAACCCGATGTGTACCATAGTTACCAGCGAGATCGCGGCTCCACATCGCTGGTGAGTCTGTCTGTGTGACATCTCACCAGCGATGTGAGCGATATTGTAAGCGATTGTGCGTGCACGTGATCGCTTACAATATCGCTATAGATATCTTTGCGTGTGACGGCCGCCTAAAAGTGATTATATCAGTTCAGTTATCTGGTTCATTCCTTTAGGTTTCAGGGTGTCTAAGTGAAACATCCAGTATTTTTCTTTTCTTTTTAGAGTTTCTAATCTATTGCTCACATCAGCTGGTACATGGTCAATTGGTGTCAATATTACGCAGGCCACAGTTTTCAAGTAACATGGGAAAGAAAAAGGATGTCTCTGCTGCCGAAAAGCAACAAATAGTGCAATGCCTTGGACAAGGGATGAAAACATTTGATATTGCACGAAAACGTAAGCGTGATCATCGTATTGTGAAGAAATTTGTGGCTGATTCTAAGCACAGATGTGTTCGTGCAGATAAAGGCAGAATGAGGAAGGTTTCTGCCAGGCAAGTTCATCAGATTAAGAGAGCAGCTGCTAAAAAGGCCTTACAAACCAACAAACAGATATTTGAAGCTGCTGGTGCCTCTGGAGTCCCTCGACCTTCAAGGTGTAGAATCCTTCAAAGGCTTGCTGTGGGGAATAAACCTACTATTTGGCCACCCCTAAACAGTGCTCACAAGCAGAAACAGTTACAGTGGGTCCAGATATACATGAAGACTAATTTTCAAACAGTCTTGTTTACTGATGAGTGCCGAGCAACCCTGGATGGTCCAGATGAATAGAGTAGTGGATGGTTGGCGGATGCCACCATGTCCCAACAAGGCTGTGACGTCAGCAAGGAGGTGGAGGAGTCATATTTTGGGCTGGAATCATTGGGAAACAGCTGGTAGGCCCCTTTAAGGTTCCTGAAGGTGTGAAAATGACCTCTGCAATGTATATAGAGTTTCCAACTGAGAACTTTCTTCCATGGTACTAAAAGCAAAAACGTGCCTTTAGGAGCAAAATCATCCTCATGCATGTCAATGCACCATCTCATGCTACAAAGAATACCTCTGTGCCATTGGCTGCTATGGGCATAAAAGGAGATAAACTCATGGTGTGGCCACCATCTTCCCCTGACCACAACCCTATAGAGAATCTTAGGAGTATAATCAAGCAAAAGATCTATTAGGGTGGGAGGCAGTTCACATTAAAACAGCAGCTCTGGGAGGCTATTCTGACATCATGCAAAGAAATACAAGCAGAAACTCTCCAGAAACTCACAATATCAATGGATGCTAGAATTGTGAAGGTGATATCAAAGTAGGGTTCTTATGTTAACATTTAACTTGGCCTGTTAGGATGTTTTGGAGTTAAATAGCTTTTTATTTCAGTGAATGTGACCTGTTAATGTTGCAAATTCAACAACTGAGCATTTTCAGTTCTTTCAAATATATCAAATGTTTAGAAACTCTACAGTGCGTAATAATTTGGAACAGTGCTTTTAGAGTTTTTTTAATTTTGAAAATTATACTGTTATCATAGGGAGATTTCTTCAATAAAATTTGAAGTATACTCTAACGGGTGATGACTTTTATTACACTGACTGTCATTTGCACCAACCACTTAGAAAAATTAGAGGAAAAAAACATTTGCATAATAATTTGGAACACAGTGTATTTTCTAATACCAATGTGTGAATTGTAGTGAGTTTATATCATTTGTTTCCCCATTGTTTTATTTGTGTGAGGTTTAACCACTCTTTTCCGTAAGGGGAGGAGAGGAAATATTAGACCAGGGTTGGTCAGGAGCAGGGCAAGGGTGGTGGCCCAGACATCCTCACCATCAGAGGTAACTCTGGAATAAGGGACAGCAAGGGCTCCCTTAGCTTGAGGGTCAGTCAAGGTTACCCTGTCCCCCTAACATCCCTTACTACCGTGTGACAGGTGAGGCTAGTGCTATTCCCTGCCAGCACCACAGGTCCCCTGATTGCGATCATGGGACCTCAATGCATTCCCATGACAGATCATAGTCAAATGAGGACCACGGAAGCGGACACAACTCACTTGCTGTGGAAGCCCGGCAAGTGCCTGTATCCACAGAAAGTGGTAATTTCTCCTGTTCATAGCTGTGCTATGAACAGGAGAACTGATCACACTGTGTAGTGCTGAGGCACCCTAAGGGGCAGTGTAAAATAAAGTAAAAGTTAAAAAACATTTTTCAAAAATGTGAAAAGTTTAAATCATTTCCCTTTTGCCCCATTGAAAATAAAAGTATTACAAAAAAGAAATAGAAATAAAAGAGAGAGGGGAGCGCACATAGGGCTTTAAATGTTTTAAAAATGAACACACCTTCGATGGGGTATGACTCATCTTCTATGGATGTATAAGCCACAACCAGCTGAAGATGCTTGGATAAGATGGCTGCTGTAGAACCCCATGGAGTGGAGTACAAGAAATACCTATGTAAAAGCCGGGTTTTTCTCCACGCTGCCAAGGATGACAATCCGGATAGTTTGCAAATCTGTTTATTCGTGCTGACGCGTTTCATAGCTATGCTACTTCATCAGAGCCATTGTGTTATAGATGCATGACTGAGACTTTATATGTGACCATAACATTGTAATATCACAGGTCAAAGTATTATGAGAGGTGTGGTTCCAGTTCACCAAACAATTTTGCCCCTATCTACATAATGGGGAAAAAGTGAAAGGGAAAGTGTTGGAGGAAAATCGACAGCTGCCAGCTACAGCCACAAAATTTTGCACAGTCACACGTCTGGACCCTGGGAGCGTCATAAGCTATGTTGTGAGATGAAATTTTAACCGCACGCGTTCCAATTCACCAAACAATCTTGGACCTATCTACATAATGGAGAGAAAGTGACAGTTACCAGTTGACAGTTGTGAATGAGAGGGGCTTAATGACAGCACCAAAGGCTAACATCATATACCAGCATATAGTCACTAAGGTGGGGCCCTGACATGGAATATTAACCACGCACGGGAACATGTATACACACCACATGCACACAAAGAGTAACAGCTAAGGTGGAGCCCCTACATTGGATACTCACCATGCACCCGAACACAAACACACACCACAAAGAGACAAACACAACACAGAGACACACACCACACAGACACCCCCCACAGGGACACACACACACATACACACCCTATAGGGACACATGCACTCACCCCACAGGGACACACACATCACAGGGACATACACACATACACACCCCACGGCGACACAGAGACACACACACCCCACAGGAACACACAGACCCCATAGGGATGGACACACACCACAGAGACACCCTTCCCCCCACAAAGACACACACCACAGGGACACCCCTCCCCTCCAAAAGGACACACACCACAGGGACCCCCCCCAGAGGGACACACGCACACCACTGGGACACACACACCCCAGGGACACACACACACCCCAGGGACACACACACACAGACACAGATGTGCACAAATCGCCTCACACAACTCACCTCATATATCTGGTATCTTTAGTTTCCAAAAATAAACATCTAATTAAAAACAGCCAATGTGCAACACATGTGCCATATAGAGAATTAAGGCAGATGTCAGTCACATGAGCTGTCTATTATGTGTATGTGTGGGGTAACATATACTCCCCGGCCGGGGAAAGGGTTTACTGTTGGCTGGAGATTTATTAGGCTGCCTATAGCAACCAATCACAGCTCAGCTTCTATTTTCCTACAGGTCATTAATATGACATATTCAAATTCTATTTTGTTATACCTAACAGCAGTTATTTATTAAACCGGGCGTAGCCGGGTACTACAGCTAGTTGAAAATAGGGTTACCCTATGAGAACCCTGGATTGTGGTAGACCTACAAGACCACGTACGTTGGGTATGAACAGACTACCTTTTGTTCAGTCATATCATCCTTTTAGTACTTTAATCAATTCCTGTATTAGTAAACATTGGGATATCTTGACCCGCGCATATCCCCAAGTAGCAGAATTTGTTTCACCACCATTATTATGTCACAAGAGACCTAAGAACTTACGAGAACACTTGGTAAAAGCCGATCTTGGCTCTAAATTTCCAAAATTAGTTCAAGGTACACTGGGCACATCCAGAAAAGGTACCGTACTTTTCCATGATTAAACTGCACCCAGTGTACCAATATAGCGAGAAGAGAATTTTTCTTTCACCCTCGCTCAGGTAAAAGATTTCCCATACGACAATTTTTCACATGTGACTCCTCGTATGTGATCTATTTCATTAAATGCCCATGCGGTCTCGGATATGTGGGTGAGACTACCCAGCATATCCGGGACCGCATTAGTCAACATAAATCTACCATTAGGTGTAAAAGAAACCTGTTACCCATACCTGCCCATTTTAATTCATGTGGGCATAACGTGCCTCAACTTAGATTTCAGGTCATTGACCATGTACCCCCAGCAAGACGGGGGGTGGCAGAGTCAAGAGACTGAAAGAACGCGAGAGCTACTGGATCCATGTTTTGGATACATTAGAGCCAAGGGGTCTCAATAGAGAATATGAAGTCTCATATTAGTAGCTCTATTTTGACCTACATTTGGTAATCTATTGAATAGGTCATTTACCTCTTTATTGAATCCCTTGACTCCTTATAATTGTTTATATTTTATTATTATATATAGATACACATATATATCAGCATATTTCTTTTTCAGGGGGATATGGTTGACATACCTTTGTTTCCATTTTATAATATTCTGCACACTTTGTATTTTCGCTATATTTCATTTATATTCCTATATGTGCAATGATGTGACATTTCTAATGGTAACAAATATTATTATTCTCTGTTTTTAGATCCCTGAATCATGATTTGCACTCCCCCGCAACAGCACACTTGCTCCGTTGGTTTCCTGGTTCTGTCCAGGACCCTGAAGTTATTCACAGCCTCGCCAGAGATCGGGAATCTCCGGCGCCGTCCGGAGGCCAGCCTCTGTGTCACTGTGCATGCGCGCGTACGCGATCACGTCACACGTTTCCGGGTCACATGTTATTAAGATGGCGGCGCCCACCGCTAAGCACCGCACAGCCTTTCAAGCGTGGCACATATTCACCATAAGGTAATGTGATTCGTTCACCATGGGGGTTTTATTCACACCACAGCTTTATAGCACTTCTGTGATAGTGTCTTATGCTTCAGATCCCGGTGGCCGACGGCTTAACCTTATAAAGTCCTATTTTGGACCTCTTCACAGCCATATAGGTGCTTTAGTAAGTATTGCCATCATGACCATTCATTCCATGACAACAGCATATAGGCTCAGATCGCCTATGAAGGGATTGATAACTGACACTGTTTGGCATTTTACTACATGTGTTACATTACTCATTCTCCTACCATAATGTAGTTATATTATATTAAGCACGTAGTCATACTGAAATCACCTATTGGGCAAACCAATATACCGTATATACTCGTGTATAAGCCGAGTTTTTCAGCACAAAAAATGTGCTGAAAAGTCCCCCCTCGGCTTATACAAGAGTCATACAGCGGTACCCAGTGGTATACAGCCCCCCCGTGGTATACAGGGCCCCCCCTTGCTTGTGGCAGACCTGTAAAGGAAGAGATCATTATACTTATCGTGTCGCTGCTGCCGCCGCCGCTCTGTCACCGCCACCGCGCTATTCCGGGTCTTCATGCTTCCTTCTCCGGCGCACAGGAAATGACGTCATTGTCTGTGCGCCGGAGGAGGAAGCTTGAAGACCCGGAATAGCGCGGTGGCGGTGACAGAGCAGCGGCGGCGGCAGCAACACGATAAGTATAATGATCTCTTCCTTTACAGGTCTGCCACAAGCAAAGGGGGACACTGTATACCACTGGGTACCGCTGTATACAGCTGGGGCTGCTGTATACACATCTGGGGCCCTGTATACCATTGGGGCTTCTGTATACAGCTGGGGCTGCTGTATACACAGTTGGGGTCCTGTATACCACTGGGGCTTCTGTATACAGCTGGGGCTGCTGTATACACAGCTGGGGCCCTGTATACCACTGGGTACTGCTGTATACAGCTGGGGCTGCTGTATACACAGCTGGGGCCCTGTATACCACTGGGTACCGCTGTATACAGCTGGGGCTGCTGTATACACAGCTGGGGCCCTGTATATCACTGATGGGTGGGGGGGCTATATACCACTGGGGCTGCTGTATATGCTGCTGGGGCCTGTATATACCACTGGGGAGGCTGATTTATACCACTGGGGCTGCTGTATATACTGCTGGGGCCTGTATATACCACTGGGGAGGCTGCTGTAATACTGCTGGGGCCTGTATACTACCACTGGGGAGGCTGCTATATACTACCACTGGGAGGCATGTATACCACTGGGAGGGCCTGTATACCACACTGCTGGGGGCTGTATACCTGTGCTGGGGTCCACCCTCGGCTTATACACGAGTCAATAGGTTTTCCCAGGTTTTGGGGGCAAAAGTAGGGGGGTCGGCTTATACACGGGTCGGTTTATACACGAGTACATACGGTATTCTCTCATAAGGATTTATCCATTACTTTCCTTTAGCCTTTCCTGACCACTAGAGGGAACCTGAAACATTTGCTTTTTTGCCTCTATAATGTGCATTTAACCCTTAGAGGTAATTATATTTTTCCTTATACTTTGATTAAAAACACTATTGGATATTGAAAGAGACAGACTATAACCCTTATCATATATTGATGTTTAATATAAATTAATATTCATTTCTTTGTACATTTGTTTATTTACATGATATTGTGATGCAACAATATATCACAGGACTTTATGAGTAATTTTGATGCATACATTACTTATAATTGACTACTCTATATTTTGCTTTATTTTTATGATCAATGATGAAAGAATCTCGTGAACAAGGCTACTTCAGCCGAAACGTTGAAACTATGAATTCTCTTTTCCTGTAAATGAAGGCAACAATAAATTTTTGTGAACTTATTGAATTCCAGTTACCTTTTTTCCATAACATTACTTATGAGTAATACTTACAGTATACAGTGTGCCAGAATATCACCTCTTTATATATCCAGTCCAATTCAAACATGGTGAGAGAAAAAATTGTGCACATCAAATTATATAGGATTATTGCACTTATATTGGTTTCAAATAGCACAAAACACCGCTGTAGATTATAAGTACACATGGGAGATATCACATATAAGCTCTACATCTAACCAATACGCATAGCAGCACTGCAGTGTCTCCTTTTACTATCACAAAGCAACATCCATCATACAATGCAGTACAATTATAGTGCCTCCATCCTCGCCATTACAAAAAACAGCATTGCTGGTAACCTTATACAAAGTGCTCTTAGGCACTTAGATGGCAAGAGCCCCAGGAGAAACAGGGTAATGGTCTTTACATGTTGCCCTTACAGGCTACAGCAGAACAAAGTGAAGGTTCTGGAGTGACCATCTCAGTCTCCTGACTTCAATATTATTGAGCCACTCTGAGGAGAACTCAAGCACGTAGTTCATGCAAGAAAGCCCAGGAATTTACAGAAACTGGAGGCTTTTTGCCAAGAAGATTGGACAGCTTTACCATCTGAGAAAATAAAGAGTCTCATCCACAGCTACCATAAAAGACTTCAAGCTGTCATTGATGTTAGAGGGGGTAATACATGGTATTAACAACTGGGGTATGTGAATTTTCAATCAGGGTCATGTGGATGTTTTTGGTTGTCGTTATGATTTAATAAGAGAAAACACAGTAGTCTGACAAAAAATGGCTTTATCCAACCACTAATCATGAGTGGAAAAATAGTTTTTGTGTTATCAATCATATTCTTTGAAAAAGGCCAAAAAAGCAAACAATCTACCGGGGTATGTAAACTTTTGAGGACAACCGTAGATGGTTTTAAAAGGACTCTGCACCAGTCTGATTTTTTAAAATTGTAAGGTAACTAGTACATTTTTGAATCTTGAGAATTTATATAGGTCACAGACATGTGGTAAAGGTGTAAGGAGAAGTCTCATAGGCAACAAAAAGTTTCCCCTGTGGGTAATCACCACTTAGCTCTTTACATCTCTGTGCTCCAGATATATTCTACCTTACATTGTTTATTCTGCAATCCTTTGTCCAATGTAGCATGCAATGTATGAAATCTTATGGAGGTACATCTCAGATGATGATGTATGGACATGTGTGTGTGATTAGGCCTCGCTCCCACTTGTGTATAAAACGGACAAGTGGAATGAGAGAAAAAATGGCATTGCACTTGAATCTGTCTTATTCAATGAGTCATCTGTGATTTTTTTCCTCTGCTGTAATCAGCAGGAGTAAAAAATCCCATCATGCTATGAGTGGCTGAGTGTATAGTGTGAGACTCACCAATGCAAGTCTATAGGTGTGAGAAAAAAAAACATACAGCTCATGGACTTTCCATATGCCATCCTTTTCATACAGTTAATGTTGTTCATTTCTTATGGATACATTACCATCCTGTAGAATAAAACACTAAATGGTTTTATAAATGAGTGTAAAATAACAGTTGCCGAAAAAAAAATGCATTGCATATGGTTGGCATAAGCATATCATACTGGTGCAAGACGAGAAAAAAATCACACACTGGCATTGTACTCCTATAACATATGGAATACCAAACAGATTTCACATGTCCAACTTTTCCAGTTGATTTCACCGTGGTGTGAAGCCGGCCTAAGGATGTCAGGGAAAAGATCCTAGACCTGCACAAAGCTGGAATGGGCTAAAAATCTATAAGTAAGACACTGGCTGAGAAGAAGACAACTGATGGTGCTATAATAAGAAAATGGAAGAAACATAAAATGAATGTCAATTGAATCGATCTGGGGCTCCATGCAAAATCTCACCTTGTGGGTTATCCAAAATAATGGGGAAGGTGAGAGATCTGCCTAAAACTACATGAGAGGAACTTGCTAGAAGATTCCACAATAAGATTGTGGGATATCTGTGTCTCACCTCATAGCCCGGGGTCCTTCAGTGACCCAGGATGTCATTAGGGATCAGTTCCTGTGAGTGCTTGGCAAGCGCTTCTAACCACACACAGGGGTCATTTCTGTTACGTCCCAATGTGCTGAAACTCATCAGGACATAGCAGAAACGATAGGACACTGGAGCACTTTGACGCCCTACTGCGCAGTGAAAATTAAAGAATCAATAGAAAAATAAGTCTTTATAAATATGATAAAAAAACACTAAAGTTCACATCACCCCCATTCATAATGAAAGTAGTAAAAAAAATACACATATTTGGTATTGCCGTGTTCAGAAATGCCTGATCTATCAATATATAAAATCAATTAATCAGATCTGCAAATTGCGTAGTGGAAAAATAAGTTCAAATGCAAAAATTACAATTCTTTGATCGCTGCAACATTGCAATAAAATGCAATAATGGGAGATCAAAACATTGCATGTACACAAAAATTGTAGAAACCTCAGCTCAAGATGCAAAAAATAAGCCATCACACAGCCCAGATCTCGAAAAATGAGAACGCTATTGGTCGCAGAACATGGTGCAAAAAGTGTGATTCTTTTTTTTTTTGAAACTTCTGAATTTTTTTTCACTGAAAGTACAACTTGGCCTGCAAAAAACAAGCCCTCGTATGTCTATATTTACAGAAAAATAAAAAAAGTCATGGCTCTTGGAAAAAGAGGAGGGAAAAACGAAAACTGAAAAGTGGAAAATCGCCGGGGGTGAAACAGTTAAAGTCATGGCTTCTCCTTTAGCATCTTATGGCTATGCATCTTATCTTTGTAGCTTGCCATGGGCAGGGGCAAAACGCAGCCCTGGGTCCTTTCCTGCCCCCCATCTATTGAGGCCTGCTGGCATTTAAAGAGGTGAAAAACTAGAGATAGGACATCCTGATTGGGTACACCTTGTCGCGAAGGGATGGCCTTTATGCTGTTTAATTAGTGTCAATAGAGTACCCTATACCATTTATATGTACTATTACTATTTATTTACTTATTTACTGCAGGGTATTTGTTCATTATTTCTATCCTAGGCTTTGTCTTTTAATAGCAACAGTGTCAACATGCTCTTACATATTACACTTATACCAAAAGGCATGCTGGCCCAGTTCATTGGTAGCCCCCACTTTTTAAGTTGTGCATCTTATCTATATAGCTTTCTATGGGTAGGTGTAAAACACTCAGGCCTGGGTCCTACTTATAACCCTAACTATATAGGTCTGCTCTTTGAAAGGTGACATTTTAGAGCTAGGACCATAGAGATTGAATACACCTTGTTGCGGTGGGATGATTGTTATACTTTTTTTAATCAAAATAGTGTCAACTAAGTATTTTCTGTTATCTACATGTACTATTACTGTTTATTTACTGCATAGTATTACTTACTGTTTTGATCTTAGGCTTTGCTTATGAGTATAGAGATAAGCGCAGTAAGGGCTTGAGTCGATCGACAGGGTAGGGAGTACTCGGATACCGGGACATGTTGCTACTTCAGTGGGGTTCACGGCTGGTCAGGTCCCGATCCCGTGCCCTGGACAGTCAATGGCTGAGTGGAAAACTATTTGGGATGGGGGATTATTATACGTGACGCCACCTGTGGTACCTGGTAAAGTAGTTACCAGTGCTGCAGCCGACCACTGAGGTGATGGTGATGCAGCTTTGGGTAGTACAGCTCCCCACAGGCAGAGCTTTACCTCAGGGCAGCAGGGTGGATGAGGGGAGTAGTAGTCTTTGGCTCTATGGTGCTGTAGAAGCCTCTCAGGCGAAGAATAATTGATGCAGATACACCAAGTTAGCCCAAACAGTTCTTTATTGGTACCAGATGGATCAATAGGTACATGGTACAGTCTAGTTTGCCAGGGAATTTGTTGCCACAGGCTTTGGGGTTCACCACAGAGTCTGTCGGAGATGCCTCTCAAATGCTTTCTTAGTCCTGTTCCTTTATGGGCTCTTTTGGCTCCTTACACTCCCACTCTTGAGTCTGGTTTCTGGTCCCCGGGTCTGTTGCTTAAAGTCTCTCTTACTTGTCAGCGTCTTGAAGCCAGCTATGGGACAGTGGTTGGACTACTTTGATGGGTGCTGTGGCACCTTCTTGGTAAGGCCCACAGCCTGCCGGTCAGCAGTTTGAGATGAACCTTAACAAACCACCTCGGTTCCGGTTTTCTGGTGTTGACCTGGACTCTCCAGCCAGCTCCAACCAGTCCTGGAGTGTCCCCTTCATTGTCTGGATCACCTCTCAGTTTAGAGGTGCCCTCCTGTCACGCCTGCAGGGTCCCCTGCGTCCGTGTCTCTGCAGCTCTCCTCACACCGTCTGACTGACTTCAGTCAAACTGTCACTTGTCACGATGACTTAGTCAGGACCTGCAGCTCTCTGGCGCCCCCTTAGCCTGCTGGCCAAATCCGGTATTGCCAGAGGATAAGAAAGAAGCCCAGCTGCCCTAATTTATGTTGTCTACTGCGGCACGTGATGTGACAGGATGTATATATACCTCAATCCAGTCACCCTCAGACCCACAATATCACATAAATACAAAAAACGTTATGCTGCCACCACTGATCTCTTTCAGGCGGATCAGTAACCTGTGCGATAGCGTAAAAACGAGCAGTGAGGTCGTGAGAGCTCGTTCATAGGACAAGGAGATCGAGACTAGTAAATTATAATATTTTACTCCACAAACTAGGCAGTGCTTATAAATGATTTACAGAATCTATAATATAAAAGCCTCCGGACCTATGTTGCTGACGTCACCAGTCCACTGTAGCCGCGCGCCGCCCGGCTACAGGGACCGGTGGAGGAGCAATCCGGCCAGGAACTTTCTCCTCTGTCCCTGCCGCCTCCTCTCTCCCGCTCCAGCTGCCTCTGCCGCCTGCCCGGTACAGCCGCCTCTCCCCTGTGCCCTGGCCGCTCCAGCAGCCTCTGTGCCATGCCCGCTCCAGCCTCCCCTGTGCCCTGAAGACCCCCTGCCAACCCAGCCTCCGCCTCTTGCCCAAAACCCCTGCAGCCTCCAGCCTCCCCTGTGCCCAAACCCGCAGCTCCAGCCTCCTTGCCAAACCCCTGCGCTCAGCCCCTGTGCAAACCCCTGCAGCCTCCAGCCTCCCTGTGCCCAAACCTGCAGCTCAGCCTCCGTGCCCAACGCCTCAGCCTCCCTGTGCCCAAACCTGAAGCTCAGCCCCCCTGTGCCAAACCTGCAGCCTCCAGCCTCCCTGTGCCAAAACCCCTGCAGCCTCCAGCCTCCCCTGTGCCCAAACCCCTGCAGCCTCCAGCCTCCCCTGTGCCAAAACCCCTGCAGCCTCCAGCCTCCCTGTGCCCAAACCCCTGCAGCCTCCAGCCTCCCTGTGCCAAACCCTGAGCCTCCAGCCTCCCTGTCCTCTGCCCTCCAGCCTCCCTGTCGCCTCCACCTCCCTGTCCTCTCCTGTCCCGCCTCCAGCCTCGTCTTCTCCTGTCTCTGCCCTCCAGTCTCCGTCCTCCAGCCTTGCTCTCCTCTCCCCTCCAGTCTCGCTCTCCTCTCCCTCCTTTGCCCTCCAGCCTCCCTCTCCTCTCCCTGTCATTGGCCTTTTAGCCTCCACTCTCCTCTCCCTGTCCTCTGCCCTCCAGCCTCGCCTCCCTGCCTCTCCCACCTCCTTGCCTCAGCTCCTCTCCCCTGTCTCTCCTCAGTCCGCTCTCTCTCATGTCTCCCATCTTGCCAGCTCTTTCTGTCTCTCTCTTCCCTCGCTTCTGCCTCTGCACCTCCTCCCTCAGCCTCCGCTCAGTCCTACCTCTCACCTCGCTTCCTCCTCTGCCCCTCCCTCTGCCTCCTCCATGCTCTCTCCCTGTCCTTGCCCTCAGCCTCCCGCCTCTCCCTGTCCTCTGCCCTCCAGCCTCGCTCCTCTCCTGCCTCTGCCTCCAGCCTCCTCCTACTCCCTGTCCTCTAGCCCTCCAGCTCTGCTCTCCTCTCCTGTCTCTGCCTCCAACCTCGCTCCTCCTCCCTGTCCTCTGCCCTCCAGCCTCCGCTCTCCTCTCCCTGTCCTCTGCCCTCCAGCCTCCAGCTCTCCTCTCCCTGTCCACTCCTCTCCGCCTCCAGCCTCCTTCCTCTCCCTCAGCCCTCTGCCCTTCAGCCTCCCTCCTCTCCCTGTCCTGCCCTCCAGCCTCCCTGCTCCTCTCCTGTCTCTGCCTCCAGCCTCCGTCTCCCTCCAGCCTCGCTCCCTCTGCCTCAAGCCTCCGCCTCCTCTCCCTGTCCTCCCTCAGCTCCTCCCTCTCCCGTCTCTGCTCCACCTGCTCTCCTCTCCCTGTCCTCTGCCCTCCAGCCTCCGCTCTCCTCTCCTGTCTCTGCTCCAGCCTCGCTCTCTCCCTTCCTCTGCCTCCAGCTCCTCTTGTCCTGCCTCCAGCCTCGCTCTCCTCTCCCTGTCCTCTGCCTCCAGCCTCCCTGTCCTCTGCCCTCCGCCTCCCCTGTCCTCTGCCTCCGCCTCCCTGTCCTCTGCCTCCAGCCTCCGCTCTCCTTCCTGTCCTCTGCCCTCCAGCCTCCGCTCTCCTCTCCCTGTCCTCTGCCCTCCAGCCTCCGCTCTCCTCTCCCTGTCCTCTGCCCTCCAGCCTCCGCTCTCCTCTCCTGTCCTCTGCCTCCAGCTCCGCTCTCTCTCCCTGTCCTCTGCCCTCCAGCCTCGCCCTCCTCTGCCTCCGCCTCCTGCTTCCTCCTGTCCTCTGCCTCCAGCCTCTGCTCCTCTCCCTCCCTCTGCCTCCAGCCTCCGCTCTCCTCTCCCTGTCCTCTGCCCTCCAGCCTCCGCTCTCCTCTCCCTGTCCTCTGCCCTCCAGCCTCCGCTCTCCTCTCCCTGTCCTCTGCCTCCAGCCTCCCTCTCCTCTCCCTGTCCTCTGCCCTCGCTCCGCTCCTCCCCTCCCTCGTCCTCTGCCTCCAGCCTCCCTCTCCTCTCCTGTCCTCTGCCCTCCAGCCTCCCTCTCCTCTCCCTGTCCTCTGCCCTCCAGCCTCCGCTCTCCTCTCCCTGTCCTCTGCCCTCCAGCCCTCCGCTCTCCTCTCCCTGTCCTCTGCCCTCCAGCCTCCGCTCTCCTCTCCCTGTCCTCTGCCCTCCAGCCTCCTGTCCTCTGCCTCTCAGCTGTTCCTCTGCCTCCAGCCCCTCCTGCTCCAGCTCCTCTCCCTGTCCTCTGCCTCCAGCCTCCGCTCTCCTCTCCCTGTCCTCTGCCCTCCAGCCTCCGCTCTCCTCTCCCTGTCCTCTGCCCTCCAGCCTCCGCTCTCCTCTCCCTGTCCTCTGCCCTCCAGCTCGCTCTCCTCTCCCTGTCCTCTGCCCTCCAGCCTCCCCTGTCCTCTGCCCTCCAGCCTCCGCTCCCTCTCCCTGTCCTCTGCCCTCCAGCCTCCGCTCTCCTCTCCTGTCCTCTGCCTCCAGCCTCGCTCTCTTCTTCCTGTCCTCTGCCATCCAGCCTCCGCCCTCCAGCCTCCGCTCTCCTCTCCCCTCCAGCCTCCGCTCTCCTCTCCCTGTCCTCTGCCCTCCAGCCTCCCCTCTCCTCTCCCTGTCCTCGACCCTCCAGCCTCCGCTCTCCTCTTCCCTGTCCTCTGCCCTCCAGCCTCTGCCCTCCAGCCTCCGCTCTCCTCTTCCTCTCCTCTGCCCTCCAGCTCCGCTCTCCTCTCCCTGTCCTCTGCCTCCAGCCCTCCAGCCTCCGCTCTCCTCTCCCTGCCTCTGCCCTCCAGCCTCCGCTCTTCCTCTCCCTGTCCTCTGCCCTCCAGCCTCCGTCTCTCCTCTCCTCTGCCTCTGCCAGCCTCCGCTCTCCTCTCTCTCCTCGTCCTTCTGCCCTCCAGCCTCCGCTCTCCTCTCCCTGTCCTCTGCCCTCCAGCTCCGCTCTCCTCTCCCTGTCCTCTGCCCTCCAGCCTCTCGCTCTCCTCTCCCTGTCCTCTGCTCTCCAGCCTCGCTCTCCTCTCCCTGTCCTCTGCCCTCCAGCCTCGCTCTCCTCTCCCTGTCCTCTGCCCTCCAGCCTCGCTCTCCTCTCCCTGTCCTCCTGCCTCCAGCCTTCCCTGTCCTCTGCCCTCCAGCCTCGCTCTCTCCCTGTCCTCTGCCCTCCAGCCTCCCTGCTCCTTCCTGCCTCTCTGCCTCACTCCGTCTCTCCTCTCTCAGCCTCCACTGCTCTCCTCTCCCTGTCTCTGCCCTCCAGCCTCCGCTCCTCCTCCTCTGCTCCGCTCTCCTCTCCCCTCAGCCTCACCGCTTTCCTCTCCTTCTGCCTCCAGCCTCCGCTCTCGTCCCTTCCTCTGCCCTCCAGCCTCCGCTCTCCTCTCCCTGTCCTCCGCCCTCCAGCCTCCGCTCCCTCCTCCCTGTCCTCTGCCGCTCCAGCCTCCGCTCTCCTCTCCCTCTCTCCCTGCTCTCCTCTCCCTCCCGCCTCTGCTCCTCCAGCCTCCGCTCTCCTCTGCCCTCCAGCCTCCAGCTCTCCTCTCACTCTCTGTCCTCTGCCCTCCAGCCTCGCCCACCTCTCCTCTCCTCTGCTCCTCCCGCCCTCCACTCTCCTGCTCTCCTCAGTGCTCTGCCCTCTCCTGTCCTCTGCCTCGCCTTCGCCTCTCCCTGTCCTCTGCCCTCCAGCCTCCGCTCTCCTCTCCCTGTCCTCTGCCCTCCAGCCCTCCCGCCTCCTTCCTCTGCCGCTCTCCTCTGCCTCTCCTAGCCTCCTAGCTCTCTCCCTGTCCTCTGCCCTCCAGCCTCCCTGTCCTCTGCCTCCAGCCTCTGCTCTCTCCCTGTCCTCTGCCCTCCAGCCTGCGCTCTCCTCTCCCTGTCCTCCGCCTCCAGCCTCTGCCCTCAGCTCTCTCCCTCGCCTCTGCCTCCAGCCTCGCTCTCCCTCCCTGTCCTCGCCTCAGCCTCGCCTCCTCTCCTGTCCTCTGCCCTCAGCCTCCGCTCTCTCTCCCGTCCTCTCCCTCCAGCCTTCCCCTCCGCTCCGCTCTCCTCTGCCCTCCAGCCTCGCTCTCCTCTCCCTGTCCTCTGCCCTCCAGCCTCCGCTCTCCTCTCATCTCTGCCTCCACCTCCGCCTCTCTCCCTGCCCTCCAGCCTCGCTTCCTCTCCCTGTCCTCTGCCTCCAGCCTCCGCTCTCTCTCCCTGTCCTCTGCCTCAGCCTCGCTCTCCTCTCCCTGTCCTCTGCCCCACGCTCTCCCTCCTCCTCCCTGTCCTCTGCCCTCAGCCTCCGCTCTCCTCTCCCTGTCCTCTGCCCTCCAGCCTCCGCTCTCCTCTCCCTGTCCTCTGCCCTCCAGCCTCCGCTCTCCTCCCTGCCTTCCCTGCCTCTGCCTTCCAGTCTCCCTGTCCTCTGCCTCCGCCCTCCGCCTCTCCCTTCCCTGTCCTCTGCCCTCCAGCCTCCGCTCTCCTCTCCCTGTCCTCTGCCCTCCAGCCTCCGCTCTCCTCTCCCTGTCCTCTGCCCTCCAGCCCTCCTGCCTTCTCCTCTCCCTGCCTCTGCCCTCCAGCCTCCGCTCTCCTCTCCCTGTCCTCTTGCCCTCCAGCCTCCGCTCTCCTCTCCCTGTCCTCTGCCCTAGCCCCCTCCGCTCTCCTCTCCCTGTCCTCTGCCCTCCAGCCTCCGCCTCTCACTCCCTGTCCTCTGCCCTCCAGCCCTCGCCTGCTCTCCTCTCCCTGTCCTCTGCCCTCCAGCCTCCGCTCTCCTCTCCCTGTCCTCTGCCCTCCAGCCTCTGCCTCTCCTCTCCCTTGCCTCTGCCTCCAGCTCCTGCCTCTCCTGCTCCCTGTCCTCTGCCCTCCAGCCTCCCGTCTCTCCCTCCGCTCCCCTGTCCTCCTGCTCCTCCAGCCTCCGCTCTCCTCTCCCTGTCCTCTGCCCTCCAGCCTCCGCCTCCCTCCCTCTCCTCTGCCCTCCAGCCTCCTCTTCCTCTCGCCTCGTCCTCTCCGTCCTCTGCCCTCAGCCCGCTCTCCTCTCCTGTCCTCTGCCCTCCAGCCTCCGCTCTCCTCTCCCTGTCCTCTGCCCTCCAGCCTCCGCTCTCCTCTCCCTGTCCTCTTGCCCTCCAGCCTCCCGCTCTCCTCTCCCTCGTCCTCTGCCCTCCAGCCTCCGCTCTCCTCTCCCTGTCCTCTGCCCTCCAGCCTCCGCTCCTCCTCCCTGTCCTCTGCCCTCAGCCTGCCTCCTCCCTGCTCCTCTCCCTGTCCTCTGCCCCTCCGCCTACCTCTCCCTGTCCTCTGCCCTCCAGCCTCCTCCCTCTCCTCTCTCCTGTCCTCTGCCCCTCCAGCCTGCCGCTCTCTCCCCTGTCCTCTGCCTCCTCCTTCCTCTGCCCTCCAGCCTCCGTCTCTCCTCATCCCTGTCCTCTGCCCTCCAGCCTCCGCTTCTCCTCTCCCTCTCCTCTGCCCTCCAGCCTCCCTCTCCTCTCCCTGTCCTCTGCCTCCAGCCTCCGCTCTCCTCTCCCTGTCCTCTGCCTCCAGCCTCTCCTCCGCCTCCAGCTCGCTCTCCCTCGTCCTCTGCCTCCAGCCTCCGCTCTCCTCTCCCTGTCCTCTGCCTCCAGCCTCCGCTCTCCTCTCCCTGTCCTCTGCCCTCCAGCCTCCGCCTCTCCTCCTGTCTCTCCTGCCCTCCAGCCTCCGCTCGTCCTCTCCCTGTCCTCTGCCCTCCAGCCTCGCCCTCTCTGTCCTCTCCTAGCTCCCTCCTTCTCTGCCCTCCAGCCTCCGCTCTCTCTCCTGTCCTCTGCCCTCCAGCCTCCGCTCTCCTCTCCCTGTCCTCTGCCCTCCAGCCTCCGCTCTCCTCTCCCTGTCCTCTGCCCTCCAGCCTCCGCTCTCCCTCCCTGTCTCTGCCCTAGCCTCGCTCCTCTCCCTGTCTCTGCCCTCCAGCCTCATCCTCTTCCCTGTCCTCTGCCTCCAGTCTCCGCCTCCGCTCCTCTCCCTGTCCTCTGCCCTCCAGCCTCGCTCCTCTCCCTGTCCTCTGCCCTCCAGCCTCCGCTCTCCTCTCCCTGTCCTCTGCCCTCCAGCCTCCTCCCTCGCCCTCCACTCGTCCTCTGCCCTCCAGCCTCCGCTCTCTCCTCTCCTGTACCTCTGCCTCGAGCCTCCGCTCTCCTCTCCCTGTCCTCTGCCCTCCAGCCTCCTCTCTCCTCTTCCTATCCTCTGCCCTCCGGCCTCGGCTCTCCTCTCCCTGTCCTCTGCCCTCAGCATCCACTCTCCTCTCTCTGTCCCCTGCCCTCCAGCCTCCGCTCTCCTCTCTCTGCCCTCCAGCCTCCGCTCTCCTCTCCCTGTCCTCTGCCCTCCAGCCTCCGCTCTCCTCTCCCTGTCCTCTGCCCTCCAGCCTTCGCTCTCCTCACCCCTCCATATGTCATGTACAGTATGTGTATATATGTGTGTATGTAGACACTTCCGTCACTTTCTCCGCACTTCCCTCAACTTTGTACACACACACACACTCCGCTATACTTACCACCGGCCCTGCGTCCGCTGCCTGGATCCTCAGTCGACATGTCGCCACCCCCAAACTACTAGATCCACTATAGCGTCCAATATGTCTCGCCAAACAACCCCAACTACATATTGGATTCAGTCGTCCGGGGACGGCCACATGTCGACTCAGGATCCAGGCGGCGGGGAACACACACGGTCGGTGCTAAGTATAGCCGAGTGTCTGTGTGTGTATGTTTGTGCTGACCACTCTGCCCACAGCGCTGCGCTGACCACTCTGCCCACAGGCGCTGCCTGACCACTCTGCCCACGGCGCTGCGCTCACCACTCTGCTAACCACTGAGCCACCGTGCAGTGCTAACCACTGAGCCACCGCGCAGTGCTATCCAACTCAGCCACCGCGCAGTGCTATCCACTCAGCCACCGCGCAGTGCTAACCACTGAGCCACCGCACTCACTGCTAACCACTGAGCCACCGCACTCACTGCTAACCACTGAGCCACCGCACTCACTGCTAACCACTGAGCCACCGCACGTAGTGCTAACCACTGAGCCACCGCATGCAGTGCTAACCACTGAGCCACCGCGCAGTGCTAACCACTGAGCCACCGCACGCAGTGCTAACCACTGAGCCACCGCACGCAGTGCTAACCACTGAGCCAACGCACGCAGTGCTAACCACTGAGCCACCGCCAGTGCTAACCACTGAGCCACCGCGCAGTGCTAACCACTGAGCCACCGCACGCAGTGCTAACCACTGAGCCACCGCACGCAGTGCTAACCACTGAGCCACCGACGCAGTGCTAACCACTGAGCCACGCGCATGCTAACCACTCAGCCACGCGCAGTGATAACCACTGAGCCACCGCACTCACTGCTAACCACTAAGCCACCGCGCGCAGTGCCAACCACTGAGCCACCGCGCGCAGTACCATCCACTGAGTCACCGCGCAGTGCCAACCACACCACTGACCCACCGCGCAGTGCCAACCACTGAGCCACCGCGCAGTGCCAACCACTGAGCCACCGCGCAGTGCCAACCACTGAGCCACCGCGCAGTGCCAACCACTGAGCCACCGCGCAGTGCAAACCAGTGAGCCACCGCACGCAGTGCTAACCACTGAGCCACCGCACGCAGTGCTAACCACTGAGCCACCGTGCAGTGCTAACCACTGAGCCACCGCGCTCACTGCTAACCACTAAGCCACCGCGCGCAGTGCCAACCACTGAGCCACCGCGCTCAGTACCAACCACTGAGCCACCGCGCGCAGTGCCAACCACTGAGCCACCGCGATCAGTACCAACCACTGAGCCACCGCGCAGTGCCAACCACTGAGCCACCACGCAGTGCCAACCACTGAGCCACCGTGCAGTGCCAACCACTGAGCTACCGCGAAGTGCCAACCACTGAGCCACCGCACGCAGTGCCAACCACTGAGCCACCGCACAGTGCCAACCACTGAGCCACCGCGCAGTGCCAACCACTGAGCCACCGCGCAGTGCCAACCACTGAGCTACCGCGCAGTGCCAACCACTGAGCTACCGCGCAGTGCCAACCACTGAGCTACCGCGCAGTGCCAACCACTGAGCCACCGCAAGCAGTGCCAACCACTGAGCCACCGCGCAGTGCCAACCACTGAGCCACCGCGCGCAGTACCAACCACTGAGCCACCGTGCAGTGCCAACCACACCACTGAGCCACCGCGCAGTGCCAACCACTGAGCCACCGCGCAGTGCCAACCACTGAGCCACTGAGCAGTGCCAACCACTGAGCCACCGCACGCAGTGCTAACCACTGAGCCACCGCGCAGTGCTAACCACTGAGCCACCGCGCAGTGCTAACCACTCAGCCACCGCGCAGTGCTAACCACTGAGCCACCGTATACTGTGCTACCCACAGAGCCGCCTCTATACACACAATTCATTTCACCGCACTCCCGTATCTATTAGTAAATAAACTTTATATTGATTCTAGACTACCCGATTCTTTAGAATCGGGCCGCCATCTAGTATTACATAAGAGACAATATACATGTATGCATAAAGCAGGTATAAAAATAAAGGGAATAAAAGAGAACTTGCCAGACCTAGTCACGCATAGGTACACGTAGTTCTGTGGGGGGGGGCTGTCCCCAGAAAGGTAGGATTCTGTCACACAGCTGGTATGGTTGTAGCTATGTCAGGCCCGGGATGGAATGACCCGAACAGGACTTCTCCAGTTTTATTAAAGACAGGGAAATCTGTGGCCCCCACCTCGGGGAGTGATCCCTCCTCGCTGGGATGGTCTTCAGAGACCTCCTCTCTCCCCATGCTTAATAAATCCCCATCCTTCATATCTGGGGATGGGGTGGGCTCACAGACATGATATATGACTCATATTCACCTTCATGTAATTCTGAGAATATTGATACCAAATATGACCTACCGATGATGTTCATAATGGCAGAAATACTTTGCCAGGTTCCTGAGCGTTGCATAACTGTACAAAACATATCATTAAATGCGCAGATCGGTGAACCACCTGAAAATATGAATTATGTGTATGTGGCATGAACAGGTCTTCTTGAATCTGACATTCACAAAACTATCTCTCAGACAAAGAACCTTAGAGCAGTAAAGATACAACCTAACTCCTCTTTGCTGTGGTATTTATGAGGGGGTCGTAAAAGTTGGATAGGGGAGGGGGGGAGAGAGAGAGAGAGCATGGGGGGTTGCATGAATTGGATCTATGTAACCTACTCACAAACCGAAAAGGCGGAGAGATGAGTGAACTATTGTTGGCTGACTCTTCCAGCATCTTAAAAAAATCATGAGCAATATTCATACATTCATGACAGTCACTGACGTCACGTCTCCCGCTCTGCTAAGCCCCACCCCCTAGGACCTACTGAATATACAGTCCCTGGTGCTGGGTGGCTGTGATTGGGATCTTGTGGTTTTGTATACAGACTCTGTAGCTTCCCCCTCTGCCTGCGACTTTGGAGGCACTACACCTTCTGTTTGGGATGCAGTACCTTCCTGAGCAAAACTCAGCCCATAGAAAGAAGTCCTGAGAGTTTTCAGGGAGATAGTCGGGTGAACCAGTGAACTGATCTTAAACTTTGTCCTTCAAAGGTCTGCCTATCTGTTTGTGTGGGTCAACCTTCAACTGTAAAGGCCACGTTACACACACAGATATATTGGTCACAGATCTCTGGTTGCAGTGAAATCATGGACACATTGTTCCATTTTACACAGCCACAAAATGGAGCAATGTGTCCATGATTTCACTGCAACCAGAGATCTGTGACCCATATATCTGTGTGTGTAAGGTGGCCTTAAGTGTGGAAAACACAGACTATCTATTGATACTGCCTGAAAACAGTTATCTATCCTTTTTGTCACCATAAAAAAACCTGTAAATTTCCAAGGAGTAGTTGTTTTATAAAGATTAACTTCCCCAACAACTATCACCACCATCACTCTACGAAAAGGCAGCCATGGTGATAAAGCACTATATCTCATTGTTGTATTCCATTTTGTATTGGATGACTTTTGTGTCTGCAACTTGGAGGGGTTTCCACCGTGATAATAAGCTCAGCTACTGTGAGTTGGATTCCAGGTCTCTGCGAACACAACCCCTAGAGTGCACCACTTGTGGTTACCAAGGTTTTTTATGTAAAAAAGCAGTATAACAGAGTATATTATAAAGATTAAAATCTTTGCAAAGAGTGATAACTGAGCAAATATAAAAATATGCTTGCTTTCTCCTCAAAATATTGTAAAGATTTACTTTTAAAGGGAACCTGTCAGATCATTCTACCCCTCTAACCTATCACTACCTGTCCCTACACCTTGCTAGCTCGTCCCTAACCATCTCTGTCTGCTCTAAAATTGCCCTATAAGGATTGAGAAAAATGATATATACTTATGTAATGACCGGAGGTCCTATTAAGATCCAGTGAGTCACAGACTGAGACAGAGGCAGAAATAAACAACAGTATTTTTACTGATATGGGGATCAAGGTATGGTTCAGTAAGGAATGTAAAAGTCTCAAAATCCCCTTAAAATATTACCAATAACAGTTTAACACCCTCAGCGTTAGCCGACATCAATGCACCGATCTCAGAGTTCCCAGGGTATGTAAATCACACTCAGAACCAGGAACAAATTTACCTACACGTTAGACTTATCAAGGATTTAACTTAACTAAAGGCTATGTACATCAACTGTGGGCGGTCTGATGGGATCTCTGAGATGGCACACTGAGTATAACTTATCATAGCTAATAACAATACATTACACTATATCAATGCTGGCTATACACTTAGCACAGGGATACCCGGGTATCTCAAAACTATGGTACCATCAACCTCAAATGTAGCTTTACACCGGTGTATATTCCACGTGGGCTGCAGCAAGTCCAGAAAAAGAAAAGAAAAACCTTTGGCGCCAAAAAAAAACGTATTGCAAAAAAACAGCAAAATTTGGCAGCTTACCAGCCAATGCCAGATTCACATGTCCAGTACTTTAGTTCTGTAAGCTTGGGGTGCAATCTGTAGAGCACTCTTTTCCAGGGCTTGTGAGGACCCTGTCAGGATCCTCCCAATGTGGGTGGCACCGGACGCCGGCTCTCCTTTCGCAGTCACTCACGGCCTTCTTGGACGCCAATCACTCGCTCCATCAGGGGGAACATCTCCTCAGCCTCCTTGTCAGGATCCTCCCAATGTGGATGGCACCGGACGCCAGCTCTCCTTTCGCAGTCACTCACGGCCTTCCTGGACGCCAATCACTCGCTCCATCAGGGGGAATATCTCCTCAGCCTCCTCGGATGCTAGACACTTTCTCAGTTCAAGATAAAGTCTTTAGTCCACACAACAGGGCTTGCAAACAACTTTAAAGGCCCATATAGCTTGCACTGGCTCTGCTGTAATGCTTACACTAGTAATGGCCACCGCAGAGAGCGATCAACAACAACAGGAGCAACTGACAGAGCCGTCACCAAGGCAACCAGAGATTGTGCTTTCACTTTCCTAGACACAGAGCAGTCACCATGGCAACCAGAGTCTGTGTTTTTCACTTTCCTGGGCCACTACAAAATTGCAGTCTGCTTGGTTTTAGCAGCTTATTAGTTTACTCTCTTACACTTACATACAGTCTCCATTTGGAGACTGGAAAGGCGGGCTCTGGGGCTCCATTCTTCCCTCCTTGCTTGCTCTCTGCACGCCCCACTGGGCGTCATCAGTCTGTGTTCTGTTTCACCTCCTGTTTGAAATTCTTGCCTGCTCTGCTAATTTGATGCCTGGCCAGAATGTCAGTTCCGATCTAGTGCATTATGGGGGCAGATCACATGATACAGCCCGGCTCCGGCACATGCGCAGTGCGCATATTGAAGCCGGCCCAGTACCACGTGATCAGCCCCCACAATGCACCAGTAATTTGTACATGATTAGCTTTGGATATCAGTAAAATCTTCCTTATTACTACTTTTTTTTGTTTTGCATAGTAAATTACAGTTCACATACATACCGAAAATAAAGAGTAACTTTGCAGATAAAGTTTCAAAAATGTGATGCAGTCTGCAAACTTATTATATTTTCAGTGGTTTGTACGTGCACTTTGTCATGCATAAATGTTATTTAGAGATGAAAATATATTTTCTCAACAGGGAGACCTCTTTCAAGGAAATAACTTATCATTTGTTCCATATTATTTCACATATATTGTGAGTTATCATTTATTACACATGACTACATTAACTATAAAAAAATAAATGCTGCAAAATCAGATTACATAGTTGCTTTGGTCAGAGAAAAGTGAAAAGCAAAACCATAAACCACATGAACAAAACATTCATAAAACATGATTTGTGGTCAGTGACCAATGACATACAGTAGATGAACAGCAGTATGAAGTGTCACTGGGCGTATTCACCTAACAGGATGCATTCACAAAGTATAGTTGCCGGTATGGCAGTGCATGTCTATAGAGCTCCTTTAGCACAGTGCCACATTTGTGCTTCTCTATCCGGGACCAAGTGCCAATTTTGGAGCAGCGGCGCGGACATAGAGGCACTTGGTCCCGGATAGAGTTCCACCCCGACACTGTGGAAGTGCGGTTCCTGCTGCGGCTGCTGTGTTTAGGCGATTGAGCTGGTTGTGGGCTGCACAACCAAACCAGGTGAGCAGTTTTTATACTGTATGGGATTCACCTCCTATATTAGGATACGCATATATGCGCATTCTCATTTTTTAGACATTTGTGCTTCTAGCAGAGTTGACAACTTAAGTCGTTATTTTTTCTAGACAGCTTATCAAAAAATCACATACAGACAATATTTTATATGAACACATAGGAAAACCAAAATAAATCATTATAATTTTAAGTGATACATGTCTCCCACCTATGCTGATATATAGACTTTAGCTGCATTGTTAACGAAAATGACAATAATTACCATTGAAGTAATCTGTATAAGTTTCTTCAACTTCAAAATAATCATGAGTGCCTTAAAAAAAATTTATGGATAGAGCATAAAAGAGCCATATTTTTACGGACTGTACTGGAATTTCTGGATGGTTGGCATCCTAGGCTTCTAGGAGAGAATAATTTTACACTTCTATGCTAGCTAATCTAATGAAGTCTTACTTATAATTTAAAGGCAAAGCTAACAGAAAATTCTCTGTACTCCTTCTAGACCTGTTGTCTGCCTTACCTGATGAAGGCATTAATCGTCGAAACACATTGTAAAGCCACAATACTAATAGATTGCTGAACATTATTTACCCCTGCTTGGTGTCATCCTGTGCCTCGAAAAAAATGCAGTGTTATCTATTCTCTATACTTTGGTTCCCTCTATGGGTAAACGGTGGTGCAGCAGAATTCAGCTTGCTAAATTACTAAAGGACTTTCGGCGACATCACGTCCCATATGATCCGGTCAGCTGACAACTCTAGAGACCTGTGCCGAGTGCAGTACATGCCAAAGGCTAAATCCGTGGTTGTGCATCCTAGGACCCCTACTTTTCTCCATTTATACTCTTGGCCTTGGACAACTCATAAAATCTCATGACTTCATAAAATTCCATGACATCACCTATACGCTGATGACACTCGGCTCTACTTCTCTGGCCCAGAAATCACCTCTTTGCTGTCCAGAATCCCGGAGTGTCTATCAGCCATATCCTGCTTCTTCTCCTCTGCTTCTTAATGTTCAAAGTGGACAAATCTGAACTCATTATCTTTCCTCCATCTCATGTCTCTTCCCTACCTGATCTTTCTACAATGGTAAATGGGATTATGGTCTAGCCTGTACCTGAAATCTGCTATTTTAGAGTAATCCTTCACTCTGCCCTTTTTCCTTAAATGTAAAACAAGAAAAATAGGAGCACAATGTATAACACTTGGTGGTCTAGGGGGATAACAAGTTACGCTGATTGGTCACTTACCCATAAGGATGTGCAACCGTGCACAACCCTGTTACAATGCATGGATATATCAGGGCCCCGCTGTGTGACTGCACGGAACCAACAGCCCGTGGAGCCACCTCAACCGCAGTCTCAGTGGGAGGTCACATGTTCCAGAGGCGGAAATATATCGCTGCAGATCCTATCGCCATCACCAAAGGTCCTATCGCCGTCACCGCAGGTCCTGTTGCCGGTAAAGTTTGATGTTCTTTTCCCGGTCCTCAGGAGGTGAGATATAAACATGCCACAGCCCAGAGTAGCTCCACCAGCAATCCCAAAAGGGATTTTAACATTAGGTAAAAATAATAAATGCACTGGTGATTAATGAGCGATAAGGCAAGAGGCAAAAGAGACAATTTTACATATTCTCAAACCTTTTTATTAACTCCTTGTATGGGCCACAACGCATTTCGATAGCACATAGGCTATCTTCATCAGGGGATACAAGGCAATTGAGCTTAGAAATTGCATTTAAAGAGTCAGGATTGCAACAATTGGTTGGTTTGTTAGGGACTTCATAATGAGTCATTAACCCTTCATTGTCCATAGTTAACAACTATACAGCCTTCTGACAATGATAACAATCTGGTACTATGCAGGGCAGTAGAAACGTAGGCCATTTAAATTCCTGTTAACCACAATTGAGACAATGCCAATAGAAATTAACCATAAATTCACCTGCTTAATACTAGGATCAAACATCCAAGCGTGTAGGCTAAAAAAATAATGATAACTATAACTAAAACACATGCAGAATACAAGTATGCTGGTGCATAGCTGGTAGAACTGACAGGGATGTGGTTGTAGATATCCACTAAGTCAGGTAGATTTTCTGGCCACTGATTTCTCTCGTGAAGTGGTAAGGTCTTTAACATATCGATGACAATTGTGGGGCAGCGCTGGGATTGCAGGTCAGAAATACGTTGAGCCCGATAACAGGTCAAACAGCACCCGGTTTTATTGCTGATAAATACAGCGATGGCACAAGCTGCCGGAATCCGGGTCGCAGCCGGGTATACAGGATACAGTCCACACATAAAGTAACCCGGTTCCCTCAGGTTATGCACTTTCTGACATAGGTCGCCCCGAGCTCCCAGGCCTCCTGGGCTAGACCGTGTTATTATAGCACACGGTCCCTGGAACTCTTGACCTCGCCTGTCTGTGTCTGCTGCTCCTTCAGCTGACCAGGCTTTTAACCCTGTGTCTCCTTCCAGGGATCCTGCAAGACCCGGAGCAGAGGGAGTGGACCGTCCCTCTCTTTTACACCCTATACTGGGCTCAATATGTGACAGTGCACATTCTGGGGGAGACATAGCGCCCCTCGCATATGATTCCCCGCACTGTCTCACACCCCCCCCCTCGGTTCAAACTTGTGGGGTTGAACCCCAGCCATCAAACAGGGTGCCCGGGACAGGGCATCCGCATTACTCTGCAACTTGCCAGCCCGATGCTCCACTGTAAAATTGAAGTTTTGGAGGGACAGGAACCACCGGGTGACCCGAGCGTTCCGTTCCTTGGCGTTTCGCATCCAGACCAGGGAGCGTGATCCGTAACCAACCGGAACTGTTGCCCGAGCAAAGAATAACGTAGGGACTCCAAGGCCCATTTAACGGCCAGGCACTCCTTCTCCACTACGCTATAATTCTTTTCCGCCGGGGACAATTTCCTGCTTAAATAAGTGACCGGATGCTCTTCTCCGTCCACTTCTTGCGACAGAACAGCCCCCAGCCCCACCTCCAAGGTGTCTGTTTGCACAACGAAGGCGTGTTTGAAGTTAGGACTGATGAGGACGAGCTGTCTGCACAAGGCCAACTTCATGGACTGAAAGGTTGCCTCCGCTTGGGGATTCCAGTGCACCAAAGCCAATTTTGAATGGCCTCGATTTTGTTTATTTGGGGTTTGATAACCCTCGCCCAATCACATATCCCAGGTACCGGGCCTCCTCGAGCCCCATGGCACATTTTTTTGGATTTGCCATCAGGCCTGCTGCCCTGAGCGAATCCACCACGGCCTGAACCTGGGATAAGTGGGTATGCCAATCTGAACTCAAGATGATAATGTCATCTAGGTAGGCGGACGCGTACTTCCGATGAGGTTCTAACGCTATGTCCATGAGCCGCTGGAATGTGGCCGGGGCTCCATGCAATCCAAAAGGCAACACAAGTGATAGAGAACTTCCAGAGTAACAAAGGCGTTTTTTTCCTTGGCTGACTCTGTTAGTGGCACCTGCTGCCAGTACCCTTTTGTCAGATCGAGCGTAGTGAAGTACTGGGCTTGCCCCAGTCTTTCAATCAGCTCGTCCACCCGGGGGATGGGATATAAATCAAACTTAGACACTTAGTTTAGCTTCCGGAAATCGTTGCAGAACTGCAGCGATCCGTCCGGCTTTGGAATGAGCACGATGGGACTAGCCCATTCGCTCCGGGATTCTTCTATCACCCCTAACTTAAGCATGTGTTTAACTTCGGCCACGATGGCTTGCCGTAGGGCCTCGGGTACCCGGTACGGTTTCACTCGCACTTTTACCCGGGGCTCAGTGACAATGTCATGTTGAATGACCGAAGTGCGCCCGGGCAGGTCAGAGAACACATCGGGATTCTGCTGTACCAACTTTCGAGCCTCCCGTCGTTGGGCCTTAGTGAGGGTGTCGCTTATTTGTACCCCTTCGGTATCCCTTGTGGCCGAAGGGGAATGGTCTCCGGGTGCATCGGAACCCTCCATGATCAGGCACTCCCGGTCTTTCCACGCTTTAAGCAAATTAACGTGGTATAGATGCACGGGTTTCCCTTTCCCGGGCTGGTATGCCCGGTAATTGACCTCCCCTACTTTTTCCCGGATTTCATAGGGCCCTTGCCATTTGGCAAATAATTTGCTTTCCTTTGTGGGCCCGTGTATTATACCTGCGGCTTTGAGCTCCTTGGGCATCCATTAGGTGCTCTTTTACAATAGGCCGGACCGCTGTGATCTGGTCCTGCATTTTCGCCACGTGGTCAATAACGCTCCTATATGGAGTGGGTTCCTGTTCCCACGTCTCTTTGGCGACATCCAATAGCCCTCTAGGATGCCGGCCGTACAACAGTTCAAAGGGAGAAAACCCCGTAGACGACTGTGGTACCTCCCGGATGGCGAACATTAAATAGGGCAGTAACATGTCCCAATCCTTTCCATCCTTCGCTACCACTACTTTTTTAGCATGGACTTCAGGGTTTTATTAAACCACTCAACTAACCCGTCGGTCTGGGGATGATACACCGAGGTGCGCAGCGGTTTTATGTTGAGCAGTTTACACAGTTCCTGGGTCACTCTGGACATAAAAGGAGTCCCCTGATCCGTGAGGATCTCCTTAGGTAGTCCTAGACGACAGAACATAGCAAACAGCTCCCGGGCAATCAGTTTCGCCAAGGTGTGGCGTAACGAAATCGCCTCCGGGTACCGGGTGGCGTAGTCGACAACCACGAGTATGTGTTGGTGGCCTCGTGCTGACTTCACTATAGGCCCCACCAAATCCATTGCGATCCGTTCAAAAGGTTCCTCTTTAACTGGTAGAGGTACAAATGGACTACGGAAGGTGGCAATGGGTGTGGTCAACTGACATTCCGGGCAGGAGTCACAGTACCTCTGGACATCCGCATACACGCCCGGCCTGAAGAACCTCCGCAAGATGCGTTCTTGCGTTTTTTTAGCCCCAAGGTGGCCTCTAGCAGGTGGGAGTGGGCCATCTCAAGGACCGCCCGGCGGTGTGGCTTCGGTACTACCAGTTGGTCCACGACCTCATCCCGGATCTTGTCCACCCTATAGAGTAACTCCCGGTTAATCACCATGCGTGGAAATGCATTCTCTGCCCCCGGATGCTGGGCTGCCCCGTTTACTTCGGTTACCCTTTCTCAGGCCCGGGTCAGTCTGGGATCCTGTAGCTGGGCTGTCCCAAACGCTCCCCGGGATACTTCCATTTCTGGAATCAGTGGGGTCTCCTCGACCTCTCCTGCCAATACATCTAGCGGGAACCTATCGGGGTGATACTCTAGCCCTATGTTGGCGACCCCTACGGCAGGTGTCCCAGTCTCAGGTTCGTCGAGTTCAGCACCCTGATTCCCTGGCATCAGGGGAGGGTTACTCCTCCTTCCCCATAAGGACCAAAACAATGGTAAGTCTCTTCCCAGCACCATCCCGTAGGGTAGAGATTTTACCACTCCGACCACGTGGGTCACCTCTCCACCTGGAGTGGACAGAGTCACCTCCGTGGTCAGATACTCGAGTAGGTCCCCGTGTATGCACCGGACCCCAATCAATCCCCCAGTGGGTTGCAACCCGGGGATTAGGGACACCCGAACCAGCGTCACCAAACTGCCGGAGTCCAAGAGAGCTTCCGCTCTGTGTCCATTAATGAGCACCGGGCACAGATGTGGTTCCGTTAGGGGAACCACCACATCTGCGGTGAACATGGGGCTGGCATACATCGAGAGTCGGCGTGTGAACCCGCAGTCCATGGGTTCCATCGTTAGTGGGCAATAGGCAGCCACATGTCCCGGTCCTTTGCACCGCCAGCACCACGTGGCAGTGGCAGCGCCAGGCCAGAAGCTCCTTCTTGGGCAGCCTGGTTTCCTGCCAGCCCCATTCTGGGGTATCCTCTCAGTGGGTACGTTTTTAGGAGAGTCCCCTGTGGATGGACGTACACCTTTACCCGGCTCCGGAGGCCAGCGTAACTGCCCCAGTGGGGCAGAGTCCCGTATGAACTCCTGGGTGGCTGTATATCGCTCTATCAAGCTAACCACCTGGTCCAAGGTACCCGGGTCCCCTTGCCCCACCCAACGCTGTATCGCAACTGGCAGAGTCCGTACCAGCCAGTCGACCACCACCCTTTCCACCATCTGTCCCGGAGTCAAGCTCTCAGGCTGGAGCCACCGTTTCACCAACTGCAATAAGTCATACGCCTGGGAGCGAGCCAGTTTGGACTCCACATAGGACCAGGAAAACACCCGTTGGGCTTGGACATAAGTATTGACCCCCAGTCTCGCAAGGACTTCACCTTTGAGTTTCCCGTAGTCCTGGGCATCCTACCAACTGAGGTCTGTGTAGGCCTTCTGGGCATCCCCCATCAGGAATGGCGCCACCACTTCAGCCCACTGAGCAGTAGGGAGGCCTTCTTGCTCTGCGGTGCGCTCGTAGACTGTGAGGAAGGCTTCTACGTCGTCCTCCGGACTCAGCTTCCTCAGTGCCGATCGGACCCGGTCCCGGGCCTCACGCCGTTCCTGAAGAGGCGCCGCTGGCTGGTCTCGTAGGGCCATAACTTGTTGCAGGAGAAGTTCATTTGTTTTCTGCTGCTGTTCCTGCTGTCGAAGCTGCTGCTCCTCGTGTCACTGTTGCTGCTCTTGCTGCCGGTGCTGGGTAAGTACCAGCTGCCTTAGGATTTCCTCCATACCAGCAGCAGGCCTGAACTGTAGCGTGGCCGGCTTCAGTACGGACATGCAGTTCGTGGTTCAGGCTGCCCGCATTCTCCACCATATGTGGGGCAGCGCTGGGATTGCAGGTCAGAAATACGTTGAGCCCGATAATAGGTCAAACAGCACCCGGTTTTATTGCTGATAAATACAACGATGGCACAAGCTGCCGGAATCCGGGTCGCAGCCGGGTATACAGGATATAGTCCACACATAAAGTAACCCGGTTCCCTCAGGTTATGCGCTTTCCGACATAGGTCACCCCGAGCTCCCAGGCCTCCTTAGCTAGACCGTGTTATTATAACACATGGTCCCTGGAACTCTTGACCTCGCCTGTCTGTGTCTGCTGCTCCTTCAGCTTAGAAAACAAAAACTCTCCAGAGGGGCCCCGCCCTGCCTCCTGACCAGGCTTTTAACCTTGTGTCTCCTTCCAGGGATCCTGCAAGACCCGGAGCGGAGGGAGCGGACCGTCCCTCTCTCTTACACCTTATACTGGGCTCAATATGTGACAGTGCGCATTCTGGGGAGACATAGCGCCCCTCGCATATGATTCCCCACACTGTCTCACACAATGTTGTTCATTTTCTCACACAGACAATTTGTTTGCGGATGATACTGTGTGGTTCTTATCTTTTTACACCCATACAATCCTAAGAACGCGTGGAATAGTTCTGACTCAAATGCTGGACCTTGATCTGTCAATACTTGATCTGGATATCCGTGCGGTCGACAGAAATGACTCTGGAAGGTCTTGGCTGCTACTTCTGCAATTAAATCCTTAACTGGTGCGACAACCAGGAATCTTGAGTAGTGATCAACCATTGTAAGAGCATAGGTGTACCCTGTTCGGCTAGATGTTAGCTTTACATGATCTAGGGCTATGATTTCAAGAGGTTTCTTGGTAATGATTGGCTGTAGCGGAGCTTTCTGACTTTGCTGGTCTTTCCTTCTAAGGTGACACGGTCCACAGTTCTTACACCACTTTTCAATAGAACCTCTCATGCCGACCCAATAGAAAAGGCCTTTTAACAGCATCTCCAGTTTCTTCCAACCAAAGTGTCCTGCATCATCGTGATAAGCTTCTAGTATCATTCGGATTTCTCTTTTTGGAACTACTATTTGCCAGATAAGTTCATGGGTTCTGGGATCGAGGTGACGTCTACACAGTTTCCCTTAATAGAAGATGAACAATCTTCCCTTCTCTTTTCATAGGCGTTTGGCATCTTGCGTAGCATCTGGACTTAGACAGGAGTGTTCTCTGGAGATTAGTCTGGCACTGCGGGGAGCTGCTGTCCCCTAACGGTTAATTCTTTCAGAGTAGCAAACTCTGCATCAGGGTTTTGCAGAGCCCACCAGCTTGCTTGTTTCCTGTCATCACGTAACTTGAAACCCATTACAAATTGTTGTATAAGCGTTTTATTTTCATCACGAACGCCACCGGGATCGGCTTGTTTAAGGAGTCTCAGTGACTCTTGTAGGCGTAGGGAATAATCTAGGACACTTTCCTGTGCCCCTTGCTTGCAATGGTAAAACAACAGTCTTAATTCAGATTCAGTATGATGATCAAAAACTCTCTTTAGCTTTGCAAATATTTGTTCAACAGACTCCTGATCTTCCGCAGACCAGTTTCGGGTTTCCAGCTCTGCTGCACCTGTTAACTGTCCCATTACTAGTGATGCTCTCTCCTTACCGGTCATCGCGTACATGTCCAGCACGGTACATATCTTCCTCTGGAACACATCTAGGGCGCCTGGCTTGCCGTCGTACTTGGGTAAGCAGACCACATTGGGGACGTACGGCAGATATATGGGCATTATTGGAGCTACTGGTGCAGGTATCGGTGGCGGCATGGCACCGCCGGGTAGATTGACGACTACGAGCTGTCCGTCCAGGGCTCCTGCCGGGGCGGCAGGCGGGTTCACAATCAGGACTACTGCGTTGTTGGGGTCCGGGGCACTCATTCTCGCTCCCCCCTAGTTAATTGTTGCCAGTCTCTTTTAAATCAACGGAAGTAGTCGGCACGGCTCAGCGGGCGGGGAGTGGAGCACCTCGGGAGTTTCCGGATCCGACTGCGGTGTCCGGCGGGTCTCGTCAGAGTGTGGGACGGGGCCTATCTTCGTGCCCTGGCACTGTAACGCCCCCTTCATTTCCCGCTCTATGGCGCAGTAATGCCGGTTCAAATTTACAGTTCACAATCACAGTCAATAAATGGCGCACAGTACCCGGTTGCACCGGGCTCGGTATCCTGTTCGTGACACCAGAATCTGTCCAGCCCAGGCCCTGGGGGTACTCGGATCACTCAGGCGCGGTCTGGAGGGGAAGTCACGGGTAGCCGTGGGCCCGGGGGATACAGATGAAAAACGAGTAAAAGGAAAAATAATAAAAAGTCTGTCAAGTCGTGACGCCACCTGTAGGGTTCCGGTGATGGCACTGGCGTTGCTTGGACCCCCGGGGTGATGGGCGGCAGCAAGGTGGGACCGCTCCCTACAGGACGAGCCGAGTCCCCGGGGCTGTAAGTTGTAGTGAGGGTAATAGGGCAGCACAGTCGTTTCTGTGCAAGGTGGAAGTAGGGAAGCGTGGTCAGTGTGGTGTAGATGGAAGGAGGGACACGCACACATAATAATCTTTTGGTACGTTTACTGGTGTTCTGTACTGGTACACTCGTCCGGAGTTGAGGGAAACACCTTAGGATCTCCACAGCGAGTAGGGTTGCAGGCCTCCTTGTCTCAGTTACTCTGTTTGGAGTCTAGCAGGCATGGAACCCGACCAGACCATTTCTTCTCTCTCTCTCTCTGTGACTCTCCACACCCGGGTTGCTGCACTGAGGGCTCTATTGGGTTTCCGTCAGGATCCTGACTCACGGTCCCTGCCTCTCAATTGTTGGTGCTGTGGGCGTCCTGGAAGCTAAACCTCCTTGTGGTGCTGGATTCTCTGTTGGGCCTATTCTCTCTGTCCCTGCAGCTCGGACCCAGTGACCGGAACTCTGGTGGGGTAAGTCGGTATGACTCCTCTGCCCCCTTCTTGTAGAAAGTTTCTCTCCTCTGCCTTTGACCTCTACTCTGCGGGTCTACCACTGTCTCAGGTGGTTGCTGGTATGGGCCTAGCACGGCTCCAGTACCAGGTCAGTTCACTAAGTTCTTCACAGTTCTCTAGTGACTGCACATTCTGGTGTTTTCCCTCCAGAACCTGTATTTATAGGGGGAACTGGCTTAAGGCAACCAGTTGAGCTCCCCCTACAGGCCTGGGATGAAAGGTGTTGTGTGGAAGTGGGTTACTCACTGTGTAAAATCCTTCAGTGTCTCAAGGGAGTCTGTGGTGACCTGGCACAGAATGCCACACTCCCATTCTCCTCGGCGTACATCTTGGAGCAGGGAGCTTTCCTGGAACTACGATGCTGGCAATTCACAGCGTCAGCGCAGATCAGGGGAGCTCCCGTCACCACTACAATGATGTCATCAGCCAGGGCCAGCAAGTAAGCGCCAGCATGAAGACTCTTGAAGTCACAGCGTTGGGAGGACAGGAGTGAGGTATATGGTGTTATTTTTATTATATGTGCTGGGATATACAGGGGCTTCTCATTGTGAATCTCTAGCAAAAAAAGAAAACACTTGGGATGCTGCATGGTATACAAACGTTCCTGGTATGTATGCTGGATATATAATGCTGACAGTTCTATTGCCGGGCACTTTGGGACACCCGGCGTGACTTTTGAACAAGATCAGTGCATCTGCAGTGCCGGGCAGTATTCGGACATTCACAGTTTAAATGCTTGACAGTGGTTAAGGAATGGGGATATATATTCTCATTGTCATTTTTTATACATATAGTCCACTATATTTGTGCATGAACATCAATGAAGACAGTGATGTTAACATGGAATGTGCGTTTCCTTGGCATTAATCTATATGTCTATTTATAGCTATGTCTTTATACTTTGAATTTACCTATGATTAAGGACAGGATAGCAGTCTGAAAAATGTAAGGTAGACTTACACATATTAAAAAAAAAATATATATATATATATATATATATATATATATATATATATCAATGTGGTGCTGGAGTCCACTCATCTAATTGTCAAATTGACAATGTGACTGCCGTGTACTGGACTGATGGCTGCGTGCAGCTTCCTGCTATGTACTGGGGGCTTCATGCTGCCTCCTGCTGTGTATTGGAACCTGTGTACATCCTCCTGCTGTATATTGGGGGCTGGGTGCAACCTCTTGCTGTGTGCTAGGAGCTACGTTGCGGCCTCCTGCTGTGCGCTGGGGGCTACATGCCGCCTCCTGGGGGCTTGGTGTGGCCATGTGCTGTGTGCAGCCTCCTGCTGAGGGCTTTGTGCGGCCTCCTACTGTGTACTGGCGGCCTCCTCCTGTGTACCAGGGGCTACGTGTGACCTCCTACTGTGTGCTGGGGGCTTAGTACAGCCTCAGGCTGTGTGCCTGGAGCTTCGTGGGGCCTCCTGCTGTGTGCTGCAGGCTGTGTGTAGCCTCATGCTGTGTGCTGGTGCTGCGTGTGGCCTCCTGCTGTGTGGGGCCTCTTGCTGTGTGCTGGGGGCTGCGTGTGGCCTCCTGCTTTGTGGGGCCTCCTGCTGTGTGCTGCTTCCTACTGAGTGCGGCCTCCTGTGTGCTGGGTGTTTGTGCAGCCTCCTGCTGTGTGCTGGCGGCTGTGTGCAGCCTCCTGTTGTGTACTGTTTGGCCTCCTGCTGTAAGCTGAGGGCTTTGTGCAGCCTCCTGCTGTATGCTGGGGCTGCATGAGGCCTCCTGCTCTAATACTAGGGGCTGTGATAAATGAATTTTCCACGCCTGCTCTATTATGCATAGCATTATGTATAGCACTGTATATAAGAGGGAAAAACTGTGCAGCGTGCTGTGCGCACCACTATTTTTTTCATTTATTTTCTATTATGGTTCTGCACCTGTGTGTTAATCACATGGCCAATCACATGACTGGCTAGTCTTAATCCGCCCCTGAAACTGCCCACACCCCTTCCACTCTCCAAGAATTGGGAGAACAGACCTAAAGACTGTATAATCCAGCCCAAAGGTGTGACTGCCGATGATGATTAAAAACGGAGACACCCACGAAGGGAGGGAGAGTAAAAAGACCAGGACACGAGGAGCAGAACAGAAAGTGGCATGAAGTTGACAGACAGGGAGACACCAAAGATGGCGGAGCGTGGGGTGGAAGGAGTGGACTCCCCGGTTCCCCAGAGGCCAGTCAAATGCCGGAGGTAGACCCTGCCTTCCTGTCAGAGGAGGTAGACAAATTGAGCTGCCAACTAGAACAGGCCCACCTTGTCATCGTGGAGCAATGGCAGCAGTCACTACTGGAAGGAGCAGCCGCACGGTGGGTGGCATCGCGCCCCGCTTCCCCGACCCGGGACCTTGAGGAGGACGAGATGGAGCCTGGTACCGGGACAGATACGATAGCTGCCCCACTGCAGCAGGCACAGCCCCTCGTCCCGATAGAGCCTTCTTGCCCCTGCAGCCCCGGCCCGGCGCACACCTGCCAGGCCTGGAAAGACACCCTGGATCCTGAGCCAGACTTAGCCGATCGCCTAACCCCAGAACCACCATCCCAGGAGGCACACGGAGAGCAGATGGTGTGCTACTGGGAGAACCCTGGCGAGACTCTGATGTGGTTCCCAGGGAATGTTGTGTCGGTTCAGGATCAGGTGGAGGTAGTCCCCTGGGAAGAGCACAGGCGGAGTTGTATGGCCCGGTGGGAAGCGGAAGACGAGGAGCGGAGGGTCCAGAAACAAGCAATGGTGGAGCGGCACATCTGGGCCAAGGCGGAGGCCCGTAAAGCACAATCCACCTGCCAGGCCCGACGCCGGGAGTGAGTGGTGACTGCCTTTGGCACCGGGGGAGGTTGGGTCTTCATAAAGGAACCTGGAGCAGGTCAAGACATTTTTGTGTCCCGAGCAGACATAGAGGCCCACCTGCCTGTAGGCCATCCGGGAAGGGATTTACGCTCTGGAGACCGAGTGACCTACGTTCATCAGGATGGAGAACGGGGTCCCTATGCCCTCCATGTCCGCTGGGCACAGCACAAAGAAGCGTCAGCAGCAACACCCGCCCCGATCCACCAACCACATGGGACCGTGAAACTCAGACGCCTGTACTGGGATATTCCAAGCCGGCCCTGACTGTGACCAGAGTGAGGCAAGATGTGCAACGGTGGCAGCACCAGTAAAAGCCGGACATGCAATTGACTTTTAGACTGTGTTTGAGCACTTTCTTCCCCTAGTTTTCCTCAAGTTTTCCTAAGAGTCTGTCCCCCTTGTTTAATGAACATTTTGATCATGAACTGTGCTGATCAGGACTGCAGATGTAAATAGTTAGCTCACTCTGGTGCACTCTCTGTTGGTTTTATAGTATGCTTTTATAATGTAAATATGATAATGTATGTTTGAATTGTTAGCACTTAAATGAACAATTGCACTTAAGACCGCAACGCACAAAAACCCACTGGCGTGGCCGAAGCATCGGTCAGTTTAGTCCCTGTCACTACACCCAGGGCTTACTCCAGGATTTTTCTTGTAGTGGGTTCCGAATACAATAGACTGAGGAGAAAAGACAATCGCCGAACTGCTTTGCACTTGTTCTAAATTTTTCCTTTTTTTTTTCTTTACTTTTCTACACCCATACCCTCTATATGTCTAGTCTTGTTTTTGTTAAGTAATTTTCAAGTCACGAGCCTCCAGTCCCGGAAAGAAGAAGCACTCTTTTAAATTGTTGTTTTTATGTCATTATGCAAAAAAAAAAAATGTTTCAGTTGCTGTGTACCATTAAACCCCGTTCTAGCATGTGGACGTGCTATCTTTTGCTCAGGGGGAGTGTGGCACCCCTGTGTGCGGTCGCCACTAGATGGCGCAGCAGCCGGGATCAGTAAGTTCGGTCACCCCAAGCACACACCCAACACACTCTCAATCCAAAGACTATTTCCAGCAACAGGATGGTGGGAGGAGCGAAGTGGAGGGTGGGAAAGTTAGGAGAGGACCCGGTTAGGGGAGGCAACAAAACTAGATAACATCAGGTTCATAATAGCAAAAAAGATAGAATCAGCACAGTAGTATCATGCTTTAAATAGGTGCAATAGTCCTGAACACAGTGATCCACTGTGTGATAATGCTTATCAAGAATAAAGCAAGCAGCACTCTGGATATAAAGTTGTTTCTGGACCCTTTAATCTGGCCACATGATGCGACGTTTCAGTCCATGCATTTTTCAAGCATAGTGCTACCAACATATGACTCACCGTAACCGGGTCTTCATGTCGCAGGCGTTGCTTCTCCTGTCACGGTTCCGCGGCTGCGGTTGTGGGGCTCGGTGGTCCAGATCAATAGTGGTTGGCTGAACAGATAAGGGTTAATTATTCTTATTGTCGTGACGCCACCTGCGGGAATTCCGGTGATTTCACCGGCGCTGCTTGGGCCTCCGGGGGATTTACGGCAGCAAGATGGGACGCTCCCCACAGGACGAGCGGGAGTCCCCGGGGCCAGGAGCTGCACCTGATGTTGTATGGCAGCTTGGTGATTCTCAGCATGCGGAGTTAAACAGTTCGGAAGAAGTACAGACACCAGTGTTCTCTGTAACGGGTCTTTTACTGTAACCGGTAGGTGATACAGGGTATACAGTTAACGGGTAACGGACCTGGTGGTCCCAGCAATGACCGGTGTTGTTTCAGAGCTCCGCGGTGTTCCTCCGTTCTTAAATTTTCTAGTTTGGTTGCCGACGTCGCCTTAGTGCGCCAGTTCGGGTACAAGGGGGCTACTTGGATTTCCCTGCCGGTGTATACAGCCCGGTGTGAGGGGAGCCTGTTTCCTTATAGTGGGTACTCCGCTGGCAAGACGGCTCTACTTGCAGCTGCAGTGAGGTGCTCCTAGAGAGCAGTCCCTCCACTTCTGGTTTGCTGAGCAGCGATGGACGACTTGCTCGCTTCGGAACCAGTGATCCGGTGGTTGATGGGCGCGGGTGTATTTTGACCAGTTTAGGTGATTGCCCAGGTTCCGGTTTTGGGGCACCGAGTAATGGCGCCAATGGTGGTCTGCATGGCTGCACGGAACTGTGTAGAGCCCTCTTCTCCTACGTTCCTCTCGACCACTTCTTTCTTTCTCCCTCCTCTCCTACATTCTCCTACACTCTACTCCTACACTCCTCCCACCAGGACCTGATTGGCCCTCTATTCTAATGGTGCATGTAGGGTATGGAGCTCTGAGTATTAACCATGTCATTACTGAGACGGAGAATATTGCATCTTCAATCAGGGATGCAATACCCTCCTGTGACGCACTCGTTGCGGGGCAACATACATACATAGGGTGTTTTGAATTGTATAAAACACCCTATGTATGTTGGTAGCACTATGCTTGTAAAAAGTCTGCTTATGGACTGAAACGTCGCATCATGTGGCCAGATTAAAGGGTCCAGAAACAGCTTTATATCCAGAGTGCTGCCTGCCTTTTTCTTGATAACATCAAGTTCAGTCAGCCAGTCAGCCAAGTAAAGTTGAGGAGTCAAGTTCAGTTGGAAGGAGAGGCAAGAACACCATCACACAGAACTGAAACGACAAGGACCCAGCAGCCTGTGCCACCATGAGGCTAATCCGGGTCCTGGGCTGCAGACTGTAGTGAGAGACAGAGGTGTGCTCGAATTAGTGGGGACCAGGGTGACGGCTCTGCTGAAGTGGCCAGGATGCTCTATGCTCCAACCACAAACACGGCGGGGTGCGGGGTTTTTATGTCCCGCGACCCAACCTCTGGCACAGCGAAAAGAAGGCCGCCGTACTAGGGCTAGGGGACCCGGCAGGTCGCCCACCAAAAGCCTGTGGCAGCTAGATCGTAGCTTGTGTGCGGACAGACCAAGAAGCCCATGAAAGGAACACGAAAGGGGGTGATTAGGACGAGCTGTCCCAGCTGCTATGAACCTACCGGAGCCACCACTGCACTGTGTTGTAACCATCTGCCGATAAAGTAAAGTAAGCCAGGTTGAAGCTCAGCAGCTGTGTGTGTGACTGTGATTTCCGCGCCAGAGGAGACGTAGACTTATTCGTCGAGTCGGCAGCAGCAGCCTGCCTGAGTGTGACTTTGAACTCTGTCAGCAGCACAGCCCCGCTGGCCTATTTCCCCTTATCTCATCCATAAACTTTCCAGTTGCCCTGGGACCTGCTCTCCCCGTGGAGAGCTGAACTATCCTTGCTGCTACTTCCATCATCCCCAGAGGCCCCGACTGTAGCAGCGGCTATACCGGCCGCATTCCACAGGTGGTGTCACGACACTCTTTTATTTTTGCTTTTATTTTATTTTTCTCCATTTTTCCAATTCCCCTTTTTAACTGCTCGCCCGACTAGGGGATCACGGACCGGGTCACGTCACCGTGACATTCCACAGTCCCAGACGACAAATAGAGGGCCCGGTTCTGAGCACCCCACGGTTCCCGCCAGGGGCAAGACACATACATACCAGGATGGGGGACATATATACCAGGATAAGGGCATATTCCAGGAGGAGGACCATATATAGCAGGATGAGGGACATTATACATAATGAAGGGGAGAGGGGTCAATTACTGAGTCTATATAGGATTTAGAATGTTACATTGGGCCCATACATCTGACCAACATGTGCACAGGGAGGACCCATGGTCCAAATTTCGCATCGGGGCCCATCAGACTATAGTTACACCACTGGAGATAGTACATGGTTCCATGGTCTCCCTATTGTACTATAGAGTTTTATTGTTATCGCTGTGATGGAAGAATGACACAGTGTGTAGTCTTACTTGATTAATTTTACATACAGCAAATTTATTGCCTATGGTAATACAGTGTCCTCTCCTAACACCTGCAACAGAGTGTTGTAGACCTGTTCAAATATGTGAATTTAAGACTTGCAAAAGATTTTATTATACATCCTGTAGGTCTAAAGGTTGCTGATGTCAACAAGTGCACTGCAAGGGGGATGAAAACCGCTGTCAATTTTACATGTTATTCATGTAAATTATGCTGAAGATTTTACAGATATAAAAATAGCAAAAAGTTTCCATCATGTTTGCCAGAGGAGTCTCATATATGCTTATTTTTTCAGGGTGCATAGTAACCTACACAAGATGAGGTTTGAGTGTTATAGAGCCTTAGATTGGATATATTATCTTTTGTTTAGGCTTAAGAAAATCTCAAGCTAACTGGTCTCTTAAATGCAGTTTTGTCCAGAAGCATTACAAATCTTACAAGTCCCAGAAGTCCTCATAACCTTCAATGTACCCTGCATGACAACATTTGCAAATATCTCTTCAGAGAGGATGGAGACTTGAACTCTAGTGCCACCTATTGGAAGTAGCAAATCTAAAAGTCATAAGTGACCCTTTAACAAGCCTTGTCACATGACCCCTCAGAGAGGATGGAGACTTGAACTCTAGTGCCACCTACTGGAAGTAGCAAACCTAAAAGTAATAACCCTTTAACCCTTTCATGACCCAGGAATTTTTTGTTTTTCATTTTCGTTTTTGCTCCCCTGCTTCCAAGAGCTATAACTTTTTTATTTTTCTGTCAATATAGACATATGAGGGCTTGTTTTTTGCAAGACGAGTTGTACTTTCAGATGCAATAATTTATTTTACCATATAGTGTACTGGGAAATTGCAAACAATTTCAAGTGCAGTGAATTTGCAAAAAAAGTGCAATTACACTTTAGTTTTTTGTTTTTTTAAGCCGCTATGTTCACTATATGGTAAAACCGACATGATGGTGGGATGCCTCAGGTCAGTATGAGCCCGTCGATACCAAACATGTATACCTTTACTGGTATCTAAGTGGTGAAAAAAGATTCAGGAGTTTGAAAAAAAATCCCACTTTTTGCACCATGTTCTGCGACCCGTAAAGTTCTCATTTTTTGGGATTTGGGGCTGTGTGATGGCTTATTTTTTGCATCTTGAGCTGACATTTCTAATGATACCATTTTTGGGTGGATGTGCTGTTTTGATCGCCTGTTATTGCATTTTTTTAGCAATGTTGCGGCAACCAAAAAAACATAATTTTGGTGTTTGGGCCTTTTTTCCATTACGCAGTTTATGGCTTTCATTAATTGATTTTATATCTTGATAGATTGGGCGTTTCTGAACGCGGCGCTACCAAACTTGTTTTTTATTATTTTTTTAATACTTTTATTGTGAATGAAGGAAAAGGGGGTGATTTGAACTTTTATGTTTTTTTTACATGTTTATAAAAACTTTATTAATTCTTAGTTTTACACTGCCCCATAGAGAGGCACACTGCTGCACCGTCCGATCGCTTCTGACAGATACCGTTGAGCTGCAGCACATCAGTATCTTCCAGAATTGCGGATGGTGAGTGTTGGCAGCGCTTGCCAGACACTCACTGGGAATGCTCTGTGACAGCCTCCGGGGTCAAGTCAGGACCCCAGGCTGTCACATGAGCACTGGAGATCTCACAATATTATCTCCGATGCAGGCGGAAAACAGCGCGTTCCCTGCCATGGCACCTTTGGATCCCACTGTCAGTGATTGACAGCAGGATCCAAAGGGTTAACAGCACCGATCGGATCCCGGATCCAATCGGTGCTGTTAAGGTGGGGTTACACGTTGCAATATCGTTCCGATATCGCAATTCAATGGCGCAGGAGCGCGCATTTAGTAGACGTTTCTCCCGCATCGCATCGGAGGTTTACACGTTGCGATTTCTGGATCCAACGTCCGTACGAGGTCTTTGGCCCCCCAACCCAGTAACGACCATTTAACATGGGAGTGAATGGGTGACGTTGAACTTCACATTGGAGTTGGGCTGTCACACAACACGATCCGGCTCCAATCTCCATTCAATATCGGAGCATTGAATAGCACGCTCATTCAATCCCCGATATCGCATTGACATCGTTCCTGCATCGTATTGGACGTTCACACCATACAACGCAGGAACGATATCGGCTCCAACGATCGAACCACGTGACTTTTCATTGAAATTGGACGCCGATATCGCAACGTGTAAACCCACCTTCAGCCCGACATCTCAGCTGATGAGATCAGCTGAGATGTCGGGTGTTTGATGTGAGCTCTGCGCCGGAGCTCAAATCAAATCCCGATAACCGGCCCATGACGTTGTACAATGTCATGGGTCATGAAGGGGTTAACGAACCTTGTCACATGACCCCTCAGAGAGGATGGAGACTTGAACTCTAGTGCCACCTATTGTAAGTAGCAAACCTTAAAAGTCATAAGTGACCCTTTGACGAGCCTTGTCACATGACCCCTTAGACCTTGCTTAGCCTTGCTTAGTCTAGATTGCTACTTCCAATACTTAACACTATTGTTCAAGTGTACTTCCTCTCTGAAGAGACATTTGCATATTTAATTTCTCAGACAAGCAGTGGGCTCTAAAGTTTCCTCATTACTGGCATACCATGCGTGGGGGGTTTGCACACATGGCATCTCATGCAAAGTGGCATTGAATGCTAAGGGTACCATTACACGTCGCAACATTGCATGCAAGTTCACTTGCAATTTGCTGGTTGCAGTGAAATCATGGACACATTGTTCCATTTGTACACGGCAATGTGTCCATGATGTCACTGCAACCAGCAAATTGCAAGTGAAATTGCATGCAATGTTGCGACGTGTAACAGTACCCTAAGTGGCTTGCAGTTACTTCATGGCAGTTCACCAATATTCATCCTTTCTTCTCTCCATCCAGGTAATATTCCAACACCACTTGCTGTCATCTGTATTTGCTAGACTGGCTTCCAAACTCATTGCAAAACTGCATGGTAATATTCCAATACCGCTTGCTGTCACCTGCATTTGCTAGACTGGGCTTCCAATTTCATTGCAAAACTGCATGGTAATATTCCAACACCGCTTGCTGTCATCTGCATTTGCTAGACTGGGCTTCCAATCTCATTGCAGAACTGCATGGTAAATCTACCTCTGCAGGCTGTAATGACCTCCATTGCAATTTCAGCTTGACTCATATAGCCTTATGGTAAATCAACATCTGCATTTTTTGTAAACTCTCCTATGTCATGTGTATGCATCATATCCTTTTTTATTATTATTATTATTATTATTATGTTGTTTATTTATAGAGCACCATTGATTCCATGGTGCTGTACATGAGAAAGGGTTACATACAAACAAGTTAAAGATACAATCAACAAATTCACAGACTGGTACAGAGGGGAGCGAGGACCCTGCCCTTGCTGGCTTACATTCTACAGGGCATTGGGGAGAGAGACAGTAGGTTGGGTCTGCTCGGTGGTGGTGGAGCGCCGGGTCCAGTGGTGGTGGAGCGCCGGGTCCAGTGGTGGTGGAGCGCCGGGTCCAGTGGTGGTGGAGCGGCACTGTAGTCATTGCAGGTTGTAGGCTGTTCTGAAGAGATGGGTTTTCAGGTTCTGCTTGAAGGTTCCATGTGTAGGGGACTGTCGGAAGTGATGGGGTGCAGAGTTCCAGAGGATGGGGGATGCTCGGAACGAAGTCTTGCAGGCGGTTAGATGAGGAACGTACAAGTGTGAAGGAAAGAAGGAGGTCTTGGGAGGATTGAAGATTATGAGTTGGATGATATCGGGAGATTAGTTCAGAGATATATGGGGGACAGATTGTGGATGGCTTTGTAAGTCAGTGTTAGTAGTTTGAATTGGATACGCTGGTGAATTGGGAGCCAGTGGAGGGATTTGCAGAAGGGAGAAGTGGAGGAATAGGGAGGAGAGAGGTGGATTAGTTGGGCAGCAAAGTTAAGGATAGATTGAAGTGGTGCTAGTGTGTTAGCAGGAAGGCCACAGAGAAGGAGGTTGCAGTAGTCGAGGCGGGAGATGATGAGGGCAAGCATTAGTAACATAGTAACATAGCAACATAGTTTTTAAGGTTGAAGGAAGACTTAAGTCCATCTAGTTCAACCCATAGCCTAACATGCTAGTAGTTTAGCAGTTTGGGGAAGGACGGATTCTGTAAATATTTTTGAGTTGGAGGCGGCAGGAGGTGGCAAGGGCTTGGATGTGTGGTGATGGCGAGTGCTGACTTGAATTTGAGAAGTGCTTGTTTGAGTGCTGTGTAGTCTTCTTGTGAGTGTGTTTTCTTCCAGCGCCTCTCTGCGACCCTAGGAGCTAGCCGAAGATTTTTAGTGGTATCTGTGTGCCAGGGTTGTCTGTTGATCCGATGTGTTCTGCCATGAATGAGAGGGGCAACTGCATCAATAGCTGATGTGAGTGTAGAGTTGTAGAAGGCTGTGGCATTATCTGTGTCTTGGAGTGAGGATATGGATGATAGTGGTAAAATGGTATTGGAGAGTGTGTGAGTGTCAAGATGTGTGAGGTTTCTGCGAGGGTATGCCAGTTGGGGGACATGGGTGGCAGATGAGGAGGACAAGGTTGAAAAGGTAAGTAGATGGTGATCAGAGAGGAGGAGAGTGGAGGTTGTCAGTTTAGTTAGGGGGCATAGGCGAGTAAAAATGAGGTCTAGTGTATGTCCGTCTGTGTGGGTGGCTGTGGAGGACCATTGAGAGAGGCCAAAGGATGAGGCAAGTGATAGGAGTTTGGAGGCTGTTGACTGGTGGGTGTCAATGGGGATGTTGAAGTCGCTCATTATGATAGTGGGAATGTCAGCAGATAGAAAGTATAGTAGCCAGATGGAGAATTGGTCAAAGAAGGTACTAGTGGGGCCTGGTGGTCGATAAATGACGGCCACTTATTCACCAGTATATGACTATTTCCTATATTATAAATGTTATCTTGTGGAAGGTGTGATTGTGTAGAGCCAGCTTTTGCCTAATGTCAGATATGTGGCCTTTCATCATCTATTTATCCCCTGCTGTGAGATCCAGCTGCTAATTACCTTAAACCATGTGACTTCCCACAATCCCCAACACCTGATTCTTTAGTGTTCCCAATAAATTTAGTACTGTCTTTAGGGGTACACGTGTGAGGGATCTACACGTGTGGCATCTCATGCAAAGTGGCATTGAATGCTAAGTCCAGAAATCCAAAGAGATTTTAGTGCTTGTGTGATCCGTGCTGCTGTGAAGATGAAAGACACGGGAGACTAGGTTCCTTCAAAGATGTTCCTTTATTCCCTACGTGTTTCAGTGCCATCCCTGCACCTTCCTCAGGGGTATATACCCCTGAGGAAGGTGCAGGGACAGCACTGAAACATGTAGGGAATATAGGAGCATCTTTGAAAGAGCCTAGTCTCCTGTGTCTTTCATCTCAACAGCAGCACGGATCACACAAGCACTAAACCCTCTTTGGATTTCTGGATACGACACCACTTTGCACGTAGAAGTGCAGATCCAGCAGCAGCTGTCCATGCGAGCATACCAGTTGTGGGTCCTCACAACCAAACCAGGTGAGCACATTCACTCATGGGAATATCATCTTATCTAAATGATAGGACCCATTTGCGCCATTTGTGTCTCATTTTAATCTAGATTGAATGCTAAATGGCTTGCAGTTACTTCATGGCAGTTATTCAGGGCAGGAGTCAAGTCACCCACTCTCTATCATTCTCTTTTTTAACTATGTCCTTTATTTCAATGTCTATCTTCCTATGTGCTTTTGCCATTCACTTTCACCGCCCCATCCCCCCTCCATCACTTCTCATCCACATAAGTCCCTCTTTCCTTCCTTCTATGTTGCACTCCCATGCTGTCCTCACCTTACTGAATAATCTCAGTCCATCATATTCTAGGGTGTTGCATCATAAACAATGTCACAATTACAAAAACTATTTGCTTTTTCTCTTTTTACTGCTGCTTCTGTTAGGTGATATGTCTCCAAATCCTGGTCCACCCTCCACCAACTTCAACCCCTCCCCCACCCCACATAGAAACCATGTTAACCTTATCAACATTACCTGCACATCTCCCTCTTTTAATTGTGCCATCTGGAATTCACGGTCTGTATGCAACAAGCTTCCCTTTATCCACAACTTCTTTCTCACTAACTTTCTTAATCTGCTGGCCCTCACAGAAATGTGGATCCAGTACTCAGACATGGTTTCCACAGCCGCTATTTATCATGGCGGCTTACATTTCTCCCATTCCCCGAGACCTGGGAACAGACATAGTGGTGGAGTTGGTTTACTCCTGTCACCACAATTTACTTTCCAGGTCATCCCCTCAGCTCCATCATTCTCATTCCCTTCTTTTGAGGCCCACACTATTAGACTCTTCCACCCCCTCAGAGTAGCAATGGTATACCGCCCCCCAGGGTCATCCACCCAGTTCCTCGACCATTTTTCTGCGTGACTGCCGCACTTCATGTCCTCAGAATTACCAACCCTTATTCTGGGAGACTTCAACATCCCCATAAACAGCCCTATCTCCCCATCTGCATCCCAGCTCCTATCTCTAACCACCTCTCAACCTCGGAGACACACAAAGACGGTAACACCCTTGACCTGGTTTTCGTACGGCTCTGTTTAACCTCCTCCTTAGGTAACTCGCCTCTTCATCTCTCTGATCTCAACATTCTATCCTTCACGCTCACAAATCCTCACCCACCACAGCACACTCCTACTTATCACACATTCAGAATTCTACAGGCCATTAACCCTCAAACACTCACAGACTCTCTCTCATCGCTGTCCCCAATCTTCGGGTTCTCCTGTCCCAATCTGGCAGTGAATCACTACAATGACTCTCTCAGAAGCACCCAAGACCAAGTAGCTCACCCTCAGAACTCCAAACACTGAGTTAAACAGCCCTGGCTCACATCACAAACTCGATTCCTCCAGCAATGCTTTAGGAGTGCTGAATATCTATGGAAGAAAGCCCGCACACCAGAAAACTTCATTCACTATAAATTTATGCTGAGAACTTACAACTCTGCCCTTCACCTTGCCAAACACCACCCTGATCTCCTCATTATCCAACAACCCAAAGAAACTCTTTGACACCTTTCACTCTCTTCCTCAGTCCTAAAGTACAGGCCCCTATCACTGACATCTGTGCTGATGATCTGGTTCCTTGCTTAACTAAGAAAAAAGAAAACATCCTTCAGGAAATCAATTCCAAACCTCAAATCACTGTTACCCCTATCTCTCCCCACATTTCCTCTGGCTCAATCTCCACATTCGACCCAGTCACAGAAGAAGTCATCTCCAGGATCCTCTGTTCCTCTTGTCCCACCACATGTACCGCTAAACCCATCCCCTCACACCTACTCTAGTCTCTCTCTCTGGTGGTTACCACTCACCTAACCAAAATCTTCAATCTCTCTTGTGGCATCTTCCCCTCCTCCTTCAAACACTCGATTGACACTCCATTATTAAAGAAAAAGTCTCTTGACCCATACTGCACAAACAACTACAGACCAGTCTCCAATCTCCCCTTCATCTCTAAACTCCTGGAGCACCTGGTCTACATCCGTCTAACTCGTTACCTCTCCACTTACTCTCTTCTAGACCCATTACAGTCTGGTTTCCGCCCCCTACATTCTAACTGCCCTCACCAAAGTGACCAAAGACCTTTTGACAGCAAAACGTAATGGTGACCACTCTCTGCTTATTCTTCTTGACCTCTCTGCAGCTTTTGACACTGTTGAACACCATCTCCTACTCTCTATGCTGCACTCCATCGGCATCAAGGACACGGCTCTCTCCTGGTTCTCGTCATATCTTTCTGACCGCTCTTTCAGTGTATCATTTGCTGGCTCCACTTCCTCCCCTCTTCCTCTCACTATTGGGGTCCCTCAGGGTTCAATCCTTGGCCCTCTTGTCTTCTCTCTCTACACGACCCCACTTGGACAGACCATCGGCAGATTTGGTTTTCAGTACCATCTTTATGCTAATGACACACAACTATACACTTCATCCCCTGACTTTACACTCGCTCTAATAAAGAACACCAATGACTGTCTAACCACAGTTTCCAATATGTCCGCTCTCTATCTGAAACTAAACCTGCCCAAAACTAAACATCTTCTGCTCCTACCCCTCACTAACCTCCCTAAATCTGATATCTCTCTATCAGTGTGCGGCACCACAATAACGCCTAGGCAGCAGGCTCGCTGTCTGGGTGTTATGTTTGACTCTGATCTTTCCTTCACCCAATATATACAATCTCTCGCCTGCTCTTCTGCTTGCACCTTAAGAACATCTCTAGAATTCACCCTTTTCTTACCTTGGAAACCACAAAAACCCTCACTGTGGCCCTGATTCACTCCTGCATTGTAATTCTCTTTTAATTGGCCTCCCCCGCACTAGACTTTCCCCCTCTCCAGTCCATCTTAATGCAGAAGCCAGGATACCTATCTGGCTAACTGCTACTTGGACGCTTCCTCTCTATGCCAGTCATTGCACTGGCTGCTTATGCACTATAGGATCCAATTCAAACTGCTGATTCTCACCCACAAAGCTCTTCATAGAGCAGTACCACCCTACCTCTCTACCCTCCTCTCTGTCTATCATCCCACCCATTCTTTTTGCTCTGGAAGTGATTTTAGACTCACTTCTGCATTAATCAGAACCTCTCACTCTAGTCTCCAAGACTTCTCTCGAGCTGAACCAATTCTCTGGAATGCTCAACCCGAAAACATTAGGTCTATCCACAACTTAAATAGCTTCAGGCGATCCCTAAAAACACATCTATTTAAGGCGGCCTATCATGATCCCTAGTCAAAGTCATCACAAATAATGGTTGGTGGCCAGTGGCCACTTATGATGTTCCTATCTATTCCACATCTCCTCAAGTTGACTATACCATCATTGTAAATAAGCAACTGTACTTTGTGTCACCCCCACCTCATTGTTAGATTGTAAGCTTTTATGAGCAGGGCTGTCACTATTTTGCTTTAATTATTGTATTTGTATTGTATTATGCTCTTTATTGTATTGCATTGCATTTTGTATTGTATTGTATTTTCTGAAAACTTTCTTATGATTGTTTGAATATGAACCTCTGAATTGTGAAGCACTGCGGAATATGTTGGCACTATAGAAATAAAGATTATTATTATTATTATTATTATACCAGATTAGCATGACACTCAATAAGGAGAAAAGTTTACCCTTTAGACAACATTTTCTAACACGTCTTTTCCTATTTGTTGGTGTCATTATCTATATGTAGTCTGTATCTGGGTCATGTGCCATAGTTCGCTTCTCTGCCTTTTTGTTATTGTGCTGTGTTATGTGTGTACAGGGTAATTTTGCAATTTTGTTTCACCACACTTTTTTTTTTTAAATATCATTTATTCCTATCAGTAACACAAAGTAGTGCTTGTTGAGGCCAGACTTTATTTTATTCAGTCTATTGCCACCATCTAGTGGTTTAATTGTAGCACTACAGGTTAAATATACAAAGGAATGTTACTCAATATTTTCTAATATGTTCTTCTTTCAATTTTCTAGAAAACATGAACAAGTGAATTCTATTAATGCCAGAATTTAATTATCTTCTGGTCTAGGAAGTCTTCTCCACGTGGGTAAAACTCAGGGGCTAAAGTGACTGACATCTCATAGCTAGTTTATGCCTATCCACCATTTCTAGGAGTTCTTTCCACATTTTGACAAAACCCATGACAAAAAAACAAATTCAATTTATGTTATTACTGTAATATTTAAATGTCTGTATTTTAGGGGTTTAAGTTTGTACCTATGGCATAAGCATGGACTCCCATGTATAAAAAAAGGAAACATTTGTCTGTTCCATGGAGAACAGACAAATAAAACAGATAAATGAAATTACCATCCGTCTGCAGTCATGTGTCATGTGTAAGTAGAAAAAGTAACAGCCACGCTCCTCCCTGAAGACACCAATCACACTGTATTGCTATGTGAATTGTGACCTGCGTCTTTCTAAATATCTTATGTGTATTGTGATGACATGTATAATGTTGTCATGTACAATGTATAGCACTTGTATGTTGGGACTAGCCTACAATGGGAGGGGTTAGTCGCTAGGATAAGTGAAAAATTCCTGTACAACTTAAGATAGGACCCCTCTTATGACCGGAACAGACCAATGGTCTGAGTGGTCATCAAGACCACAAGGAGTGGGTGACTCATGGCAACCAACAAAAAGAGACAGGAGACAGAAGTGAGATAGCGTGATCTCAGAGTGTTGACCGAGGTACAGAGAGAGAAGCATTGTCAGAGCTAGAGACTGTCCAATGAGGTGGCACTTAGAAGATAGGGTCTGGAGGATGGGATGTTAGCGATAAAGAGAAGAAGAGATGAGATTGAAGCATCTGGGGACAGGAGGCTCCATTCTCGACAGATGTCAGATCTACTGTAGGCCCACCTGTATGAGCAGAAGACAAGGAAACAGGAGAGAGACTTTCACAGACTGTACTGAGACTCACAGGATCAGAAAGACAACAGAGCATGAAACTAGAATTGTGTCTGAATATTCACTATAAAACTAAAACGGGCAGCAAGTTGTGTGCCCACTATACCACTAGGGATGAGCGAGTAGTGAAATATTCAGACTCGCTATACTCGTAGCGAGTAGGTCTTAATACTCGTATATTGTTACGAGTAACGAGTCCCATGCAAGTCAATGGGAAATACGAGTAATGTGAGTAATTTTCTGCTGGACACTACAAAGTGGTCTGGGAGCCTGAGGAAAAGGCTGAAATGGCTGCATGATTGTTTAAAAGCCAACAGTAAAAAGCAGCCGGCTTTTTTAAAAGGACACTGTTAGGTAATTTTTCAGTATGATATTAATATTACCCTTAAATAGTGCCTAGACAGACCTTTTAAAAATATGTAAAATCTGACCACTCTGCCCACGCGTTGCTGCGCTGACCACTCTGCCCACCACGCTGCTGCACTGACCACTCTGCCCACCGCGCTGCTGCGCTGACCACTTTGCCCACCGCGCTGCTGCGCTGACCACTCTGCCCACCGCGCTGCTGCGCTGCCCACTCTGCCCACCGTGCTGCTGCACTGCCCACTCTGCCCACTGCGCTGCTGCGCTGACCACTCTGCCCTCCGCACTCACTGCTAACGACTGAGCCACTGTACATTGCTAAACAATGAGCCATCGTACAGTGCTAAACACTGAGCAACCATACTTTGCTAACCACTGAGCCACCGTGCAGTGCTAACCACTGAGCCACCACGCAGTGCTAACCACTGAGCCACTGCGCAGTGCCAACCACTGAGCCACCGCGTAGTGCCAACCACTGAGCCACCGCGCAGTGCTAACCACTGAGCCGCCGCGCAGTGCCAACCACTGAGCCCCTGCGCAGTGCCAACCACTGAGCCACCGCGCAGTGCCAACCACTGAGCCACCGCGCAGTGCTAAGCACTGAGCCACCGCGCAGTGCTAACCACTGAGCCAACGCGCAGTGCTAACCACTGAGCCACCACGCAGTGCTAACCACTGAACCACCACGCAGTGCTAACCACTCAGCCACTGTATACTCTGCTAACCACTGAGCCCTGTATAATCTGCTAACCACTGAGCTGCCATACAGTGCTCCATCCTCCCTCACCCACTGCTTTGTCCTCCATCCTCCTCCTCCCACCGCTCTGTACTCCATCCTCCCCTGCCTGTGCCGTTTCATCCTCCTCCACCGATTCCTCCTTCTTCCTTTGTCCTCCTCCCTCCGCCACTCCATCCTCCATCCTTCCCCTGCCTGTGCTGCTCCATCCTCCCCATCTCACCGCTTTGTCCCCCGTCCTCCTCCCCCGCCGCTCTGTGCTCCATCCTCCCCTGCCTGTGCTGCTCCATCCTCCTCCACCGCTTCCTCCTCCTTCTTTTGTCCTCCTCCTCTACGCCACTCCATCCTCCCCCTGCCTGTGCTGCTCCATCCTCCCCCACCCCACCGCTCTGTGCTCCGTCCTCCCCCTGCTGCTCTGTCCTCCCCCTTCCTGTGCCGCTCCATCCTCCCCCACCCCACTGCTACATCCTCCTTCCTTTATCCTCCTCTCCCCCGCCACTCCATCCTCCGTCATCTCCTGCCTGTGCTACTCTGGCCTTCCCACCCGCTGCTTCGTCCTCCGTCCTCCTCCCCCGCCGCTCTGTGCTCCATCCTCCCCCTGTCTGTGCCACTCCTTCCTCCCCACCCCACCGCTTCCTCCTCCTTCCTTTGTCCTCCTCCCTCTGCCACTCCATCCTCTGTCCTCTCCCTGCCTGTGCTGCTCCATCCTCCCCACCTGCCGCTTTGTCCTCTGTCCTCCTCCCCCTGCCGTTCTGTGCTTCGTCCTCCCCCTGCCTGTGCCGCTCCATCCTCCCCACCCCACCACTTCCTCCTCCTTCCTTTGTCCTCCTCCCTCTGCCTCTCCATGCTCCGTCCTCCCCTGCCTGTGCTGCTCCATCCTTCCCCACCCGCTGCTTTGTCCTCTGTCCTCCTCCCCCTGCCGCTCTGTGCTCCGTCCTCCCCTGCCTGTGTCGCTCCATCCTCTCCCACCCACCGCTTCCTCCTCCTTCTTTTGTCCTCCCCCTCCGCCACTCCATCCTTCGTCCTCCACCTGCCTGTGCTGCTCCGGCCTCCCCCACCCCGCCGCTTACAGTCAAACATGGCAGATTTTCCCTGATGTTTTGGGGTTGCTTTGCTGCCTCTGGACTGCTTGACCGTGTGCATGGCATTATGAAGTCTGAAGACTACCAACAAATTTTGCAGCATAATGCAAATCTATTCTAATAAAACCATAGGCCAGCTTCCGTCAGTATGTCATCGAAATGACGTCACATCCTGACAGAAGCCGGCTGTATCCCTAAGCAAGATGGCCGACCGTTAGCGAGAGCGGGGCTAATACTGCCCCACTCTCGCCATCGGCGGCCTCTCCTGTGCCCCACACCCTCCCGTCTCATGATGTGAAGGGGGCCTTAGTCAATAGCAGATATTTGGATACATGGATTTATTACAATCAACACATTGTCTGTATGTATGATCATTATGTTTACAGTTTTAAAATAATAAGGTACAAAACAAATATCACACAATAGTCAATTTACACATTCAAGAAAGCTCTCAGGATTTACATAGGTCAGCATCAGAGTCAAATAAATCAAAGAGCTCTACAATGAACATATTGTCTCTCTGTATATACAAAGCAAATATTCACCGGTCACCAGCACATATCACAAGGTGAAATTGTCCACATTAACTTTTCTGTATTAATATGTATCAACAATACAGTATATTACAGTTGAATATAGTTTATGGATCTAAAATATCCATTTTTATATTTATAATACACCTACTTTGCACTTCTGAATAATAAATGCATAAAATATAATGCGCAACTGTCCCTCTTATTGTACATGTCCTACACACTGTCCCCTCTTCACACTGTCTTCTACACTCTGTCCTCCTATACTGTCCAGTCTTTAGACTGTGCCTTCTCATCACACTCCCCCTCCTCACCATACTGTCCCATCCTTGCTATGGCCTCACACTGTCCCCCCATACAGCCCACTCTACATACCGTCATCACCCCTACACTACCAAGTCTTTTTTTTTCTGCCACCTCACAGTTTTCTAATCCCATACTGGCTCCTCACTATCTCCATACTCATTAACCCCTTGCTTCCCATACTTTGCCCACACCCAACCCCCCCACTTCTCATAGAATTTCTGCGCCCATCACGCCCCTTCACTCCTCATACTGTGTTTGCACCCACCCCGCCCCTTCTCTTCCCATACTGTGTCTCCACCCATCTTCCCCTCTCAATCCTCATACTTTGTCTGAACCACTCCACCACCAATCCCCATTTTTTCCCATACCCGTACCCTCCTCACTCCTCATACTGTGTCCGCACTCGTCGCACCCCCAGGAGCCAGGGTACTCGGAACCGAACCGTTCTGTCTCTGGGGTGCCACAACGGCGTGGCCTGGCTCCGTGGTCCCAGGTGCGGCAAGGCAAAGAAAGGGGCTTAATAAAGTTTATGGGAATTATTTGTGACACCACCCGTGCATCATGGCCAATGTGACCACTGCTGCCGTGGAATCCGCCAGGGACGGTGTGGTAGTGGCAGCCAGGATGGTGAGCCCTCCACGGGTAGGGCTTGGTCCTCGGGCAGATGTGGGGATGCAGTGTGCCCAGTATGCGGCACGTACCTTCAGTCCGCTGCTCCTCCAGCTAGCACGCGCAGGGTTCAGGGTCCCTCTCAGCAGGCACCTGCTGCTTCCTATGCAGCAGCTCACACAGGCAGTAAGCGGCTCCGCAGGCAAGCCCGATCTAACCAATCTTTTCATAACAGTCAGACACAGATCTTGAGTTGACCTGGTACTTTACTCTGTTACCACTTAACACCTCAGTAACTGGTAACAATTCTTAACAGTACAGTTCTTTTTTCACACTTGTCATGGACCGGGTCCACACAATGATCACAGGCTCAGGCTTTTACTGCAGTTGGGAAGGCTCCTCTGTGTCACTCCCCTCAGCGTACCTCTCGGGCACTCTGGTTCTTTCTCTCCTCTCGCGTACAGGTTCGGTCCGGCTGTCACGGGCTTTATAGTGAGTCATCCCACACTCTGGGTCACTAGCCCTAGTACGATGGCTTTGTCTTACACCCCACCGGGTGCCTCGTGGTTGGGGGCTTGAAGCATTCCCAGCCACATCTACAGAGCCAACACACTGGTTCTCTGGCCCAGCCACCAGTGACCCGGGTTAGTCGGGCTCACCTGGCTCCTTCTACTTCTCTGCGGGTTCTAGCCTGGTCTCCGGCTGGCCATTAAGTAAGGGTGCAGGCCGCGGGGCCCCGTTGTTTTTTCTGTCTCAGTCAGTACTCGGCTGTGGGGTGTCTCGGCTTGGGGAGGCTTCACTGCTCCTCCACCCTCCAGGGATTCACTCGATCTACTTGCCCAACTTAGTATTCCTCAGTCCTCTTGGAGTCTAGTACCTCCACCCCTTTTTCCGGGTTCTCTCTACTTCCCACCCACACATAGCCACCCCGTGCCTGGCATGAAGCGACTTGGGCTCAGAGTTGGAGTGTGCGTGTGTGGGTATTTTTGTGAGCTGACCATCTTAGCTGTCCTAACTGCAGTTCACCCTGTGGCTGCCTGGTCGCAGGGGCACCATACACTCACCATCCCTCACTCCTCATATTGTGTCTGCACCCATCCTCCCTCACACCGTGTCCGCATCCATCCTGCCCTCTTGCTCCCTGTACTGTGCCCTCAAATTTACCCTATCACTCCCCATACTCCTACCTTCGCTCCCCATACTATGCATGCACCCATCATCCCGTAGCTCCCCATTCGGGGTCCTCAAATTCCCCCCACCTCTTTTTCACTCCCTCATACTGTGTCCATGTGCACTCCCCCTCCTCTTTCTTTCCCCTAATTGCAATAAATTTTTGATGTCTTTAGCTCCACTGGAGCACTTACCACAAGTGATGGGAGAGTCCTAAATCACTCGGAATCGCTTGACTCTAGCGAGTCCGAGCCCAGGACTCGCTACTCATTGCGAGTCTAGAGAGTCCAATATTAATGAATGGGGAAGTGAGTAATATCAAGTAATGTGTGATTTACAAATCCCAGATGTCTCGGAAAGCGCTCGCATTGCCGTTTTGGAAACCCCACTCGCAACAGTTTTTTGCTGCTGTGTCCGTGTCTGTGGTTTTTATCCAAATTATATGATAACAAGAGAACAAGAGACAGGGTTTAATAGGGATATTGTCCCATCCCTGTCTGTAATGTGTGTTTTATAGACACTAGGTGTGGGAGAACACTTTTTTGTTATTTTAACAAATATTTATTAACTAGCTGTGAGCCCGATGCAAATGCATCAGGATTCTAGAACGTGGCAATATTATTTGCATTAATAGCATTATTATTACCATTAATAGCATAATTATTAGCATTACCAGCATTATTATTAGCATTAATAGCATTATTAATAGCAATAATAGTACTAATAATAGTATTGTTATTAGTATGAATAGCATTATTACCATAAATAGCATTAATAATAGCGTTAATAGCATTATAATGAGGAGTAATAGCATTATTAGCATTAATAAAATTATTAATAGCATTAATAGAATTAAAAATAGCATTAATAGCATTATTAATAGGATTAATAGCATGATTATTAGCCTTAATAGCATTAATAGCATTAATATTAGCATGAATAGCATTAATAGCATTATTAATAACATTAATAGCATTATTAATAGCATTAATAGCATAAATATTAGAATTAATAGCATAAATAATCGCATTAATAGCATTACTATTAGCATAAAGAGCATTAATAGCAATATTATTAGCATGAATAGCATTTTGAATAGCATAAATAGCATGATTATTAGCCTTAATAGCATTATTAATCGCGTTAATATGATTATTATTAGCATTATTAGCATTAATATTAGCATTAATAGCATAATTATTAGCATTAATAGCATTATTATTAGCAGTAATAGCATTATTATTAGCATTAATAGCATTATTAATAGCATTAATAGAATTAATAATACAATTATTAGCATTAATATTAGCATTAATAGCATTAATAGTATTATTAATAGCATGAATAGCATTATTAATAGCATTAATAGGATTAATAGCATTATTAATAGCATTATTAATAGCCTTAATAGCATAAATAATAGAATTAATAGCAGAAATAATCGCATTAATAGCATTACTATTAGCATAAAGAGCATTAATAGCAATATTATTAGCATGAATAGCATTTTGAATAGCATAAATAGCATGATTATTAGCCTTAATAGCATTATTAATCGCGTTAATGTGATTATTATTAGCATTATTAGCATTAATATTAGCATAATTATTAGCATTAATAGCATTATTATTAGCAGTAATAGCATTATTATTAGCATTAATAGCATTATTAATAGCATTAATAGAATTAATAATACAATTAATAGCATTAATATTAGCATTAATAGCATTAATAGTATTATTAATAGCATGAATAGCATTATTAATAGCATTAATAGGATTAATAGCATTATTAATAGCATTAATAGCATAAATAATAGAATTAATAGCATAAAAAATCGCATTAATAGCATTACTATTAGCATAAAGAGCATTAATAGCAATATTATTAGCATGAATAGCATTTTGAATAGCATAAATAGCATGATTATTAGCCTTAATAGCATTATTAATTGCGTTAATATGATTATTATTAGCATTATTAGCATTAATATTAGCATTAATAGCATAATTATTAGCATTAATATCATTATTATTAGCATTAATAGCATTATTATTAGCAGTAATAGCATTATTATTAGCATTAATAGCATTATTAATAGCATTAATAGCATTAATAATACAATTAATAGCATTAATATTAGCATTAATAGCATTAATAGTATCATTAATAGCATGAATATCATTATTAATAGCACTAATAGGATTAATAGCATTATTAATAGCATTAGTAGTATAAAATAATAGAATTAATAGCATAAAAAATCGCATTAATAGCATTACTATTAGCATAAAGAGCATTATTAGCAATATTATTAGCATGAAAAGCATTTTGAATAGCATAAATAGCATGATTATTAGCCTTAATAGCATTATTAATCGCGTTAATATGATTATTATTAGCATTATTAGCATTAATATTAGCATTAATAGCATAATTATTAGCATTAATATGATTATTATTAGCATTAATAGCATAATTATTAGCATTAATAGCATTATTATTAGCAGTAATATCATTATTATTAGATTTTTTTTTTTTATTATTATTATTTTTTATTTTATTATTTATTATTTTTTATTTATTTTTTTATTCTTTTTATTTATCTTTTTATTATTTTTTTTATTATTAAATTTATTTATTATTTGTTATTTCAAGTGAGCCTGAGCCTGAGACACAGTTCTCCTTCAGGTCCGCTCATAGGGCTCATATTATTAGCATTTTTTTTTTTTTATTATTATTTTTTATTTTATTATTTATTATTTTTTATTTATTTTTTTATTTTTTTTTATTATTTTTTTATTATTTTTTATTATTAAATTTATTTATTATTTGTTATTTTAAGTGAGCCTGAGCCTGAGACACAGTTCTCCTTCAGGTCTGCTCATAGGGCTCATATTATTAGCATTTTTTTTATTTTTTTATTATTATTTTTTATTTAATTATTTATTATTTTTTAATTATTTTTTTATTATTTTTTATTTATTTTTTTATTATTTTTTTTATTATTTAATTTATTTATTATTTGTTTATTTTAAGTGAGCCTGAGCCTGAGACACAGTTCTCCTTCAGGTCCGCTCATAGGGCTCATATTATTAGCATTTTATTTTTTTTTTTATTATTATTTTTTATTTAATTATTTATTATTTTTTATTTATTTTTTTTATTATTTTTTATTTATTTTTTTATTATTTTTTTTATTATTAAATTTATTTATTATTTGTTATTTTAAGTGAGCCTGAGCCTGAGACACAGTTCTCCTTCAGGTCCGCTCATAGGGCTCATATTATTAGCATTTTATTTTTTTTTTATTATTAATTTAATTATTTTATTATTTTTTATTTATTTTTTTATTATTTTTTATTTATTTTTTTATTATTTTTTTCATTATTAAATTTATTTATTATTTGTTATTTTAAGTGAGCCTGAGCCTGAGACACAGTTCTCCTTCAGGTCCGCTCATAGGGCTCATATTATTAGCATGTTATATTTTTTTTTTTTTTTTTTATTTAATTATTTATTATTTTTTATTTATTTTTTTATTATTTTTTATTTATTTTTTTATTATTTTGTTTATTATTAAATTTATTTATAATTTGTTATTTTAAGTGAGCCTGAGCCTGAGACACAGTTCTCCTTCAGATCCGCTCATAGGGCTCATATTATTAGCATTTTATATTTTTTTTATTATTATTTTTTATTTAATTATTTATTATTATTATTTTTTTTTATTATTATTTTTTATTTATTTTTTTATTATTTTTTTTATTATTAAATTTATTTATTATTTGTTATTTTAAGTGAGCCTGAGCCTGAGACACAGTTCTCCTTCAGGTCCGCTCAAACATCTCATAGAGTTACATAGCGGATAATGCTGCACGCTGATTGGTCGCTTCTTCCCATAGAGAAACATGGCCATGTTTCTCTATGGGAAGAAGCGACCAATCAGCGTGCAGCATTATCGGCTATGTAACTCAATGAGAAGGACGATTCGGTGGAGGAAGACAGCCGGATGGAAGACTCGTGGGCCGGGCCGAAGGAAGGACTGGACCTGAGGAAGCAGATGTCATGAAGACAGGTAAGTGATCTACGGCGTCGGGTGGGGGGGGTGCTGTGCGGACATTGGGGGGGGGTGCTGTGCGGACATTGGGGGGGGGGAGCTGTGCGGACATTGGGGGGGGCTGTGCGGATATTGCGGGGGGAGATGTGCTGAAATTGCGGGGGGGTCTGTGCGTACATGGTGGGGGGTTCTGTGCGGACATTGGGGGTGGGGCTGTGCGGACATTGGGGGTGGGGCTGTGCGGACATTGGGGGTGGGGCTGTGCGGACATTGGGGGGTGTTCCCCGGGCGAGTTGTGGTTAGCGGGGAGCGGAGGCGGCTGTGCCGCCTCCGCTCCATGGTCCCCGGGCGAGTTGTGGGGAGCGGAGGCGGCTGCGCCGCCTCCGGTCCATGGTCCCCGGAGGAGTTGTGGTTAGCGGGGAGCGGAGGCAGCTCGGGCGGCATTGCGAGTCGAGTTAAAACGGCTCGCAATGGCCGCTTCGCGGCCAATGCTTCGCGCGTATCCACATGACCACGCCGGAAGTAGCGCCGAGAGGGGCGCTTTTGCGATTCGCGATTATATAATAGAAGGTTATATTTTAAAAGTGCACCTTAAGTAAGAAATGTGTCCGTGTCTGTGTAGTGCACACAAGAAGTCGCACAAGCATGTGGCGTACGTGCTATTTGCAGGTAGGAGAGCAGCAACGCACTGGTCTGCCACAGAGAAAATAAAGCTGAAGGGGTTATTATGACCCAAAATCTATCAGGTGCAAAAAATTAGGAAATAGTACCTCAGCTAAGCCTCTGACTTCAGCTATTAGGACAGCTGAGTGAGTAAGCTAAGCTATGAGGTCGGTCCTGTGTGCAATGTAAGGCTGCACCTCCCTGCCTGCCTGCCTGCCTACAGTCCTCTACACAGTACTCCTCTGTCCTCCTGGTAGCTCTCACAAGAGCTGTTTGGGTTAAATATAAGGAATTTTTAAGTTTCCCTACACTGACTGACACTCCCTATGATCTGCTCCAGCATCTACCTCACCCTGCACTAGGTCAGATCTCACAGGAATGTGGAGAAAATGGCGGTGGCAAGGCTTATATACAGCCTCGCCTCTCATACATGACATAGGCATCACGATGGACAGAAGCCAATCATAGTCCTGCCACAACCAACATGGCTGTGGCATTACTGAATATGATTGGCTAACATGCTTGTCCATCTTCACAAGTTTTCTGACCTAACATGCTAGGCTGTCTCGGAAGCTTTGTCGGAACATAACAGATTCTGTATTCGCGAGTCCCGAATACAGTATACAGGATTCGGATTCGTAGACGCGCTCAGACTCGCTCAGACTCGCTGAGACTCGCTGCTGACAGCGGGTATCCGTGAAGCGGTGTGATTGTTTAAATGATTTGGGGAGATTCAAGCTACATAGCGATGTGATATAGCGAGTCTAGTGAGTGAGAAAAAGTAAACTCTGACAAAACTAGGATTGCCATTGACTTGCATTGGACTCGTTACTGTGCGAGTAATCGCTGGGAAACTCGCAGAGTACCGAGTCCTGCAAGTCCCTTACTACTCGCCGAGTAACGAGTCCTAGCGAGTAGACTCGCCCATCCCTACTTACCACCAATAATGTGCACACCTCTGCGGCACCGAGGAGTGACATTAGCAGTGTGATAATCTGACCTGATCATGCTGCTGATTTTGCCATGATCTAGAAGTGCGGGTAGTCAGGAGTTCAATTTTACTTGTGTCTAAAAGACACAAGTACAGTTGGTCAGTGGGAACTGGTATGCTGCAGTTTCTCTGACCCACTCGCAGTTTGACAACGGCTTAGAGATTGTCTGATTCCCACTGTAAAATGCAGCCGCCGGGGATACACTTTGAACCGTGGTATCAGGCGATCCGACAGCGCCTGCCTGCTGTGCCTTAAGTAGATTCACTTGTCTACCACATGCCCCTTCTCTAGCTACACCTCTGGACCCTGCCCTTGGGGCCCGGTGAGCAGAAGAATTAAAGAGGATGGGCCTGGCCTGTCCAGGCCCACATCCTTGCTTCTGCTCATTGGGCCACATACACGACGAAAGGCAGTGATGCCCTGATGGCAGTCCTGTTTCTTACATAAATATGTCACACTAATAGCATTGTTTAGTACATTTCCCTGTTTAAGTTTACCTCAGAGAATAAAGCTGCAGAGCTAGGTCATGCTGAAGAGCTTTAGCTGTATAAACATTGTTCTCCTTTCTGCTGTGTCTCTGATTTCTTAAGTGTCATATGAGCATACCCCTTACTTTATAGGTTGATGCATTCCAAATCCCCTTATTTAGTAATAAGTTAACAAGAGAAACCAGAGGACATTAATAATAATGTGGCAGATTTATTTAGACTTGTGGAGAGGAAACTACTGGAGCAGAATGGAAGTAGAATGAATAAATGTTGTCTATATTTGTATATCTATATGTCTACTGAACAAAATGCACATGAAAATAAACTAGTATTGAAAATTGAAATTTAAGCACCATTACAAATTTGTGATTGTAACATTTTATATACTAACCAGAGGCAAAATATTTTTTTTATTATTCAACCATGTAATCAAGTAAAAAAATTTTCCTCCAAGAAAAGCTCAATCTTATTTGCTAGAAAAATTGTGCCTTTTGGTCTTGAAGAAAAAGCAATATTCAGACTCTGTCTACGTAAAAGAACCTGTCATCAGTATTACACATGTTAAAAGTAAAGGTAGGCCATAGTGGGGTTATTAAACTGATGTAATACATACCTTAAGTAAGGAAATTCTCAACCTGATTGTTGTTTTATCATCATCAGAAGTGAGCCTTTCCTAAACTTTTACTGCATTGGGTCAGGACTCTGGGCAGGGTCTTTGGCTCTTCCATGTCCCCTACGCTGCCTCTGGTATCTGTATCTTCCCCGTTTTAAATTTTGCATTGGCGCCGCTATAGCTAAAGCCGGCGTTTGTGCAGATTGCGATATCTGTTCACTATAATAATTAACAGATGAAATATGTAATACTGCATCACAATCTAATATTTCATACGTTTCAGTTTTTGACAATTGGAAGTAAATTTCATGAATAGTGTAGATTTTGTAAAGTTTCACTAGTCACCCCTCTAATTAGTTGGTTTGAAAATAAGGGAAGCATTAACCTTCATTAGACCAATTTTTCATCTTTATTCAGGATATTATAGACATGACATTCACCAGATTTACCCCTCCTTACAACTTCACCGATATCTTTTTCAAAAAGTTCAACATATTGGATGATACTGTTTTGGAGAGGTAAATTAGCTTTTTTCTCTTTAAACCAAATTTATGTAATGTAAGTAAATTAGTGTCTTAGTCTGATATACTAAACACTTCAACATCAGATGTCACACAGTAGATACATAATTTAAGGTAACAAAATAATTTTTGAAGGTCCACATTGTGACGGCTGGATGAGTGTGGATCCACTGCGTCATGAGTCCGGCCTAAACTGGAGAAGCGTAACTAAGTCACTGTCAGTTTTTTACTATGATGAGAATAGGCTTGAACCAAAAGTAGTCACTAAGTGCTACTCCATAGCTGTCTCGGGGCCTCCAGCAGCTAATCGGAAGGTCAGGGTGTAGGAAACAGAAGGTAGAACTCAGAGACATGGCAAACAGACAAAGGGCGGGACAACAGCATAAATATAGGAAATCATAATTTATAGGAAAAGACAGCACTTCATACAATCGATATAAAATGCCAAAGTTCTTGTTTATTAAAGGGGTTGTCCGGCTTTTGTTATATTTCATATGTATATCTAGGCTGCAAAATGTTGACCATCTGCAAAATACGTGTTGTCAACATTTTGCAGGGTTTCCTAGGTATAACATATTTGCGGCTGCAAGGAACGTCTAGGGGGCATGATTGTGCATGGAAATGGAGAACTGGTCGTTTCCACCAACTCTAGCACAATCACGCCCCTTCCCTATTCCCAGTATGGCCAGCCACCCCCAGGACATACAAGCCCGCCCCACAATACTGTACACTATTGAATGCCACCACCCCCAGGGCTCCTACTGTCCGCCCCAGCCCCTAACATCACCACCCACCCTCTCTGCAAAACAGCAGTCCCCAGTGCACTGATACAAGGTGCCAAAACTGCTGCTGTGAAAGCGATTCCGGCACACTGTGTCAGTGCAGCAGGGACCCGCTGCATGTGTGTGCCTCTCACCCTGTGTGCATTGCAGGTGAGGTCCACAGCCCTGATCCCTGTTCTGTTCAGCCGGATCTCTGCTGTGTGGAGCGGAGCCCGTCGCCTGATCTCTCCAGACCTCCAGTACAACAGAGCACGGAGCCTGTGAAGTGGTCCTCTCTATACCGCTCAACTGGCTCTATGGTACACAGAAAGAGCTTGGAGAAGCCGAGCTTGCAAAGAGCTGGCAAGTACTTTCAGTTTCGCAATGTATCTATATACATATGGATACATGGAGACCAAATCAGATTCGTGGCTATCCGTTTTACAATGCCAAGCAAAGGATCCCAAAAAAATACGATGTGAAGGGGGCTTAAGGAGTTGTCTGGAACTGTTTTATTTATATTTCTATGGGAATAAGAACTAATTAATTGTTTGTTAAACATACAATACACACTGCAAAAAATTGTGATTAGTGTGGGGCTGGGTTCTGACACCCTCAACAATTGCTCAAAACACAGCTCTGTGTAAACAGTGCACTGCTCTTGTAAGCAGTAGTGATGGGCGAGTCCTAAATTACTCGGAATCGCTTGACTCTAGCGAGTCCGAGCCCGGGACTCGCTACTCGTTGCGAGTCTAGCGAGTCCAATGTTAATGAATGGGGAAGCGAGTAATAGCGAGTAATGTACGATTTAAAAATCGCAGATGTGTCTCGGAAAGTGCTCGCATTGCCGTGTTGGAATCCCCACTCGCAACTGTATTTTGCTGCTGCGTCCCGAGCCCAAACTCGCATGTGTTTGTCTTATTTGGCGCCGATGAGGCGAGGCAAATTTTCTCCAGCACACCCCATGCTTTTAGCAAACTGGAAAGAAGCCAACTCGAGCTGCCAGACGCGCACACACACAGAGCAAGCATGGCCCGTGTCAACACGCTGCAGTTAATTGACCTGGTGGAGGCTCGGCCCCTGCTTTGGCTGCCCACTGACCCTGCCTATGGGGATAACATCCAGCGGACTACAGCCTGGAGGGAGGTCGCTCAAGTCATGTTCCCTGCATTCCATCGCAGTGGCCAGGATGCACAGAGCAATATGAGTAAGTTAAATGTGTTCACACGTTATATTGCATTTACCGTATATACTCGTGTATAAGCCGACCCGTGTATAAGCCGACCCCCTACTTTTGCCCCCAAAAACTGGGAAAACATATTGACCGCCTGGTATACAGCAGCTATCACTGGTAGACAGCCCCCCAGCAGAGTATACAGCTCCCCCTGCAGAGTATACAGGCCCCCCAGTGGGTATACATGCCCCCCATATTAGGGTATACAGGGCCCTCAGTGGGTATACAGGCCCCACAGCAGTGGGTATACAGGTCCCCCAGTGGGTATACAGGGCCCCCAGCAATGGGTATACAGGCCCCCGTGGGTATACAGGCCCCCCAGCAGTGGGTATACAGGGCCCCCAATGGGTATACAGGGCCCTCAGCAGTGGGTATACAGGCCCCCCGTGGGTATACAGGCCCCCCAGCAGTGGGTATACAGGGCCCACGTGGTATACAGGGCCCCCATAGTAGGGTATACAGGGCCCTCAATGTGTTATCATGCGCCGTCACATGGTTGCCTATATTTGGATGGGGTCACAATAGTACACTTAGTTTAAGGGCTGGTCCTCATGGCTCTGAAGGCCAGGGGGTTGGGTGTATATAAATACCACCAATGAGTGGAGTCTGGTGCCCGCACTATTACATTCTCTATGCGTTGACATGTGCCCTGCCTCATTTGTGATTGTGGCCACGTGAGCTCAATGTCCGTAATGCTGTTGATGATGTTCCACACTCTCGTGTCACTGTGCCTTGTATACACATTACACACACAACATGAATAAAATTTTATTGTTGATTTGTACACATACTTTTAGTGTTTCAAATGTTACAGAGGTCTAAACCCGGTTTGAAATCATTTCACAGTTGACGTGCTTATCAAACGGTGGAGGAGCTGTCGGGATCAGCACAAAAGGCAACACCGTAAGATCTCGGAGGGGGGACCGGAAGCAGATCTAGGGCCGATATATCGCCACTACGACCGGTTGTCCTTCCTTGAACCGGTGGTCCGTATGCCAAGGTATGTGTCTGCTGCACTGTTGTGTACTATTATTGTTATTATTATTTATTTATATAGCGCCATTAGGTTCCATGGCACTTTACATGAGGATAAGGGTTAACGACAAAAAACAGTACATGAAGACAATCAGGTCATACAGGTACAAGAGGAGAGGACCCTGTCCACGAGGGCACACAGTCTATGTATGAAGCTCTATAATCAGTGTGGTGGTTTACATACCCACACTGGGGTTTGTTTCTGCCATGGTGCAACACAATTCTATTACCTTTGGCAATGATCCAGGACATACACATTTATAGCCACATTGTGACGTTGGGACAAATAAGCAATGTTCTGCAGGGTGGGCAGACACAATGTTCCGTGACCTCACAATTAGCTATTATTGTTGGCATGTTTGTGGAACAAAGCCATGTTCTTCCCTGCAATGGCCTCTAAGGTGTGTGGCCTTGTCTGGTTTGCCTGTCATAAGCCTCATTTGTATCAGTTCCTAATGGCCTCGACTTGCATAAGGGCCACGTACATCCCTACACGTTTAGTTGTGGGTGTTTTTTTCGGCTAAATAACGTTGCAAGGATATACCCCTTTTGCACTAAACTGTTTGTACACCATCCCAGATTGTTGACAAATCACACACATTTGAGGACATACCCTGTATCACTACAAATACGTGTGGGTGAGTTTTCCCATGGGTATATTGGGGGCTGCAAGGTGATGGTGTAGATATTAGGGCCCACATGTGAATTTTTTTTTTTTTTCGTTCACTGATGGCCACATTACGAATCCTCCGGAAAACATAGTGTATTAATGCTGTATAAAATCAAACTAAAGGGGGCCATATTTTAAGTGCAACAGGCTTTTCTGTCCAAGGTCCTTTAGAAAACCCGAGGTTTGCCCTTGCTGCTCCCGGTTTTTTGTTCGGCCCCATTGGAATAACTGTAAAACTGTCCATCTGTGCATACCACCTTGTTTGGCACCAACGATGTGTGACCTGCTGCTCAAAAACAACCCCATACTCTATGTCCATTAAAGTCGGTTCAAAAGCCAAGCCATCTGTTTGGTGTGTTTTATTTACCAAGACATTCCTGATTAGCATACATGGCAGCAAAAAGGAGTGTAGGCCACTAACGCTGAATGCTCATGTGTCACCTATGCTACAGGACTCCATTTCCTGTCTTGCTCATCTGCCCTATAGATCTGGGTTATGTGCATTGAGACCAAGGCCACCCACACTGCGTCTTTTTGTGTCCATCTGATGGCAAACAACCCTGAAGAATGTGTTTGCCTCACAGTGTCAGGCTATAGCTTTGTCCACATAAAGTTTCAACAAAAAGTCAAAGCAATAGTTGTGGCCACTAATATGTCTTCAAGTGCCTAAATAGCTGTCCTGTTTAAGGCAGGGCACAGTGTAATAGTGCAGACAAATTTTTAAATTTCTAATGTAATGGCAAAAAATCGAGGACCAACACTACCCACACATAGAATATTGGTTGAGGCATGAGCCAAAATGTCCTTAATGTATTTGCTGCAATTCCATCTTAAGACCAACAATGAAAAGACACAGAATACACAGATACACTGAGTCAAAAAAGCGTGCACATGTTATGTTTGGCCTATGGTTTTGTTTCCAAACGCAACCCATTCACCAAATTTTTTTTGTATTTACCCACAGAGCTGCTCACTACCACAGGCGGCGTGGTAACCCGCCAGCACAGCTGCCTGAAGAGGCGAGGGAGGCCCCTAAACCACCACTACTTGGAGTGGAGGAGGAAGGAGTACCACCACCACCACCACCACCACCTTTGGGGCATGGCCGGCCACAAGATGAGGAGGTTGAAGGGCCACAACAACGGTCTCCCCACCAAAACCAACCTCCGGCAGTGGACGAAGCTGGATGGCCAACTGGCAGCAGTGTGGGGAGTCAGCAGAACCCCAGCAGCCATGCTCAGATCCCAGGGGCACCAAATGACCACCTTGGACAATGTGATGCTGACTTTGCCCGCAGTCTCATACCTTTTCTGGCTCTCATTCCATTGGAGAGACGACTGCGGGCAAGGTCAGCAATCTACATTGTCCTTGATGCCTGTCGGCCCCCAAACCACCCTGGCCAGGTATTTACTTATTTGGAGGGGTGGCGGCAGTCGAGCTCCAACAGGCTAGACAGGCCCACACCCCGGGACAGCTGTCTGACGACCCAGAGGCCTATACAACATTTGTGGCCACCCAACATGGACCTCTCAACCCAAGGCCATTTCAACACACCGGCCCAGGTGACCCACTCTACAGGGTTACAATCAGTGGGGGAGGCTATCCATGGGGCCCTGGACCTCCTCCAGGACCAGGGTGATGGTGGCCCGGTAGATGCTACCCCACACAATCAGCCCACCTACCACCAGCTGTAGGGTCCACTTTTTTGTTTTTTTTGTTTTTTTTGTTATCCAAAAAGTGCATTGCACAATTTCTTTTTGTTTTTTTCTGTTTTATTTGTTTCTTTCTTTTTGCATTTGTGAGCTTTCTAAAAGCTATCTGACATCTTTGGCATTAAGGCGTGATAATACTTTTGAAAAAACTGCTTTGTGTCTGTCTTTTTTCAGGGAATGGATGTGTAGGTTGTTTGTGGGTGGGCTTAACGTCATCATCATTAGCAAGTACTTTACAGCCCGCATGGCGCATGAAGGCACCTTGGTTAGTATGTGTAAAATCATGACTCCACATACAAATGTTGCTGACAAATAAATAGTGCCTGTGTTTGGGGGGGGTTACTTAATGACTCGCTATGGCAACAACACTAGGAACACAGATGCGAGAGGCTGGGACGTCTACTTGCAACACAGCGCGTCTACGCGATATCTCCGTTGCGTACAGTGGGTCCCTTCGCCAGGCTCCAGCAGGATCATAGTACAAGCAACGTCCACGATGCAGGCATAGGCTTGTTGCCTCAAAAAATTAGCTCAAAGGGCTTAATAAACTCTTTTTAGAAATAGAATAGGGAGTGTGGCCCATACTATATTCTTGCTTTTCCTGAGAGCATAGTACAAGCAACATCCACGATGCAGGCATAGGCTTGTTGCCTCAAAAAATTAGCTCAAAGGGCTTAATAAACTCTTTTTAGAAATAGAGGAGGGTGCGTGGCCCATACTATATTCTTGCTTGTCCTGAGAGCATAGTACAAGCAACGTCCACGATGCAAGCATAGGCTTGTTGCCTCAAAAAATTAGCTCAAAGGGCTTTATAAACTCTTTTTAGAAATAGAGGAGGGCGCGTGGCCCATACTATATTCTTGCTTGTCCTGAGAGCATAGTACAAGCAACGTCCACGATGCAGGCATAGGCTTGTTGCCTCAAAAAAATAGCTCAAAGGGCTTAATAAACTCTTTTTAGAAATAGAGGAGGGTGCGTGGCCCATACTATATTCTTGCTTGTCCTAAGAGCATAGTACAAGCAACGTCCACGATGCAGGCATAGGCTTGTTGCCTCAAAAAATTAGCTCAAAGGGCTTAATAAACTCTTTTTAGAAATAGAGGAGGGCGCGTGGCCCATACTATATTCTTGCTTGTCCTGAGAGCATAGTACAAGCAACGTCCACGATGCAGGCATAGGCTTGTTGCCTCAAAAAATTAGCTCAAAGGGCTTTATAAACTCTTTTTAGAAATAGAGGAGGGCGCGTGGCCCATACTATATTCTTTCTTGTCCTGAGAGCATAGGACAAGCAACGTCCACGATGCAGGCATAGGCTTGTTGCCTCAAAAAATTTGCCCAAGGGGTTGTATTGTATTGAATGGAAAAAAAAAAAATGAAAAATGCTCACAAGCGGATGCACTTGTAAAGTAAAATGATTTTTACTGATTGCGTAGTTTTGTTATCATGCAGTAAATGTTGCAGGAACATGACTTATCACATCGTCTGAGCTGAGGGAGATGCCGATACTTCCTGTCTTAAAAGGGCATAAAGTTAAAAGCGCAAAATTCCAATCATATTAATTATGATTAGGTTACTCTACATTTGGGTACTGTCGTCTGGGGGGCTTACGAACTGCGATGATATCCAGTCCTTGTTGAACTTAATGAGAGTCAGCCTGTCGGCATTTTCAGCAGTAAGCCGTGACCTTCTATCAGTGACTATAACCCCAGCGGCTCTCAAAACACGCTCTGATGTCACACTAGCAGCTGGGCAGGCCAGCACCTCCAAGGCATACAAAGCGAGCTCTGTCCAAGTGTGAAGCTTGGAAACCCAGTAATTAAAGGGTACAGAAGGGTCAGTTAGGAAGCTGGTACTGTCACTGACATACTCGTTCACCATGTTGGAGAATTGTTGTCTCCTAGTCAAGGTGACCGTAGGCATGATTCGTTGTTGATCGGAAGGTCTGTTGAACATCGCCCAGTTGGTGGACATCTTACCCCCACCTCTTCTTGACATTGATGACGTTTGTGTCCCAACCAAAGGCTGCTGTTGCAAAGAGCTGGTTCTTCGGGGTATAGCGGAGTCAGACGGTGATATGGACATCAAATTGTCAACAACAACACTCTTGAAAAAATCTATCGTTAAGCCCCTGGGTGACTGCAACAGCAGCGACGGAAATTTGTCTTTGTACCGTGGGTCCAAAAAGGTTGACAACCAGTAGAGGTTGCTGGCATAGATGTGAATGACGCGTGGATCTTTGGAGAGACATTGAGACATTACGTCAGCCATGTGTGCTAAGCTGCAAAGACTCATCTCCTCGGTTACAACAGAATGAGGATCACTACGCATCATGCCCTCTAAATCGGTCTCCGCCTCCTCCTCTTCAGCCCACCCATGCTGTACCGACATAAACGTAGGGTTGGGAGTACCATCAGGGTTCACATCAGTACCACAGAAAAATGAATCTTCTTCATCATCACCTCCATCACCTTCTTCTTCCAGACCCAATGTAGCCTGCTGATATTGGCTTGGCTGGCTAGGATCAGCGATGTTAAATTCTGGCTCCATAGCCATCCGCTGGGCCCTCAAAGATTCTGTTTTCAGATTCAGGAGCGATTCTTTAAGCAAACAGAGCAGGGGGATGGTGAGACTGATAATGGACTGATCACCGCTGACAAGTTTGGTGCAGTATTCAAAGTTCTCCAGCAACTCGCAAAGATCAGCGATCCAGACCCACTCGAAAGTACTAATGTGTCTGGTCTGACTTCCGTGGTGACGGGCATGTTGCAGCTGATATTCCGCTATTGCCCTCTGCTGCTCATTGAACCTTGCCAACATATGGAATGTTGAGTGCAATCGCGTGGGCATGTCGCAAATTAGCCGGTGTTTAGGCAAATTTAATTTGTTTTGAAGGGCTGAAAGACTTCCAACTGCTGTGTACGAATGTCTAAAATGGGCGCAAATTCGCCTCACCTTCTCCAGTACGTCAGATAACTCGGGGTATATTTTCAGGAATTTCTGAACTATTAGGTTCAGCACGTGAGCCAGGCAAGGCACGTGTACAAGGTTACCGTGCTTTAGTGCCGCCACAAGGTTTCGTCCGTTATCGCTGACAACAAGACCTGGTTGTAGTTGCAGTGGGGCCAGCCACTCATCAGTCTGTTGCTTAAGACCTTTCCACAGCTCAGTTGCAGTGTGAGGTGTGTCACCTAGACAGATAAGCTTCAGAAGAGCCTGTTGTCGCCTTGCTGAAGCACTACTGCAAAGCTCCCAACTTGGACGTGATGGTGCGGGCAGCTCAGCAGTGGACAAGGAAGTTGCAGAAGCAGATTGTGTACTGGACATATATGATGAGGCAGCCACCCGGAATGATGTTGTGCCCGCTATTCGTGGAGTTGGTAGTATCTCAGATGGTCCACTTTGAGAAGTTGGGACACTGTCCACCAGGTTGATCCAGTGAGCCGTTACTGAGATGTGTCTGCCCTGTCCACAACTACTTGTCCATGTGTCCGTTGTTAGGTGGACTTTGGCGGTTACAGCATTTGTTAGTGCAGTCTTTAAGTTGTTAACAACGTGCTGGTGTAACGCGGGGACGGCACTACATGAGAAAAAGTAGCGGCTGGGTACAGAGTATCGTGGTGCTGCCACAGCTAACAACTCCCGAAAAGACTCTGTACCCACAAGCCTAAACGGCAGCATTTCCACAGCTAACAACTTTGCAATTTTCGCAGTCACTTTTTGGGAAAATGGGTGTGTCGATTGGTACTTCCGCTGCCTTTCATACAGTTGTGGCACAGACAACTGGACATTTGGGGCACACTGACCAGTGGCTTGACTACTGTCATGTCTTTCTTGTACCGCAGCTTGGGAGGAGTACGTTTGAGCAGGAGCTGATGCCTGAACACTAGCTGGTGAAGGATGGATCTGAGGTGGCCTGGAAGTGTTGGGATCAGAAGGCACTGATTTTGAACCCTGATGGGCCGACCACTGAATTGGGTGCTTAACAGACATATGTTTACGCATACTGCTGGTGCTCATGTTTCCTTTTCCAGGCCTCTGCTTAGCCTTGCATGGCAGATGTTACAGATAACCATATTTGGTACAGATGTTGCATCCTTAAAAAATTGCCAGACAATGGCTTTTCGTCCTTTATGTTGAATTGGAGGCAGAGGAGGATGACTCTGTACAACACCAACAGTTGACACAGTTTGGGCAACTGTGTTTACAGTTTGTGCAACAGTTGGTACAGTTTGTGCAACAGTTCACACAATTTGGGCAACTGTTGTCACAGTTTGTGTTCTGGAGAAAGGAGTAAGCCTTGGTGCTTTTGGCGGTGGTGCATTGCCACATTCCTCCTCCTGGCTGCTCTGTTGGCTATGCATGCCAAGAGTCCAGGTAGGATCTGTGGTCTCATCATCCACGCCTTCCTCTTCAAAGTCTTCTCGATAACGTGACTGAGCAGGCTGGCCAGATGAGATGTGTCTCATCATCCTCATCATCATCCACCTCCTGAGATGCTGTATGCCTTTGGTGAAAGTGGCTTTCTTCAGTACGAGGTGCTTCAAAACTTTGGCCATGAATAGACATTACGTCTTCTTGAAGTATCTCGTCAGGCAGTGACAAAGAAAGGCCAGATGCAATCGTGGGCTGATAAGAACCAAATAAATCATCGGAGTGACCAAGGTCGCACTCCAATTTTTCCTCTGGCTGCCGATGGGTTGAGGAAATAGGAAGACTTTGAGGATTGGATGGCCCTGCGTTGTCTGTAGCGACACTAGACTGTGTTGGCAAGGACGATTGTGTACTGCAAGAACCAGTGGTCGAGGTCTTATCAGCCATCCAAGATGTTATCTGGTCATGCTCTTCCGGCCTCAAGACACGTTTTTGTTGAGTACTGGGAACTTTAGACGGGAGAAAGAGAGATCTATCAATCCTCGTCTGTCTACCTGTACCAGTGCCTTCTTGGGCACGACTGCTACGGCCACGACCTCGTCCCCGTCCCTTTGCAACCTCTTTTTTGGGAAATTAAGATAAGATAAGATAAACTTTATTGATTCCGGAGGAAATTACAGTATTACAGCAGCAGAACAAAGATCAAGAACATTTCACACTTTACAAAATAAGTCTATATGGACAGCAGATGTGGGTAGACTGGTACATGTACCTCACCTATTCCCCCCATACACATAGAACTTCACATAGTCTTGGGATGCTTTACACTTATACATTTGTTAAACATCCCCACAGCTGTCGGAACAAACGATTTTCTGTATCTTTCCTTTTTACACATTAGTTGGATTAGACGCTTGCTGAATGTGCTCTTCTGCTTCGCAAACAGTTCAGAGAGCGGTGTGTATTGTTGCTCATTATAGCCTTACATTTCTTATTAATTCTATCCTCTAATACCTCCTCGAAATTCCTAAGTTGTAGACCCACCGCCGCACTAGCCTTCTTGATAAGTTTATTCAGCTTATTAGCGTCAGCTGTGAGCACACTACTACCCCAGCATATTATTGCAGCAAAGATTGCACTCGCCACAATAGATTGGTAGAACATTTCAAGCATTTTGCTACACACATTAAACGACCTTAATTTCCTTAGGAAGTAAAGTCTACTCATCCCTTTCTTGCAAACCTTCTCCATATGGCACCTCCAATCAAGCTTGCTGTCCAGGTGAACCCCCAAATATTTGAAATTCTCCACCATCTCCACATCCTGACCATCAATAGTGATAGGTAAGCAATCCTTCATGCACCTTCCATAACTCAACACCAACTCCCTGGTTTTCTTTACGTTGAGTTCTAAATGGTTAGCCTGGCACTAGTCAACAAAGTCCGAGACCACCCTTCTGTATTCCTCCTCCCCCCGGCCTCTCTCAATACCTCCGACTATCACTGAGTCATCAGAGTACTTCTGAAGGTGACAAAGGTCTGATTTATACTGAAAATCAGCTGTGTATAACGTAAAAAGGAATGGCGACAGCACCGTTCCCTGAGGGGCTCCAACACTGCTCCGAACACTATCCGTACGGCCGCCCCCAACCTTTTGGTTTTTGTGACATTGTTGACAAATGCACAGTCACCGAGATGAAGTTAGGTGTTGTGTAGGCGTCACCTGCTGGCGGGTTAAGTGCTTGCTAACACTTGTCAGTGAAGCAGCACACTAGTCCCTGCAAAAATTATTAAGTGCGCACAGCCACCGAGATGGAGTTAGGTGTTGCTGTAGGCGTCACCTGCTGGCGGGTTAGTGCTGCTAACATTGTCAGTGAAGCCACATGTCCTGCAAAATATAGTGCGCACGCCACGAGATGAGTTTGTGTGTGCAGCGCACTTACTGGCGGGTTAAATGTGTGTAACACTGTCAGTAAGCAGCACTAGTCCCTGAAAAAATTATTAAGTGTGCACAGCCACCGAGATGGAGTTAGGTGTTGCTGTAGGCGTCACCTGCTGGTGGGTTAAGTGCGTGCTAACACTTGGCAGTGAAGCAGCACACTAGTCCCTGCAAAAATTATTAAGTGTGCACAAGTAGTCGCACAAGTAGGTGGCGTACGTGCTATTTTCAGTTAGGAGAGCAGCAACACACTGGTCTGCCACAGAGAAAATAAAGCTGAAGGGATTTTTATGACCCAAAATCTATCAGGTGCAAAAAAATAGGAAATAGTACCTCAGCTACGCCTCTAACTTCAGCTATTAGGACAGCTGAGTGAGTAAGCTAAGCTATGAGGTCGGTCCTGTGTGCACCGTAAGGCTGCACCTCCCTGCCTACCTGCCTGCCTACAGTCCTCTACACAGTACTCCTCTGTCCTCCTGGTAGCTCTCACAAGAGCTGTTTGGGTTAAATATAAGGAATCTTTTTAGTTTCCCTACACTGACTGACACTCCCTATGATCTGCTCCAGCATCTACCTCACCCTGCTCTAGCTCAGATCTTCACAGGAATGTGCACAAAATGGCTGTGGCAAGGCTTATATACAGCCTTGCCTCTCATACATGACATAGGCATAACGATGGACCGAAGCCAATCATAGTCCTGCCACAACCAACATGGCTGTGGCATTACTGAATATGATTGGCTAACATGCTTGTCCATCTTCACAAGTCTTCTGACCTAAAACGCTAGGCTGTCTCGGAAGCTTTGTTGGAACATAACAGATTCTGTATTCGCGAGTCCCGAATACAGTATACAGGACTCGGATTCGTAGACTCGCTCAGACTCGTTCAGACTCGCTCAGACTCGCTCAGGCTCACTGCTGACAGCAGGTATCCGTGAAGCGGTGCGATTGTTTAAACGATTTGGGGAGATTCAAGCTACATAGCGATATGATATAGCGAGTCTAGCGAGTGAGAAAAAGTAAACTCTGACAAAACTAGGATTGCCATTGACTTGCATTGGACTCGTTACTGTGCAAGTAATCGCTGGGAAACTCGTAGAGTACCGAGTCCTGCGAGTCCCTTACTATTTGCCGAGTAACGAGTCCTAGCGAGTAGACTCGCCCATCCCTTGTAAGCAGCCCTCACATAGAACAATGTATGGGGTCAATGATGAATCTATGGGTCCACACACTGCTCTGTGTGCATGCTACTTACAAGAGAAGTGGATTTCAGAGCATTGTTTTGTGCAATTGTTTGGGGTCTCAGGACCCAGACCCTTGCTGATCACAAGCTATTTGCAATGCGCTTTAAGTGTTGAAAAATATGCGCTTTTAATTTTTATTTAATGTTTTCTGACACATGTCAGGTAACATCTTACATTAATGGAGTGATGTGAAAGCTTGTATTTGGTATACCAAGCTAAAGATTTTATTGATACCATTCTGAGTTGCATATGATATTTTGATTCCTTTTTATTTAAAGGGAAACTGTCAGCTGAAAAAAACCGTGGGCAGCACATATCAGCCACTGACTATACAATCACAGCCATGTATGTTTAACTCTAAAATACTCTGGCGTTTCTCAGAGAAACTGTGGAGCCCACTGGGACGGGGTACTCGGTACTGGACCGGGGTACTGCTGGGGATATCATAGCGGTCTTGGTCTGAACCGTGTCCTGGGTTCTCACAAGTAAAAGGGATATTTACAGGGGATTAGTTTGTCGTCACGCCACCCACGGGTTGTGGTCAGTGATGGGACCACCGCTGCAGCGCAGCTCTGCCAGGAGGATAGAGGAATGGATGGGCTGCAGCTGGATGGATGAGCCCGCCGCGGGTTGGGCTGCTCCTGGCAGGGTGAAAGGTATGTGATGCACAGTTCGGGATACCTGGAATCAGACATGGACACTGAAGCAGGGTTCACCGAGTTTACTTTTAAGTTCTACAAAGTCACACAAGTCACTGTACAGTTCTCAACACAGTTCACAGTTCAGTTAACTCCGGGAACACTTAACCCTTTGCAGCCAAGCTGTCGCTCTGAGACCCCCTCACTCCTCCTAAATGACCTCTCAGGCTGTTCTCTCCCTCTCTGTGTTCTTTCTGCGGGTTGTATGGCGGCAGCTCGGCCCCTTGTATGCAGATTCCCCCTAAGTGTGTGTGGGCAGTCATCCTGGTCCTCGTGGTTGCTGCTGTGCCTCCAACCCTGGTTGTAGGAACTCCAACTTGGAATTAAAGCTCCCCGTTGGTTTGTCTGGGAAGCCGATGTGAAACTTCAGTCCCCCTCAGAGCCGAAACTCTGGTGTTTGCCTAGCCTGCAGTAACCCTGTCTTCCAAGGGATTACCAGGCTCCCTCTAACCCATATGATTCCAGTGCAATCAGGGAAAACTACTCCGCTGGTAGTTGTTGGTGCTGCCGTGTTCCTCGGACCCGGTGATACCGGTCCGGTCTCTGTCCTCACACTCCTCTGGGATGCTGGCTATGGATGAGCTTTCTCGCCATGGATCTGTGTCACTGTGGATTCTGCGTCTCCAGGGAGCCCAATCCCTCCGCAATGTGTCACTTTCTGTCTGTTCTTGTCTGCTCGGCTAACTCTGGCCTATTCACTCCTTCCTGCTCTTTTCCTCTATTTGCACCCTCTGTTACCTGACCTACATTCCCCACCCACTTGCTCTCTAAACCCACCACCCCTTGCCCGCCTATAGTTCTGGGCTCCGGGTTGGGTGCTGTGCTTCTGTGGGTGTGTGTGCTGTGAGGGTGTTTGGTGCACAAACTGTCTATCTTCCTGCCTGGCTGCAGTTCCCTATGTGGCCTCCAGGTCGCAGGGGCACCACATTCCCCCAGAGTTAAACCAGCATGTCCTCACGCCGTCCGGCATGGATCCCCATGAAAAGGCATTTTTATATTGTAACAACATTAACATTAAGCATATCTTTCATCCTTTTAAGGAGGCATGGGTTCTTTAACGTTGCATCAACTATTTACATTAAACACAGTTCGCAGCCTGTCGATGGCTGTAAATGCGGAGGCCTCCAGGCCTTCGGGTCACCAACTTGTGGCCAAGTTGTTTCTCTCCGTGCCGGCACTTTACATCACACTGTCCTTTAACCCTTCAGGGACAAGGGTTACACAGTCACTGCTTAAACGTTCAAGAGTCCTGTGGCATAAATACCACCTCTCAATTAGCACACCGGGTTAAGTGCTAAAACACATTAAATATTCACATAAAAGGCGCATTACTTTCTAGTAAAAGTATAAAAGTTCTCAAAATACAAAAGCTTTCCAAAAAGGCACAAGTGCTTCAAAAGCAGTTCAAAAGCACTCTGCAAGTTCAAGTTCCGTGCACAGTCTTAATGTGCAATCTGGTCTCAAAACCAATGGGGAGCATACCGGGTGCTCAACTATATACAACTAAAGTTCGTATCAAGTCATTGTTCATGATACCGATTGTCTATGAACACATAAAAGACAAACAGGGGAAAAAGGCTATCATTCATTCAGGATTGGGATGGGGCCAATAAGGAACACATCACATTCACACTTAAAGTTCTTGCAGCAGGATCCGGGTATTCATTCCTTGTCTTTCTTCTCCTTCCACGGCAAAACTTGTGGTTCCCTCCTTCTTGGGAATAGCTCCAGCGTTTCCAAGGCTTGGATTAGCAGGTAGCTGCTGGGGTCTGGGTAGTAGCATCCACTGTGGTCTTTGCCGCAATAGTCTCCTCACTTTAACTCCATATGGGCTTCTCTCTCCGGGCACAACATTATAGGAAACCTACTCTCCAATCTGTACTTTCCTGTTTGGGTGCTTTGCAGGCAAGTATTCCTCCATGTCCCATCTGTTAATGAATACGTTTCTCGCTGCACCGGGTTCTCGGGCAACTGCAAACCCCTTGTCTTCTATTATTTTCACAATTTGTCCCTGGTGCCCTGGGGATCTCTGCACACTTCTATCACGCCGTGCTTCATGTTTTGCCTCTATGGTACGGGCGATCATAATCTGCTTTTGAACTCGCCTCTCGATTTCCTCCTTCTCCCACTTGCGAATGCATTGCCTCAAATACTCTTCCTGGGTTATAATCTCTGCAGGGCCTATTGCACCACCAGGGTTCCCGGGGAAGCCCATCAGATTGTCCTCGGTTTCACTCCTCTCCCACCAGCAGCGGAGCTGCTCCCCTCTCACCTCAGTCGTCACAGTTGCGGGTATCAGAGGCTCTGGTTGTGGTAAACACCCCTCCTCCAGGGCTCCTAGTGAGTTGGCTGCTCTGGTTGTATGTTGCGGTGCAGCTCTGGGAACGGACACATCTACGAGGACTTCCGTATTGTTATTCTCCTCACTCCTTGTATCATTAGAGGCGCCAGTCCAGCCGGGCTGCGCAGACAGGAATTGTTGGCTTTGATGTACATCTATTTGAATCCGGGTTCTCTGCTCAGCCTGAACCTGGGTTATCTGCTGGGGCAGCAGTCGCAGCGCACCCCGCCGGGTGTCTCTGACCTCCGGACTTCTCCTCCCGCCTTCCGCCATGCTGCTGTGGTCACCAAATGTCTTTCCCTGGCCGGTTACCTCAACGCACTCTTTCTGTGGGCCCTCCGGGATCACTTGGGGTCCTCCTGTAGCAGCACTCTTCTCGGCGTCCTCTCTTTCTGTCCGGGTGTCCTGTAATGGCGACTGCTCCGCATCCGATTTCCTGTCCCGTCTATCCGGGGCGTTGACTTCCTCTTCAGCTCCCGCCAGCTTCTCATTGGTAATCGAACTAAAATCGCTTTTGATAATTGAATATAACAAAATGATTCAAAGTTCAAAGGCCAACTATTATGCTTGTCAGGACAAGCCAAGCAAATTTTTTGCTGATCGTTTGAAGAGATTAAAATAGAAAAAGAAGATTTTACAAATTAATCCCTTCATGACCCAGCCAATTTTGACCCTAAAGACCTTGTCATTTTTGGCAATTCTGACCAGTGTCCCTTTATGAGGTAATAACTCTGGAACACTTCAACATATCCTAGCGATTCTGAGAATGTTTTTTCGTGAGATATTGGGCTTCATGTTAGTAGTAAATTTAGGTCAATAATTTTTGCATTTATTTGTGAAAAAATCCAAAATTTGGCAAAAATTTAGAAAATTTAGCAATTTTCAAATTTTGAATTTTTATTCTGCTAAGCCAGAGAGTTATGTGACACAAACTAGTTAATAAATAACATTTCCCACATGTCTACTTTACATCAGCACAATTTTGGAAAACAATTTTTTTTTGGTAGGAAGTTATAAGGGTTCAAAATCATATTCGAAGCCCATTTGAGGGGTGTACACAGGGCCGGGACGACAGCTAGGCGAAACTAGGCGATCGCCTAGGGCGCCATCCTGTGCAGGGCGCATTCCCGCCTGACCGGAGTCCGGTCACCACCGCCCGGCCCTGGAGTTGCGGGGAGAAGCTGCCGCAGCTAGCGGTGGGCACCGCCATGTTCTTTGTGGCCGGTGCCAACTAACTGTACAGCCGGTCAATAGAGGTTGAGACCTCTACACAATGGCCGCGGTCTCCAATTAGCCGCGGCCATTTTGTTGAAGTCTCAGCTTCCACCGACTGGCTGTACTGTTAGTGGGCGCTGGCCACAAAGAACATGGCGGCGCCCACCGCTAGCTGCCGCAGGCCCGCAGCTACTCCTCGCAGGCAGCGTCCTGCAGATGTGCCCTCCGGGCTCCGGCACCCCTGCTCTGCATCCACAGCTCCCCCCAATGGTAAGTTATGCTGGAGGCTGTGGGGGAGACAGGGAGGCTGTGGGGACACAGGGGGGCTGAGGGGGAGTCAGGGAGGCTGTGGGGGAGACAGGGAGGCTGTGGGGGAGACAGGGAGGACTGTGGGGGAGACAGGGAGACTGGGGTGGGGAGACAGGGGGGCTGTGGGGGAGACAGGGGGGCTGTGGGGGGAGAGAGGGGGGCTGTGGGGGAGACAGGGGGGCTGTGGGGAGACAGGGAGGTTGTGGGGAGACAGGGAGGCTGTGGGGGAGACAGGGAGGCTGAGGGGGAGACAGGGAGACTGTGGGGAGACAGGGAGACTGTGGGGAGACAGGGGGGCTGTGGGGGAGACAGGGGGGCTGTGGGGGAGACAGGGGGGCTGTGGGGAGACAGGGAGGCTGTGGGAGACAGGGAGGCTGTGGGGGAGACAGGGAGGCTGAGGGGGAGACAGGGAGGACTGTGGGGAGACAGGGAGACTGTGGGGAGACGGGAGACTGTGGGGAGACATGGAGATTGTGGGGAGACAGGGAGGCTGTGGGGAGACAGGGAGGCTGTCAGGATGGAGGGATGCAGTCAGGATGGAGGGAGGCTGTTGGTATGGAGTCAGGATGGAGGGATGCAATCAGGATGGAGGGAGGCTGTTGGTATGGAGTCAGGATGGAGGGATGCAGTCAGGATGGAGGGAGGCTTTTGGTATGGAGGAAGGATGGAGAGAGGCTGTCAGGATGGAATAGGCTATTGGGATAGAGGGAGGCTGTCAGGATGGAGGACCGCTGTTGGGATGGAGGAAGTATGGAGGGAGGCTGTCGGGATGGAGGAAGGATGGAAGGAGGCTGTCGGGATGGAGGAAGGATGGAAGGAGGCTGTCAGGATGGAGGAAAGAAGGAGGGAGGCCGTCAGGATGGAGCGAGGCTGCCGGGATGGAGGGAGGCTGTCGGGATGGAGGAACGCTGTTGGGATGGAGGAAGTATGGAGGGAGGCGGTCAGGATGGAGGGACATTGTTGGGATGGAGGGAGGCTATCGCGATGAAGTGAGGCTGTCGGGATGGAGGAAGGAAGGAAGGAGACTATCAGGATGGAGGGAGGCTGTCGGAATGGAGGGAAGCTGTTGGGATGTTGTCTATATGGCTGGCAGCCATCTCTATTGCGTACGGCCAGCAGTAGCCTCTATTGTGTATTCTCTATTGCGTACGGCCAGCAGTAGTCTCTATTGTGTATTCTCTATTGTGTATGGCCAGCAGCAGTTTCTATTGTGTATTCTCTATTGTATGTATAGCCAGCAGCAGTCTCCATTGTGTATACGGTCTGCAGCCATCTCTATTGTGTATGCAGGTAGCAGCTGTCTCTATTCTGTATTCTCTATTGTATATACAGCTATTGTGTTTAGCGTTATAGAAAAGAAGTTGCAACACACAATCAGCGGTGTTTATTCACTCTTTGTGGGGTGGCGCTTCAACAGGCATATAGTCAACAGGCATATGGTGGACTATATGCCTGTTGAAGCGCCACTTGCGGTGTGAAAGGCCATCGCCTTTGAGAACCCCCCCGTCCTCCCACCCGCACCATGTAAGACCACACGAAGAGGGAATAAACACCGTTGATCCTACGATGTTGCAACTTCATTTCTATAACGCTAACCGGATGTGATGAACCGCTAACTGTAAGTGTGGACTGGGTTGTTTGAGTGCTCAGCAGGCTGAATGCCTGAGCGCTGGTGATCAGGAAGGGGGCACCTTGAAGCAAGCTGCAGCTCTCCAGAAACACCGTGGACAGATTGGTGCTGGCACCAAGAATCATCAAAACCGTGACTGATACAGCTATTGTGTATTCAGCCCACAGCAGTCTCAAGTGTGTGTGTGTGTGTGTGTGTGTGTGTGTATGTAATATATAATAGAGAGAGTGTAAAAAAAGGAAAAACAGCACAAAAAAGAGAAAAAAGTGGACTTTATTGCCCAATGCGTGGCCACGGGAGGCAATAAAGCCTTTTCTCTTTTGTCTGTTTCCTTTTACACCGTTACACGTTTGCCTTACCTGTCTAGGGCACCAAAATGCCTTGTCCTGGCACTGGGTGTACATGCAGAAATCACCCAAAAGTGACACCATTACAAACACTGCACCCCTCAAGCTACTCAAAACTACATTCAAGAAGATTATTAACCCTTCAGGTGTTTCACAGGAACTAAAGCAACGTCGAAGGAAAAAATTGACATTTAAATTTTTCTAACAAAAATGTTCATTTAGCCTCAATTCTTTCATTTTCACATGGGCAACAAGATAAAATGGATCCTAAAATTTGTTGGGCAATTTCTCCTGAGTACACCGATACCTCATATGTGGTCATAAACCACTGTTTGGGCGCACGGCAGGGTTCAGAAGGGAAGGAGCGCAATTTGACTTTTGGAGCTACTTTTCCATTCAAAAAGTGAAATGGCGCTCCTTCCCTCCTGAGCCCTGCCGTGCGCCCAAACAGTGGTTTATGACCACATATGAGGTATTGATGTACTCAGGAAAAATTGCCCAACCAATTTTAGGATGCATTTTATCCTGTTGCCCATGTGAAAATGAAAAAATTTAGTCTAAAAGAAAATTTTTGTGAAAAAAAAAGTACTTTTTACGGATGAATTTGTGAAACATCTGGGGGTTTAAAGTGCTCACCACCCATCTCGATAAGTTCCCTGGGGGGTCTAGTTTCCAAAATGGGGTCACTTATGGGGGAGCCCAATGTTTAGGCACACAGGGGCTCTCCAAACGCAACATGGTGTCCACTAACAATTTGAGCTAATTTTCCATTCAAATTGTAAGCGGACACCATGTCACATTTGGAAAGCTCCTGTGTGCCTAAACATTGGAGCTTCCACCACAAGTGACACCATTTTGGAAACGAGACCCCCCAAGGAACCTATCTAATGCATAGTGAGCACTTTGAACACCCAGGTGCTTCACAAATTGATCCGTAAAAATGAAAAAGTACTTTTTTTCACTAAAAGTTTCTTTTTCCATTTATGCAGATCAATTTGTGAAGCTCCTGGGGGTTCAAAGTGCTCATTATGCATTTAGATAGGTTCCTTAGGGGGTCTAAATGCAAAATGAGCACTTTGGTCCCCCAGGAGCTTCACAAATTGATCTGCAAAAATGAAAAAATAAACTTTTAGTGAAAAAAAGTACTTTTTCATTTTTACGGATCTATTTGTGAAGCACCTGGGGGTTCAAAGTGCTAACTATGCATCTAAATAAGTTCCTTGGGGGGTCTAGTTTCCAAAATGGGGTCACTTGTGAGGGAGCTCCAATGTTTAGGTACACAGGCACTCTCCATACGCAACATGGTGTTAGCTAACAATTGGAGCTAAGTTTCCATTCAACTTGTAAGTGGACACCATGTCGTGTATGGAGAGCCACTGTGTGCCACCAGCACAAGGGCAACTGGAAGAGTTGGGGTACAGCATCAGAAAATGGTGCCTCTAAATAATGCGCTATTTTCTGGGGTGACTGTGGGTTGCAATTTGCAGCGTGGGGGGCCCACACCGTTTGGATCTCTCCACGCTGAGGATTTCAGCCCCCCAACTGCCAAGTTGTACCTGGCTGTCAACCAAAAATACGGCAAAGCTTCGTGTCATTTTATTTGTAGAAGTAATAAAAAAAAAATGACGTAGGGCTTTGCCATATTTTTGGTCCAGCCAGGTACAACTTGGCAGCTTACGGGCTGCCACCAACCCCCAGCTGCCTCGTTGTACCTGGCTCGCAACCAAAAATACAGTGAAGCCCTTTTTTTTTGTTATTTCTAGGACTAATTCTAGAAAAAAATGACGTAGGGCTTTGCCATATTTTTGGTCCAGCCAGGTACAACTTGGCAGCTACGGACTAGCAACCAAAAATACAGCAAAGCCCATTTTTTTTATTTCTAGAACTAATTCTAGAAAAAAAAATAACGTGGGGCTTCACATTATTTTTGGTCCAGCCAGGTCTCACTAGGCAGTTTGGGGCTGGAATCCTCAGCATGGAGAGGCCCAAGCGTTCTGGGCATCCCATGCTGCAAATCGCAGCCCGCAGCTGCCCCAGAAAATGGCGCATTCATTGAAGCACCATTTTCTGGCGCTGTACCCAGACTGTTCCAGTTGCCCTGGTGCCGGTGGCACACTGGGTAATAAAGGGGTTAATGCCAGCTTTTTTATTGGCAGCTGGCACTAAGCCCGAGATTCATAATGTCTGGCCAATGTTAGACCTAGGCCATTAGGAATCTCTAGTAAATAGTAAAAAAAAATACACCACACAGAGAAAAATTTTTATTAGATTAAAAAACAAACACTAATTCAGACTCCATCTTTATTAACGTCCGACATAATCCAAAACAAAGCTCCCACGATGCTCGATCGCCTCTGCTACATCCAGAGACTGCAGCAAGGGATCAAGTGTCTTGTTGCAGTCTCTCGTGTCATAGTGATGGTGCACTGTATGGCAATGATCTGCCATACAGTGCACAATCACTGTAACCCCAGAGACTACAACAAGAGGACATTTGATTCCTTATTTTAGTCTCTGGGATCCCAGTGATTGTGCACTGTATGGCAGATCATTGCCATACAGTGCACCATCACTATGACAGTAGACACTGTAACAAGAGGACACATGATCCCTTGTTGTAGTCTCTGGGGTTAGAGTCATAGTGCACTGTATGGCAATTATCTGCTGTACCGTGCACCATGACTCTAACCCCAGAGACTACAAGTGGACTCTTGATCCCTTGTTTGTAGTCTCTAGGGTCAGAGTCATAGTGCACTGTATGGCAATGATCTGCTGTACCGTGCACCATGACTCTAACCCCAGAGACTAGAAGTAGACACTTGATCCCTTGTTGTAGTCTCTGGGGTCAGAGTCATGGTGCACGGTACAGCAGATCATTGCCATACAGAGCACCATGACTCTACCCAAGACTACAACAAGGGATCAAGTGTCAACTTGTATTCTCTGGGGTCAGAGTCATGGTGCACGTACAGCAGATAATTGCCACACAGTGCACCATGACTCTGACCCCCGTGACTCCAACAAGTGGACGCTTGATCCCTTGTTGTAGTCTCTCCACACAGTGCACCATGACTCTGACCCCCGTGACTCCAACAAGTGGACACTTGATCCCTTGTTGTAGTCTCTGGGGTCAGAGTCAAGGTGCAGTATATGGCAATGATCTGCTGTACTGTGCAGCATGACTCTGACCCATCCATCCTCACATTCATCCATCCATCCCATCCATCTATCCCACCCATCCATCCATACATCCCATCCATCCATACTCACTTACCGATCCTCCTGGCAGCCCGGTGATTGGTGTTCTGCAGCTCCTCAGCTGTCAGCAGCTGAGGAGCTTCAGAACTGGTGGCGGCGGGGAGTGGAGGCATGTGGGGGCAGCAGGAGGGGGCAGGAGGAGGGGGAAAATTTCAGGAGCGGGGCGGAAGAGGGAGGAGCATAGGGCACGGAGTGGGGCAGATCAGGAGCGGGTGGCAGGGGATCACATGGCATGGTGGGGGGAGCAGATCATGAGCAGAGTGGGCGACAGGGGAACAGAGGGCACGGAGAGTGGCAGGAAATCAGGAGCGGAGCTGGAGGCGGGGGAGCACAGGGCACGGAGGGGAGCAGGAGGAGGAGAAAGAGGGAGGGAGGAGGAAGGAGCAGGATATTGCGGCAGCGGAGCAGGAGGTACTGGTGGCGGGTGCAGGGCGGCTGTGGAACTGCTCTGATGGGGGTGATCATCCCATCAGATCGCTTCCTTCAGAGCTCTAGGGGGCAATGCCTCCCTCCAGCTCTGTTAGAAGTGATCTAATAGGTATCATATCAAGCCTCCACAGCCTCTTCCATTATTGGCAAAGGATCACGGTGATTGACTGTTCAATCAGCCAATCACCGTGATCCTGGGGGCAGGGTGAGGAATCCACCCCCCCTGACCTCAAGCCCCAGTGCTCAGTGATAAGGATCACTGAACACCGGGGCCCGATGGCAATTACCGCGGCAACAGGTGCAGCGGTAACCACCATGACATTGTACAACATCAAAGGTCGGGAAGGGGTTAAAACTGAGAGGAGGGATGTTTGTAGGCACTCGAAGGAAATCTCTGAAGAGTTTGCTACTTTCTATAAACGTCTATATAATTTACGCTTAGATCTGTCTATCGTACAACGCATATCTGCTATAAATTCATTCTTAGATTTCTTGGACCTCCTGTTCTTGTCTGAGGAGGACGTTACTTTTTTTAACTTGCACTTCACTACCTTGGAGATTTCTGATGCCATTAAATCTCTGAAGAATGGTAAGTCGCCAGGTCCGGATGGACTACGAATATTTTAAAACATTTTATCCTATTTTAATTACCCTATCTTTTCCAGACTCATTAAGTCAGCTTCTAATAAATTTGTGCTCCCTGCAGGAATGCAGGAAGCAATAATCATTGTAATTCCAAAGGAGAATGGTGACCCCTTGAATGTAACTAATTATAGACCCAGATCACTTCTTAATTAGGATTCAAAGATTATTGCAAAGGTAATAGTCAACAGGATGCTTACCCAAGTTGATTCATTCAGATCAATCCAGATTCACTACTGATAGAGGTACACTGGATGCAACGAGAAGAGTCTATAACATTTTATCACAGATAGAGAAGTTGAAAGTCCCAACTCTTGAAGTTGCAATGGATGTGGAAAAAGCTTTCGACAGAGTTAATTGGGGACTTATGTTTCCTACTCTTCGGCGCTTTGGACTTACTGGCTGTATTTTTAACATCATTACTGCTTTATACTCTCGTCTGTCAGACAGAGTCCTCACAAATAATTATGTCTCTAAGTCCTTTTTCCTTTCAAATGGAACACAACAGGGCTGCCCCCTATCCCCGATATTATTCAGTCTTTTCCTTGAACCATTTCTAGAAGCAATTAGAACAAGTGACCAGATTAGAGGATTCCCCTTCAATGGAAGACAGCACAAGACATGTTTGCTGATGACCTGTTAGTGTTGGTATTGGATCCACTAGTTTCATTGAGAAAGTTACTTGATATCGCTAGAACATTTTTAGCAATTTCGTACTATAAATTAAACACCAGTAAGAATAAGCTCATGTCTTATAATATTGATGGCCACCTCCTAGACATTATAAAGGAGGAGCTTCAGTTCTCCTGGGCAGATTCTGATATTTCTTATTTGGAAATTACAATAACGAAACTGTGGCGCCCCAGCGTCCAGAAGGCCACATAGGGAACTGCAGCCAGGCAGGTAGGACAATTGTTGCACAACAACACCCTCACAGCCCACACAACCCACGTACAGTAGTTGGCAGCATCCAGCCCTAAGATTGGAAGACTCTAGGCAATTGAGGGGTGGTAGATTTGGAGGAGTGGGTTGGGCACACACGTAGTCAGGTGACTTGACAGTAGAAATAGTGAGGAGGAGGAAGGAGTGGAGTAGGCCATAGTGAGCTGAACAGCAAAGACCAAAAGCTGAGGAGCACAGGCCAGAGAACAGCAGAAGGCTGAGTGAAGCTTAGCAGACAGAAAGACTCACATGTCCTGAGAGTGTACGGTGTAGGAGCGCAGAATCTGTACCGAGCCAGGGTGAGCCGGAGGAGAGAGAAAGCACGTCCGAAGCCTATACCACCAGGAGTGTGAGGAGAGAGAGAGGGACAGTGATACCCAGGCCCTAGAAGTACAGCTGAAGCTACCAACTGCAGGCGGAGTAGCCCTCCTACTATACTGAGAGACGCAGAGGGAAAGAGCCTGGTAGAGCCTCACACTTGAGGACTGCTGGAAGCTGGGCTGAGTAGAGTGTCGTATCTAGTGGGGACCGTAGTTTACCCGGAATCCCCAAACAACACGACGGGGGACCACAGCTACACGTTAGGGTCCCTACCCCAAAGGACAGGCAGCTCAGTGACGACCAGGAGGACCCACAAGGGCCCGAGTCATACTGTCCGGAGACACCCACCAAGTGTATACAGAATGTAAACAGCCAGGAAAGGACACAGAGACTGTGTGAGGGGTCACAGAGAGAGAGACCTGGCTGCAGAGTAAAGGGAACCCGGAGAGGGAGAGTGTGCCCGTGTACTTGAACTTTGTAAGAACTGTGACTTATGAACTGTCTGAAGAACTGAGAGTAAACACGGAAACCCTGAGATTGCCTCCCTTGTGTCTCTGCATGAAAGCGATTCTGTCCATACAGGATTACAGAAAGCCCTCCACCTGCAGAGCCACAGCACAGCCTGTCAGCACCAGCACTGAGGAGAGATCCCTGCAGCATCTGCACAGCAAGTGTACTGAACATTCCACAATAGACTTAATCCTTACTGCCCCGGGGAACACAGTTTTACCCACTGGAACTATCCCATCTAGCTGCTATTCCATCATCCCCGGAGGTTCTGCAGCAGTGGCGGCCCCATCACTGGCCGCATATAGTGGGTGGCATCACGACTGACATCCCCTGTAAATATCCCCTTTTATTGCCGACTCCGAGCCCGGGACACGGACCGGACTAGGACCACTCGTGACTTCCCCAGCAGTAGACCGGTCTGGTACCGAGTACCCCCATCCCAGTGGGCCCGACAAAACCCCTATGTCATATTGTGGAGAAAAATCTGTCTAATATTCTTAAAGCAATTTCTAAGGATATTACTTTTTTATAGAATTTTGAGATCTCCTGGACTGGTCGTATAACATCGTAAAAGATAATAATTTTGCCAAAGTTGGTTTAAATCTTTAGATCACTCCCTGTTGTAATTCAGAATAAATACTTCCAAAAATTGCAGACGCAACTTACTAGGTTTATATGGCGAGGTAGAGTATCTAGAATTGCAAGAGTTACACTGAAGAAAATAAAAAGAGGGGGGTTTAGGCATTCCCAATTTAAAAGCTTACTATGTGGCTACTTAATAGCAGTGGTGGGATACCCAGGACATTCCTTCATGGGTTAGCATAGAGAGGTGTTTCATGAGTGATTTGACCCCTTCTACGTTTATAGTGTATCTCCTTTTCCCAAAGAAGCGACTTCCAGTAGTTGATTCTTTGAAGGCGACAATCAAGACATGGCTTACATTGAGGCTAATCTCAAGCAACATGTTTTCCCTTGTTTACCCTTCCTGGATCCCAATTGACTTATTCAGTGTGCTTTGCCCGTCTTTGATATTGGAGAGTTGGAGAGATATAACCATTCATTTTATTTCTGATATTTTTGATGGTCTAAGACTTCAGTCCTTTCTGACTCTTTGTGCTAGATTTGGCTTGCTTATCACTGAGGAACTGACTTGGCAGTCCTTAAATGAGTTTTTACATAATGGGGATTTAACTTTTTCCATACCCACTAATATTGATACATTACTTCATCCACTTAAAAAGAATTTTATTTTCAAAACTAGTAGTTTTTATCGAATTTTTAATAAGGATGGCCTTTTCGATAATCGTAAATTCTTAGATATATGGGAAAGTCATTTGGATATGGATAGTGAAATGATCCAAGAACAATATTCACTTATTTTGGAGAATTTGTATTCATCCGTTCCGTGTACCTCTCCATTAGAAGCACAATATAAGATCTTTACGAAGTGGTACTACACGCCACAAAAACTTATCAACGTAACAGACGTTCAGTCTGTAATTAACATAGTTTTGGACCTTAATATTAAACTTACGTTTGACATCGCAATCTTATTGCTGGGAACTTGTGACTTCCCAAAGACTAAACAATTTTTACTATTACACATTCTTGTGGCAGCGAAACATATTTTAGCAACTATGTGGAAGGCTGAAGAATCTCCTTCTATTAAGACTCTTATGGCACCTTTACACGCAGCTACAGGTAACAGGTATTCCACAGGTAACTTACTGGCTGCAGTGAAATCATGGAGACATAGTTCCATTTGTACACAGCAACAAGATAGAACCATGTCTCCATGATTTCAATGCAGCCAGTAAGTTACCTGTGGAATACCTGTTACCTGTAGCTGCGTGTAAAGGTACCATAATGGATAAATTGGCTACACACAATTTGTTTGAGTTTATTTATGCAGTGAGACACAATTTGAGACGTAGGTATATGATTAAATGATCCAAATGGGTTACTTTATATGCTCCTACTTTAATATTTGAGACTGTTTAATTTCTTGCTTTAAGTGATGGTTTCATCTACTCTGTTGATGTTTTTACATTTTATTGGTCTGTTTTTGAGAGGATGGTATATTAATTTATTTCTTTTCTTCATTCTTTTCGTCATGTCATTGTATTTATTTAAATGATCTATTTTTATTTTTTTTTTTTTTTGCTGTGATGTCCTTTGTTTTATTTGTTGTACTTGTACTTATGTCGAGCCCCAGGCTTTGGGGTACTCGGGTGTCAGGCTCCAGGGGGTTAATGCTCCTGTGTCACGGGGAGTGGTGGCCGCGCCTTATCCCGTGTCCTGGGGGACTTCTTTGAAAAGGGTATATTTACAGGGGATTGTATTTACAAGTTGTCATGATGCGCGGAACGGTGGCTCAAGTGGTTAGCACTGTAGCCTTTGCAGCACTGGGGGTCTTGAGGTCCTGGGTTCAATTCCCAGTAAGGACAACATCTGCAAGGAGTTTGTATGTTCTCCCCGTGTTTGCGTGGGTTTCCTCTGGGCACTCTGGTTTCCTCCCACATTGTATAGACATACTGATAGGATGTTTAGAGTGTGAGCTCCAAGAGAGACAGCATTACTCATGTATGTAAAGTGCTATGGAATCAATAGCGCTATATAAATGAATAAATAATATATAAATGACACCACCTGTAGATTCTGGTGAGGTGTCACCAGCGCCGCCACAGTCTGCGGAGATAGATGGTAATGCAGCTAGCTTGACAAAGTCCTCTACAGGTAGGGCTGGACCTCTGGGGCAGTGTTCCTGTATAGGGAACAAGTGCATGAAAGGAAATACAGGCAGAGGCAAAGTCATTTTCCTTCTGGGTACTTTACTCTTAACTTGCATCGGCAAGTGGTAAGGTGGAACCCTTGGTGTGCCTTCTTTAACTAACCCATGTCTGTTCTTCCCTGCTTTCCAGTTTGGTGTGAAGCCTGGTGATTTAGAATCCAGCCTGGCCTCCTGTCCTCTCTCACCTTTGCTGCCGTCGGGTAACCGTCTACTGGCTGATCGCTCGTTCCTTTGGCGGTGCCTAATACCCTTCTTGTGGACTGCTCTGGTGCCCGGGAGACTTGAAGACTGCACGGGAATCTGGATTCTCTGCCGTGCATATAGCTCCAGCAATCTGCAGGTTCCGGTGCCCGGTAAGCTGTCTGCGAGAGCCTATCTGGCGGGCTCCTCTTTCCCAGACCGGCTGCTCTCCTGGAAAGCTCCTTAAACCCTCTCCTCCTTTTCCATCTCTCCTCCCGGTCCCTCAGCTGAGAGACTTAGCAGTAAAAGCTCAGGAGCAAAGACCTCCAACTCCAGACTCAAAAGCCCTTCTTGTTCCCCCTAGAGGTGAATTTATTCCCTCCTGGGTAACCTCCCACTGCTGTACTAATGTGGGAGTGCTGGGAATGGGTCCCACCCACCATCCTAGGGTCCACTTGCAGCTGGAGCATCTGCACCTCTTTTACGGGTTCAGTACCCCTCTGTGACGCCTGCTTGGCGGGACGCCACACTTATTATATCTCGAAACTAATTATTTTCTTATTTGTTTCTGTGGTATTTCTGGAGATTATTTGACTATACTTATTATCTTTATTCTTTGCTTGTTAATAAATACATTTTAAACAGGAATAGTGGCGACAATGTGTTAATTGGTTTCAGGTGGCGTCAGGTTTGTCGGTGTCACCTGCACCGCTAGCAATTCTACAGAATGGTCCAGTATCACTAGCGGTCGCCATATTTGCACAATCATAAATTGGATGACATCCATATGGAAGTGGATGATGGGCAGAACTGTATGATTATGTAAGTAGATATGGCTGTACCAGGGGGCACTGTGCAGAGCCCCATCCCCCTTATAGAGGTTATGACAGGGTTAATGTCCTGCTTCAGCAATCTCCCTCTCCCTCCTAGCACCCTTTATTCTCATACCCTCCCGCAGATCAGCAGCACTGACCTAATGGCAAATGCAGTCCTAACTAAAACATGTTGCTGTGAGGTTATTATTACGTATACTTATTTAGGACTAAGGTGCCAAACCATAGTGATGAAGATGTCTCCACAGGTACTTTATTGCTTTAAATCTGTTTAAATGTATGCCTTCTCATCTTCTTCCTATATTAATAGTTTAATAACATGACTTTTGGCACCATTACATGTCAACACAATGGCAAAAATAAACATGCAGTCCTATGATTTTCAAAAGAGTGTCAAGTTCTTCCGCTCAGTCTGGCTGAAGACCAGTTACTTCTGTAAATAACTAGAGTTATTCATAAATGTCTTTAGTGCCAGTGGTCTCTGCATTTAGACTTGACAAGGCCTTCGACAGGCCAAGTCATTCCTCATCCGTGACATCAAAATGTGATGAGGTAGATCAGGTGAGTATATGTGTTTTGGCCCCTATATGAATTGACAGCAAGATGGCAAAGGGCACTTTGGTGTCTTTCTCAGACAACCTAGCCCTTTTAAACTTACTATTAGCCACAGAGAGTCATTTGAGCTGAGGGGTTTGCGTCTTTTGGTATATATGCTATTCTAAGGAATGTGTAACAAAATACATAGACGGCTAATGGTAACACCGACAGCATATGCAATCTAAAACTCCTACAGTAGTCCTTTCATGCTTGACATGTAAAGCACATTTTTATTATTAATGCTCATTTGCACCTGATCTAAAAAGATGAAATGTAGACTTGCATTCCTTGAAAAAAAAAACGCTCTACTCAGAAAATGATACTTCCAAGTGGTACGCCAAATGCAATTTGATTTTAGTATTCATGAACTTAAAGGGGAGTTGTCACATTATACCGTACATGCAGTTCATTCTGTGCAGAGTGTAGAGAAGAAGCTGAGCAGAATAATATATATTTGGTAGGTATGCAGGAAAACATTAAGTATAACATATTCTATTCATTGAAATCCTTGGTGTTTGTGTCGGGCCCCACGGGACTGGGGTACTCGGTGCCGGACCGGACGGTACTGGGGATGTCACAGGTGGCTTGGTCCGGACCGTGTCCCTGGCTCGGCAATTAAGGGGAATTATTTACAAGGGGATTTGTCATGGGTGACGCCACCCACTTGGTGCGGCCCGTGATGGGGCCGCCGCTGCTGCAGAACCTCCGGGGGTGATGGAATGGCAGCGGAGATGGTATAGTTCCAGTGGGGCGAACTGTATCCCCCAGGGCAGTAAGGGTTAAAGTCTTTTGTGTGTAGTTGTGGCACACTTACTTGCAGACTGCAGGGATCTCTCCTCCCTTCAGTGAAGCCCTTCTGTGCAAGCCGAAAATGAAAGGGGGCGGGGCTCCGGCATGCCACGATTTAGCCCCACCCCTTTCATGACACGGCCAGGCTCTTAGAAGGTGAGAGGGGCGTGCATAATTTATCAGCAGCAGCAGACAGGTGGGGCATTTTCAGCTTGCACAGAAGGGCTTCACTGAAGGGAGGGGGGAGAGGAGGCTGACAGGCACAGGAACACTGCACTAGGTAACACCCAGTCGGCTGAATTTATTAAACTTTATAAACATATATCTTAGCTTCTACTAAACAGTTTTTTTAGCAAAAATGATTGCCCCAAATGTGTGTGCTGGGTGTAGGGACACATATTAACAGTCCGGGGGGGTCATTTGGGGTGGTTGGTTCCCTTTAATACACGGTTGCATTCTCCCTTTCCAGGTTCCCTTCTCTCCTGCAGCCAGGCCTCTCTCTCCCTGTGACCCCTCACACAGTCTTTAGTGTCCCTTTCCGGGCTTTTACGGTCTCCGTCTGTACGGGTGGTGTGTGAACGCTGGACAGTATGGCGGTGACTTGGGCTTCTGTGAGTCCTAGTATGTCACTTAGCTGCCTGTCCTTTAAGGTAAAGAAAACAGGTTGCGCCACACTGCAGTAGTATTATAAGGTGAGGTAGATTAATATCGCCTAGTGCTCACCTGGTTCAGTTGTGCCGAGCCGCACAACTAGCTGACGAGCGAGGAAAGAATCGCACGGCCTCTGGGCCGGAGGGATCCGACAGGTGGGGGCTGTGTTGCGATCCTCGATCGTGCGAGCCGAGAACCAGCGAGCCACAGGTCAGGGAATGGTGGATTAATGCGAGCGTGTTCTTGGAGCCGAGCTGCTCAGTAACGCGCTTCCCAGAGGGAAGGCGCAAGCCGTGCACAAGAAAATATAAGTGGTGTCAGCGCTCAGATAACAACCAGGACACCGCTCAACAGATAATTACCTTCAAGTTTTATTAGTTCAGTGTAGGATTCCAGATCTGGAGATCTGGAATCCTACACTGAACTAATAAAACTTGAAGGTAATTATCTGTTGAGCGGTGTCCTGGTTGTTATCTGAGCGCTGACACCACTTATATTTTCTTGTCCTTTAAGGTAGGGATCTCAATCTGGAACTCAGACCCCTCGTCGTGTTGTCTGGGATGTCGGGTGAACTACGGTCCCCTTTAGAGCCGACACTCTACTCAGCCCAGCCTCCAGTAGTCCTCAGCACTAGGCTACCAGGCTCCTTCTCTCTGTTCCTTTCTGTATATAGGAGGGCTACTCCGCCTGCAGTTGGTTGCTTTAGCTGTAGTTCTAGGGCCCCAGGCTACGCCATCCCTCTCGGCTCTCTCACACTCCTGGGGATCTGACCCAGGATGGGCTTTCTCTCTCCTCTGGCTCACACTGGCTCAGTACAGATTCTGCGCTCCGTGTGTCTTCACTCTTCCAGGCAGTGTGGCTCTCTACTGCTCAGCTTCAGCTCAACCTGCTGCTGTTTCTCTGGTCTGCTCTTGGGTCTTTTCATCTCGGCACCCTGGGCCTACTGAACTCCTTCACTCCTCCCCTTTCCTATATACTGTCAGTCACCTGACCTCTGGTGTGCCCAACCCACTCCTCTGAATCCACCACCCCTCCGATCTCATATAGTTTCTAATCTCAGGGCTGGATGTAACCTCTCTGCACGTGGGTTATGTGGGCTGTGAGGGTGTTGTTGTTCAACAATGTCCTACCTGCCTGGCTGCATTTTCCTTTGTGGCCTCCTGGACGCAGGGGCGCCACATTTGTATACATACCCATTGGACTCCTATGCCCACAAACACCAGAGATTTCAATCACCGTAATAACATGCAAGTTTTACTAACACATTACCTACAAAAATGTACATCAATCTTATCAGCTCCTTGTGTTCTAAAACATCCTGAATGCAGATCAGAGACCATTTTAACTTGACAGGATCCCTTTATACTTTTTAAATTTGGCTTTTGTACATAATTCTTTAAATGTACTATCCCAAGTAACCACAGAAAGATTATGTGAAAAATTAAGTCTACTAGGTGTGTGTCATGATGATCTCTCTTACTTTGGAGACTTGTAAGAGTTTTGGAACCTGTGTCTCACTCCTGTATTGAGATTTCATATTAAACGTGTTTCTTTTCTTTGGCAGTTTAGGAGTTAACTTCAGTTTCTGCTAGCTAGTTCTTTGTCAGGTGTGACTTCTCTGTGATCACTCCCATCCCCTTTATATGGTCACATGGTTCCAGCATCCCTTGCTGTGATTGAACTTCATTCCTAGCTAAGTTGCCTGTGGTGCTATTCTGGAGAGCTGACTACTGCCAAGCTGTCTGCTACCAAGGACCATGGCAGCAGGTATGAAGTTGTGTGTTATTCCCCTGTCTGTCTTTCCTTCCCCTGTTGGTGATTTTAGTGGAGCAGTTGGTACTAGTGCTCCCACAAGCCATCTCCCTATTGAAGGCTAACATCAGGGCCAGTAAGGAACTAGGTATCCTGCTCGACGGCGGGTTGAAAGAACCTGTATAGGGACAGAAGAGACAGTAGGGAGATCAGGGCTCACCTGCAGGTGAGTGCAGGAGGTTACTTCTTCCCTGTTCCCTATGAGCAGGGCCCTCAGCTGTATTTGTCTCCCCAGTGTCTTCCTATATGTTGTTTTGTGTAGTGCACCAGACCTTGTTGGTTTGTGCACCACTGTCACGCATGGTAGCCTGACACCCAATTAGTCCAGCGTGACAGTATGCTAACAGCCCGATAACTCTTTGGTGTGGAATGACAAAACTATTTTCCTATTTTTCTTCATATAAGAGTCATCTAACAAAATTCAGGCTACCTTGATTAAAGGGAACCTGTCACCTGGATCTAAGCCCCTACACTATCACTACCTGTCCCTACACCTTCCTAGCTGCTCCCTATCTATCCCTCTCTGAGCTAATTCCGTCCTATAAAGCTGCAGAAAAATAAGTTATAACTTACAGGAGTCCCTGAGGCTGGTGCATTATGGGCCGCTTACGTGACCTCCCCCAGTGCATTATGGGCCGATCACGTGATCGCCCCCAGTTCATTATGGGTCTGATCACGTGAATAGCCCGACTCCGCGCATGCGCAATGCGCTTATTGAAGCTGGGCCGATCACGTAATCAGGCCCATAATGCACTGGGGAGATCACATGAGCGGCCCATAATGCACCGCGCCACAAGTGACGTAGCAGCCGGTGCTTGATAGTACTACAGAGGGCGGGAGATTACAAATTAAAGAGGCGGCTTGGAAGAAAGAATAACGCCGCCCAACAGGGCGTGCGCTGCACCATCGAGGAGGGCACACTGGAGCCTGGGGCCGCCTTTCCAGTTCCCAAGCCTCAGGGACTCCTGTAAGTTATAACTTATTTTTCTGCAACTTTATAGGGTGGATTTAGCTCACAGAGGGATAGATAGGGAGCAGCTACGAAGGTGCAGGGACAGGTAGTGATAGTGTAGGGGCTTAGATCCAGGTGACATGTTCCCTTTAAGGAATGAAAGGTGAATTCTCTAGTATTATGTAATGTTGTCCCATTGTGATCCACTTGTGATTCCTCTACAAACTAAAGAGGAGAACCACCAAAAGTAGCAGCTCTTGCTCTTGGTTATCTATGTGATACAGTCGTTTCTCTGCATGGCCACCTTGCAATATTACAGTATATTATCAGCTGATGGCAACTTTGCTAGAGGTTTGGGGGCCAACCAGTGGCATATCTAGGTAGAGAGCTGGTGGGGCAACTGACATGGGCGCAGCAGGTGGGGAGGTAACTTTGTACCGCCGGATGCCGTGGTCTGACGTATCTCCCGGACACCTGCATTTGCCACCCCCACCCCTCTGGGACTGGAAGCCAGCTGTTCTCTTAGCCAAGTGAAGCGTGCCAACTCCCTGTGATCACTTGTATTTGCATCTATTAGATTCAAGTACAATTGAAGTCCTAAACTCAGACACTTCCGCATCAGGGTGATGTCGGCACCATGATCAGGTCAGTTAATCACACTGCTGACGTCACTCAGCAGCCCTACGGAGACATGGCGCTGATGCTTAGTGCTCAGTGGAGCTGAGGACACCTAAGAGTTAGTACACTTAGCGGAAGTGGGGAGGATTTGCAGGGTGGGTGGGGTCAGTGTATGGGGACATAGAGAAATATAGGAAGCACACTTGAGATGCAAGGAAGAGATGAAGTAGGATGTGGATGAGGAAATAGTAGTAGGGGGATGGGTGAGGGATAGATGCAAAGTAGGGAGAGAAGTATGGGAAAGATTTGAGGAATGGATGCAGGCACAATATGGGGAGATGGAGAACTTTAAAGCGAACCTGTCACCCCCCCCCAGACATGAAAAGCTGAGCTCCCCACCTTCTGCAGCACTAAGGCTGCATTCAGAGAAGGTGTATATTGCATTTTGTATAACTACATTCACTGAAATATGCACTTATATAACATGAGGCAGTTACCAGGACCGAAGACCGGGAGGCGGGGTTTCCAGCGTCTGTGTGCCGCCCCCGTGCTGTCCATCATCCCTCTGTGTTGGGGATGGTGTGATTCCTCCACCCCCTCCTCGCTCTAACCGGCGCCTGCGCTTTGCTTTAGCATGCCGGGCATGCGCAGTGCGCGCTGCCCGACAACTTCTTAGTCCTCTCGCACCTGCGCAGTACGCCGAACCCGCAGTGGATTATTCATTATCCTCACTGCGGGGCGGCAAAACGGCGCCTGCGCATTTGCTGTGCTGCAGGTGGCACCTCTGACTGCCTCTCTCCTCCCCCTCATAAAGCCGGGTCTCAAAATAGAAAGTGAAACTCAGGACCGGCACCGAGGAGAGAGACAGGAAGCACAGGAGGAGCCACACACTATGTGCCTGCTGGAAAATGGGGAGAATGACATAAACGTAACTTTACCCCTCCTCACACACAATCCCTATATCTATATTTATCTATCTATCATTTCTATCTTTCATTATATCTTTCATTCTATTTATCTTTCCATCTATCTATCTGTCTACCTATCTATCCCTCTATTTATCCCTCTTTCTATCTATCAATCTATTTATCCCTCTTTCTATCTATTTCTCTTTCTTTATGTCCATTCTTCTATCCATCTATCTATCTATCTATCAATCCATCTTTCCATCTATCTATCTATCTATCTATCTATCTATCTATCTATCTATCTCTATTTATCTTTCTATCTGTCTATCCGTCTATCTGTCTATCCCTCTCTCTATCTGTCTATCCCTCTATCTGTCTATCCCTCTATCTATCCCTCTATCTGTCTATCCCTCTATCTGTCTGTCCATCCATCTATCCCTCTATCACTCTGTCTATCCCTTCATCCATCCATCCATCTATCCCTCTCTTTCTATCTATTTCTCTATCTATCTATCCCTTCATCCATCCATCCATCCATCCATCCATCCCTCTATCTATCTCTATCTGTCCATCCATCTATTTCTTAATCTATCTATCTGTCTATCTATCTATATCTATCCATCTATCAATCTATCCCTCTATCTATCTGTCCATCTATCTATCTATCTATCCCTCTCAATCTATCCCTCTCAATCTATTTTCCTGAAAAATCAATAAGACAATCCTAAAAAAGGGACTGCATCTTTATTAACCCCTCGACCATGGTCCAGGGGTTAATAAAGATGCAGTCCCTTTTATTTATATTGTTTTATTGATTTTTCAGGAAAAAAAATGACATGGGCTTCGCCATATTTCTGTAACCAGCCAGATCCAGCAGGCAGCGACGGGCTGCCCCCAACCCCCAGGTGCCTATTTGTACCTGGCCAGACACAAGAGTATAGGCAAGCCCCCTTTTTTTATTATTTCATGAATTTCATGAAATAATAAAAAAAAAATGCGTGGGGCTTCGCGCAATTTCTATGTCCAGCCAGGTACAGCTAAGCAGCTGGGGGCTGGAATCCGCAGCGCAGGGAGGCCCAATCTTTCTGGGCACCCCCCGCTGCAAATTGCAGCCCGCAGCCGCCCCAGAAGATGGCGCGTCCTTTGAAGCGCCATTTTCTGGCGCTGAACCCCGCTCTTCCAGTGGCCCTGGTGGCGGGTGGCTCACTGGGTAATAAAGGGGTTAGGGCCAGCTTTGTATTATCAGCTGGCCCTAAGCCCGAAATTTATGGCGGTCACGCCAATATTAGACATGACCGCCATGAATTTCTAGTAATCAATATAAAAAAACACAACACAGAGAAAAATAATTTTATTAGAAATAAAACAGAAGACAATTAGGGACTCCATCTTTATTTAAAAAATCCTCTTCCGTCCGACGTAGTCCAAAACGTAATCTCGGCTCTGCTACATCCCTGTGCATAGACACACAGGGATGTAGCAGAGCTGAGAACTGACTAAACAGTCAGGGTTCACCTCAGGTCATTATGACACAGCTGCGGCGGTGTCGGATGGTGTGACGGGGCCTATAGATAGATAGATGGTCAGATAGATAGAGGGATATATGGATGGACAGATAGAGAGATAGATAGAGAGATATAGAGATAGATAGAAAGATAGAGGGATAGATAGATGGATAGATAGACAGATGGAAATATGGATGGATAGATTGAGAGGGATAGATTGAGAGGGATAGATAGATAGATAGATAGATAGATAGATAGATAGATAGATAGATTGATAGATGGATAGATATAGATAGATAGACAGATAGATAGATTAAGAAATAGATGGATGGACAGATAGAGATAGATAAAGGGATGGATGGATGGATGAAGGGATAGATAGATAGATAGATAGATAGATAGATAGATAGATAGATAGATAGATTGATAGTGTCGTGGTGTGGCCCCTGGCCGGGTGCATCACACGGGTTATCAATGCAGGTCTCTGTTCACATGGGCCGGTTTTCCTGATTGTGTGTGCTGTGTGAAACCTGTCTGATGTACAAGGGGTTAACAGCTGAAGGGTTTTCATGAGCTGAGTAAAACAGCTGAGTGTGAGTGCTGAAGATCCGATACATTCATGAGCCTAATGAGCGGCTGAACCTGTGGGGATGAGTGCTTTGCTGGGCTAAAGCTGAATGGTGCACAGGGGGTTAATCACATCTCAGGTCTGTGTGTGAGTGAAGAGGTGCTGATTGACTCACTGTGTTGCAGCTGTGAGTGAGCAGCCTGGATAAGAACCTGCCAGGTGTCTGAGTGAGGAGAGGACGATGGGAGTCAGAAATCCAGACCACTGCCATGTGAGGAGGTGCTGGAAGTGATCCGTCCCCGGTGGGGAAAGTGATGGGAGCCTGCCAGCTCCATGCCAGTGGCACAAAGATGCGTGCATGCCAGCAAGTGTCCAGGACCGAGGACGGCTCAAGGGCCAGGCGGTCATATGTGTGATGAGGACCGAGGATGGCTCAAGGGCCAGGCGGTCAGATGTGCGGTGTGAGAGACCGAGTACGGCTCAAGAGCCAGGCGGTCACAGCCGACTTTGGGACTGACTGAGTGAGTAATGATATGGTCCCGTTGATCCAGATGTAAGTGTCCCGGATCCCGGTGGATCCGTGGAGGTCTTGTGTGTACTGAGTGACAGGGTTCCTGGTACTATTGTGGGCCCTGAGTATGTAGCATATGGGTTTATGTAAAAATGCCATGAATGCTGTGTCATGTGTGAGTCATAATGGTTCATGGAAAAGTGCCATGTGTGATGACTCGTGTGCAATAGGATGGGGAATGATCCCTGTCAGGGTGATAAGACGGTGATAGCCGTCTTTAGAACCAGACTGAGGTCTGCAAGGGTCGGTGGGTGACGCCTTGAAGTTCTGGGGAAAACGTATGTGAATGTCCTGTAATGTAATGTCATATGGGAATGTCATATAATGCAATGTAAGGATATGCATATTATATGTGAAAATGGAAATATAGTGTTATGGTTTATGTGTTGAAAGCGGTTTATGACAGAAATTAATAAATCCGCTGGTTATGTTACGTTGAAATGTAGTCGCTGCTGTCATTTTCCCCGTGCCAAGCGGGTTCCCCTAGGGCGCTACCTCACAATAGATAGATAGATAGATAGATATATAAAGTAGAAAAAATTCCTTGCAGCACACAGCTATTACCAATGTTGTATAATGCTATAAGCCATGTGATTGAGAAAAAAGTTTAAAAACTTACGTTTTTCTGAAAAAACTCAATCTTATCTTTTAATTCTGAAGTTCTTAGTACAAACATTGGCCAAGGTCTGTTTGCTCGTCGACTGCGACAAAGTGACTTCAGGCACGACGAGTCCTATGCTGACACCCAAGTCCTCCTTTTCTGCTCCCCCACTTCTCAGTGGGCAGACTCCATCTATACCCTCCATCACCTGTCGGCGATGAGGGTGCAATTGCAGCAGAGTATCTGCAACTCTATAGAATATATAATGAAAAAAAAAAAAAAAAAAGCTGCACAGCACTCATAGACCAGTGTGAACTGGTGCATGCAGAGACACAGAGACATATAAAGTAGACTAAAGTAGACTTTATATGTCTCTGTGTCTCTGCATGCACCAGTTCACACTGGTCTATGAGTGCTGTGCAGCTTTTTTTTTTTTTCATTATATATTCTATAGAGTTGCAGATACTCTGCTGCAATTGCACCCTCATCGCCGACAGGTGATGGAGGGTATAGATGGAGTCTGCCCACTGAGAAGTGGGGGAGCGGAAAAGGAGAACTTGGGTGTCAGCATAGGACTCGTCGTGCCTGAAGTCACTTTGTCGTAGTTGATGAGCAAACAGACCTTGGCCAATGTTTGTACTAAGAACTTCAGAATTAAAAGATAAGATTTTGAGTTTTTTCAGAAAAACGTAAGTTTTTTAAACTTTTTTCTCAATCACATGGCTTATAGCATTATACAACATTGGTAATAGCTGTGTGCTGTAAGGAATTTTTTCTACTTTATATGTCTCTGTGTCTCTGCATGCACCAGTTCACACTGGTCTATGAGTGCTGTGCAGCTTTTTTTTTTTTTTTTTTTTTTTTTTCATTATAGATAGATAGATAGAGAAATAGATAGAAAGAGATGGATGGATGGATGAAGGGATAGATAGAGTGATAGATAGAGGGATAGATGGATGGACAGACAGATAGAGGGATAGACAGATAGAGGGATAGACAGATAGAGGGATAGATAGAGGGATAGACAGATAGAGGGATAGACAGATAGAGAGAGGGATAGACAGATAGAAAGATAGAGAGATAGATAGATAGATAGATAGATAGATAGATAGATAGATAGATGGAAAGATGGATTGATAGATAGATGGATAGAAGAATGGACATAAAGAAAGAGAAATAGATAGATAGAAAGAGGGATAAATAGAGGGATAGATATATAGAAAGAGGGATAAATAGATAGATAGATAGATAGATAGATAGATAGATAGATAGATAGATGGATTGATAGATAGATAGATAGATAGATAGATAGATAGATAGATAGATAGATGGATAGAAGAATGGACATAAAGAAAGAGAAATAGATAGAAAGAGGGATAAATAGATTGATAGATAGATAGATAGATAGATAGATAGATAGATAGATAGATAGATAGATAGAAAGAGGGATAAATAGAGGGATAGATAGGTAGACAGATAGATAGATGGAAAGATAAATAGAATGAAAGATATAATGAAAGATAGAAATGATAGATAGATAAATATAGATATAGGGATTGTGTGTGAGGAGGGGTAAAGTTACATTTGTCATTCTCCCCATTTTCCAGCAGGCACATAGTGTGTGGCTCCTCCTGTGCTTCCTGCCTCTCTCCTCGGTGCCGGTCCTGAGTTTCACTTTCTATTTTGAGACCCGGCTTTATGAGGGGGAGGAGAGAGGCAGTCAGAGGTGCTACCTGCAGCACAGCAAATGCGCAGGCGCCGTTTTGCCGCCCCGCAGTGAGGATAATGAATAATCCACTGCGGGGTCGGCGTACTGCGCAGGTGCGAGAGGAGTAGGAAGTTGTCGGGCAGCGCGCACTGCAAAGCGCAGGCGCCGGTTAGAGCGAGGAGGGGGTGGAGGAATCACACCATCCCCAACACAGAGGGATGATGGACAGCACGGGGGCGGCACAGAGACGCTGGAAACCCCGCCTCCCGGTCTTCGGTCCTGGTAACTGCCTCATGTTATATAAGTGCATATTTCAGTGAATGTAGTTATATAAAATGCAATATACACCTTCTCTGAATGCAGCCTTAGTGCTGCAGAAGGTGGGGAGCTCAGCTTTTCATGTCTGGGGGGGGGTGACAGGTTCGCTTTAAAGAGGACCTGTCACCAAACCAGGCATGGTGATCTAATTACAGCACTGAATGCAGCATGTCTGCTGCATCCAGGCAAGGGGTCCCCCAGCCCTTGAGCCCCCCTGTACCCCGAGATAATACACTTAGAAAACTTACATTGAGGAGCCAAATAGGAGGTGGCTTGTGAATGGAGCCAAAGGGCAGATTCACACCCCCTGCATGTTTAATCTGCCCACCGCTGCCTCTCTCATGCCAACCTTGACATTTCTCAGCCTGCAATCACTCTGCATAGACATGTGGGTCTATGCAGAGTGATGTAGCAGTGCTGAGATTGTCATTTCTCAGCCTGCGATCACTCTGCATAGACATGTGTGTTTATACAAAGTGGTGCAGCAGTGCTGAAATTGCGTTTTGGGACTACGGCGGACAGAAGAGGATTTCTTTTAAATAAAGATGGAGTCCCTAAGTGTTTTTTTGTTTTTTTTTTCAAATAAAAATATTTTTTCTATGTGTTGTGTTTTTTTTTTTAAATTCACTAGAAATTCATGGCGGTAATGTCAACTATTGGCGTGACCGCCATGAATTTCGGGCTTAGGGCCAGCTGATAATACAAAGCTGGCCCTAACCCCTTTATTACCCAGTGAGCCACCGCACCAGGGCCCTGGAAGAGTTGGGTTCAGCTTCAATGAACGCCCCATTTTCTGGGGTGGCTGTGGGCTGCCATTCGCAGCGGGGGTGCCCAGAAGGCTTGGGCCTCCCTGTGCTGCGAATTCCAGCCCCCAGCTGCCTAGCTGTACCTGGCTGGACATAGAAATAGCGCGGAGCCCCACGCATTTTCTTTTATTATTTCATGAGGCTCACAATCTAAACATCCTATCAGTATGTCTTTTCAATGTGGGAGGAAACTGGAGTGCCTGGAGGAAACCCACGCAAACACGGAGAGAGCATACAAGCTCCTTGCAGATGTTGTCCTTGGTGTCCTTGGTGGGAATTGACCTCAGGACCTCAGTGCTGCAAGCGCTGCAGTGGTAACCACTTGAGCCACCGTGCTTGCCTGCATTGCAAAGATATACTGATAAGATGTTTAGATTGTGAGCCACAATGGGGACAGTGTTACAAATGTATGTAAAGTGCTATGGAATTAATAGTGCTATATAAATTAATACATATTATTATAGATAATGCATATTCATAATGCTACATTGACATTGAATTATCCTGTTTCTTCATTAACTTCATGCACTCAAGCTTTCAAGATATGACATTTTTATATAACATAGATGAATACCCAATTATATTATAGAACATGTCTATATATTGTACATTTGTCAACAAGCTTGTTCTAAATCATTGCTTCGTATCCCCAGACAAGAGTATACCACCAGAAATAAATGGCACCAATCCTCGTTCCTCAGCCGTTCTGAGAGGTGTACTGTTACTGCCTTCACACTTATTCTGCATGAACTCTTATGTTCCTTGCTACCAAAGTCAATTAATCATACTGACAAGACTTGTTGATTGCATACTTTACCCCCTCTCTGTTGGCTGTAACCTTACAACATTTCTGCTATTGCACAATGATCTATATGCATTTCCTTTCCTTAAACTCCTTGAAAATATAGATGTGTCCATTATTGTTCAAATTTATAGCTAAAATCTTTATCACAAATTTCAGGACCCGATTTATGCATTTGCACCTTTTATTTTTGTCTGGTTTTTTTTGGTGCTTTACACTTGTTTACATTTAATTCTTTAAATTTGCACTTTAATAAGCCCTTTTTAAATTCGTATGGTGGCAGGGTTAGATTTTCATATTTCTGCTGATTCATAATTTTAATCTTTTTTTGCCAATTGTACTCTGCAGTGGCGGACCTTGTACTCTTCAGTGAGGGCGTGGTGCAGCATGGTGAGTAGCGGGGGGAAATGCTGGCGCGTCGGCGAGGTTCGGGGGCAGTTATTGTGATGCGGCTCTCTACTGCTGAGCGCAGTGCATCCAGAGTGCAGCAGAGGGCAGAGGAGAGGAGGGGCGGATCAGGCAAGGGAAGCAGGAAGCTTCCTGCTTCCTTGCCTGACCTCCTCTCCCTGACATTGGTTATGGGGGTCGGCTGGGACCCTGCAGGTTGAGGGGCCCCTAGCAGTCGGGGCCCTGTGCAGCCGAACCAGCTGCACCCGGTAGGTCGCCTGGTACTCTGTTGTTTCTCTGGATTCATTTTATATATTTCAGACATTTTGGTGACATTCTCCAAAAATGTGTGACTCTTGCACTAAAACATTGCATAAAAAGTGAAAGATTTTTGCCTGTGCAAAATCAAAAATAATGCCAACATGTCATGAATTTTGTGCAAAATCAAACATGCAATTTTTTTCCCATCTTTAACCTGTTTTGCAATTATTTGCCCAAAAGCCACCGATTTGTAAAAAGAAAGGGTGCAATATCATACCAAAATAACATGTACAAAAAAAAGCCCCAAGGGGGGACTGGCATACATTTGTAACATATTTGGCATCTTTTAAAAAAAACACCTGGAAAAACCACAACGACAAAAATAAGACAACTAACTAAAACATAAAAGCTGACTTTAAAGTCCTTTACAATACTTGTTGTATATCCAGTATGTGCTAAAAGTGTAGTTGTGACCAGAGGTATGTTGATACATTGTCAATGCTAAGGTAGTTGCAAGTAATGCTGTATATCCAAGCACGAATGATGTGGACTATTCCGGCCATCAGGAGCTGTCTGCAGGCAGTGGAATACCACCAATAAAGGCAGATCATGTGGCCGCTATGGGGCCTATGAGTCAGGCGAGCCTGGTGCCAGTGCCGACAACAGGCCCCCCGCCGGTCATGGAACAAGGTAATGATGAAAGAGAAGTACTTGGCTACCTCCTCCATCATTTTTCTCCTGAGGCTTTGCTCTGACATCTCAGCGCAGCAGAGTGCAATGACTACTGCGCACTTGTTGTGCTGAGTTGTGCTGAGAGCAAGGTGCTTTCTTGGAAACAGGAGTAGCTAGAGACCAAGGAGAGGTGAGTGTTTTTTTTTTTTTTCAAACCAATGAGTACATGGTGACTTAAGGTCTGTAGGGATGCATTAAACTATGTGGGAGTTACATTATACTATATGGAGGGATATGAAAGTGCATTATAATACATGGAGGAATATGGGGGCTGCATTATAAAAATTGGAGGACTATGGGAATGAAATATAATACATGGAGGAATATGGGGGGGTGTTATATAATCTGGAGGAACATTGGGGTGCAGTATAATAATTGAAGGACTATGGGAGTGCATTATATCAATTGGAGGATTATGAGGGTGCATTATAAAAATTGGAGTACTATGGTGGCCACCTTATATATGGAGACACTATGGGAGCTGAATTATAACAATTGAGGACTATGGAGGACATTATACATGGAGGACTATGGGGGTGCATTTTATTATATAGAAGACTATGGGGTCTGCATTATAATATGAGGAGGACTTTGAAGATACATTTAATACATGGAGGACTATGGGGGTGCATTAAAATATACGGACTAATATGGGGGTGCATTATAATGGAGGAATATGGAGGCTGCACTATAATATTTGGAGGACTATGGGACTGCGTTATAATACACAAAGGCATATGGGGGTACATTATATCATATGGAGGAAAATGGGGTTACATTATAATCATTAGAGGACTATGGTGGACACCTTATATATGGAAGACTATGGGGAAGGGGGTGCATTATAATACATTAGAGGACTATGGGGGTGGCTTTATTATATAGAAGATATGGTCTGCATTATAATATATGGAGGACTATGAAGATACATTTTAATATATGGAGGACTGTGGGTGCATTATAATACATGGAGGACTATGGGGCTGTATTAAAATATATGGAGGAATATAAGGATGCATTGGAGGACTATGGGGGCTACCTTATACATGAAGGACTTTAGGGGTGCATTATAATATGTAGAGGAATATGAGGGGCATTATAATAATTAGAGGACTATGGGGGATGCATTATAATACATGTAGGATCATCGGAAGTGCATTATAATATATGGAGGACAGTTGTGGTGTATTATAATATATGGAGTACTATGGGGGTGCATTATAATTATTGAAGGACTATGGGGGTGCATTATAATAAATGGGGGATTATGGGGGTGCATTATAATATACGTAGGACTATGAGCTGTGCATTATAATACATGGAGGACAATGGGGGGGGTGCATTAAATGCTATGGATGGTGCATTACAGTGTATGGAAGGTTATTGGGTGTGCATTATAATATGTTCAGAATTAGAAGGAATCCGGGCACCAATAAGTCCATGTAGATAGGGCTTATACATCACGCACTGCTGTTTGCGGCAATCGTGCGGTGTTGCTCATCTCAAAGCACACGATCCAAATGTGGTAATGAAAGAAAGAAGTGACACTCATCGGTAATGCTCTTGGAGTTTATTACAAGTCGAAGTTACAGGGTGCAGTGAGGGAAGGAGTGCAGGGTCGGACGACGGTAAACCGTTGAAGCACAACTGTGTGAAACAGTTAACTGTCGTCCGACCCTGCACTCCTCCCTCCCTGCACCCTGTAACTTCAACATGGAATAAACTATAAGAGCATTACCGGTGAGTGCCGCTCCTTTTTTTAATTACCACATTCTAATATGTTCAATACCGTTCTATGGGAGTGCATTATAATATATGGAGAACTATGTGAGACCCTTTATACTACATAGGAGCCTATGTGGAGACCATTATAATTTTTGGAGGGCTATGATGGAGCCTTTATACTTTATGGAGAGATATTTGAGTGCCATTATACTGTATCAGATCTCACAATCTGACAATCTAACAATTATTATTATTATATATTATATTATTATTACCAGTAACTGCTCTATTACCTCATCTCTGTTTAGTCACCCAAAACAATACATTTCCATTCATATTGATACGAGGAAATCGACTACTGCCCCCTCCAAGCACCTTTCAGAGTTAACTGAGTTGGGCAGTTCAAAAAGTTTCTCTGGGACATGTACAGCTCAGGAACATTGGTTTTAGGAGATGCTACCTCATCCTCATTGCCAGCTAGCACAGAAAATGAAAACTCGTCATCTGCTGAATCAGACGAGGTTTCACTAATCATGATCTGGTTGCCATCAGAAGATGACAGAAGATACCAGAAGATAATACTTTCTCCCACAGGTCCCAAAACAAAGAAAAATCATGTCTGGCAGTTATAGGGTGCAGTAAGTCCTTATCCACTCCCACTTCATGAGATGCAGGACTGCACTCCATTCTTATATTGATGCAGCCACCAGATCTTGGCATCCCATGTATACTCCTCACACTGAACATCTTTTCTGTTCCTCAGGACTAGCACATGAGGATGTGTGGCCCTTATCAAGGTCACTAAACCTCTTAGAGTCCAGACAAAACCTCCTACAGTTCAGACACTTGTAGGCTATTTACAGTCACTTTACAGGCCTGAGGTCCTTCACTAGGATGGGGAACCATACTTGCAGGCAGGGTATGCAAAGTAGGAGCAATGTCGGGCTATGCTGCAGTGATCCAGGGCCTGACACCTCCATTAGGAAATGGTAAAGCACTGACCTCTCAGCAGAAATTCAGATGTTTCCTGAGACTTCAGACATCCCACCGGTGGAGATTTAGTCCCATTCTTTTGGGTGTCAGCCCCCTTTTAGGAACTGCAGTAATGTGACCTCTGTCCCCCTTCACCACCCCGGAAACGTCCAGGCACCAGACTCATCAAGTCATCAGCTTGGGGATTTCCATGGGTAACCCAGCTCTGAACCGACCTCAGAAGTGAATGGATGAACCAATCTATCCCCACCCTCTCCCTCATCTGTGTTTGGGAACAAGTCTTGGCCTGCATCTATTTTTGCATGAGGTGCAGAACGTCCAACATCTTAGACCAGGAAGGCTTGCACATGCGATAGTTGCAGTGATGCATCTTTTGTTCCTTAGCTGCCAGGGTTACACTCAGACAAGCTAGGATCTCTATCTTGAGCTTAGTGTATTACTTGCATCCTGAAAGGTCAAGTCATAATATGTATGTCTTCTGCACTTCACCAGACAAATATGGCACTAAAACACCCACCACACTGCTCTGAAGGCAACCTCTCTAGGTCCGCCACCATCATGAACACAGCCAGTAAGGCCTCAAGTTCTTCCTCTGGAGTCATCTTTTGTACTGCCCCTTTTACAGTCTTCTTCACCTGGGACTTCATGCTTTGGCTTGTAGTGGGTGTGGTCGTCCCTGCCTCAGATGACTTATGTCAGGAGCATCACCTGCTGTCGCATCTGTTGCATCAGGAGTTTGTCTGTCTCCTGCTGGGCTTATGGTTGCTGCAAATGAGCCTGGACCAGCAGCTTGAATAACTCCTCCATGACTTTAGACTTTAGAAACACACTATACTACTTACATGCGAGTCTCTCTGACGAGATTCGGATCAGTGACCCTGAACGGCCTCTCCCTCTCTGGATGGGAGTGTCGGCTGCTTGTGTTTTTGTGCAGCATCACACTCCCTTCCAGAGAGGGAGAGGCTGTTCAGGGTCACTGATCCGAGTCTCGTCCGAGAGACTCGCATGTAAGTAGGATAGTATGTTTCCAACCTGACTAGCTCAGACTGCTGTCACCTAGAACAGCACATACAGTTCTTATACAGCAGTCACCTGTGCTCCTTGGGATTTGTGCCCGCACTTCAACCACCAATTGTGAGGGATTCATTTTGACTTTCAGGCTCTATGTCTCATTATCCAGCTTTGAGCGTGAGACTACCTTCCTTTAGAGACAATTATCTTGACTATCTTATACATAAATTTGACTTGTAACTATTTAGCAACTGATTAGTTATGCAAATTTTTGTTATGTCACAACAGATACCGTTTTGCTACTAAAAATCTATATTCATTTTAATTTTGGGTATTTTTATCACTTTGGCGTGAACTCCTTTCTCTTAAAAGACAATATTCTTACTACCGAAATTGCATAAATTTGAACTAGTGGCAATATTTATAATGATTATTTATTATAAATTTTGTTAGGGTCTACATGAGAAAGAGTTACATACAGACAAGTTAAAAATACATGAGCAAATTAACAGTGATATACAAAGGGGAGAGAGGACCCTGCCCTTGCGCCCTTACATTCTACAGGGCAGTGGGGAGAGAGGAAGTAGGTTGGGTCTGCTCTAGTGTGCGTGAGTGCCGGGTTCTACGGTGGTGTAGCACCAGGTCAATGGTGGTAGAGCGCTAGGTCCAATGGTGGTGGAGCGCCAGGTCCAATGGTGGTGGAGCGCCTGGTCCATGGTGGAGTGGTATTGCAGGCTTGTACCATAGAGATCTGGTTCGGTTCCGCTTGAAGGTTATGAGATGTAGGGGACAATCGGACGTTTTGGGGTGCAGAGTTCCAGAGAATGGGGGATGCTCGGGCGAAGTCTTGCAGGCGGTTAGATGAGGAACGTACAAGTGTGGAGGAAAGAAGGAGGTCTTGGGAAGATCGGAGGTTATGATTTGGATGATATTGGGAGATTAGTTCAATGTTAGGAAGCTTTGTAATTGGCATAATGACTGGTGAATTGGGAGCCAGTGGAGGGATTTACAGAGGGGAAAGTGGAGGAATGGTGAGGAGAGAGGTGGATTAGTCGGGCAGCAAAGTTAAAGAGGACCTGTCACCAAACCAGGCATGGTGATCTATTTCAGCACTGGATGCAGCATGTCTGCTGCATCCAGGCAAGGGGTCCCCCAGCACTTGAGCAGCCCTGTACCCCGAGATAATACACTTAGAAAAATTACAATCCTGCAGCCGGAAAGGAGGTGGCTAGGGGCTGGAGCCGAAAGGCAGATTCACACCCCCTGCATGTTAAGCTGCCCACCGCTGCCAATCATTCTCTCCCTCTTCTGCAGCATTAAACAGAGTTGTTGTTTTTTTTCAGAACTTGCCGTTTAGCCACGCCCCTTGCGGGCTAAAGCTGAAGGAAGTGATAGTTTGAAAGGTGGGTTAGGGCTGGGATGGTGAGGTTGGGGAGGAAGTGAGATGGGATGGGGTCCAGTGCACAGGTGGTGAGGTGTGATCTGGAGAGGAGGTGTGCGAGTTCTCCTTCAGTGATGGAGGGGATGAGGAGTGGTCTCGTATACATAGGGGTTGTGGTGATTGGATAGTGTGGCGCCCCTGCGTCCAGGAGGCCACAAAAGGGAACTGCAGCCAGGCAGGTAGGACAACAAGTTGCACAACAACACCCTCACAGCCCATACAACCCACGTACAGTAGATGGCAGCATCCAGCCCTAAGATTGGATACTCTAGGCAAACGAGGGGTGGTGGATTTAGAGGAGTTGGTTGGGCACACATGTGTCAGGTGACTTGACAGTAGAAATAGTGAGGGGGAGGAGAAAGGAAGTCAGTAGGCCATAGTGAGCTGAACAGCAAAGACCAAGAATAGGCCAAAAGACAGCAGAAGGTTGAGCTAAACTGAGCAGGAGAAAGACACACACGTCCTGGAAGAGTGAAGGTGTAAGGAGCGCAGAATCTGTACCGAGCCAGGGTGAGCCGGAGGAGAGAGAAAGCCTATCCGAGCCAGATCCCCAGGAGTGTGAGAGGACAGAGAGGGACGGTGATACCCAGGCCCTAGAACTACAGCTAAAGCTACCGACTGCAGGCAGAGTAGCCCTCCTATTATACTGAGAGACGCAGAGGGAAAGAGCCTGGTAGAGCCTCACACCCGAGGACTGCTGGAGGCTGGGCTGAGTAGAGTGTCGGCTCTAGAGGGGACCGTAGTTTTACCCGGAATCCCCAAACAACACGACGGGGGACCACAGTTGCATGCTACTACCCAAAGGACAGGCAGCTCAGTGACGACCAGGAGGACCCACAAGGGCCCGAGTCACCGCCATACTGTCCGGAGACACCCACCAAGTGTACAAGAACGTAAACAGCCCAGAAAGGACACAGAGAAAGTGTGAGGGGTCACAGAGAGAGAGGCCTGGCTGCAGGGAGTAAAGGAACCCGGAGAGGGGGAGTGTGCCCGTGTACTTGAACTAAGACATGTGAGAACTGTACTTGAATTGTACTTGAACTGTAACTGCAGTGTAAAGTGCTTTGAAGAACTTGGAGAGTAAACACGGAGACCCTGAATCTGCCTCCCTTGTCTGATTCCATCTGCTTAAGTGACATTCCCTCCATACAGGATTACAACGATTCTCCCACCTGCAGAGCCACAGCACAGCCTGTCAGCACCAGCATTGAGGAGAGATCCCTGCAGCTCTGCACAGTAAGTGTACTGAACATTCCACAATAGACTTAACCCTTACTGCCCCGGGAACACAGTTCTACCCACTGGAACTATCCCATCTAGCTGCTATTTCATCATCCCAGGAGGTTCTGCAGCAGTGGCGGCCCCATCACTGGCCGCATATAGTGGGTGGCGTCACGACTGACAATCCCCTGTAAATATTCCCCTTTTATTGCCGAGCCTGGGACACGGACCGGACCAGGACCACCCGTGACTTCCCCAGTAGCAGACCGGTCCGGTACCGAGTACCCCTGTCCCAGTGGGCCCGACAATAGCAAAGACTTGTTTGATCTGATCAATCTTGCTTGTGAAGTGTGTTGCAAAGTCTTCTGCAGAAATACAAGAAGTAGGAGGGGTCAGCGGGGGCCGAAGGAGGGAGTTAAATGTGTTGAATAACTGCCTGGGGTTGTGAGATAATTAGTGTATTATCCTTTTTTACAAACCATTAAGGATTGACTGGCACACCTACGAGTAAAGATGCAAGCAGGAAAATACATTGTAATTATGGAAAGAAATCCGCTGCAACACAAGAAGTAGCTGCTGGGAGAGAGACCAAAGAATGGAGAGGCACACGAAGGGGTCCTGGGCGGGTTATTCCGGTTGCCTGTGGACAGACCAGATTGGACTTCGTGGAGAGAATTGCCCGGTGACTAGTTAGCTTCCAGTGAGTAAACTGGGTACAGAATTCCAACGCTGTGTGTGACTGACTTATTCTCCTGCCTGCGAGCCGCCGACTGCAACAGCAGATGAGACATAGAGAGCCAGTGCAACCACGGTCTTACACACTCCCGCAACTAAACACATCTGCCCCGGAGTTCCTGCTCCACCTACTGGTGAGAGACAAAATCAGGCTGCCATACAAACAACCCCGGAGGTCTGACGCACAGCGTTGGTCCATGCTAACCGAGAACTGTCACGTAAATTTCCTTTATAAACTTTATTCCCATCCAACACCTCCCAGAACCTGATATCAGCCAGACAGTGCACAATTCCCCGGGGTCACGGAAGTCGGGTCTCAACCTCTGTGACTCCCCTGGCAGAACTGTTAGCCCGATTCCGAGTACCCACTGCCCCGAGTGTTGGGTGAGTCACTAAACACTGAATGAATGTGAATAAGCATAATGGCTATCAAATAAATAGCAGGGCTATGTGTACAGCTAAAAAAATGTGTATATGGCAAAGGGTATAGCAGTAACTGCTTAAGATTATAAAGGAAATTGAAAAACATACGTTAAACAATTGCTTGTATGGGTTACATGCCTCTGAATGCAATTAAAACCTAATGGAATGGTATGTCTTCGCAGTGGCCAGTGGGTAAGCTAAATTTCTCAATTTTCTTTATAATCTTAAGCAGTTACTGCTATGTCCTTTGCAATATACACATTATTTTAGCTGTGCACAAAGCCCTGCTATTCATTTGATAGCCATTATGCTTTTCACATTCATTCAGTGTTTAGTTTTGCAGCGGATTTCTTCCCTTAATTACAATGTATTTTCCTGTTGCACTTTTACACGTAGGTGTGACAGTCAATCCTTAATGTTTAGTTTTATTATTTTTTGATTGTGCACCCTTTCCTCGCCCTGCAGCCATGCCTATTTCTCCACCTTACCGTAGCCCAGGTCCACAGGCATACCATTCCAGCAGGTTTTAATTGCATTCAGAGGCATATAACCCACAAAAGCAATTGTATACCGCAAGTAGTGACATAGAGTTAGGACCCGATAAGATGAGAACACCTTGGCATGGTTTTTGGGCTCTTCGCAGTAGCCAGTGCATAAGCTAAGTTTCTCAATTTTTTTTAAAATCTGAAGCAGTTACTGCTATGTCCTTTGCCGTATGCACATTGTTTTAGCTGTACACATAGCTCTGGTATTCATTTGATAGCCTTTATGCTTATTCACATTCATTCAGTGTTTAATGCTGCAGCGGATTTCTTTCTTTAATTATCATTTTTTACAGACATGGTTGTATTCCTGATGAAGGAGCGAGGATACGCTATGAAACGCATTTAATAAAGCACCATTACCCCTTGATCCTTTGTGGTCCTTGTCATTGTATAGCTTGCACGGATCAAAAAACACCATCCCTTTGAATTTATATTTTCATCCGAAATCTGAAACCAGGTTGATTCTACAAATTCCCAAAGGCTGGTAAATACTGGTAGACTCACTTGGGTATGTACACAGCTTTCAATTCAACTCTTGGGTTGAGGTTTAGGGACTGTGGGGGCAAATCCAGTACCTCTACTCCAATGTCATTGACCCATTTCTTAACCAATTGACATATGCTTTGAATCGCTGTCCTGCTGAGACAATATATCATCCATTTCATAACCATTGTACTCGAGTGTAAGAAGTAACTCGTCTTGTAGGATACTCACAAGTAGCTCAAATCCATTGAATATTAGTGAAGTATCCAATGAGTTTGACTGTTAAACAATGCCATATCATCAGGTTTCTTCCACCAAACTTGATAGTTCCTTCAATTTCTCGACCCATTGGCCTCTTTTTCCCTTGGTTCTTCCAGACCCATCTGCACTCATCAGAGTCTAGTCTATTGACTTTTGGCTCATTGCTCCAAAGCACTGTTTACTATCTTCTACTGTCCACTTTTCATACTATTTTTTGCATACGTGAGCCAATGCTTCTTATGACAGTATTGATGTTGAGGCTTCTTCACTATTTTGAAGCCACAATTCCAGACTTTTATAATGTGAGTTACGTGATACATGCATGGTTGTCTGTGATCTCACTGTTACAAAGAATATGAGCCACATTCACTGCTGTATTTGTCACACCATAACACCATAAGGGGTATTCGTGACGTCTCCTGCGGTATGTGGCCAGTGACCGGCAGCAGGGATGGTGTCGCTTCCCACAGGTGGAGCAAAGTCCCCAGGGCAGCTGAATGGTTTCCCCGTCTCGTACCTTGGCAGAGGTTCAACTGTACTTTCAGTGTTACGGGCGGCCTCTGCGGCCGATGGTCACCGCAAAGCTGGTCACACCAAAGCTGCAGTTCTGTTACTTTTACTCAAGTGTTAAACATAGCCGCCGGGTACGCTCCCTGCCAGTCTCTGGTTCGATCTTTCTCCAGAGCCGGGTCAGTGCAGTCAAGCCACGGTTGGTGCCCTTTCTGTCCTCTCTAGGTGTCTCAGTCTCTGGTGGTCTGTCTCTCTCTCGGCACTATGAGGAGTAGTTCTCTTCTGGAGCGAGCATGTCATTGCTGTGCCCCCCAGGCTCTCAACGCTCTCCGAAGCACAGAGCTCAAGTACCGTCAGCTACGAGTGCTTATTTGTGTCCCGGGCGCCATTAGGTAACTCTCCCAGGCACTGCTCTCTAGTTCGGCCACCTTCCCTAAGATGTGTCTGCTGTTCGGCCAAAGCTCCCATTAGGAGTCAGGGGACTCCGGGTTTACTGCTCGGGCATGAAGTATCCACGCCGTCTTCACGGCCGGGTCCCTGTGTCGTCCACCAACCCCTCTGTCTCGTCATATTCAGACGTACGGGGAATTGAGGTCTCATCCGCACCCCTAGGGCTCTTCTCTCTCCATCAGTCAGTCTTTCTCTACCGTGGGCGAGAGGGGTGGCATTGCTCCAACCTACGGGAGTCGGCACCACACCGTCTCTACGCTTCCGACTACCACTCCTCGACAGTCGATGATACTCCTCCGGTCTCCTTCTACTGTCTCCCCTAACACTGCCCTGTGCCCCTTTTGTGGCCTGGGTCCTCCCTCAGGGTGCACCCACCCTCAAGGGGGCCTGTTACTGCGTGTGTGTGTTTTCCAGACCCAACTGCACCATCCCGACACCTGGAGAACAGGGGCACTACACTCCCTATCAGCGGGAATGCACTACCTCTGGTGGCGGCTTACCTGGTGGGGCGTCACAAATGGATGGACTTCATTTGGTATTGTTCAAACTGTCATTGCACTCACATGATGACTTTGGCTATTTTGTTGCCTGAGAGAACACTATTGATGAGCTGGATAATGCTGCTTCTCCTTTCCTTAGAAATCTTCTTCTTTGCTGCTCCTTGATTCTAACCAGTGATCTTTTGCTTGGGAATCGAACTAATAACACACTGAGATATTATGAAATAAGAGAACAGGTTGTAATTTGTAGTATATAGGCAGCAGGAACACCTGGAACAAAATAGTACCAACGCAGTAACATGACAAGGAACTGCATAATTATTAATATGCTAAAGAGTTGCAAGTCAAATTTATGTATGCGATAACCAAGATGAATGTCTATAAAATGAAGGTTGTCTCATGCTCAAAGCTGTAGTGGATGGTGAGGTATGGAGCCTGAAAGTCAAAAGTTGAAAACATTTTTGCCCTTTTGCTCATCAGTGTATACCAGAATGGAGAACATATTTACCAGGAAGGGGACATTTATCAGGATGGAGGACATGTATACTAGGATGAAAGGCATATATACAAGGATGAGGGATATATATACCAACACGGGGGACATATTAACCAGAAAGTGGCTCAGTAGTGTCCCCCCTTCCTGATTTCTCATTCTTTTGCATGTTTGTCACAATTAAATGTTTCAGATCATCAAACAAATTTAAATATTAGCCAAAGATAACACAAGCAAAAACAAAGGCTTTAAAATAAGGTCTTTATTGATAAGGGAAAAAGAAGCTCAAACCTACAGGGCACTATGTGAAAAAATAATTGCCCCCCATTCCTTTAAAAAATAAATAAGTGTGGTTTATCACGTCTTTGGAAGCGGGGTTAAATTTCCCTGGCCACGTCCAGGCCTAGTTACTGCGACACCTGTTCTCAATCAAGAAATCACTTAAATAGGACATGCCTGACAAGGCGAAGTAAACTAATGGCGGGTTTACACGTCGCGATATCGCAGTACAATTTCAATGAAAAGTCACGTGGTTCGATCGTTGGACCCGATATCGTTCCTGCGTTGTATGTGTGAACGTCCAATACGATGCAGGAACGATGTCAATGCGATATCGGGGATCGAATGAGCGTGCTATTCAATGCCCCGATATTGAAGGGAGATTGGAGCCGATCGTGCTGTGTAAACGCCCAATTACGATGCGATTTGATACGTCACCCATTCACTCCCATGTTAACTATGCGATCCTGGTTGGGAGGCGGAGACATCGCACGGACGTTGTATTCCGATATCGCAGCGTGTAAACATTCAATGCGATGCGGAGGAACGTGCACTAATTGCGCGCTCCCGCGCCATTGAGTTGCGATATCGAAACGATATCGCGGCGTGTAAACCCACCATAAAAGATTCTCAAAGCTAAACATCATGCCACAATCCAAAGAAATGCAGGAACAAATGAGACACAAATCATCTGCAAAAGATTATAAAGCCATTTCTAAAGCTTTGGTACTCCAGAGAACCACAGTGAGAGCCATTATCCACAAATCTGCAAAGCCATAGAACACTAGTGAACCTTCCCAGGAGTGGCCACCTGACCAAAATTACCCCAAAAATGCAGCGATGACTCGTCCGAGAAGTCCCAAAACACCCCACAACAACAACCAAAGATCTGTAGGCCTCACATGCCTCAGTTAAGTTCAGTGTTCATGATTCCACCGTAAGAAATTGACTAGGCCAAAATAGCATGCATGGCAGAAAAGCACTCTGAGCAAAAAGAAAAAGGCTCGTCTCAGATTTGCTAGAAAACATCTTGATGATCCCCAAGACTTTGAGAATACGCTGTGGACTGACAGAATAAAAGTCAAACTTTTTGGGAGGTGTATGTCCTATTACATTACACAGCTTTTCAGAAAAGGAACATCATACCAAAAGAAAAATATGGTGGTGGTAGTGTGATGGTCTGGGGCTGTTTTGCTGCTTATGACCTGGAAGACTTGCTGTGGTAAATGGAACCATGAATTCTGCTGTCTACCAAAAAAATTCTGTTATAGCAAATGCTTAATTGCAGTTGTTGCTGCTGAGGAGGGAGTAACTAGATATTAGGTATAGGGGGCAATCACTTTTTCAAACAGTGCCCTGTAGGTTTGGATTTCTTTTTCCCTTAATAATAAAAGACCTTCCCTTGAAAAACTGCGTTTTGTGATTACTTTTGTTATTTTTGTATAATATTTAAATTTGTTTGGTGATCTGCTGAAACATTTAGGTATAACACACATGCAAAAGAATGAGAAATTAGGAAGGGGGCAAACACCTTTTCACACCACTCTATATACCAGGATGGGGCTCAGGATAGAGGACATTTATACTATGATGGGGCCCTGGATGAGGATATATATACTAGGATGGAAACATATATACCAGGATGGAGGACATATATAGAAGGATGGGGCCCAAGGTGAAGACATATATACAAGGATGCAGACATATTTACCAGGATGAGGACATATATACCAAGATAGGGAACATATATAAGGATAGAGGACATATTTACTAGAATGGCACCTAGGAGGAGGACATATGTACAGGATGGGGGATGTATATGTACCCCTTCCTTGGGTCCAGGATGGGAGCATACAGACCAGGATGGGGAAACATATTTCCCAGGTTTTGGAACATAAAGTATTTAACAGGATGGGGGGCATATTTACCATGAAGAGGCCCAGGATAGAGGACATTACTACTAGAGATGAGCAAACTTTCCCCAAACGTGTTTGCCAATTTCAAATTTGGCACGAATATTGCAGATTTTGTTCGGGATTGGAAACCCTAGCAATTTCCAAAAAAAATCGGTTAACGTGGCTTTGTTCAGGAAAAGAACTTTGAATTTTAAAATGACCCTAAAACTTTCCCTGTTTGTTTGCGATCGAAATGCTCATTGGAAGACCTGATGGCCAGGAACAACAACTAATCTTATGGTTAGGAGTGTTCCCGTCATTGGGTCTACCAGCTTGTATCAAACTATAGATTTTTTTGGATCTTTAAATTCCTGGAGTTTGCAGATGTTATGACACCTTCAGGGTATGAATTTTGGAAACAGTGGCAGATGTGGTAGCATCTATGAAGTCCAGGAAGCTTACAATGTCCTTAAAACATACATTTATACATTTAAGAAAGCTTAATATTCTAATTTGTAATTTTTTTATTTTTATTATTTTACTATTTATTTATTTTTTTACTATTTTTTTGTGAGGCCATCTCATCTACAGTTATGTGATGACAATTCATATAAAAATAGCATATGTCCATTATATGCTCCACATACATTGTCTCATAAGTCTGTTCACATTCATGAAGCACCATTCTATGGATATTGCTCCTTGAAAATGTCAGAAATCTGGAGAGAGAATTAAGTGCAGATAGGATTTTATCGTTTATACCTGAAGTGCAATATTAGTGGCAGGAAAGGCTCACGCTGCTGCTTCTGCGCTGCTGATCAACCAAAGATCAATATCAGATCAATCTATGTATAAAGGCTACCGTTACACACAAAGATAACTGTGCAGAGATTGTTAGCAGATCTCTGGTTGCAGTGAAATCATGGACACATTGTTCCATTTTGTGGACGTGTACAAATGCAAAAATGTGTCCATGATTTCACTGCAACCAGAGATCTGCTAACAATCTCTTCACAATTATCTGTGTGTGTACAGGCCGCTTCAGACTTAATAAATCATTTATATTCTACATTGACTTATCTGACATTGATCCTTGGTTGAACACCAGTGCGGCTTTGTTCCCAATTCTTCATCCTGTACCAACTTCTCGAATGTGGAATCACTGTTTAATTTCATTCTGTATGTTTACAATACACATTTTTGTCATGTGCACAAGTGTGTTATGTGTATAATTAATATTGAACTTGTCCTTGCATTGCTTCCCACCAGCCTTATTCAGCATTCAAGTTGAATTGGTGAATGGTGACCTGATTAAACTTATTTGTTTTCATAATTATTTCTCCTTCAAATATGTTAGGCTTCAATAATCAATCCACCCAACCGCAACCCAGATGTTACCTTGAGGCATGGGGAATTGGATTTCTAAGTGACATTACTTCTGCAGCCCAGGCCATGGAAGGGTTAATGATGAGCTAGGCAAAAGACTGCGCAAACAGTAATATCTTGTGAGTTTGTGTCTGACTCCTGGCACTGGAAGAGGCTGCCCCTAGGCAGAGCAAAGAGATGTCACCGCAGATCTCGGTGCCATCTTAACAGTGCATTGCATTACAACGCAGCTACACTTTTACTACAGTTGCTGTTAGGTTTACTAATGTGTGTCTGCAGTACCCAGCAGTTTTGCTATTGATCTCTCAAATTATATGACTGCTCTGGAGGAGGCCATCTTCCGCACTACCCTAGAGGCAGAGGGTGCTTCAGCAGCATCAGAACCGGAGCGCCCTGATGAGGATATGCATATATTGGTGACCTAGAGTTACACTACGCTACCCAAATTGGGCCTCATCTGCATTGAGGTGTGGATCCAGTGCTGGTCTTATATGCCAGAGAAGGACCTGATCTCACAGTTAGGATGTGACATTCTCCATGCCAAATGTCAGACTCCAGAAGATCTTGTAGCATACATGGCTGTTTTACACAGTGCCGCAGCTACTGGATCAGCAAATCCACCAGGATCAGGAGTGTGATGAAGACGATGAGGAGGACAAGGAAGAGGAGGAGGTAGAAGAACCAGGAGGCCCAGTTTCCCAATCATACGTAGCACCCTCACCAGAGGCTTTTGACAGGAGGAATGCCTTCTGGGAACCCCAACCCCCTCGTAGCAACTATCTAGTACGGTATGAACCACTCCATCCTGTTTCCTTTGTAAAGGAAAGTCAATAGGGTATAATGGTGTGCACACCGTGTAGGTGGTGAGTGGAGGTGCCAACTAACAGGATTTCTTCAATCCCAGTAAATACAAATATGGATACAAAGTTGCACACTCCTTTAGATGTTTTTGATGCAAGGTTTATTATGAACAGTTAATGGCCACAGATGTCAACGCGTTTCGGCTTTAACCAAAGCCTTGATCACGACAATTGGCAGGTGTAGGTCATGGAATGTTCTAGGATAAGATTGGAAAGAGGCGTCTTTCCTTGGTGGCGAACGCTCGATTAAGGTGGTTTGCTTTATTTCAATAATTCCCAAATGGGGATAGGCGTTTTTCAGCATGGTCCTTCTTTCAGTGATAGGTCCGCCCCCGTCAGAGTCCCCATTTGGGAATTATTGAAATAAAGCAAACCACCTTAATCGAGCGTTCGCCACCAAGGAAAGACGCCTCTTTCCAATCTTATCCTAGAACATTCCATGACCTACACCTGCCAATTGTCGTGATCAAGGCTTTGGTTAAAGCCGAAACGCGTTGACATCTGTGGCCATTAACTGTTCATAATAAACCTTGCATCAAAAACATCTAAAGGAGTGTGCAACTTTGTATCCATATTTGTCCTTTGTAAAGGAGATTTGGCTCACAGATGCCATCACCTGAGAGTGGTTGCATAGGCCTAAGGCCAATCACATCAATGAACAATGTACCCGAGGCAAGGTGGTGGCATGTGTCCAACAGAGGGGGTTTGGCTTCCTAGCCAAACAAGGTTCTGGGCAACGATGTTATATGAACCGCTCTATTCTGCTACACTGACCATCTTCCCAAAAGACTCTGCACAATCTTTGTTGAGGAGGAGGTATCCTTCGTGGTGTGGTGGTATCGCAAGTGGTGGTTCGCATTTGGCATAAGTCAGGTTGCCACCGCCGACACATTTAAGAAGTGGCAGGAGGAGGTTAACTGGGAGTGAAAGTGGCATTAGGTGGAGGCCAGGCCTCTTTTGGTTAGCCAGCCAGCTGTACCCAAGCCCACAGGGTCTGTCAGTGTTATGCAAGTTGCTCCAATCTCGACTAGAGGGGGTAGTCTTCCTCTAATTCCTCTCCAGCAGTGGTCATGATGGAATGTGCTGGAGGCAGGTGGTGGTGGAGACTGCCCTTGGAAGATTAGCCCCTGTGACCCCACGAGACCGTCAGCGGATTACCATGAGCAACGGTGACCCTCAGCCCGGATAGCACTGAGAAAGCTGGCAGTGAGTTTTTATGCCAAGTACAGTGGACTTTCCTAAAAAAAGGACATTTTTGAGTTGATTTTCAGTGTTTCGTACAGTGAGCCCTGTTTTTTTTTTTTTTTTTTTTTCCCCTTCCTATGTTTAGCACCATTTGTGCTTCTCCCTGCAGGATTAGCAAACAAGCATGCAGCCTTTGGGCTAAAATTCAAAGCCCTTAATGAAGTCTGCCCATCAAGGACTTTCTGCTATTTTAATAAAGTCTGCTAAACCCTGTGGGACTTTCATTATATATACAATGTATATTCATAAATGTGTGTTTGAGACTTATTATAGTCAGAGCTATGGTAAAGTTTTTTTGTACTGCACTCCTTGTGTGCTGGACTGTTTCTGCAAACAGGTGCTTTGATACTGCCGTAAAGAGACTGGCAACCAAGTTGCAGGCTTCAGGCCTGACTGACTGAGGTATGGAAATGCAAGACACTACACACTCCTAAAGAACAGGGCTGGCGAAGTGCAGTCATCAATGGCTGCAAACAGTGCATGTTTTCAGGATCTACCTAACATTGCACACGGTGCTCTGCAGGTGATGGATGAGATTAACAATTCCAAGGAAATCCTTAAAACTTGCACTGTTTTCAGTCCTTGAGGACTAGTTGGCCACCCCTACCCTAGACGTCTATGTGGAAGTAGGCAGGGGGCAAAAGTAATACTCGAGCCCTTCCACAACTGTAGCTCTCCCTGGACCCTCTTAGGTGCTGTGCCCTGTGTGATGCTTTTTTTAATGCGGATTTTGAGACTCTGCATCAAAAGGTGCATGTCTGTCACAAGGCCAACAAAGTCTATGACAGGTCAGAAGTGCTGTGACCATGTTGCTTTTTTTTCTTGCACAAGTGATTCAGATTTCTTTTTACTGCCCCCAAATCTGCACTAAATCTGCGAGAAAATTAAACCACATTGGCACTTCTGAACGCTCAGACTTTACTGGCTTCAAAATACAGAAAAAAATAGTACAAGATAGGGAGTGTCCCGCCCTTCCTTTTACTGAGCTAAGCATTTATTTTGCCTCTCATTGCTGTGTGTCCATTTTCGCACCCAGGTCACACTCTTAATCCTGTTTTTATTGAGATCAGGTGACACATGAGTAGGTTTTAAATTAGAGTAGGAACCGACCCGAAGTGGCTACACCTTGTCATGGTTAGATGGCTTTTTACCTTTTTGCAAAAATGTACCGTATATACTCGTGTATAAGCCGACCCGTGTATAAGCCGACCCCCCTACTTTTGCCCCCAAAACCTGGGAAAATCTATTGACTCGTGTATAAGCCGAGGGTGGACCCTAGCACAAGTATACAGCCCCCAGCAGTGTGGTATACAGCAGTCCCAGAGGTATATACAGCAGCCCCAGTGGTAGTATACACGCAGCCCCAGTGGTATATACAGCCCCAGTGGTAGTATACACACAGCCCTAGAAGTATATACAGCCCCAGTGGTATATACAGCCCCGTGGTAGTATAGACGCAGCCCTAGTAGTATATACAGCCCCAGTGGTATATACAGCCCCAGTGGTAGTATACAGGGCCCCAGCAGTATTTACAGCCCCAGTGGTAGTATACAGGCAGCCCCAGTAGTATATACAGCCCCAGTGGTATATACAGCCCCAGTGGTAGTATACAGGCAGCCCCAGTAGTATATACAGCCCCAGTGGTATATACAGCCCCAGTGGTAGTATACAGGGCCCCAGCAGTATATACAGCCCCAGTGGTAGTATACAGGTAGCCCCAGTAGTATATACAGCCCCAGTGGTATATACAGCCCCAGTGGTAGTATACAGGGCCCCAGCAGTATATACAGCCCCAGTGGTAGTATATAGCAGCCCCAGTGGTAGTATATACAACCCCAGTGGTATATACAGCCCCAGTGGTAGTATACAGGGCCCCAGAGGTATATACAGCCCCAGTGGTAGTATATAGCAGCCCCAGTGGTAGTATATACAGCCCCAGTGGTATATACATCCCCAGTGGTAGTATACAGGGCCCCAGAGGTATATACAGCCCCAGTGGTAGTGTATAGCAGCCCCAGCGGTAGTATACAGGCAGCCCCAGTAATGCAGGGCCCCCCCCCCCCCTCATGCTCCGGTCACCTGTAAAGCAAAATATACTTATCACTGTCCCGCTGCCGTCCGCGCCCGCTCGCCGCTGCCGTCCGCGATCCTCCATCTTCATGCGTCTTCTTCCTGTTTCCTGTGTTCGGCGCCGGTAAATACGTCATTGGCAGCGACGAACACAGGAAACAGGAAGAAGACGCATGAAGATGGAGGATCGCGATGTCGGCAGCGGCGGGCGCGGACAGCGGGACAGTGATAAGTATAATTTGCTTTACAGGTGACCGGAGCATGAGGGGCCCTGCATTACTGGGGATGCGGGGGCTGCTGTATACCGCTGTATACAGCAGCCCCCGCACTGACTCGCGTATAAGCCGAGGGGGGTACTTTTCAGCCCAATTTTTGGGCTGAAAAACTCGGCTTATACGCGAGTATATACGGTATATACCAAGTATCCTGTTTTTTTTTTACTAGTTTCTGCTTTTTACTTATTTATTCATGACAGAGTATTTTTAGAGGTTTTGTATACTGTTTTTTCCTTAGGTTTAGTCTATTTGGTGGTCTGTGCAAACATTTTCTTACTAGGCATGTACACTTATGTTTGCTTTGGCTCAGTTTTTTGTGTATTTAGTTCAGCCCCTTGCATTAGTACAAGACAGGGAGAGCAGGCCAAGGAACCCATAAGGTGGAGGGGCCCCATGACATTCTGGGAGGTAGGGAGTTAATCAGAGCAGATTTGCTATTGTGGGGATTTACATGATGCAGAGGACAGAGTTAACTAGTGCAGGGGGTTGGCTTAGGAGAGGAAGAGGGGGAGTTTTGGTGGAAGATACTGGGGACAGGAAAGGAAGTTCCCTCACTCTATTTCCGGGGGACAATGAGAACAGTTTGTACAGTTTCTTACCAGCAGTGATGGCGGACTTGGGTTCCCTCAGGGCCCTGATTCAGGCAGCAGCAGCGGTGCATGGGGTGCAGGCAATGCAGGCTTAAGTACAGGCTGCCTGCGTTTCCCCATCGGCACCGGCCCCCTCCGCTCCAGCTCTGCGTGGCCGCCGCTCTAGGCCGCCGGAGCGATATTCCCCGGATGCTGGGCGTGTGAGGAGGGCCCGTTCTAGGAGCCCCGGTGGGGACCCTCCGCGGCGGAGAGGGTGCCCTTCCAGCCTGGGGCCCTCTCCGGCTGGCGCGAGGAATCCTCGACGAAGCAGCGCCGAACCGGAAGTGGGCGGATCCGGCCCGCGGCCTATTTCCGGTCGGCGGCCTGGGATGCGGAGTAGCGTTGTAGCGGCGGCTCCCAGCGGAGGCCGGGTGCGGGAGTGCGCCGAGCGGCCAGCGGTGATAGAGGGGGCCTCCCGCAGTCGGCGGGGGGCGGAGCGGCTTCCTGGGCGGGAGGAGCCAGCAGCAACGAGAGAGAGTCCGGTATGTGCATCGGGGGGCTAGGCACTTAGGCCGGTCACAGGTTGTGACTGGCAGAGGGCGCGATATTGGGAAGTCCCCGGGGTGCAGGGCTAACAGGCCCCGGACTGGATTAGCAGCGGTGGCCCCTGGATCCCAACGGGGTCGAACCCAGCAGGCATCTACAGATGCAGGGCCCGGGGGGCTGTAACGGATATCCCTTGTTTAGCAGGGGAGGGATCCCGGCGGCATAGGGAGCACGAGCGGCCCGCCTGCAGTCGGCAGGATGGGCTTAGGGTTGGAGGCCCCTATGGGCAGCAGAGGACCCGGAGGGGTCTGGATGAAGGGATGGATCGGCGATCGCAAGAGCGGTCACAGAGGCAGAAGCAGTCCAACCAGGGGTGCTCCTGCTGCCATGGAGGCCAGGGGGGACGGCGGCAGTGGCAGGCACACCTCGATTGGGGCATCCCTGGAGGGCGAGATCAGCGAGGAAGAAGGAGAAGTTTCGGTGAATTCATCCATGGAGGAGCAGACGGGGGAGGACTACGTAGCGGCTGCTTCTCGGCAGCCTGGTGAGAACTCTGAATGTACTGTTGAGTTTATGTCGGGATCGGATGGCGATGTGGGGGCAGGGCCGGTTCCGGCGGGGGGTTAGCGTCTGGGGGTGACCGTTGGTGGGGACGTTGTGGGTCAGTTACTCGGTTTTTTTTGGAGGGTTTGGTGGAGCGTGGGGCCTTAGTTCTATTGCTCAACGTTGCTGGGAACGGCAGTTGAGGCGGCTGGGGCAGAAAAGGAAAAAGAGGAGGAGGTGGTTTGGCTGGATGATAGGGCAAAAAGAGAGGTCTATGTTTGTTTTGAGAGCCCTTTAGGGGCGCATTTGAAGAAGGAAGTCAGGGAGAAGATTTGGAAAGGGGAGTACGTTGAAGTTTTTTCACTGCTCCCGGTGGAAAAGTTCAATTTGGACAAGGTTCGGCCTAGTGGTTCCGAAAACGTAAATGAGGATGACGAGAAGCGGCGATATAGGCTTATTCCGCGGACATTTGCAAATTGGTTACAGGCCTTTGCGATATTGGCGAGTGTTGTGGGGGAGAAGGAGCCGGAGCATTGCACAGCTCTGTTTGGCTATAAGGAATCTATTGGAGAGGCTTAGAGAGCGTATGGGGGGTTGTCTTGGCTGCGTTATGACGATCAGTTAAGGCAACGAAAGGCTTTGCGGTCGGAGATGCGTTGGGACCATAAGGATATTTCCTTGTGGTTACGGTTGATGACGGCTCCGGCGCAGCCCTTTCGGAGTGGGGCCGTGGGATCGGGTTCAGGATCGTGGGGCCTCGGCCTGGTTCAGAAAAGGGGTGTTGTTGGCAATTTAATGAAGGGCAATGCAGGTTTGGAACATCCTGTTGTTTTAAGCACGAATGTTTGGGATGGGGAAGGGGTCACAGCTTTGCCCGTTGTTTCAAGAAAGGAAAGTGTAAGGGGGGAGTCGGTGCTGGTAAACGGGAGGACCAGGGTGAGGGTAGAGGCGATGGAGCCGTTCTTACGTTGGTATCTGGATGTTGAGGCTGCTGAGTTGTCGTGCTCGGGCTTTCGGTTTGGGTTGTATTTCGTCTGATGCGGTGGGGGGTTTTTGTTTCGCCCGGGGAATTTGCGCTCGGCTATGGCTCATCCGGGTGTTGTTGATGAGAAGTTGAGGAAGGTGGTTGAGTTGGGTCGGATGGCGGGTCCTTTTTTGGCCCCTCCTTGTTTGGATTTGCGGGTATCCCCGAAGAAGGAGCCGAACGAGTTCGGTTGATCCACCATTTGTCATACCCGGAGGGGATCTTAGTGAATGATGGGATTGTGCCAGAATTGGCGGGAGTTTGTTATGTGTCATTTGATAAGGCGGTTGATTTGGTGAGGAAAAAGGGGGGGGGGGGCGCTGATGGCAAAGTCGGATGTGGAAGCGGCATTTCGATTGTTGCCAGTGCACCCGGGGAATCAGCATTTATTGGTTCTATGTGGAAGGAGTGTTTTATGTTGATCATTGTTTGCCAATGGGGTGTTTAATTTCGTGTCCATAGTTTGAAATGTTTAGTTCATTCGTTGAATGGGTTGTAGGAGATGTTTCAGATGTGGATTTAATCATCCATTCTCTGGATAATTTTTTCTGGGTGGGGCCGGCGGGTTCCCCTATTTGTGCTAGACTGCTGTTCGCCTTGACTGACGTTGCGAGGCGTTTGGTATCCCGTTGGCTCTGGAAAAATGGAAGGACTGGAGACTGTTATGCGTTTTGGGGATAGAATTCGATGCGTTGGCTCAGGAGTGCCGGCTTCCTACTGACAGGATTGTGGATTTGAGGAAGTCGGTTGAGGATATGAGCGAGGCAAAAGAAAGGTTCTGCTTAAGGTGGTGCAGTCTTTGCGGGGAAAACTTGATTTGCTTGTCAAATTGTGCCGATGGGCGGGGTTTTTTGCGAGGCGCTTGGCATTGGCCATGTCGGGCTAGACGTGCCCGGCGCAGTTTGTCCGGATAACCAGAGATATAAAGGAGGATTTAAGAGTTTGGGATGTGTTTTTGCAGGAATACAATGGGCGCACGGTATGGCTTAAAGAAGTGGTGTCTAACAATGTGTTGCAGTTATTTACGGATGTGTTGGGTTTCAGTGGGATTTGGTGCCTTTTTAGGGGCTGTTGGTGTGCGGGTAGGTTGTCCGGAGTCGTGGAGTGATCAAGGTTTGGTGTGGAACCTTGCGTTGTTGGACAATTTCCACATCGTGGTGGTGGTAGAATTGTGGGGGCAGGAAGTTGCCGGCAAGCAGTTTGCTTTCATTCCGACAATATTTCAGTGGTATATGCGATTAACGCTATGTCCGCTAAGTCATTGCCGGTAGCGGTTTACCTGAGGCATCTCGTGCTCAGATGTTTACAGTGGAATATTCAGATTGTGGCTAAACATGTTCCGGGAGTTTTTAATTCAGTGGCTCATGCGCTTTCTCGGTTTATGTTCCACAGGTTTCGGGAGTTGGTGCCTTGGGCGGACGAGTTCGGGCTGCCATGCTCGGAGGGTTTATGGAACATGGTAACATGATTGTAGGTAGTTGATCCGCAGATCGGTAACTGAGGCGTCTTGGGGCAGATGTGGAAAAATATGGCAAGATTTTGAGAGAGACTTGGGAATAACTGGGGGCGTGGTTGACATGCAGAAGGCTTTGACGTTAATAGGGAATGATTTGTGTCAGGGAAGTCTGCTTCAGCAGTGGCGCAGAGGGTGGCGGTGATCGCATTCTGGTTTCGGTTGTTGGGCAGGCAGGATGCGACAAAGGATTTTATTGTGCGGCAGGCTTTGAAAGGTTTCAAAAAATGTGTTCGGGAGAGGGACGGGCGACGTCCGGTGTCAATGAGTTTGTTAAAAAGGATGGTGGGGAGTTTGGAGTTTGTTTACAGGTCCGAGTACGAAACAATTATGTTCTCCACTGCTTTTGTGTTGGTATTCTTTTGGAGCGTTTAGGTTGGGCGAATTGGTGAGCCCATCTCGGTGCAGAGCGGGTGGTTTGACCATGAATGATGTGGTTGTATGGGAGGACAGGGTGCAATGTTGGTTGCGGTGTTCGACAATGGACCAGGTGGGCAGAGGACGGCTGGTTGTGTGTATGCGTTAGCTGAGAACCAGCTGTGTCCGATGAGGGTGGTAAGGCGTTTTCTATCACGAAGGGGTGGTTATCCGGGACCGCTGTTCCGGCATATGTACGGTTTGTTTTTGTCCAAAATGTAGTTTCGGGCAGTTTTGCAGGAATGCTTGATCAGAATGGGTGAGCGGCCAGAGGAGTTTGGCTCGCTTCATTTCAGATTGGGGCGGCCACTGAGGCCTCTCGTTCGGGGTTAGGAAATGATGTGATGCGACGTATCGGTCGCTGGGTATCTGCTCGTTTTCGTCTGTATGTGCGTCCTCACCTACTTTCAAGGTAGTGGCTGGAGGGGGAGTCCCAGGCTACCGGGAAGGCGGGTGCGGAGTGACGGGATAGTGGTCTTTTGTCGGGCAGCTATCGGGTAATATTGCACGTTGATTATTGTCAATTGTTTATTTTGGTTTTCTTTGACTGGGCAGGCATCTGTTTGATCTGGATTTTCGGACACTCATATGTATATTGGGGGCTCGTTGAGCGGAATTTCGCCCAGATGGTCGGCAGTACGGACTTGATAGAGGCGTGGGTCAGCCAAATGGTTGGTCCTGAGGGGTATGCAATGGGGCAGGGTGTTGCCGGAATTTGAATAATTTTGTAGTGTGAGTAGACCCCCAAATGTGTCGATTCTGCATGTTGGAAAAAATGTTTTGGGGGTGCGTGCATCTCAGGAATTGATACGAGATATTAAGTGGGATTTGTGCGATTGTGGGATTCCCACCCGGGTTTTGATCGTGGTATGGTCGGACATAGTGCCAAGGGGACGATGGAGGTTTGGGAGGTCTGTGGATAAAATCAATAAAGCAAGAGTGAAGGTGAACAAGGTGGTGGAGGCATTTGTGACGCGCAATGGGGGGATTGTAGTGCGTCACAGGGAATTGGAGTCATCGTCACAAGAGTATTTTAAGGCTAATTTGGTGTGACGGATATAAGTTGGATATGTGGATGTTGGATCTGAGAGAGGGTGTGGAGCCAGCGTTGGTGTGTGGCGGGTCCAGGCCAAGTAAGGGGGTCACTTGTCCTGTCCTGTGGCGGGGGTAGGTCTGGTCCAGAGGCAGGGAATTGACATTTGGAATGGGAAATGAGCCGCTTCAAAGGTAGAGGGGCTCAGGTTAAAGGTACCTTGCAGGCACGGGGTTCTGCAAGGCTGGGGTATTGGTTCTAGGTAACCAATATCTCGCCCCTGGGGTCGGTGTTATTGCGGCCAGGGACAAGGTTTAAAGGCTTATGGACCGGGCCTATCCATGGGTAAAATGAGGGTGGGCCTATTGTTTAAGTTGGGACGCCCGTTGGACGGTGTACCCAGTTATTTCTTCTAGAGTGTAAACAATAGGCAATAAAGGCTGCTGTGGCCAATTTGTTAAACCAAGTCACTGCAGTGTTGTGTGTTTATTTAATCATAAAGAGGTTTGGTATAACGAGTAAGTGGTCGATTAACGACCGGAGATCCTCCCTAGATTGTCAAGCAGGCCAAGGAACCCATAAGGTGGAGGGGCCCCATGACATTCTGGGAGGTAGGGAGTTAATCAGAGCAGATTTGCTATTGTGGGGATTTACATGATGCAGAGGACAGAGTTAACTAGTGCAGGGGTTGGCTTAGGAGAGAAAGAGGGGGAGTTTTGGTGGAAGATACTGGGGACAGGAAAGGAAGTTCCCTCACTCTATTTCCGGGGGACAATGAGAACAGTTTCCCACCCGCCCTCCCTTGTTTGAATTCAGTGGGGAAATGATTGGAGGTGTGTTTATGAATGGCATGAGAATGGTGTTACGATAATTCGGTTGTTGTCACGGCAGCGGGGGTAGGTCTGGTCCAGAGGCAGGGAATTGACATTTGGAATGGGAAATGAGCCGCTTCAAAGGTAGAGGGGCTCAGGTTAAAGGTACCTTGCAGGCACGGGGTTCTGCAAGGCTGGGGTATTGGTTCTAGGTAACCAATATCTCGTCCCTGGGGTCGGTGTTATTGCGGCCAGGGACAAGGTTTAAAGGCTTATGGACCGGGCCTATCCATGGGTAAAATGAGGGTGGGCCTATTGTTTAAGTTGGGACGCCCGTTGGACGGTGTACCCAGTTATTTCTTCTAGAGTGTAAACAATAGGCAATAAAGGCTGCTGTGGCCAATTTGTTAAACCAAGTCACTGCAGTGTTGTGTGTTTATTTAATCATAAAGAGGTTTGGTATAACGAGTAAGTGGTCGATTAACGACCGGAGATCCTCCCTAGATTGTCATGCCCCATCCCTTCTTTTACTGAGCTAAGCAGTTATTTTGCCTCTCATTGCTGTGTGTCCATTTTGCTTTTATTGAGGTCAGTCAACACATGAACAGGTTTTAAATTAGATAGAGTAGGTACCGTCCCAAAGTGGCTACACCTTTGTTGTAGTGGGATGGCATTTTACCTTTTTGCAAAAATGTATATACCAGGTACCTTGCTTTTTACAAGCATCTGCTTTTTACTTATTTATTAATCGCAGGCTATTTTTGCATGTTATATATACTTTTTTTCCTTTGGATTCAAGATAGACACACAGGTTTTGATGCAGAATCTCAAAATTTGTTTTAAAAGAAGCTTAAAGGGAACCAACCACCCCAAATGACCCTCCCCCGGACTGTTAATATGGGTCCCTACACCCAGCACACACATTTGCTGCAAGCGTTTTTGCTAAAAAAACGCTTTTGTAGAAGTGAAGAAAGAGCTTTGTAAACTTTATAACATTAGGACGAGTGGGCGTTACTTAGCTTGTTCTACAGCCAAGATTTATGTGTCAGTCATCCTCCTCTCCCTCATCGCTGCAGTAAAGCCCAGCCCTTTCTTCTCGTCACAGCCTGCTGAGCCTGGTGCACGGGATCTCATGCCCGTGCACACGTCATCAGCTACAGCCAGGGTCACAAGCACACGCTCTGACTTCCTGCGCTCAGCTGTGGAAGTCAGAGCGTGGGGTCATTTGGGGTGGTTGGTTCCCTTTAAAAAACATACCGTGGCCACAGAACCTTACAACAATATGGTGTGGTCACGTGCAGAGAAAACATATGCTGTGAGAGCAAGTATGCAGGCACTGGTGAGAGTGTGACAAGTGGTGCCATCACAAACATTACTGCAGTTCAAACTCAAGGGGTCACACAGGGGCTATCCCACAAGTTTAAACTGCACTGTAGTCCCTGATGTCACCTCTCCTCACAAGCGGTGTCTCATGATACTAGCGAGATATATCCACTACGTATCGCGCGATATTGTGGCTCGTACGAGACAGCTAGTGTTACGAGTGCTGACGCCACTGAGGTTATCTCAGGTCACACAGCAGGATTCCCTGCTGCGTGATACCCGCTATGTCACTTGAGACAACCTCAGGGAAGAAATAAGGATGTCTGAGGTTCATGAATCATGAGAGGGGTCTGAAACCACTGTGACAGCGGCGCTGAAGGTGGCTAAATAATAGTGTAGGAAGATAATGTCTGTTCCAAAACAGCGTGTCTTCACTACAAAACCATTTGAGCTGTGTTTGGCAACTTTCAGGCCTCTTTGAACACGTTTTCTAGGCCCTTGATTTTGCCTCCCATTGATTTGAATGAGGTTCAGAAGTTCGGCAAACTGTTCAGTGAACATATGCCCGTTTGATGAACCAAAGTGAATTCAAACCTCAAAAGGTTTGCTCATCTCTAATTACTACAGGATGGTTAGCATTACTATATAATGAAGCGTGAGGGGGCAATACTTATCTCTTTATAGATTTTAGAAAGCTACGTGGGCCCATGGGTTCCCCACCCCTGCTCTAGGCTGTCCAGGTCACAGCTGTAGTAGGAGATCAGTGAAATTTTTTAAGCCCGCAGCTACTCTGTGAGCTTCACTTTAAACCTGCCACTGCTCAGTGCCAGCAGTGAGAGGACAGGTTGGGGTGCATGTTTGACAGGAGGTGCAGAGAGAAGAGGTCCAGTATGGTCCGGTATGAGGTGAGTATCAGCAGTCGTGAGCGGTGTTCGCAGCGTGCAGTTAATAGTACAGTAGAAGGCTACTGAACACTGCTCCATGTCACTGTCAGCCTGCAGTTCAGAACAAAGCAGTGTAATTGTAATACTCATTCAACTCCCCTATATTACTGTACAGCCTCTGCAAGAGGCTTAAAGTAACATAGAAAACCATGTATCTACCATCATATTATACATAGTTCTGGGAAGTATCTAATACCTACCATCTGTAATAGCCCCCACAGCCATGTATCTAATGCTGATCATGTGTGATATGATCAGAGCCATGTATCCAACGCAATACCAAAGAAAAAGGTCCTTAAAAGTAATTATTTTATTAAAGGGATCCTGTCACCCCCAAAACACCTCCTAAGCTATTAAAAGCTGTCCCTAGAGCATATTAACACTTACCCTACACTCCTTTTACCTCCTAAATGCACATAGTCAAAGTGAATAAAAACGTTATTATAGTACCTCATTACTGATGATAATGAGTGACTATGGTATTCATAGTCACTCATCCAGGCTGCCCCTCTTCATCATATCACGCCTGAATAGGCGTGATCTACATCACAGATTCAAAATCGCGCCTCCCTGCGCGCCTCCCCGCTCTCCTATTCCGTCCGGGCTTCAGTGTGGGGGCTGTATGACGCGATCCGCGTCATTCCCGGCGCCGGGTGACGTATTTACACCCGCGCCGCTGTTAGCTTCAAGTCCCGCACTGCGCATGCGCATGCGCAGTGCGCATTTTGAAGCTGACAGCGCGGCGCAGGTGTAAATACGTCACTCGGCGCCGGGAATGACGCGGATTGCGTCATACAGCCCCCACACTGAAGCCCGGACGGAATAGGAGAGCGGGGAGGCGCGCAGGGAGGCGCGATTTTGAATCTGTGATGTAGATCACGCCTATTCAGGCGTGATATGATGAAGAGGGGCAGCCTGGATGAGTGACTATGAATACCATAGTCACTCATTATCATCAGTAATGAGGTACTATAATAACGTTTTTATTCACTTTGACTATTTGCATTTAGGAGGTAAAAGGAGTGTAGGGTAAGTGTTAATATGCTCTAGGGACAGCTTTTAATAGGTTTAGAGGTGTTTTGGGGGTGACAGGATCCCTTTAAGTTAATTTTAAAATAGAAAATCATACTAAACATACAACTCAAAATCACAAAGGTTCACACACTAAAATATAGCAACATATGCAGGGTAGGTACTACTCTGTCCCACTCTTTCCCTGCCATGCAATTGAGGTCCGCACCCTATAAAAGTGAGTGAGGTGCCCCCATATCACAACGGCTCCCCCTCCCTTATATCCTATACCTAACAATAATAGTGGTGCCTGGTGATCAGAAAATTCTTTCCCTAAGAGGGAAGCTTGAGAAGCAATAGGCGTGGGTGGGGGGCAGGCCTCGGGTGCTGGTGCCGATGTGTTTAGGTGCATACAAATGGTGCTCAGTTCATATGTTATTCTTGGACAAATGCCAGACTATTAGGATAATGCCAGAGTAGATATCAAGAATAGAATACAACAGTTCATGGGTACTTCACATATATCAGCTAATGGTCCCTTTACACGCGGCCACAGGAAGGTAGAAACAGGCAGGCATCGGACACAATTGTGCCTGTTGCCTTGAAAAGACCACGATGTGGTGGCGTGTAAATCAGGACTTTCATTCCTTCAGGGAAGACACAGGAAGGAAAGTCCAGATTTACACGCCGCCACATCGTCGTCTTTTCAAGGCAACAGGCACAATTGTGTCTGATGCCAGCCTGTTTCTACCTTCCTGTGGCCGCATAAAGGGACCATTAATCATTAGTGATATATTTATCCTCTTGCAAGACAATTCATCACCATCAGAAATCTGACCTCCCTTGTGATACAACTGACCGGTGCATTTCACTTCCACAGTGTCTTATCATGGGGAGTTTCATCAGGGGCATCTGTTCAATGAGGTCTCACAATCTTCCTTATGTGACCCTATAGATCAATTGAGCTTGTGTGGGAGTCACCTTAGAAATGAAATAGGAGAACAAAATCCGATACAGATATTCACCAATAATCTAGCCTCAGTGGGTAGCGTCGATATAATGTACCAGCCATGGATACAGCGTTCCTTTTTGAAGGAGCCAGGCCCATGAACAAGTAAAGGGTACTCCCTAACCGTTCCAGAATCTGGTATCAAATTAACACTCAGAGATAATGTGACTTGTCTCTAGCAATGTAGAACTGATAATTCTGATTTTGGTTCCAGAGTCCTGGTTTCTCATATACGCCCTTTATGTATATGTGTCAGCGCGGTTAAGTATCCCTTCAGTGTCCCTATGATATACTGTAGCGCTACAAGAGGGCACTCAGAAATGGATGGGAAAAAAAGTTCTGGAAAGTTCTGAAGAGGCCAATAATGAGTCCAGATCTAAATTCAATTGAACACCTGAGAAAAATCTTAAAATTGCTGTTGGGAGAAGGCACCCTTCAAATATGGCTGGGGTTCCACATAAGCCCTCAGTCCGTTTTTGGCTTCAGTTTTCTCATTTTTTTTTTCTAAGTCCAAAAACTGACAGAAAAACGGATTGGGTGTAATAAACACCTGTCCGTTTTTCTATGGAGCTCCAAACATTGCCCTGTCCGTTTTTGAGTCAAAAACGTTGCATGCAAGTTTTTGGCATCAGTTTAAAAAGCGCATGCGTTTTCATGCGTTTTTTTTAACATGGGCCCTATGGGAAACGCATGCGCAGACGCTTTGCAAACGCGCACTTGCGTTTGCGCATGCGTTCGCGCATGCGTTTTTTTTAATGAAAATTCCAAAAACGTTCAGGAGTGCAGGAGGCTCAAAAAGCACCCAGAAAAAAAAACGGATTGGTGATGAAAATCACTTCCAAAAACGGAATTTCTATGTGTGACCACAGCCTATGAGAGACCTGGAACACTTTGCAAAAGAAGAAGCTTGTTGATGGTTATAGGAGGCGATTGCAGTTACCGTACTTACTCCAAAGGGTATGGAACAAAAGATTAAGTTGAGGGTGCCAATGATTTTGTCTTGTGATTGCCTTCTGAAGACTCATGCACAATTAAAATAAGGTCCATATTATACTTTTACTATATTTGTATTCACTATTATATTTCTTTGATACAGATCATTTTGTGGAATTTGTCATCATGACATGCAAAAGCATGTGTAATCACGAATCTATTCTTTCTCCTATGTACATTTGAGAATATCTCTTTTCTCAGTATACAGTTACATAAGACACATTCTCAAAAGTCAGCCTGAGTGTGTATGGTGTTTAAATTTGACAGTCTAGACAAAAGACATGCACTGAAGTTGTGCAGAAGCCACCAAGACGAATGATTTCCTAATAGGCTGGGAATGAACTAGGTGACAGTCACACAGGTCCTAAACATAGTAGGATAAGCTAGTAAAGCAGACAGTTTAGTGCATTACAGCAACTGCTTGCTGCCTCTCGTGACAACTTTGGGGCTATTTTTATGATATGGTGTAGCGGGTACATTTCATTACACATAATGCTAATAATGTAAGCTGGATTCCCCAGTTGTGTACATATGGGCATTCACTGCTTCATATTAGCTTGCTTGATGTTATGCACATAATGTAAAAAGTTATAGAATATGTCTAAAAATAATAACACTACCGTAATAACATTTATAACAAGTTGACACACATTATGGACTTGATTTATTAAGGATATTGTTCCCTATTTTATAATGTTCTGCACCACCTGCTGTTAGGCTAGGGCCACACTAGTGTTGTGGCCTCCATCCTGCGGGGTTCGCCATAGAGCAGGATTCCGGCAGCATTAACGCACCATTACCGTAGTGTAATGCTGCCTTAAAGCTGCCAATAGAGTCCTATGGGTGACGGACTCCTCAGCGCATGCAAATGATGGACTCCAGTGGTCCCGTGGCCCTGGGTTCAGCTGAAAAGGGGAATGGTGAATAGGGAGATTGTTTATGATGCCACCTGTGGTATGTGGTCAGTGGGGACTACCGCTGCTGCAGAACCTCCGGGGATGATGGGACGGCTCTCCACGGGTAAAGCTAATCCCTGGGGCAGTGTGAATAGTCTATGTGAGGGATGCAGGATGGAGGGTGCGCAGAAATAACTGGAGTCCACAGCAATAAACGTTTCCTTTACCTCTACTTGTCCATTACGCGTGCAGTCCAGAGCACCGATTTAGATGTTACTGGGGACCCGGGTGGCCTGGAAGCAATCGGGAAATCCACCTAGCCGGGTGGGTTGGAGGCCTCCCTTCTGCACTTTTCACTTGTAGGCTCCTGCTGCTGCTTGAAGCTAAGCTTCTTGCCCTCTCTCTCCTGTGTGTGCCGAATGACAGGCAGCTCAAGTCCTGTTTCAGGGGTTGCTCTTCGATGGAGACCCCGAGCTCTAGTATGCTACTTTGCCTCTATCCAGCTATTTAGCCCGCCTTTCCTTTTCTTGGGCCTCCCGCTGGGCCTCCTGCTGGCTACAATAGTCTCACCAGCTTGCTGTCTCCACTGTTGTCTCTGTGTTCTGTGCTTCTCCTGGGAACCTCATTAGTTGGTCACCCTGGCTATTCCATTTAAACATTACCCTCTCTGCAGTAAATTCTTCAGATGCTGGCTCTGGGGTGAGTGGGACTGCTAATCTCACGTATGGTAAAGATCGGTCCCAGGGTAGGACTTTGCACACCTGGCCTGGTGCAAGAGCAGTCGGGGTGTCTAGGGGCCCCACCATGGTCTCGTCCGCTACCGGGGGAGGGTCAGTACCTTCAGCCGTCGGTGGTTCCTTGGCATTGACCTCTTAGGCTGCGTTCACACAGCATTTTTTGTGCATTCCTTGACTCAATATCGGATCTGTCAAATTGATCCGATAAAAAATCGGACCGATAGCATCCGATTTTAAGCTTTTTTTCATTGGATCCATTTTAAATGTGACTCCTCCTATTCCTCCTTCAGTGGGTGTCTATACATATATATAGAGTATTCCCTTCATTCACTTGCCGTGGCCCCTGTACACACCGCTGGGTCTCGTATGCACCGCTGGCCCCAGTACGCACCACTGGCCCCATATGCAGCCCTGGCCCCAGTACGCACCGCTGGCTCCAGTACGCTGACTGGGTCCCCGTATGCACTGCTGGGCCCGTACGCACCGCTGGCCCCCATACGTACCGCTGGCCCAGTACGCATCCCTGGCCCCAGTACGCAGCCCTGGCCCCAGTACGCAGCCCTGGCCCCTGTACGCAGCCCTGGCCTCCATATGCAATGCTGGCCTCCGTACGCACCGCTGGCCCCCGTACGTACCGCTGGCTGCAGTATGCTGGACCCCGTATGCACCGCTGGACCCCGTACACACCACTGGACCCAATATGCACCGCTGGCCTCCGTACGCACCGCTGGCCCCCATACACCACGCTGACCCCCGTACCAAGATCTGGCCCCAGAGGCACGGTCCCTGCACACTATACACCCCACAGTCCTCCATACAGCCCTGCACCACCCATACACACAGCACTCACTGTGATCCTGGCTCTGCCACAGCAGAAGCAGCATCCAACTGCACCCAGACCTTCAGGATGGCGCTTGCAGAGACTGTGGGAGGTGTTTGGAAGGTCTTTGGGAGGTCTGTGGGAGGTCTCAGGAAGAATCGCACACGCCCAGTAACCAAAATCGGATCCGATAACCAATCCAATTTTTCCACAGTCCGATTTACATAGGACCCCATGTTATTTGCCACAGATCACATCGGATCCAATCCTGTCCGATGCACCCAAAATCACAGAAGTCTGCGATTCTGGGCACCGGAAAAAATCGGAGTCGAATCCAACAAAGATCAGATGCCATTAAGGGCAAATCCATTCCGTGCCCATAGGATAACATGGGAGCCAAATCGGATCCGTGGCTGTCCGTTTTACAACGGACAGCCACGGATCCAAGAGAATTGCTGTGTGAAAGTAGCCTTAGTCCTCCTCGGAGGTTGATGATTGTGGATGGGACTGCACTCACAGCCGGCTTATGCGCATGTGGCGCCCCGCAACGAGTGCGTCACAAGGGAGTATTGCAGCCGCAATATTCTCTGACAAAGCAGTGAAATAGTTAACTCTGAGATCCAACCCAACATGCAACACCTAGAACAGGGGACCAATCCTAGGTCCTGGTGGGTGGAGTGTTAGGGTAGTGAAGTAGAAGGAGCCTAGAACTCGGAGAAGAAGGGTCTAGGACTAGAACTTGGAGAGGAGCGGGGGCTCCGCACGCCGTGCGGGCCCCTGGGCCGTCACCGGTCGGGTGTCAGCACCTGAGGCCTTAACTACCGGGATTGGGCTTATCTACACGGGTTCCCAAAAGACTCCCGTGCCCACAACTCACAGCCGGTTCACTGGTACCGAAGCTGGCAGCAGTTCACCTCTGTCACGCGAACCAGAAGAGTGGAGGATCAGCTTTATAGGAGCACCCCACCACCAGCCAGTTTCCAGTCGTCTAACCAGCAGTGTACCCACTGAGGGACCCAAGGCTCCCCAGAGCATCCAGAACGTACATCATGGATAGGGCATTGAAGCAGCCTCCCCGTACCCGACCTGGTATTCCTGGGCGACGCTGGCAAGAAGGAACTAAGTAGGTAGAATGGAGGAACACTGCGGATCTCTGAGGAACACTATCACTGCTGAGTCCACCCGGTCTACTACTCAACCACTGTAAGCCATGTACTGCCTGCTGGTTACAGTAAAGACCCGTTGCAGAGACTATCTGTGTCCGTGTTTCCTTATGAACTATCCGTCCGCACACTAAGGTAACCGCAGCTGCCGCACAACATCTTGAGCAGCTCCAGCCCCCGGGGATCACCGCTCAGCCTGTGGGGAGCGTAACATCTTGCTGCTGTCCATCCCCCGGGGGTTCCGCAGCGTCGGTAGCCCTTACCGAATCTACTCATAGGTGGCGTCACGAATAAAACAAATTAAACCCCTTTTTAATCTGTTCCCGCAAGACGTCTTCAATTTTGATCTGCACTACACCGGGCCCCACTACCGGCAGGCGCGGTCCACCCGTGACAAGGAAGGAGAAGAATCGCCTGTCTAAACCGGAGTCTGCCGGCCGCGGTGAGTCAGAAAATGGCGTCACGAACAGGATACGAGCAGGCCCGTTACCCAACGGGTATAATGTGCTTAAACTGGACTTTATTGTCTACAATTGGACTTTGTTCGTCCCTAAAAGAACTTTCCCGCCTTTACACCATTGGGTCAAGATGGCGCCCAAGATGGCGTTCCCGCCACAAGAAGCCGCCACGTGAAGCCCAGGAGTGAGTCAACCCCCCCCTCATCGTGGGAGGGCCAAAGACAAAGGCGCCAAATTCTTTGTCCGCCCTGATTGCTCGAATCAACCATGGGGGCGGACCCCAAAGACTTTTCCCACCATTGGACTACAAAAGCCCACAAGAAATGGGAGAGTCAGAGAGAAGACTTCTTCACCAGCTCAACCAGAACGTCTTAACCGGTTGAACGGGTGTGGTTTCCCTCCAAGAAGAATGGCCAGCATGAGACTCCAAGACCTGATGCGGGAGGTCGAGGCGGAGGCCAGAGCAGCCATCAGCCAACCGGGTCCGGATCCTGCCCTTACCATAGACGGCAGTCCCGACTTCTGGCTAGAGGCTCTACAAGACCTCCGGGTGCGGTTACTAGAGACAGTGGAATGGACGATCCGTAGCTGGAGCGCGACCCTAGGCAGACGACTACACCATGCGATGCAGCAGAGCCGACCGGGTACAGCTTCTCCAAGCCCAGACGACGTCACCAGCTTCTCGACCGCCTCACCGACGCCTACCACCTGTCCTGCTCCGTCACCAGAGCCAATAGACTGCGTCATTCCGGTGGAGGCCGCAACTCGACCCGTTCCAGCGACCAGTATCGCAACCGATCCCGTTCTTGAGCAGGAGCTCATAACACGCTCCATGGAAGAACTTGATCTCTACCAGGTTCCCACTGAGGAACCCGCGACATGTTTCACCACTACAGAGACAGTCGCCTGTTTTATCCCCGTACCGGAGGCTTCCCTTGCCACTGCCGAGGCCTACCTGGTAACCGGGATTGAAACACCTTTACCTGCGGAAACAGATGAAGAGGCAGGCAGCCTGGAAGCCCTGCAGGACGTCCCTACGGAAGGAACCGCAGCACACACCGCCCTGTTATACAACGGAACAAGCTTCAACATCTCTCACCATCGAGCAGCCTGATGTGGTCATCGAGGAAGAGGTCGGAGAGGATGACGACGAGACCCACAGCACCGCTGAGGATTTCGACACCGGGTTCGCTTGGGGAGACAACAAGGAACTTCCTTCCGGGCATACAGCTCGGGTACACTGGTCGGGTGCAATGCCGACACCTTCCCCTGTGCCGTTCCACCGGGTTCCGATACAGACAGCCCGCCAAGTTCAAGCTTCCCGCCAAACCACCAGCTCCGTTACTCATCTTTACACCCGAGCCGTAACGACGGAGATGTACGCCAGAGACGACGAGAGGAGTGGCAAGCCAGAGAACGCGCCAACATGGATGCCCGTGCCGAGGCTCGCCGCCAGCCGCCGCTGCCTGATGAACTCCGCCGTGAAGGTAGAATTTCCACCTTTAACTTACATACCGGGTGGGGGTTCGCTTGGGAGGTGGGTTTGAATGAGGAGGTGTTTGTGGGGCGCCGGGACGTTGAGTCAAACTTGCCAAGAGGACATCCGATCGCGACCTATACCGGGGCGATATAATCACCTACGAGCGCTATGCTTGTGCAGATGGGTGGTTCGCTATCCGGGTGCGCCATCACCCTCAGAGCCAGTGACTTTAAAACTTGAACTTCCTCAATGACTCTGTTCCCGTTAATCACTGACTGTGTGATCTTGCGGCTACAGCCTGGACTCTAGTTAAAGGACAGCCGACCGCACGCTGGGTCCGCACAAAGTGATTACCTGTTTCTTTGCTTATGTCACCAAAGCATACCTTTACCTGTTTTTCATTTTTAATAAAAGTGTGTCATATATGTATAAAAAATACAAAAACCTCTATAATGTGAGTAGTTTGACGCTTGGGGACAAGCTGATTTAACCAAGGGGAGTGTGGCGCCCCGCAACGAGTGCATCACAAGGGAGTATTGCAGCCGCAATATTCTCTGACAAAGCAGTGAAATAGTTAACTCTGAGATCCAACCCAACATGCAACACCTAGAACAGGGGACCAATCCTAGGTCCTGGTGGGTGGAGTGTTAGGGTAGTGAAGTAGGAGCCTAGAACTCGGAGAAGAAGGGTCTAGGACTAGAACTTGGAGAGGAGCGGGGGCTCCGCACCCCGTGCGGGCCCCTGGGCCGTCACCGGTCGGGTGTCAGCACCTGAGGCCTTAACTACCGGGATTGGGCTTATCTACACGGGTTCCCAAAAGACTCCCGTGCCCACAACTCACAGCCGGTTCACTGGTACCGAAGCTGGCAGCAGTTCACCTCTGTCACGCGAACCAGAAGAGTGGAGGATCAGCTTTATAGGAGCACCCCACCACCAGCCAGTTTCCAGTCGTCTAACCAGCGGTGTACCCACTGAGGGACCCAAGGCTCCCAGAGCATCCAGAACGTACATCATGGATAGGGCATTGAAGCAGCCTCCCCGTACCCGACCTGGTATTCCTGGGCGACGCTGGCAAGAAGGAACTAAGTAGGTAGAATGGAGGAACACTGCGGATCTCTGAGGAACACTATCACTGCTGAGTCCACCCGGTCTACTACTCAACCACTGTAAGCCATGTACTGCCTGCTGGTTACAGTAAAGACCCGTTGCAGAGACTATCTGTGTCCGTGTTTCCTTATGAACTATCCGTCCGCACACTAAGGTAACCGCAGCTGCCGCACAACATCTTGAGCAGCTCCAGCCCCCGGGGATCACCGCTCAGCCTGTGGGGAGCGTAACATCTTGCTGCTGTCCATCCCCGGGGTTCCGCAGCGTCGGTAGCCCTTACCGAATTACTCATAGGTGGCGTCACGAATAAAACAAATTAAACCCCTTTTTAATCTGTTCCCGCAAGACGTCTTCAATTTTGATCTGCACTACACCGGGCCCACTACCGGCAGGCGCGGTCCACCCGTGACAAGGAAGGAGAAGAATCGCCTGTCTAAACCGGAGTCTGCCGGCCGCGGTGAGTCACGCACTACCAGGTTGTCCTTCCAGACTCCACGGCCTCTACGTGGGCCTTTCTCAAACTGCTGGCCCAGATTCTCCACTTTGCCCTGCAGGAAGCTCGGGTCAAGAAGCAACGGCTTTTCCAGGCCTTTCTCCAGCTCTCCGAAGAGATCTCCATTCCCTGAGGCCCTCAGGGCACCTTCCTCCATGGTGTAAGGGTTCTGTGCTGCCATCATGCTTCTTCTCCTATCTCGCTCCTGGTCTCCTGCTCCCACACCCGGGGTGGGTCTTGCTGGCCGACAGACAAGTTCTACTGCATAGTGGCTCCTTTGGTGAGCGTGTACGGCTTTTTGCGCCCTTTCGCAATCTGGCCCACAAAGGGAGGCCGCACCACTCCCTCCTTGATGATCATGGTGCCTGTGCTTTTCGGCCGGGCTCCACTTACAGTTCACAAACACGGTCTCTGAATAGCACAAGGACTGGTTCTATCGGGCCGGTGATTTTGTTTGTGACACCAAGTTGATGCTCCCCGTGCAGGGCTGATAGTGTCTCAGTCAGTAGGAGGAGACTGGGATGTCATGGGGGCGTGACCCGGTCCGTGGCCCTGGAGTGGTCAGTTTACTAAGTCTCTTCTAAGGGGTCTTCTGGACATGGGACCTGGGGATTACTCTTGTTTCTCGTGACGCCACTTGTAGGTTGTGGCTAGTGATGGCCGGCTCTGCTATACAGTTCCTCTGGGGCTGGTGACAGTGCAGCAAAGTTGGTACACCCTCCACTGGTAGGATTAACCCCAGGGCGGCAGATGGTACTGAGTGAGTTGGTAGCTATGTTACAGCGCAAGGCTGATGACGCGTCAAGAAGGTCAAAGACACAGCAGGTTGCAGTCTCAAGATGTTTACTCACAGTCACTGTGCAACAGGCCGCCAAGCGCTGAGTTCTCGGAGGAAGGGATCCAGCTATTCACGCATAGTGAGATGACATTCAACCGATACTGTTGTGAATTCTGCTTCTGGGCTCCCTCCTGTGGTTGGGGCTGGTACTGCAGTGGATCCTGTTTTGCAGTCTTGGTCAGGTAAATTGGATAATTGGAATTTAGATTGGTGTATTTAGGTTTGCAGGTTTCCCTCAGTCCTTACCAGTTGTCAATTGTTCCTGGAGTAATTTCACCTCTGCCTGGTCTCTTCCTGCCCCGCTGCAAAACTTCCAAGCTAAGTGAATGGTTTTGTTTTCTTGTGGCACACATGCTGTGTGCTGGTTTTGGAATTATCTATTTCTGCTCAGAGTTTTGGTTTTTGTGGATATTTGGTCTGCATGTCTGTCTTAACCTGCTCTCTGTTAGGAAGTTTTCTTCCTAGGATTTAAGTGCCATTTATTTGTTGTTGGCTTGTACAGCTTTTGATTGTGTCAGCATAGTTGGATTCACAGGAGTTCCACAGATTTAGATGGCGCCGAGTCGAGTAGACTCAGGGGTATTTTTGTATTATCTGCTGTGGATATTTTTTAAAGGATTTTTATACTGACTGCAATAGTATTCTGTCCTGTCTTTATCTATCTAGCTAGAGTGGCTTCCTTTGCTAAATTCTGTTTTCTGCCTAAGTGTGTCTTTTCCTCTCTTACTCATAGTCAATATTTGTAGGGGGCTTTCTGTTCTTTCGGGGTTCTGCTCTGAGGCAAGATAGAATTCCTGTTTCCATCTTTAGGGGTAGCTAGTTCTCCGGCCATGTTGAAGTGTCTAGGGTATTGTTAGTCACATCCACGGCTACTTCTAGTTGCGGAATTAGGTCAGGAACTGTTGTCAGTATAGGTACCACTTACTCCTGTGAAACATATTCATGCGGCTCCAAGGTCACCGGATAATAACACGGTACCTCTTCTCTCTGTCCTTTCTTGGTTGTCTCACACTGCGCTTGCTTCGCCCTCCTGCCTTGCGTCTTGCTCACACAGAGCCCCGAGCCGGTGACCACGGGTCCTTCCTAGGGCTACTTCCCAGTCTTTCCCTGAAACTTCTTTGGCCACCTTTTCATTGAATGTGCGTGGTATCAGCTGCGGCGCCTTGGAAATACTGCAGCCTCCAGGTTGCTAGCTGGGCCTCGTCGTTCTCCACTAGTCTAGGGGTCACGATACCCCTGTTTTGCGGCCTGGTCCCTCCACTGCCTGCAAATGGCAATGGATTCGAGCCCCATGAGTGGATTGCTCACTACCTGTGCCTCTGGAACCCCTTTTTCCTCCTGGAGCACCCTGGTTCTTTCCTTCTGCTCCCCAGTTAGGCCTTAGGACGAGCTTCCCAGGCTCCAGTCCTCTGGACACTTCTCTCAAGCTCTTACTCCTCTTCTGACAGACTTCCTTTCACTAGTTTCCCGCCAACTCGACTGACTTCCAGATATTTCCTTGTTCTAGTTATACCCTCTGTCACGTGTCCCACGTCATCTACGTGTGTTCTCCCTGTCTTCATTCCTTCCTGGGTGCTCCCCTAACTACTTCCTCTCCACTCATCCCCACTATCCTTGTTACTCCTTCCAGACAGGATCAGCGACGGTGCTCTCCCGTAGGAGCAATCTCGCCCTAACCCTGACCTGGGCTAAGTGTAGTGCATGGCCTGGGTGTCACGGAAACTAGTCTGTGCTCACCTTATCTGAGAGTGGGGTACTACACCTCAGCAGGTGTGCAGTACCGCTGTGGCAACTGGATTCTCAGGGGCACCACACACACTTTTAATGAATTGGTAAAACCTAACAACCAGTATGCGCCTTCACCAGAAATGTTACTACAGTCAGAGAATGACGTACATTCATGGTGCAATTTACGCCACTAAAGTGGCTTAAATTTTTATGATTTACTGTGCTGAACTCACTATGCTCTGTTCAAGCTCTGTCCACTCTTTGGTGTTGGCCTGGAGTAGCATAAAAATGTCTAAAATTCAAACTTTATGTTGCACAAAATTTTGTTTCATTTCAAGGTGTTTTACATAAGAAAACTGGCAAAATCATCTTTATGATTCAGGCTTATTCTGGCGCCCCACTGGTCATGGCGCTTCTAAAGGGGTACTGCACCCAAGACAGAGTGTGTGGTATTCCTGTCATCAGGGGGATGTGATGTTAATCTGAGGCCCTCATCCCTGCATTTTCAAACCTTGAATAGTGGGACTAAAGGGTTAATCTGTTTGCCTGGGAGACCCAGTCCCGGTGGGAGGAGCTTAAGTGTAGTGGAAAGAGTGGGAAAAAGGGAGTGAGAACAGAACAGCCATGGAGAAAGAGGAAGCAGAGGAAAGCCTGGGGGAGACGAGGATCGTCGTGCTCATCTCAGAGGAAAGCGCAGAGAACGGACACCGGGTCCGAGACTGTACAGGATTACACATCCCGGCAGTTAATACCGTATGGTGGGGAATTCCAGATTTCCCAGCCACGCCGTGTCAGGAGGCAAAGCAGCACATAGAGTTCAGAAACACTGACGCCCCAGTGCAGGGTAGAGAAAGTGAAGGACTCGAGCTGCCTGTCATACAGTACATGCAGGAGAAGAGAGGGCAAGCAGCTTAGCTTCACGCAGCAGCAGGAGCCTACAAGTAAAAGTGCAGGTAGAGAAAGGACAGAGAGTGGCTAAAGAAGGAACATTGCTGAGGGCCATCCTCTGTGCCTACCCGGCCAGCTACCTTCAACTGTGCACCGTGTGAACTGTTTTAGAGCTGCCGTGCTGAGTTGCAAGTAAAGTACCTTTTACACTCTACGTGGAGAAGCTGCAGCATCAAGTAAGTGCAGCGTATGAAGTACAATCCCTCACCAGGCCCCTGTACCCTGTACATAGACATTCCACACTGCCCCGAGGATTGGCTTTACCCGTGGAGAGCTGTTCCATCCCCAGCTGCCATCCATCATCCCCAGAGGTTATGCAGCAGCGGTGGTCCCACTGACCGCATCCCGCAGGTGGTGTCACGACAATCTCCCTGTAAATAATCCCTTTTTGGACTGACCCCAGGCCACGGGACCGGGTCACGACTACCGTGATACCCCAGAGAGACAGCACCGGCCCGGCCCCGAGTACCTCACAGCCTGGGGGCGCCTCATTATCATAGATAAAATATATTGGACATGCTACCATTTTCCCAGTGTTGGATTAGGGCTCCTTGTGCCCCATTAGACTGCATGATTCAGACGTCTTCCATCAGTTTGGAACATGTGTATGTAAACATTTAGGTTATAGTCACATACAACGTTTTTCACTTTTTCTGCTACAAAACTGGATCAGCTTTTCAAAAAAACGCACTAGAAAACGGTCATCTGTTTCTGATCCACTTTTCATCCGCCTTTGGTGGTGCGTTTTTTTTCTCCATTTACAATGGTTTCAAAGGGAAAAGCGGATCAGAAAAACGCCACAGAAACTGACATGCTCATTCATTTGATGGATCACTTTTCAAGGGAAAAAACATCAGATCATAAATTAAAAAATGAAAACCTATTGACTTTGCTGGGATTCCATTTGAGTGATCCATTCATAGCATTTTCACTGCAACAAACGGATCAAAGAAAACAGTTCACCGATGTAGTCGGTGGACGTATGGCCATTCAGTGAACAAAATCCAAACTTTAAAATGTTTGTAACGTGTTGTAAGGGCCAGGGGGTACTCGGTAGCCGGGCCGGTTGACTGTCTTGGGTAGGTCACAGTAACTGTGACCCGGCTCCATAGCCCTGGCCGTGCAGTAAAGAGGGGGTATTTTACAGGGGATATTCGTGGTGCTACCTGTGGAGACTGGTCATCGGTGACCAGCGCTGCTGTTGTGGACCTCTGGGGTGGATAGAATGGCAGCCTGGATGGTATCGCTCCCAACAGGTGGAGCAGGACCCCAGGGTACTGTGTAACAGTCTATTGGGACAGTGATTGTAATTGTGTGATGATGCAGGAGGGCGTGGGGAATAACTGGAGGACACTGGGGTTGAAGTTCTCAAATATTTACTCACAGTTTGGTTCAGCAGTCCAGCCATGCAGGGGCACCGTGTACTCTGGGTCTGCAATCCAGCCAACTCCCAGGCAGCTTGGGTCCACTCCTCCGAGACACCCTGTTGTAAGCCTCTCCTGATTGACTTCCCCACACTGGCTACTCACCTCTCCTGCCCTGCGTCTTCATGCACAATGTCCAAGCAGGTGGCTGCGGGCCTTGCCAGGCAACGGGTGTCACGCTTGAGCAAGGGAACAACCGACTACCTTGTGTGAGCGTGGCGCACAGACCACCAATGTCCGGCATCCAACAGAACCAGGTTTTCCCAGCCGGTCACCAACACCGGCACGAGCCCAGCCGCCACCTGCGTAGCTGTCAACAGAATCGGTGTCCCAGCCAGAAGATAACTTTACCAACAGCCTCTGAAAGACGAGAGTTCATCACCAACAGCAGCCAGTCTCCCATACTGGTACCAGCCCAGACACACCCTGCTTAGCTAACACCAGCACCGGGTTCCAAGGCAGAAGATAACTCTACCAGCAGCCTCTGAGAGACAAGAGGCAAGGCTATTTAAAGCCAGAGGGAGAGGATTCCAGGTGAGTCACACATCAACCCCTCAACCAGCATCTGAACATAATAGTGAATGCAGCTCTGGAGCACAACACAGGAGGCAAAAGACCTTCACACCAATTTCCTCATGCAGCTCTTACAAACAAATAAAATACACAGCAGCATCCAGCAATGTCAGCACCATCTAAGCGCGTGACAACGGGCGACCCGTCCCCTGACCCTAGGTCTAGCCACCATGTCAGTGAGTGTGCATGGTCAGTAGCCACTGCCCATGCCGGTGCAACGGCCTCTGGTTTACTGGTGGAACCCTGCAGCATTCCCACCAGATCGGGGCTGGTCCCCTCGTGTAACCAGTCCCTCTGCCCAATTCATGTCGGGCCTGAATTCAGGGCCCCATGGGTGCATCCTCCACTCCCATGTCCCCTAGGACTCCCTCCCTCTACTCCTCCACTCCACGACTCTCTACCGTCTCCAACTAAACTCACTCCTCCTCTTCCTCCTGCTTTTTTTTACCTTCTCCTCCCACCCCCTCTACCTACTCCCTCCCCCAGCCAGAACATTAGGCCCTTCCACAATAGGATCCACCCAAGATACCTGGCCTGGGGTTAGAATGGGTGTTGGGTGCAGGGGTTTGCATGTCTCAGATTTGTGTCCCCTCCTAACCTGGGAGTGGGATACCACACCTATGGCTTAGGTGCAGTACCTCTGTGGTGACCAGACCGCAGGAGCACCACATTTGCTCATCTCTAGTTAAGATAACTTGCAAAAATGAACATTTTGGTTGAATTTGGCTTGGGTTGCTGCCATCTGGGGACTTACAAAGTCTGGAGAAATCCAACTCTAATTGAATTTTATGAGCGTAATCCCGTCTACATTTTCCATTGACAGATGAGTGCAGCTATCCATTATGATTGCCCTGGTGGAACTAAAAACCCATACAGACAATACACTAGCAGCAGAGCAGGGCAGCACCTCCAAAGCATATGAGAGGTCAGGCCAAGTGTGAAGTTTGGACACCCAATAGTTATAGGGAACTGTAGAATCAGAAAGGACACTGGCATGGTCACTTCAGTATTCCTTCACCATCTTGGTCAACTTCTCCCTCCTTGTCATAGTTACACAGATAGCCCTTGCTGATGTGATGGTTTATTTAAATTGGCCCAGTTTTGGCACATTTTACACCTGCATGTGTTGCATTTAGTGTTTATGTCCCTAACCTTTAATTCTTGGTATTAAAAAGATGCAGTACCTCTGCTGCCAGCGTTGTCTGAGGGTGATCTTTTCATCAACTGATTTACAGAAGCCCTCTTGAAATACTCCATTGTGCAATTCTTTTCTGATTCCAAAATGACAGAAAGAAATTTCTTCTTGTACAGTGGGTTGAGAAAGGTTTACAACCAGTATTTGTTGTTGGCCAAAATGTCTATCATGCAAGGGTATTGTCATGCGCTTAGATGGCGCTGACATTTCTCGATGCTGCTGTGTATGTTGTTTGTCTTTAAGAGCTGCATGGTTGATAGTTGTGAAGGTCCTTGCCTTCTGTGTTGTGCTCCAGAACTGCATTCACTATTATGTTCAATTGCTGGTTGAGGGGTTAATGTGTGACTCACCTGGAATCCCCTCCCCTGGCTTTAAATAGCCTTCCCTCTCCTCTGTCAGGTTCTGCTGATAGCTATTTGCTCTAGGTCTTGGTGCTGTGCTGATGCTTAGCTGCTGGGCTAAAGTCTTTCCTTGGGAGAAACTGTGATTCCTGACCCATGGGTGGAGGTAGGGGCCCTCGGCCTAGGGCTAATCAGGAGTTTTAGGGTACAGGGTGCAGACTCTGAACTCCTCACCATCAGAGGTACCATCCGAGATCAGGGCGAGCCAGGGACCCCATCATCAGGGTCAGATTAGGCTGTCCAGCCCCCTTTTTGCCTAATTCACCTACCTGTTACCTGACTCCCTTACCTCCCAAGCGTGACAGGTATTGGGAAAGTCAGTTGGACATGAACTGTGCCATGTGTTGCAAACTACAAACTGTGCCATGTGTCCTAGTGGTTCAGTATCACCACTAGGACAAACAGTAACCATCATCTCCTCCTCATGCCACATTGCCTCCTCCTCTTCAGGATATTCATGCTGGACAGACACAAAGCAGGAATTAGTAGTTCCCTCTGTATTGAAGATTAACAAGTTGTGTTCCTCCTCCTTTTCCTCTTCCTCCTTCTCTTCCCCATGATTACCCAATGTGGACTGAGAATATTGGCTGAGGCTGGTCTGGGTAGTCTCATCCATTGGAAAATCTTGCTCCATAGCCACCAGCTAGGCATTGAAAGCTTCCTCTTTCAGACTGTGAGGGAGAATGAATTCAGCTACTGCCCCCTGCTGCTCATTAAGCCTTGCCAATATATGTAATATTGAGTTTCAACACAGGGCAGGTCTCAAATCAGTCATTGAAGGGGCAAATTAAAGCACTGGGTACCTTGCCAACTAGGCACAGCAATTCAGGGTATGATTTTAGAAATGGCTGTGCATCTTACCATGTGAGCCATGCATAGACCTTGTACCAGCTTGCTGATCTTTAAAGCCATCCCAGGTTCCACCCATTATTGCACACTACCAGGCCTGGTTGTAGGTTCAGTGGGGAGAGCCACTGATCAGTCTATTTTTTCATCTCTTGCAACAGCTCTGCTGCAGTCTATGGTTCATGACCTAAACAGATGAACTTCAGCAGAGCATTTTGCCGCTTTATGGCAGTAATACTACCAGCTTGGAAGTGATGGGGAGGCTAATTCAGCAGAGGAGCAGGTAAAGGAGGGGAGACAGGAACTGGTACACGAGGAGACAGACAAAAGTTGAGCCCGTTATTCTTGGTGTGAGTAGGATGTGTAATGTCTCAGGCTGCAACTCTGTTCCACCCTCTACCAAGTTCACCTAGTGTGCTGTCAGAGAAATGTATCATCCATGTGCACAACAACTTATCCACGTGTCTCTTGTTAGGTGGACCTTCCCGGTTACGGTATTGGTCAGAGCATGGTTGATATTGATTGATATTGTTTGGGGCAGCCACGGACAAGTGGTCACAGAAAGACTCTATTCTCACAAATTGAAAAAGCAACATTTCCAGGTCTAGCAATCTGGAAAGGTTGACATTTAGTGACTGTGGGTACATTGCTGGCTATTTTCCTTTTATTTCCAAAATCTGGAGCAGGGACAACTGCATGCTTCACTAGGACAACAAAGTTGACATGGTTGCTGTTGATTGCTGTGTCTGTGCAACTGCAGGTTGGGAGTAGGAGGCATAAGCGCCTGCTTTCTGGACAGATGATTGGGAAGGATGAAGCACAGGCAAAATGGCAGTGGTTACACCAGGAAAAACAGATTTTGTACACAGGTGTATCACCCACCAACTACTGGAGTGCTTGGCAGCCATATGCTTGAGCATGCTGCTGGTGCTCAGGTTGGCATTCTTCTTGCCTCTGCTCAGCTTGGTACATCACAAATTACACTATTTTTCTCTGAAAGACTAGTCCATCATAAAAAAATAGTTGCGGTTCTGATAGCGCTAAGGAAGGAGGGCAAGGGGAAATTGTTGTAGTAAACAGACCTTTATTAAAAACACGGTCCCTCAAACTTCCGCTACGCGTTTCGACGTTACCGTCTTCATCAGGTGGTTTCCACAACAATTTCCCCTTGCCCTCCTTCCTTAGCGCTATCAGAACCGCAACTATTTTTTTCTTCTGTGCACTTCTCTCCCTTCTGAGGGACCGTGCGGTTCAGCAGCTTTGGAAGAGAGGCATCGTTTATTAAAGAACCTGTTTATCCAAGTCTGGAGGACTACTAGGACCTATCTGACGTCACCGCCTCGGATCACGTGACCGGTGGAAGTGACGCTGCTCTCTCTCTGGCACAAGGATTATCTCGGGGACACCCTGCTGGCATTGCTCCACAGGAGGCTGTTACTGGAGTTGTACCCAGCCAGTACAACTCCACAAGGTGAGTGGAAACCCCGCTCTCCCTGCAATACGGTTTACCCTGAGGTGCTTCACATTTGCGCTCCTTCTCTTTTCTCTTACATCATAACAAAAATGTCATACAGTGGAAGAACGCCCCCTTGGTCTCAGATCTGGCTGAGTCGGGGTGTTGTTGGGAACAGTTGACCCAGTTCTTACTCTAGTCAAACTACTACCTTTTCCTGCCTATATTTGTGCTACGGATCCACCCACCTCTGTGCTGCTCTGCTCGCTATATGTGTTATCGGTCTAGGTTGGATCAATGGCCTCATAATTGACCGCTTCGTCTTCCAATTCCTCAATCTGATCCTCCTGCTGAGTTGAAATTTTAGGCTAACCTGATGGCAACTGTGTTTGCTCATCATCATCTTCCACCTCTTCAGACAGTAATTCATGTTTCCCAATGTGGCAGTCTTCTGGTCGTAGGTGCTCAAATATTTGTGCACCTCCACACTCCACCGATTCATGTCCCTCTTGAATGGTGAATGGTGAGCGTATGAAATTAATAAAAGGTTACATAAAGAGCTCTTCGGACTGCACAAGTTTCGGGGGTATATGTATCCTGGGACTCATGATGGGGGGAGAAAGAAAGTACCAGGTTGAGGATAGTCCAGCCCAGCATCATGCTACCGAGACTAGACCATGTGGAAAATTTGGTGCTGCTACATGTCAACAGACTGTAGGCATTGTCTGCCAACCAACCAATAACCTGAGGTTATTCAGACAACGCTACAGATCTGAAGGAGAAGGGGACGCAATTTATTGTAGAGGGTCCACTGTGGGCCCCGCCAAATGAGTGACGGCCCTCTAATATGATGAAGTGAGGACATAGATATATTAGTATACATTGTATAGATATAAATATTATAGGTAGCTTAGATATAGTATAGAGGCGGGTCTTCACAAATGAATAGAGGTGGGCCCTCCCAAATGTATAGATGCCCTTCAGTGGCGTCAACCATTGCTTTGCTTATGCCATTATTCTTAACTGTGGGGCATGGCACAAATAAGGCCATTGCCCAACTCTCCAACTATGCAATGACTAGAGGATGACCGTCCCAAATGAATAGAGGAGGACCCTCCCAAATGTATGGAGGAGGACATTCTCAAACATATGTTACAAGACCACTTGAGACCCCTCACCAAATACAGGTTTGCTTACACCTGCTGGCCCTCTGAAAACTTGAATTAAGAGCCACAGAATTACATGGAAGTGATGTTGTAGGAAGAGGAGGGTAAAGTCAAACATACCAATGAGCATGTTGTAGTGGGCATTGGAAATTTCTATGGAATATGTATTCCACTATTTCAGTAACAACGAGGGAGGGACTGCCCAAATGTATGATTAACAGCAGTCCCTTCCAAGCATATGCTACAGGGCCATCTGAGGTCCCTCACAACTGCTGGCCCTCTGAAAACTTGAATTAATAGCCGCAGAATGACATGTATGTGGTGTTGGAGGAGGAGGGTAAAGCCCAACATAACAACAGGCACGTTGTAGCTGGCATTGTAAAGTGCTCTGGAACATGTATTCCACTATTTAAGTAACAATGAGGGAGGGAACGCCCAAATGTACGAGTAAGAGCAGTCTCTCCAAAACGTATGTTACAGGGTCACCTTAGGCCCCTCACCAAACTCAGGTTTCCTTACACCTGCTGGTCCACTGAAAGCTTGAATTGAGAGGTGCAGAATGACATGAAAGAGGTGTTGCAGGAGAAGGAGGGTAAAGTCGAACATACCAATAAGCTGGCCTTGTAAAGTACTGGGGAATATCTAAATAAAAATTATCTATAAGGGTGAGACCTACAAAATGTATGAGTTAGGACCTTCCCAATTGTAAAAGGGGAAACAAAATAAAATCGCTACGTGTGAACAAACAGTTAAAGGGATATTTTTTTCCTCTTCTTTATTTATACTTATATACAAGGGATTCTGCAAGAAAAAAAAGTTTCTAACATTTTTGTCTGTAAAAGGCTATTAAGCTTTGGTTTGGTAGGTGTTTTTTTGAATCTGTAAAAGTGGTGTAACATTCTGAAAACATTCCCAGAAACCATATGTGAGTCAAATATGCATGCATATTCTCCAGCCTGTTCCCATTCAGTTTCTTCACTTTCCCATCCTTTTCAGCCTTTTTCTCAGGCTCCCAGATTCCTTTGTAGAGTCCAGCAGAGAATTACTTATGTTTCCCATTAACTTACATTGCACTCACTATTCAGTACTAATACACAAATATTACAAACTACTTGTTACGATTCTCCCGAATCTGGGTATTTCACTATTCACTCATCACTAAATAGCAGTCCAATATGACTAAAAAGATTATTCACTGTTTTTGGTATAAATTATAATACCACTAGTAATGAGTGATCTTTCCCCAAACATGTTCACCAATTTCAAATTCGTCAAGAACATTGCAGATATCATTTGTGATCGGAAATACCAGCAATTTACTAAAAATTGAGCAAATGCAGCTTTGTTCGGTAACTGATCGGATGAAAAAAGAACTGCTGCTTTTAAGTGATGCTTTTCTTCTACCTTCCAACTGTGTAGGACATGTTTGATGAGGGGAGAGGATGGGAAGAAGACAGAGGAGTGATGGACTCCATTATTTTTTTCCCGACACCTTCTGTGTTGATGTGCCAGGCTGGCAGCCAATCAGGACACATAAAACATCCACAAGTTGTAGACACAAAGACTTGTGCCATTAGCTGTCTTGTGTCATTGGCTGCCTAAGTTACATGTCCCTCAGGAAATGAGAAGCGGACATTTGCCGCCATTGCCATTTTGAGAGTGTTACTGCTAGGGACGATGCTGCTGCCACTCTGTGCTGCTTCGTCCTGCTCCATCCGTGCTAAACTAAAAGGTTGCTAGTTACTTGATCGCTTTTATATAGAGGCAAGAGGGTCCATCCGGGCATAGGTATTTTTTGCTGAGAACAAGTGTGATTACCAAATCTGTGTGCATTACCAAAGCCAGATTTTTTTGCATACAAGTGATTGCCAAATCTTTCTGTTTCCCCAAAAATGCGTTTTTTGGCCTCAAAGCAGTGGATTGCTGAATCCTTCAGTTCCCCTAAAAATGCTGTGTTTGGCCCAAACAACTGATTGCCAAATCCTTTTGTTCTCCCAAAAAAAGGCTTTTTGCTGAGAACAATTGTGATTACCAAATCTGTGTGCATTACCAAAGCCAGATTTTTTTTGCATACAAGTGATTGCCAAATCCCCCAAAAATGCGTTTTTTGGCCTCAAACCAGTGATTGCCAAATCATTCAATTTCCCCTAAAAAGATTCTATAACAACCAGTCCTCAATTTCAATATGTCACTCCAAACAAACTATTACTAACTGAGAGAAACCAAGGTCTCAATCAAGGAATGAATTATTCAATCAAATCAAATTATAATCAATAATTGAATCTTTATTGTCAAAAAAGGTATAAAATCAAAAAACAGAGCTACATTACAGGAAAAAACCACATAGCACAACAGAAAACCTTCAAAAATACAGGCTCAGTACAAATATTGCACACAAGACCATTGTAAACAGGAATATACCTCAAAAAATACATCCATAAGTATCACAGCACCTTAGATTGCTTTTTGTTAGATCTATATATAGTGCCTATCTGTTCCCTAAGGTTATACTTTAAATCTCACAAAGAGGCCGAACTTACGGAGTAAGTGTATCTACAAGAGGTACCCTGATCTCAGAAAAAACGGAGGGATAAGTGTTGATTTACCTGTTTAGAAGGAACGCTGTGCCTGGGCTTCCCACCCCTACGCCGTTTCGCTATGGAGCTTCTTCCGGGGGCGTGCTAGTATGAGGCAACATGGGCTTTTTATATCCCCCATATGTTGTGCGTCATCCAGAAAGGCTCACTGCCATTGGCGCAGCGAGATCGAGCCTCCAGACATTAGACACGCCCTCCGGCGGCAGCGTGTGTAAACACGCAGTATCTATCCGCCGGAAGACGCGTCCTGTCATAGGAGCCCGATCGCACACGCGCACTAGTGAGACAATAAGGAGAGGAACAAAGTTATTGCTGTATCCCGGGCAACCGTCACGTGATACTAATCACATGACCGGCATTACCACTATCAATGCCCAGATTCTAAAACATTGGCTGCAGTTGTCATGGTAGTTGTAAGAATATGTGAAATCCACGGGGATGTGCTTTATTAAGATTAGCTACTTCTTTAACAGAAGTAGACAACAATATATAACTACATCAAAGTGCTTAGTGCTATAATAATTAATCAATCCAAAACCTCCATAATATAAATAATGCAATATATAAAACAATATTTCAATATAATAAATATAATAAATAAAAAATTAGATACATACACATGACAATATCATAATCCCAATGTGAGGTGATTATCCTAACAAATTTATATTATCTCATGGAGATAAAGCCAATACTACAACAAGTGAAATTTAATGAAAATACCTATTAAAACACAGAAAAATATACAGCAATATATCATATTTTATAAAAATTATTCGTAAACACAGCAGATCTTCCTTTTCATGATCTCCAAATTACTGCCAACATCTCTCTGCTGGAGACAAAGTCAACCTATATTAAAATACAAATAAAGAAATATTAAAATAACATTATACTAAAAATTATTTTAAAAAACGAAAGCCCGATCTTCATCCTCATTAACAGCTGATACATTTATACTAATCTAGACCAATATTTTAAGAAACTACTATAAAAAGGCACCAAAACCTTGGTTCTCATTAAGCCCCAGGGGTGCCATAGTACCTAATCTATATATCCATCGGCTTTCAATCTGAGCCAACCTGTGGCTTAAATCACCTCTCCTTGGTCCAAGATCCAATTGATCAATCACCTTAAATTTTAATAAAGTAGGATTACACTGATGGAATGTTTTAAAGTGTCTTGGGAGAGTTTTTAATTGAGACACGTCCGTTTCTTTCTTGGCTTTCTCTATGTCTAGATAATGCTCTCTTATGCGGATTTTTGCTTCCCTACTTGTCATCCCCACATAAAGTTTTTTACACGGACATTCCCCTACATAAATAATCCCTTTCGATGAACAAGTTAGATGTTTTAAAATCTTAAAATTTCTTGTTCTTTTTTGATTCTCAAAGGTCTTAGACTTAATACAACTACCACAGGCCTTACATAGTCCACAGGGGAAAAAACCCTGAAGGTCTTTCCGTTCAGATATTCCAATCTTTCCCAGCTGGTAATGGCTATGTACAAGGGCGTCTTTCAAATTTCTCGACCGCCTGGCCACCATAGAGGGATTTTCCGGAAGAACCTTTTGTAATACTGGATCAGTGCGTAGCACCGCCCAGTGCTTATACAGAATATGCTTTAGATCATTCCATTTATTATTAAAGGTAGTGATATATCGTACCTTCAATTCTTCCTCATTGTTCTTCTTTATCGGATATAGCAATTCATTACGGTTCACCTCCATCGCCCTTCTGTAGCCATGTTTAATACTCCTCTGTCCATAACCTCTTGCCTGGAATCTTTTTCTTAATCTTGTGATTGCCGTTGGAACGCCTCCTCATTAGAACAGATTCTTCTAATCCTCAAAAATTGGCTTACTGGAATCCCTTTAATCATGGAAACTGGATGAGATGATTCAGCATATAGAAATGAATTGGTAGCCGTTGGTTTTCTGAAAACATCCGTAGTAATCCTGCCATCTGGAAGAACATCAATTTTGACATCTAGGAAATCAATCTTCCTGCCATATTTATATGTCAATCTTATATTTAGATTATTTTGATTTAATCTATTCATCAAGGCCTCCAAATCGTTTACACTACCTTCCCATATAAATATGACATCGTCGATATAACGACTCCACTGATGTACTTTCTCAATACCTACAATTTCATCATTCTGGAAGATTTCCCTTTCCCACATGCCTAAAAATAAATTGGCGTAACTTGGTGCACATGCCGCACCCATGGCCACTCCTTGTTGCTGTAAATAGGTTTTTCCACCACAGATAAAAAAATTATGTTTTAAAATAAATTCAAGAAGAACCACCAATAGCTCCATAGCGAAACGGAGTAGGGGTGGGAAGCCCAGGCACAGCGTTCCTTCTAAACAGGTAAATCAACACTTATCCCTCCGTTTTTTCTGAGATCAGGGTACCTCTTGTAGATACACTTACTCCGTAAGTTCGGCCTCTTTGTGAGATTTAAAGTATAACCTTAGGAAACAGATAGGCACTATATATAGATCTAACAAAAAGCAATCTAAGGTGCTGTGATACTTATGGATGTATTTTTTGAGGTATATTCCTGTTTACAATGGTCTTGTGTGCAATATTTGTACTGAGCCTGTATTTTTGAAGGTTTTCTGTTGTGCTATGTGGTTTTTCCTGTAATGTAGCTCTGTTTTTTGATTTTATACCTTTTTTGACAATAAAGATTCAATTATTGATTATAATTTGATTTGATTGAATACTTCATTCCTTGATTGAGACCTTGGTTTCTCTCAGTTAGTAATAATTCCCCTAAAAAGATGTAGATTTGCTAGCTGAATTGTGTTGGTGGGCTTAGTAGCATGTAGAATATTCAGGTAGTCATCAAAGGTTTGCATGAATGTTACAAGCTGATCTTGGCTCTGTCGAAGTCCAGCCAGTTCTCTCTGGGCCGAAAATCAGGTATAAGTGGAATCCTTGGCCTGGGTATATAGAGTAGACTCATTGGACCACAGATAGACTTGTGGAAGCTGAACTCCTGAGATAGAAAGAGACCGGACAGTGACTTCAGAGAAACGTCGATCTTTATTTAGAGTATAAAGATATGCCCACAGGAGAAAGGGTCCAAGAGAGCAAGGAGCAACCAGCAAGTAGACCCCTTTACAGGGATTGACCTGGCACAGCTTCAAGGGGTCTAAATGCCACAACTACCAGGAGCAGAGGGGCAATCCGTACAGACCGGGACACAGGTGAAGTTACTCTTGTGTCGTCTGTAATAGGCTAATTGAGCCCGCAGCAAGATACAGGTAGTTCTGTGCAGTCCGTGATAGACAGGTATAGCCTGAAAAGGAGACCAGGTAGTACTGTGCAGTCTGTGCAAGGCAGGTACAGACAAAAATGAAGACCAGGAAACATTGCGAAATCCAGGATCAGCAGATACAGCCAGTAGTGGTTTTTGAGGAGAGACAAACGTAATTATATTTGCAGAGCAAAGAGCAAACAGCAGTCTTCAGGTGCAAGGCACTATGCAAGATGGACATGGACAATAGCAACGTTCCTAAGGTTAAAACATGTTGCCCAGGCACCTCCCAAAAGTGGAGGGTGGCATATATACACAGAACCTCTGAGCAATAGGCTCAGAGACACTTCCAGGTAAGGGCGTACTGGCCCTTCTGTTACTGGATGGCCTACTCCATCTCTTTGTTTGCCAGCAGCAGATACGAGTTGTGGATGAGGTCCATAAATAGCTTTTGATACAGTTCATTGCAAATGCAACATCAAGTGGACTCTCCTTTTCCTCCACCTCCACATCACACACTGTACAGTCCTCAGAGGTGGCACCCCAATTACACATTTTTCACCCTGTGTCACAACTCTCCAACCGCACAACTGATTGTGGGGAAACAAAAATCGGCGATTCTGTAGAGATGTTCATACATTCTATTCCATGAGCATCAAAAGTCTGCTCCAAAGATTCACATACTCCAGAGGAGGAAAGCATTTGCAAAATAATTTAGAGCTGGATCCAGAGACGAATGAAGTGGGGTCCCAGCAGAATGAAGACCCTTGTCACCAGACATTAACCCCCAGTGGTGGAGGTGATGATGATCATGAGACTCAGATACCGGAGGAGCACTTGCACTGTACTGTGCATTAGGAAGGAATGAAGAGAAGGAGGGTGACTCTCAGGGTGAGGAGTGGGGCAATAGAGTGGTTGACGATGAGGTTCGAGATCCCACTTGGAATCCACCCAGAGTCAGCTGAGTAGCTCAGCAAATGAGGTGAAGAAGGATTAGGTTGCGTCTTACGGCACAAAGACTGAGTGCTGCAACCATAACAAGCACTGTATTCTCAGCCACAACTCTGGCTCTGGACAGTAGCAGTCACGGGTCTGCAGTTGTCAGGGGCGGCAAGGGTTGCCAAACCTAGGTCTTTTTTGACGCCACAAAGAATGGACCCAACTCACGTTATGTGCAAAGTTTTGAAAAAAAAAACTTCAGTAGAGGCAAATAACAACAATTTGACTACTATATGTATGAACCAGCACATGGCCCAGCACCATGCATTGCTCTGGCAAAGCTACTGCGCTAAAACTGGGCCTAGCAGGCTTCATCAAGTGCTTTCCACTACATCAACCAAATCTGCTGCTTCTTCCTCTTCCTTTACCATGCCAAGTGTTTTCCACCAGGTCTTCAGCCGCAGAAACTCCACTTGTTTACCTGCTAGAGTCAGGGCGACTTACAAACCCTGAGCTGTTACAGAAGTGGACATGTCTGCTGGTTTTGAACAATCTCAGACACTGAGTACACCACTTGCTTGTCAATCCACCATAAAATCTTTCCCTGCACCTCCCTCACAGTGCGGCAGTTTGTCGGGTACACCCTACTCCACCCTCTCTCAGCATAGTAGCCAATCCTCGGTCCCGTAGTTGTGGTCACGTCAAACATTATTTCCTTCTACACTTTATTTTCTTCTACACATTCCAAAGCAAAGGGATAGAACTTCACCATCTCCAATTTGTTGGCCATGTAAATGCTCCCTTTCCACCTGGTGGATACAGACGGTTTACGAAAGCTGATGGATGATGCAACCTCCCAGTATCAGTTTCACAGTCTCCATTACTTCTGTAAGAAAGCTATGAATGAGCAAACATGACCAGGGGCATTTCATCTTGCTGACTTGAGACTGGGTGACCCTGGTGGCTGCAGAACCAGGTGGGGAAGGGGCTGCTTGAAATCCTCTTGAAATCCTCAAGACGTTTGAGACAAACCTCTGTATGTACCGCTTTATCCACTGCATCTGCCTCCACCTACTTTAGGGCCTCCAGCTGCGCATTCGACCACTTCCTTAATGTTCCAATGTTTGTCCAATGGCTGTCTCCACTAAACCTGGAACCTGAGAAGGCTGTGTGTGATAACGGTGTGAACATGGTGGCAGCCCAACGCTGAAAAAAACATACACATGTGCCTTGCATGGCTCACATACTCAAACTAGTTGTCCAGCAATTCCTACACCACAATCCTGGCCTGGATGAGCTGCTGCACAAGGCAGGGTCAGTGTGTGCTCACCTCAGCCATTTGTAACCCACGGCTCATCGACTAGCATCGCTACAGAGGTATTTCGGACAACCGGTTAACCATTTGATATGTGATGTGCCAACATGGGGGAATTCCACTCTGTAAATGTTGCAGCGACTATGGCAGTAGCGAAAAGCCCTGGCACAGTATGTAATGATGCGTACAGTGACTCAAAGCAAGCCGAATGTGGTGCAAATGATGCTTGCAGAGTGGGCACACATCAGGAACCTCTGCACAGATTTGAAATGGCTACACAGATGTATAGCGCTGAATATGCCGTCATCATCACTATTACGGTGCATCTATATGCTGGAGCAAACTTTGAAAAGTCTGCGGGATGAGGTGGTGGTCTCAGATGACGAGGAGGAGGAAGAAGAGGAGGATGTGGAAAGGATACCAATATCTCTAAGGTCAGGACTCTAGTCGCACAAGCAGGTACCATGGGAAGGTGGAGTAGAGTAACAGAGGGGAATTCATGGTAGCAGACAAACTGTTAGCGAAAGTGCAGGAGCCCCAGGAACAAATGATGGAGGATGAGGATGAAGAGGGGATGGGCACAGAACAGTCATGAGACGAAGAAGAAAAAAAACATGCAACCTGCTATGAATAAATAAGTAAAAAGCAAACGCTAGTAAAAAAGAGGTTATAGTATATACGTTTTTGCAAAAAAGTAAAAAGCCATCCCATCATGACAAGGTGTACCCACTTCGGGACGGTATCTACACTATCTAATTTAAAACCTGTTCATGTGTTGACTGACTTCAATAAAAGCAGGATGAAGAGTGTGGCCTGGGTCCCAAAATGGACACACAGCTATGAGAGGCAAATAAATCCTTAGCTCAGTAAAAGGAAGGGTGGTGCACTCCCTATTTTGTACAAATAAAAGAGGCAAAGCTAAACACAAAAAAAAATGGAGCCAGATCAGACATACGTGTACATGCCTAGTAAGAGCAAGTTCACACAGACCACCAAACAGACTAAACCTAAGGAAAAACAGTATACAAAATGTGCAAAAATTCCCTGCTATGAATAAAATAATAAAAAGCAAATGCTAGTAAAAAAAGAGGTACTTAGTATATACATTTTTGCAAAAAGGTAAAAAGCCATCCCACCATGACAAGGTGTAGCCACTCTGGGATGGTACTCACTCTAATTTAAATCCTGTTCATTTGTTGACTGAACTCAATGAAAGCTGGATGAAGAGTGTGACCTGGTCCCAAAATGTACACACAGCAATGAGAGGCAACATAAATGCTAGCTCATTCTTTTTGTGTATTGGGTTGACACACTGCTGGATCCGCGGTAGAAGAGTAAATTTAGCCAGATGCATCACGACCTGGACAGGAAAATGTGCGTGCTAGAGTATCAAAAAAAGGTCATAGACATTCTAGTTTTTCCTAAACACAAGCACAGTGAGAGACACCAGTACCACATCGCAGATGCCCCGTCCACCAGCAGAACTGAGTAAAAGTCTGACACATGGTGAACAACTGGAAAGGATGGTATAGGAGTATCTAGAGCTCAATATCTATGCAGTCAGAAGCGGTTTGGACCCTTTTGCATGTTGGGCTTCAGAAATGGACAAGTGGCCTGAGCTTGCCAGTCGTGGTATGGAGGTTTTGTTGGCAGCCAGCGTTCTCTCCGAACGAGTCTTCAGCACTTCTGGTGATTTCCTGATGGATAAGCACATCTGGCAGTCACTTGAATGAGTAGACCACTTAACTTTCATCAAGATGAACAAGTCATGGATTTTGAAGGACTTTTACACCCCAGTGTCAGACTGGGCGGACTAAGCGATATTGTACTTTTCAGTGTACTGCATTGATCTCGCCATTTTACAATTTTTATTCTGGGTCAATTGATGCCACTTTTGTGGTATCTGGCCCTAATTTTTGGAATTATGTTTCCTGATTTTAGCATGGTTCTCATGAACATGATGCCTACACATGGCACTCATTTCTCTGTTACTAATGAATGTTTAATATTCAAATGCTAGGCCAGACCCTGTGCCAAACTCTGTGCCATGCATGCAGGCTATGCCATTATGCAATTTTTTTTCTGGGTCAATTAATTTTTGGAGTCTACTTATGGTCTGTTTCCTGAATTTAGCAGGGCTCTCTGAGCACCATGCCTACACATGTCAATGACCCCCCTGAATAATTCTTTTGGTAGTTGTCCGTGAAGCTTATACTTGTGCAACCTGAGTATGATGGAGCATAAAATTTATTGGAGAAATTGCATGTGGTTTCAGCCAGCCCCCCTGTCCATTAGGCCTATACATGTTAATGACCAACCTGAAACCTTGCTGTAGTAGTCAGTGAAGCTTATACTTGTGCCACCTGAATGTGGGTGGAGCATAACATTTTAATAAAAATACCATTTTTATTCTTGGTCAATTGATGCCACTTTCATGGTAACTGGCCCTAATTTTTTGAAATGTTGAGACTCTTCTTGGAATCTCTTTCTTAATTGTTTAGTGAAGTTAGAAGGGCTCTCTGAGCACCATGCCTACAGGTGTCGCTCATCTTCCTGTTACTGATTAATGTTGAAGCTTGAAATACTGAGCCAGACCTTGTCCCATCCCTACATAATGCACCATGATAAAAATGTTAACTCTGTTAATCTGTCTGCCCATAATTCGAGCTGCTTTAGCAGCTTTTGGGCCCTGTTTCAGGTATTTTCATTGCCCTTGACTTTGCCTCCCATTGATTTGAATGGGATTCGGAAGTTTGGCAAACTGTTTGCTGATCTATTCGCCGAACATATGCCAATTCGATGAACTCAACCTGAATATCAAAAGGTTTACTTATCTCTAATTACCACATGTCAAACAATTTACCAGTTGTTGCAGTAGATTCTTAGAAAACCAACAGACTCTGTATTGATGATCTGCATGCTTTTTGAGTTTGTGTATTTGAATAATTAATTAAAATGGTGTGTGTTCAAAATATTAGCAGTGTGGAGTTTAATTAGTGAGGTAAATCATTGTGTGAAGAAACAGGTTTGAAACAGATGACCCTTATTTATGGGTGACACCAGCACATGTTGTACATGCATTTCCCTTTGAAAGCCTGAGAGATATTTGTCATTCGAGACAATGTTCAGAAGAAGTGTACTTTGATTAAAAAGTTGAGTGGAGAGGGTAAAACATATAAAAGAAGTGTAGGCATTGATAGGCTGTTCCACTAAAATGATCTCAAGTGCTTCAAGATAGAAAGCAAAATCAGAGAAAGAAGAAATGGAAGACTGCCATTCAAATGGATCAAAAAATAGCTAGAATAGCAAAGACTTAGGCAATGATAAGCTCCAGGATGATCAAAGATGGTCTCACGTTACCTATGAATACTGTGACAGAAGACGCCTGTGTGAAGCTAGTCTATTAGCAAGAAGTCCCTGCAAAATCTCACTGTTATAAAGAAGAAATATACTGAAGCAGATAAAATTTGCCAAAGAACACATCAACTACCCTATAGAGAAATGGAAAATCATTTTGTGGACTGCTGAAAGCAAAATTGTTCCTTTGGGGTCCAAGGGCCACAGATATTTAATCAGATGGCCATCAAACTTTTAATTCAAGCCACAGTACACCCTTAAGACAGTGAAGCATGGTGGTGCAAGCATCATTATATGGGCATGTTTCTCTTTCTATGGTGCTGGGCCTATTTACCGCATACATGCAAGAATCATGCACAAGTTGCATATACCAAAATACTTTAACAGGTCATGTTGCTTTATGATTCAGAGTAAATGCCCATGAAATGGGTGTTTCAATGAGACAACAACCCTAAACACGCCAGTAAACGAGCAAAATCTTGGTACCAGTCCAACAAAATTGAGATTATGGAGTAGCCAGACCAATCCCTGGACCTTAATTTCACGCCAGCTGCGCCTCTGTACTGCCCATGTCCTCGGTGCCTCCGCTCGTGCCATTCATGAAATGCTCGCTCTGTGCCTCCTTGTGGTGTGGACGCAAGCGCAGAGCGAGGTTGAGGTGCTTTCCCCGCCTCCCACTATGATGTCCTCTCATTTCCCAGCCCTGCTCTCTGTTGTGCTATGGAGCAGGGCAGGGAAATGAGAGGACGTCATAGTGGGAGGTAGGGCATGCACCTCAAGCAAGCATTTAGTGAATGGCACAAGCGGAGGCGGTGAGGACATGGGTGGTACAGAGGCGCAGGGGGCGTGAAATGCCCCCGTGGATGAGGTGCCTCAAGCACAAAGGCCTGCCTCCATGGAAAATTACTGTAAGTTTTTATAAGCCTATATCTCGGGGTAGCAGCCCCACAGAGCCATGGCAGACCCCTTGCCTGAATGTAGCAGACATGCTGCGTTCAGTGTGGACTTAAATTCACATCCATGGGGGGGGTGACAGGTCCTCTTTAAGTTAAATTACAGACAAAAGCTGAGTCATAACAACGTAGTGTGAATATTTTTTGCAAAAAAGGTAACGTATATACTCGTGTATAAGCCCACCCGTGTATAAGCCAACCCCCCTACTTTTGCCCCCAAAACCTGGGAAAACCTATTGACTCGTGTATAAGCCGAGGGTGGACCCCAGCACAGGTGTACAGCCCCCAGCAGTGTGGTATACAGGCCCCCCAATGGTAGTATACAGCAGCCTCCCCAGTGGCATATACAGGCTCCAGTAGTATATACAGCAACCCCAGTGGTATACAGCAGCCTCCCCAGTGGTATATACAGACCCCACCAGTATATACAGCAGCCCCAGTGGTATATACAGCAGCCCCAGTGGTATATACAGCAGCCCCAGTGGTATATACAGCAGCCCCAGCAGTATATACAGCAGCCCCCAGGGGTTATACAGCACCCCCCAGGGGTTATACAGCACCCCCCAGGGGTTATACAGCGGCCCCCAGGGGGTACCCAGCGGCCCCCTGGGGGTACCCAGCAGCCCCCTGGGGGTACCAACAGCCCCCTGGGGGTACCCAACAGCCCCCTGGGGGTACCAACAGCCCCTAGGGGTACCAACAGCCCCCTGGGGGTACCCAACAGCCCCCTGGGGGTACCAACAGCCCCCAGGGGGTACCCAGCAGCCCCCAGGGGGTACCCAGCAGCCCCAAAATGCTGGCACTCGCCCCCCTTACGCCCCCCCCCCCCCGCTGCTTCTCTTACCATCCGGTGTTCTGATCAGCGCCGCTCCTTGGTGCTGCTTCTTCATCCTCCCGTCCTCGCTGAATCCGGGATCTCCGGTCGTCACGCGATGACGTCATATGCCTGCGACGGCCGGAGATCCCGGATGCAGCGAGGACGGGAGGATGAAGAAGCAGCACCGAGGAGCGGTGCTGATCAGAACAGCGGGATGGTAAATATATAAGCAGCGGGGGGGGGAGGCCCTTACAAGGGGGGACAGTGCCAGCTTTTGGGGGGCATATATGAACTGCTTCCCCCTGCCACTGATTGACAGGGGGAAGCAGTGCATATATAATGAGCGGCTCCACGTGACGGGGCCGCTCATACAGCAGCCTCCCCCCCACCTCCTCCAGCCTCCACAGCCCCCACCACGCAGAGACTACCGTATTGACCCGTGTATAAGCCGAGGGGGAGACTTTTCAGCCCAAATTTTGGGCTGAAAAACTCGGCTTATACACGAGTATATACGGTATGTACCAAGTGCCCTGTGTTTTTACAGCATTAGCTTTTGTTTATTTATTGCAAGGTATTTGGACACAATACACACATACTTTTTTTGTTTTCTAGTTATTTTATACAATTTGGCATTTATAGTGAACTTGCTATATGTGCCTGTTCACACTACATTGTTTTTCTTAAAGAAGAAGTTACAGATTTGTGAGAGCCAGAGATCTTGTTGTTTGTAGGTGACCAAATACTTATTTTCCCCCAAAATTTGAAAACAATTTCTTTCCAAATCAAATAATGTGATTTTCAGGATTTGTTTTCTCATTTTGTCTCTCATAGTTGAGGTCTACCTATGATGTCAGTTACAGGCCTCTCTCATCTTTATAAGTGGGAGAACTTGCACAATTGGTGGCTGGCTAAATACTTTTTTACCTACTGTATTCACAGGAATGCTAAATCCTACAAAAAATTACATATTTTGAGTTTGTATTGACAAATGCAGACACTGCTATTTTTTTGAACAGCCCACTTTTAATTTTTTTTTGTTATTCTCTGTAAAGAATTTAAAAATGATATACAAATATCAGACCACCATGCTCACTCTATGGAGCAGAGGGTGAGTTTCTTGTACATAATATAATGTATAATATATAACAAGTACCTGTGGCCCCAGAAGAGATGGGGTGGGGACCAGTTTAAATGGAAATGGACTGACCAATGGTGAGGCTACTAAAAGTACCAGTAGTGGTGGGCAATAAGTCTAAAGATTATAAAATGGAAATTTTAAATTTAGAAAACTATTAAAGTTATATAAGTATGTGTAAAATGGGGGTAGGGATGGGACAGTTGTGGGGGGTGGAAGGGATAGAGGGTGGGGGGAGGGGAAAGTGTAGCAGGGGGGACAGTAGACAGCAGGTAGGGGAACGTATGTTTCAGGATAAATGTGCTCCTCAGTGCAAATGAATGACCCTATTAGAGTGCTTGGATGGAATGTCCGAGGTCTATCAGATGCAACAAAACGGGCAGCCATTCTAAAATACATTCTACACCAAAAACCAGCTGTAATTTGCATAATTGGAGACCCATATGGTAAAGGATAAAACTGAGACATTACAGAAGAGGTAGTTGCAGGCCTCTTACCATGCCACATAATCCTCATATTCCAGAGGGGTGTCTATCTTGATCCCGTGTCCATGAAATTTGAGAATGTAGAATCCTATTTAGATGAGGAGGGGCAATACATTATATTGGTGTGTAGAGTATGTGGGCTTCTGGTGACTATCATAGCAATGTACATACCACCGCCATACTCTAGTAAAAAGATTAGAGAAGCGATGGAGTGGACGGGCCATTTGGGAGATACTCCTATTTTATTGATAGGTGATCTGAATAATGTGCATGACAATTATTGGGATAAATACAAACATAACGTGGATAGGACACATAGCCACTTAACTCCGTTTGACTCATACATCCAAGAGCTGGGACTGAGAAATGTGTGGAGAGAGAGGAACGCCGGAATCCAGTGTTTTTCTTGCTATTCGGCCACTCACAACACACTCTCTAGAATAGACATGGCCTTGGGAAACGACCACTTAGATGCTTTGGTGTTAAAGGCGGAATATCTTCCAAGGGCCATTTCTGATCATAAGCCAATGTGTGTACATATTCAATCGATGGAGGGGAGAGAGAGGGGGGCTGGAGATTACACCCAGCATGGTTACACAATATTAATATGAACCAACTAAATACAGATATTGATGAATATTTTACAATAAATGAAAGGAGCACGAGTCCACATATTCTGTGGGATGCTATGAAAGCATATTTGAGGGGTCTTATCATCAGAAAAATTAGTATATGTAAATCAAATACAAGACGGCTAGATCAAGAGAAGTTGGAGGCATTGGGCAGGGCAAAGAACGATATGATCAGAGGGGGCACAAGGGAAGATGGGAAATGACTAAGAGAAGCCCAGGAGGCAATGGATAAATTTCAAATTGACAAGGCAATAAAGAAGGAGTTTCGCCGGGTAGTCTATTATAAAGAGGGTGAAAAGGTTGATCATGTGTTGTCGTTGGTGGTGTCTGCCCATAGGAGAATTCCTTTTGTGCATTCTGTATATAATAGCGATGGAGTTCTGGTTACGGATAATGCTGGCATTGGTGCAGCTTCCACAGAGTTCTACAGAAGGCTTTACTCCTCTGGGGCGGAGGTCGGCTTTTTTTAGAGGGCCTAAGTTTATCCAGGTTGTCAGATGAGGATAGAGATAGCCTGGAGGGTCCACTGACCTGTGAGGAGCTGAGTGCTGCTCTGTCTTCTATGGCCAAAGAGAAAGCACCAGGATTAAACGGATTCCCGATAGAGATATATAAAAATATGGAGGATGTGCTAATACCAAAGCTTAGGAAAGTCCTGGAGGATTCAAGGGAAAGGGGTGTGCTGCCCGCATCCATGAGGGAGCGGTTATCATAGTATTACCCAAGGAGGACAAGGACGCAAGGTTCCCAGAATCATACCACCCTTCTCTTTGCTGTCGACCGACGTCAAGCTTTTGGCGAAGGTGCTGGCAAACCGGCTCACCAGCGTTGTTACAAGTTTAATACATCTGGACCAATCCGGGTTTATGCCTGATAGGTCAATGGTTGTGAATTTGCGGAGACTGTATTTGAATATGCAGTTACCGTCAGACAATGCGGGCCAGAAGGTTATAGCGTCGCTGGATGCCCATAAGGCCTTTGACAGCATGAGGTGGGAGTATCTGTGGACAGTTATGGAGCACTTGGGGTTTGATCCACAGTTCCTTTCGTTGGTGCTGCTGCTGTACACCCAACCGATAGCAAGGGTCAGAGTGAACGGTATCCTGTCACATTCTATAGCACTAAGTAGGGGAACCAAGCAAGGTGTCCGCTATCCCCACTAATGTTCGCATTGGCGATGGATCCATTAGCCACCAGAATACGAGAGGATACGGGAGTAGTGCGCTTCAGATATGGGCGAATTGAGAAGAAGATAGCGCTCTACGTAGACGACGTCCTGCTATTTTTAGAAGATTCAACCGCCTCTTTGAGTGGTGCTATGAGGCTTATTGATCAGTTTGGATATACATCTGGATTGAGAATCAATTGGCATAAATCTACACTGTTCTCACTGGATGCAGAGATGTCGTCTGATGGAGAGACGGGGGATCTAGCTTCAGTGGACAAATTTAAATATTTGGGTGTATGGATTTCAGCACAGGTTAAGGAATATCTTGACCTCAATTTGTCTCCTGTCCTGGGAACCATTAAGGCAAAGGTGAAGGCCTGGAACAAGTTGCATCTGTCGGCCGTCGGCCGAATAAATCTAATGAAAATGATTTTAATGCCCAAATGCTATACATATTGCAAAATGACCCCATATGGATAACACAGGGAAGTTTAGACAAATTAACTCTTTATTCAGAAGCTTAATCTGGGGAAGGAAATAGGCACGGCTGCAGTTGAAGCTGTTGCAGTGGCCCAAACACGGGGGCGGGTTGGCGCTGCCAAATCCGCATATTTATTATCTTGCAGCGCAGAACCAGCACATTAAGGGATGGGCGCGGAGTGCGATCCACCCCTCTGTCCAAAGGGTACTGGAGAATTTGACGGAAGGAGACCACTGATATTGAGTTTGGAAGATAGCTCACTGGGGGCAATCGGGAGACCCTGCTCCACACTGATTTTAATACAAAAAATCTGTGGGAAACTAAAACAAGTCAGAGGAGTGGGCACTTAACCAGGTATTCTCCACTGTGGAATAATGACAATTTGCCGGAAATACGAAGGATGGGTTGTTTGGCGGAGTGGCGCGCTAGGGGAATAGAGCTGCCTATCAAATAATAGATAGACAAGGGCTGAAACCCTTTTCCCAATTGCAGGAGAATTTGGATTACATAGCAAAGGGGTATATCAATATTCGCAAATGGTACATGCTTTCAATGCCCAAAATAAAAAAGGGGAAATGAGTGTACAACAGGATATTGTATTGGAGTATGTTGTGAAGGAAGGGTCCACAAGGGGCTTATCTCTATGACCTATAGGGATTTATTACATACGTTTCTGCTCCAGTATCCAACACAAGCAAAGTCTAGATGGGAGGCTGAACTGGGAACCATAGACGATGAGAAATGGAGTTCTATTCTGGAGTGGGTTCCGAACCTATCTCTTAGTGAGCCAAGTAGACTCTCACAGCTGTATTATTGCACAGAGCTTATCGCTCACCTGAATTCTGCTTAGAATGGTTTGAGACCCACACCAGAATGCCCTAGATGTGGGACCGAGGGGGCAGGCATTCTCCACATGATGTGGTCATGTCCTCGTTTAGCTGCATACTGGATAATGGTGATTGCTAGAGTAGAGGGGCATATAATTCGCAATTCCACGTGAACCAATGATTTGTTTATTGGGGTATGTAGACGAACTGCTAGTGGAGAACACATTTAAAGTGATAATAGCCAGAATACTGTTTATGGCAATGAAATTGATCCCTAAACAATGGATCGACAAGGACCCACCGTCTAGGAGAGAATTTATGTTGCAGGTAAACAATCTCTTAAGGATGGAGAAAGGAATCTACTGCAAACGTGGGAAATTTGAATTATATGACAAATTGTGGTCATCATGGCTGGATTATAGCACGATATAGGGTCTAATATATCTTGTTTCTTATTAACAAGTCACTGTAGTGAGCAAATATACAATGTATTGAGGTATAATACTGAGATATTCTATATATTTCTGGGTACGATTATAATACTGCCTGCTGGGTAGGAGGGAGGGTGAGGGGGGGAAGGGGAGGGATGAGGTGTGTTAGTTTTGTGGGATTGCTATATGTAATGTTGCTATATTACAGATTTGAATCTTTACTGATGTTTTTCAATAAAAAAAAATATCTGATTAAAAAAAAAAAAGGTTATATATGTAAAAAATAAAAGTTAAGAATGCTAAAAATGAAATCTACATGGAGGGAAGTGGAACCTTATCAATAGACATAGAGGAAATTAATTACGTGAAAGGTAGTAGGTAGTCGTGCACAAGGATTCATCTGGTGGGTGCTACGTACCAAACCTGCCTCCAACGCCCCCTCTCCACCACTCTCCCTTTTCCCCAGTAAGATTTTTTGTTTCTTTAAACACAGTAAGACGCACCCCAGTTTTCCCACTAATTTGGGGAGGAAAAAGGTGTGTTACAATCTGAAAAATACGGTAAGTGTAGTCGTGCTAAGAAGGCCTATAAGTGGAGAGATCATTATTAAAGAATGTTCAACAAAGTGATTTAAATTAAAGATCTAAAATAAATAAAGTTTATTTATATAGTTTTAAAATTATATATACGTAAGTAATGAAAGGTAAAATTCCTAGTATATTGAGTGGACTGAGTGTAAGCTGAAGCTATGATAGCCCACTGGAAATTAATTGTTAACAAATATGCACGCTAAAGTTATACAGTTTGGTGGTGTTCGATGCCAAACAATCTGGTTGTGAAGGAATTGGAAGCTAAAAAACATACAATGATTATATAGGAGTATTAATAAAATTGCTGATTTAGAGTGCATACAGTGATGCACAAACACAGGCACCTATGAAGGGAATACTGAAAGCAAGTGAGAGGTTACAACAGCATCCACATGGACTTAATCAATCATGTAACCTACATGGATGATGGTGGTGCTTATGTGGCGCCCACACCCAGACACTCCGACCCTGAGCCATTCACTCTATGTCAGGCAAGGGGTGGCGAGAGTATAGAGACGTGTGGGTGGAGAGAAAGAGAGAACCCGGACAAAAAAGGGTGTAGGAACAGGAGTAAAACACTGGAACACTAAGTTGGGCGAGGCAATCGATGGAATTCCCTGGAGGGTAGAGACGGGAAGCATCCCCAAGCCGAGACACACTTCAGCAGAGCACTGACAACCGCAAACAGTGAGAGAACACTGGGGCCTGATGGCTACTACTAATGGCCGACCCGGAACCCAGGCTGAAAACCAGAGAGAGGTTGAAGGAGCCAGGTGAGCCCAACTAACACGGGTCACTGGTGGCTATGCCAGGACAGCCAGAGAGTCGTCTCTGTAGATGTGGCGGGGAAACCTACATTACCCTAACCACAAGACACCCCGGCGGGGTGCGGGAGCTCTATGACCCGTGACCTAACTACTGCTATGGAGTAGGACAAAGCCATCGTACTAGGGCTAGTGACCCAAGGAGTGAAAGTATCACTACAAAGCCCGTGACAGCCGGACCGAACCTGTACGCGAGGACAGAGACAGAACAGCAAGGCCTGAAAAGTACACTGAGGGGAGTGACGCAGAAGAACCGTCCCAGCTGCAGTGAAGCCCGAGACCGGAGCAGTGGTGAGGACCGGTCCACAACGTGTGTGAAAGACTGTGTTTTGTAAGAACTGCTGCTGAGCCACAAGTAAAGTACCTGGTTAGCTCAAAACATGTGTGAGACTGTTATTCTATGAGCCATAGTGGGACCTCCACCTGCGGAGCCGCCTGTTAGTGTCTTTGTGTGCTGGCTGGAAGAGCTGCGGGGAGAGACAAGTGCAGCATCCAGAGCACACGAACCCCTTTCCTATACCTGCTGTGAGAATCAAGTGGATGAGGGCAGGTATATCTCACCCAGGTATCTGTCCTATGTGACCTAGCCTGGTCAGTATCACCTGGCTACTAATGAATTAAAGGGAGGCGGTGGGCAGATGTAAAAGGAAGCTAGGAGGTTAGGTGTGGGTCTCAGCCTGGGAACACAGAAAAGTCTGTCTGTGTATGAGACACATGTGAGTGGAAGTATTGCTCAATGTTTATGTGGTTTGACTGGAAGGGAGAAGCCCTCCAATCTGCAGTTAGGATTTCATCCTGTTTAGTTAGCGCCGGACAGGCAAGGATTTATTTTGCTGCTTTTTTTTCGCTTTCTGTTTTTGCTTTCACCTTAATAAATCTGCCCCAGTGCCGTTGCACCCAGATCTCTGCTGTTCACTTGAGTGGAATGCAGAAACTACATGCCCTTTGATCCCAGCAAAGGTGATCCCCTAGCGTGTTATAACACTGCCTCAGGGTCAGCCATCCCTACCCATGGAGGGCTCTCTAACTAAGCTGCCCTCATTATCGTCCCTGGGAAGAATACGGCAGCAGTGGTACACACTGACCACACACCACGGGTGGCTCACGACATCCTATAAACTTTATTTTTTCTTTTTGTTTTTTATTGCCGCACCTTGGACAATGGGGTCGGACAACGGCACCCTGACACCCCAGAGACACGATAGTCCGGTCTCGAGTACCCCGATCCTTGGGGGTGCGACACTTATCTTCTCAGTTCAGCGGCGGGCAGCATCGGGGTGCTTGCTGGGCCAGCATCTGATTAGAAGAACTTGCAAGGAAACCTTGCGACCTTGGGAGGGAAAAAATGATGATGTCACAGAGCTCAAAGCTTATGTGCCTGTAGGGGCACAGAGGCTGACAGCACTGTGCTCATCACTTTTAATGTAACGTAATGGTGGTTCTTGTAACCTCTTCTATCCCCAGATGTGCCCCTGAATACTTCAGAAACCAACTTTTAATGTGTCACGCACTGTATGTAAATGAGTTCTTAAGGGTTATAGGGGGTGTGGTACACTGTGGTCAGAGCTGCCCCGCTGCCTGGAAAACCTGCCCCGCTGCCTGGAAAACCGCCCCACTCATGAAATGCCATCCCTCCTATGTATGTATGTGAGTGACATACAACGTCATTCACAACTCTAGCCCTATGCAGTGGCACGGGTCCCTGTGCTTTATTGAAGCGGCACGTGCCCGAAGTCTCACGAGATTCCATTGCCCAGGCATGAGACTTCCCAAATCCCATGAGACTTCAGGCACTGTGCAGCTTCAATAGGGCACAGTGAGACATGCCACTGCGCAGGCGTGAGAGTTGTGAATTACACTCTATGCCATTCATATACATACACAGGAGGGGTGGCATTTTCAATATAGCGGGGCAGGTTTTCAAGGCAGCGGGGCAGTTTTGGCATGCAAGGAGGGTACTTCATATGACTTTTAAGAACTTATTCACGTACAGCGCGGGACACAATAAAAGTTGATTTCTGAGATATACAGAGGCACATCTGGGGATATAAAGGGGTTACTGGAACACCAATTACAGTATGTTAAAGGTGGTGGGCACAGTTTATACTGCCCAAAACAGGTGACAGGTTCACTTTAATCCAGTACACAAGTCTAAGCATGGAGATTTTACACAAAGCTAATGAATTCACCTGGACTTTCTCATATCCCCTATATCACCAAATTTATAACATTTGAGAGATTCTAAGCAAAAATAACATTTGTGTCATTTAATTAGAAAATTGAGCAGCTATGTATTTCCCCAATGCAATGACAATTGTTAATGTGGAAATTCAAGAACAGTGATGTAATATTATCTTTAAATTCCAGAGAGAAGGATTGGGCGGTTTAATGTTACTTCACAATTAAGTGTTTCCATATGGTTACTAAGAACGTTTATTCTATAGAAATCTACTTTTCATGGAACAGCTATTTTGTGTACCATTTACTGAATTTTCTTCTTTTTTTTTCACTATGAAAGACTTTTGGGAGGTAAACGTGTGTCAGTACTATTAATATTTACTTTTGGTCTGGGGCTCCATACAAGATCTCGCGTCACGAGGAGGACCTGGTTAATGACCTGACGATAGCTAGACCCACAGTCTCAAAGAGTACCATTAGTAACACATTTCACTGTCAGGGATTAAAATCCTGCAGGGAACACAAGGTCCCCCTGCTCTGATCCACACATGTCCAGGAACCAGAGGCATAACTACAATAGGTGCAAGGGTTGCAATGGCACCCAGGCCCTGGAGCCTAGGGGACCCCAAAAGTCTCTTACCAATAGAAAAAGAGCAATGCTATTAATGATTTGCAATAACTGGGGGTCCCACTGAAGCTTTTGCTTTGGGGCCCAGGAGCTTTAAGTTACACCACTGCCAATGGATTGAAGTTTGCCAATGCCCATATGGATGATGCAGAGAGGCATGGGAAAAGGTCTTTGTGGTCAGATGAGACCAAAATAGAACTTTTTGGTATAAACTCAATTCAGCATGTTTGGAGGAAGAAGAAGGATAAGTACAACCCCAAAAGCGCCGTCCCAACCATGTAGCATAGGGGTGGAAATATTATACTTTGGGCGTGCTTTTCTGCAAAGGGGACAGGATGACTGCACTGTATTAAAGGGAGGATGGACGGGATCATGCATCGCAACATTTTGGCCAACACCCTCCTTCTCTCAGTAAAACAATTGAAGATGGGTCGTGGCTTGGTCTTACAGCATGACAATGACACACAGCTAGGGCAACTAACAAGTGGCTCCGTAAAAAGCATTTGAAGGTCCTGGAGTGGCCTAGCTAGTCTTCAGACCTAATCTCAATTGAAAATCTTTGAAGGGAGCTGAAACTCAATTTTGCCCAGCGATAGCCCCAAAACCTGAAGTATCTGCAGAAGATCTCTGTGGAGCATTATGCCAAAATCTCTGCTGCATTGTGTGCAAACTTGGCAAGAACTACAGGAAACGTCTGACCTCTGCAATTGCAAACAAAGGTTTCTGTACCAAATTTTAAGTTCTATGTGCATCACTGCGCCCGAGCTGTTAGATTGCTTTCTGCAGCTCGATCCCCATGCAGGGGGATCAGACTGCATTGAAGGGATCTGATGGCCCTGGGACAGTGGTCCATCATGTGACACGTGGACACTGTGCGAGCTTCAGATCACTTTCTGCAGTGCGAAAGTGATTTGACAGCTCCAGCACAGTGATCATTGAACTGTACTGAGCTGTCAATCTTTCTGCAGCTTGATCCCCAGGATCAAACTGCAGAAAGTGATGACAGCTCCAGCACAGTGATCCACAGTGATTCATTGTGGATCACAGTACTGGAGCTGTCAGATCACTTTCTGCAGCTTGATCCTGGAGATCAAGCTCCAGAGAGTGATCTGACAGCTCCAGCACAGTGATCCACAGTGATTACATGATGGATCACTGTCCCAGGGCCATCAGATCCCTTCCTGCAGGAGCAGGAAGCGGCAGAGGCGGCGGGATGGGCGCACAGGAGGACCTGAAGAGGAGGAGGAGCGGGACCGCAGCGGCGATAGGAGGGCAGCACGGACATCAGAGAGGTGAGTGGGAGTGGTGATCGCTGCTCTGGTTATCGGGGGGCAGGAAGGAGAAGTGGGGGGGCAGTCAGGAGGAAGCGGGGGCAGGAAGAAGAAGCGAGGGGCAGGAAGGAGCAGCGGGGGGCAGAAAGAGGTAGGGGGCAGAAAGATGAAGCGGGGGGTAGGAAGGAGAAGCAGGGGACAGGGGGGAGTCGGTGGATGACAGGGGCAGAGATCGGAGGACAGGGAGAGAAGTGGCAGGCAGGGAAACATTAAAGGTGCAGTGATTTTTGCTTTTACTTTTAAGCGCCTATCACCACGCCTGTAGCCTCAGGGGGGGCAAAGCGACCCCCCTGGGGTGTAGTACATGTCCCCATGTACCTGCAGGTTGAGTGACAGGTCAGTGACACCCTCACTTGACCTGCAGGAACACAATCAAGAGATGTCACAGGGGGTGTGCCATGGGTTGGGAACGATTTGGTTTCCATGGCACAAACGCTGTGACACGAGTCGTGAAGGGGTTAACAGCTAGCAAAGGCTAAGCAGACACCTGGGGACTACTATTAATAGCCTGGGAAGGGACCAATAATATTGGGCCCCTCTGAGGCTAAAATCAAGAGCCCTCAGCCATCCCAGAAATGGAGCATCCATGGGACGCTCCAAATCTGGCACTTAGCCTGGCTCTGCCACACTGCTCTGTGGCGGTGGCAGCGGGGTTATGGGGTTGGGGTTGATGTCACCTTATTATGTCAGGTGACATCAAGCCCATGTTAGTAATGGAGAGACATCTATAAGACAACCCCATTACTAACCTCATAGTCAAAAAGTGAAATAAAACATAGACACCCAGTATAAAGTATTTTATTTGAAATAAAGACAGTACTCCTTTATTGTTCTTAATTAAACCATACTTACCCTCTCGCCTACTCCACCTGTAGCCAGTGTCTCCTGTAATAGAAATAAAATAATAAAGCAACCTCATCCTCACCTTTCCATCATCAGGAGTCTCCATGTGTCTGACAGCACCAGATCTGCTACATCTGATGGCAAGCTGGAGAGTTGCTGGATGTGACCATTCAGCCTGCTATCCAGCAGAATCACTGAAAAGCACATGTGTGCACACATCTGTGACACGCTGTTGCATAATAAACATGAGCCAAGTTCATGTGAATCTGTGACGTCACTGGGAGCATGGGAAAATTCTACCGCACGCACTTCCGGCAAATGATGTGTGAGCCTGCAAGCCTGATATGTGGATTGTTACTGCTGATTTAGAGTCCCTCTACACTTGCATTGATCACTTTGCGAGTGTGGAGGTAGTCCACTTCTTACTGGAGAACTCTAACCGGGATGACCATCTGTGCAAACTGATCATCGAGCTGCTCAACCTTGTCCTGACACACAATTTTTTCATTTTTAAGAACACCTTCTACTTGCAGAGGCGCGGCACTGCCATGGACACGGCATGCGCTCCTTCGTACACAAATCTCTTCCTGGGCCATTGGGAATGGGGGATTTTTGCGGGTGCAGGCGGGCAGGCTGTTGACCATGTGTAGTGCTGGATGCACTACATTGACAATCTACTAACTGTGTGGCAGGGCACGGTGGAGCAGCTAGAGGATTTCATGATATCGCTCAACGATAATTAATTAAACATCAAATCTACTATATAATTGTCTAAGGGTTTTTTGAGTGTGTCTGTAACCGAAATCGCGCGCCACACAGAGGCAGCTCATTGGCCGCCGCCTCCGGCGGCGGCCAATGAGCTCGTGGTATGCAAATAGCGAGTGCTAAACATTTTAATTTCGCGCCAACTTGCAGCCCGGCGGAAGCGGCGCGGAAGCGGCGCGGAAGCGGCGCTTCCGCAGGTATGCACGGTCCGGCAAACGGTGGACCCAGTACGCGCGAGCCAGCCGGGAGATGACCGGCGTCATATGGTCATTTCCGGCTGGTGAGCCGCTGATCTCTGTGCCGCGGCTGAGCTCCAGTCAGCGGCGAGCTAGCCGTGAGATGACTGGCGTCAGCCGGTCATCTCCAGGCTGCTCGCAGCAGTGGTGCACTTCGCAGCATTCAAACGGGCCACGGTCGCGGCGACCAATCAGAGACGTAGCATGGCTTGGCGCACGGTTTCAATGCCGCTATTCTGATTGGTCGCCGCGTTCAGCGTGGCGACCAATCAGAATCGCGGTGCGCGCTATACCGCCATATCTCAAATACACTGAGTACAGTGTATTTAAAATATGGCGGCATAGCGCGCGCCGCTATTCTGATTGGTCGCCGCGTTCCGCAACTTTTTAAAGGGGCAGTCCCAAGCACGTCTTAAAGGGGCAGTCCCCAACCACATCTTAAAGGGGCTACACCCAATCATGTCTTAAGGGAGCGGACCCCAACCATGCCTTAAAGGGACAGTCCCCAACAACTTTTTAAAGGGGCAGTCCCAACCACATCTTAAAGGGGCAGTCCCCAACCACGTCTTAGAGGGGCGGTCCCCAACCACATCTTAACCCCTTCCCGACCGATGTCTCATATATGAGACATGAAATCCAATGCGTTCCCGACCGATGTCTCATATATGAGACATCAGGGGAACGCTTCCCTGCAGCTCCTGTGAGTCGGGTCACTCAGGTGTCAGAGATGCTGCTGCTCTGTGACAACCTGTAGTGGACCCAACAGGGGGTGGATTAACCCCCCAATGCCCAGGACCCCTCCGATCGGCAGTTTAAAAGTGAAACTGCCGATCGGAGGGAATCATAGGGATTCACCCCTCCAGATCTGATTGGAGCTCTCCAATCAGATCTGGAGGGGCGGATCAGCAAGTGCATGAATTGATGGATGGATGATGAATGGATGATGGATGGATGATGAATGGATGATGAATGGATGATGGATGGATGATGAATGGATAGATGGACAGGTGCATGCATGGACATGTGCGTGCGTGGACGTACATGAGCGTGCGTGGACGTGAGTGTGCGTGCGTGGACGTGTGCGTGCGTAGACGTGTGCATGCATGGATGTGTGCATGGATGGATGTGTGCACGGATGTGTGCGTGCGTGGATGCGTGTGTGCATGGATATATGCATGGATGGATGTGTGCGTGCGTGGATGCATGCGCCGATGTGAGCGTGCGTGGATGTGAGCGTGCGTGGATGCGAGCATGCGTGGATGCGAGCGTGCATGGATGTAAGTGTGTGTGGATGCGAGCATGCATGGATGCGAGCGTGCGTGGATGTGTGAGTGCATGGATGTGTGCGCAGATGTGTGCGTGCGTGGACGTGTGCATGCATAGACATGTGCGTGCGTGGACGTGAGTGTACATGAGCGTGCGTGGACGTGTTTGTGCGTAGACGTGTGCGTGAACGTGTGTAGACGTGTGTGTGCGTAGACGTGTGCATGGATGGATGTGTGCGTGGATGTGTGTGTGGATGTGTGTGCGTGGATATGTGTGTGCGTGGATGTCAGCGTGCGTGGATGTGCGTGTGTGGATGTGCGTACGTGGATGTCAGCATGCATGGATGTGCGTGCGTGGATGTCACCATGCGCGGATGTCACCGTGCACGGATGTGTGTGGATGTGGATGTGCGTGCGTGGATGTACGTGCGTGGATGTCACTGTGCACAGATATATGTGGATGTACGTGCGTGGATGTGTGCGTGCGTGGATGTGTGTGTGCGTGGATGTCAGCATGCGTGGATGCGTATGTGGATGTGCGTGCGTGGATGTCAGCGTGCATGGATGTGCGTGCGTGGATGTGCGTACGTGGATGTGCGTGCGTGAATGTCACCATGCACGGATGTCACCGTGCGCGGATGTGTATGTGCGTGCGTTGATGTGCGTGTGTGGATGTCAGCATGCGTGGATGTGCGTGCGTGGATGTGTGCGTGCGTGGATGTCAGCACTTTTTTCCACAAAAAGTTTCTTTTTTCATTTTTACGGATCAATTTGTGAAGCACCTGGGGGTTCAAAGTGCTCACTATGCATCTAGATAAGTTTCTTGGGTGGTCTAGTTTCCAAAATGGGGTCACTTGTGAGGGAGCTCCAATGTTTAGGTACACAGGGACTCTCCATACGCGACATGGTGTCTGCTAACAATTGGAGCTAAGTTTCCATTCAACTTGTTAGTGGACACCATGTCGTGTATGGAGAGCCACTGTGTGCCACCAGCACAAGGGCAACTGGAAGAGTTGGGGTACAGCATCAGAAAATGGTGACTCTAAACAATGCGCTATTTTCTGGGGTGACTGTGGGTTGCAATTTGCAGCGTGGGAGACCCACACCGTTTGGATCTCTCTACGCTGAGGATTTCAGCCCCCCAACTGCCAAGTTGTTCCTGGCTGTCAACCAAAAATACGGCAAAGCTTCATGTCATTTTATTTGTAGAAGTAATTTTAAAAAAATGACGTAGGGCCTTGCCATATTTTTGGTCCAGCCAGGTACAACTTGGCAGCTACGGACTGCCACCAACCCCCAGCTGCCTCGTTGTTATGTTGCGTATGGAGAGCCCCTGTGTGTCTCCACATTGGAGCTCCCCCACAAGTGACCCCATTTTGGAAACTAGATCCCCAAAGGAACATATCTAGAATTTGGGGAGGGCGGCGCCTGATCGTGGTGTTTTTTTTTTTTTTTGCAAGCCCCACCGCCCATACCCCCCTTCCCATCATCATTAGGGCCGCCGCCCTGCCCACCCAACTGAAGGCTGGAGGATGGTGCGGCTGGCGGCGGAGCTCCTGCTGCACATCACTGTGAAGAAGGAGAAGAGGAAAGAGGGTCAGAATGACAGAAACAGGGGGACAGAGGAGCAGGGGGACCGAGAAGAGGACAGAGGTGCAGGGGGACAGAGGAGAAGAGGAGAGAGGGGCAGAAGGACGGAAACAGGGGGACAGAGGGGCAGAAGGACAGAAACAGAGGGGCAGAAGGACAGAAACAGGGGGACAGAGGAGAAGAGAACAGAGGTGCAGGGGGACTGAGGAGAAGAGAACAGAGGTGCAGGGGGACTGAGGAGAAGAGGACAGAGGCGCAGGGGGACAGAGGAGAAGAGGAAAGAGGGGCAGAAGGACAGAAACAGGGGGACAGTGGAGAAGAGAAAAGAGGTGCAGGGGGACTGAGGAGAAGAGAACAGAGGTGCAGGGGGACCAAGGAGAAGAGGACAGAGGCGCAGGGGAACAGAGGAGAAGAGGACAGAGGGGCAGAAGGACAGAAACAGAGGAGAAGAGGACAGCGGGGCAGGGGGACAGAAACAAGGGGACAGGAGAAGAGGAAAGAGGGTCAGAATGACAGAAACGGGGACAGAGGAGCAGCAGGAGGGACACAGGACAGGAGGACAGGGTGCAGGAGGGACAGAGGAGCAGCAGGAGGGACAGTGGAGAGGAGGACAGGTGTGCAGGAGTACCAGTGTACTCAGCTCCAGCACGGAGCTGGGTACATGGGGGTACACTGTCTGTGCACAGCACGGAGCTGGGGACACGGTGGCACACTGTCTGTGCACAGCACGGAGCTGAGGACATGGCAGTACACTGTCTGTGCACAGCACGGAGCTGGGGACATGGTGGCACTCTGTCTGTGCACATCACAGAGCTGGGGACTTGGTGGTACACTATCTGTGCACAGCACAGAGCTGGGGACATGGTGGTACACTGTGCACAGCACAGAGCTGGGGAACTGGTGGTACACTGTCTGTGCACAGCACAGAGCTGGGGACATGGTGGTACACTGTCTGTGCACAGCACGGAGCTGAGGACATGGTGGCACACTGTCTGTGCACAGCACGGAGCTGAGGACATGGTGGTACACTGTCTGTGCACAGCACGGAGCTGAGGACATGGTGGTACACTATCTCCCGCCACCTTAAAATCGGTCTGTTTCTCATCCAGGAGAGTCGGATGAGTGACATCGGTTCTTTGGTCCGTTTGGCAACTGCTATGTGAGTGCGACATTTTTCTCAGATCACATCCATGTGCAATCTGTTCTCTTCTCAGCAGCTATTAGTGTAGAATCATTTACAGGAACATTTTACAGTGTTCTCAGCCGCAAAATGATAATGTATCCGTGAAAAAAACATATGCCTCACCGATGGTCAATGTGATGTCTGTGTGCGCTCCATGATTTTGTCAGACCCGTAGACTTGCATTAGCGAGTCTCGCCATGAATCTCATACTGTCGCAGCATGTTGCGACTTTTATCTCATCCTGAATCTAGATGAGAAAAAAGCGTCCGACACTCGTCAGTGTGCTCTCAGTCATTGATTAACATTGGTCCGAGTGCAATGCGATCAAATCACACATTGCCCTCGTCCGAGTTTCACGCCAGTGTGCCCGTACCCTAATAATAAAATCCATATGTAATCCTACAATGTCTGCTGGACATGGTATGGGGAGGGTTTATGGCTCAGTTAGTACACTCCATACTTCATGGTATAGGGAGGGTGTATGGCTCAGTTAGTAAACACTCCATACTTGTTATTAACCAGTTAATGCTCTCTTGTGCAACCGCAATGCAGTGTCAAAAGAGGAAGACAGCGAGACAGGCAGCAACATGGCATCAAAGAGCCCCTGACCTCGAAATAGAAGATCCTCAGATCCTGGTATTGTGACATCATATAAGAATAATATTTTTTGCATTTATATTACACTATGAACTCTACAGCACTTTACATACATCATCAACCCTGTCCCTATTGGGGCTCACAATGTAAACATCCTATCAGTATGTCTCTGCAGTGTTGTTGGAAACCCATGCAAACACTTGGAGAATAAACTTGCACATAAAACAATTAAATTCATTAAAAGATTATTCTTTGTATGTATCTCAAGGCAGGCTGTCTGCAGGATTGCACCCCTAAAAACCTTTTATATGTGCTACATGGAATGTAGGGGGAGAAGCTCCAAGGATGGAGGAGAAGCTACCTGAAACTTGGGGGGATGGCCGCGACGGAGGGGAGCAGCGTGAGGGTGAGGGGATTGGGGACGTGACGGGGGGTTACAATGTGAGGGGGAGGTGATTTGGCTAGTGATGGGGGAGGGGCCACGATGAGGGAGGGGCCATAGGAGGAGGGGCCATGGGGGGGTGACCGCTGACAGTGCCTAGGGCAGCAGAAACTCCAAATACGGCCCTGCCCCTGAGGAAGAAGGATGATTATATCAGAGAGACACGGTTTATATCAACATTTAACTGTGGCTGGGGAACAATAAGGCAAACCCTCAAAACACATTGGCTGGTGCTTCAGGTTGAGCCCGTCTTGAAAGAGTATCTTAAAAAAAAAACCTTGATGACTCCATGTAGGTCACCAAATCATAAGGACATTCTAGTTCACAGTCACTATACCGCCAAGACAACTGATATTTTCGGCTATGACCAATAATTGAAGGGATTCTATCCGTGTGGGCGATGTGAGGCCTGCCCCAATCTCTATTGCACTTCAGATTTTACATCAAGTAATGGTAAGAAGATGTATAAGATCAATCAGTACATCACTTGTAGCAGCACACACGTGGTATATCATGCCATGTGTGGCTGTAGCAAGATTTACATTGGTTTAACCTCATGCAAACTTAGGGTCCGTGTGAGAGAACACATGAGGAAGATTGAGGCAGCAGCCACAGTGCAAGATCTTCATCTTGAAGACACTTCCACAACACTTTAATGGCCACTTTACACGCAGCTACAGGTAACAGGTTTTCCACAGGTAACTTACTGGCTGCAGTGAAATCATGGAGACATAGTTCCATTTGTACACAGCAACAAGATAGAACCATTGTCTCCATGATTTCACTGCAACCAGTAAGTTACCTGTGGAAAACCTGTTACCTGTAGCTGCATGTAAAGTGGCCATAAGACACACCACATGAGTAATCCTAGATCTTTCAGGGTTTGTGGAATTGATCTCATTAGTGGAGGGATTAGGGGGGGAAATTTACAAAAAACTTTGGCTCAAAATGAACTTAGGCGGCCGTCAGACGCTTCAATATCTTGAACGATATTGTAAGCGATCATCATGCACGCGCGATCGCTTACAATATCGTTCACATCGCTGGTGAGCTGTCACACAGACAGACTCACCAGCGATGTTGGCAGCGAGATCGCTGGTAACTATGGTACACATCGGGTTACTAGGCACCGCGCGGCGCTTAGTAACCCGACGTGTACCATAGTTACCATCTCCCAGCATAGGCTCTGCGCTGGGAGATCGTTCATCGTGGTGTCATACACCACGATGAAGCAGATTGCTACATCGTTCATCGCTAGATATGAGCTCCGGCTCTCATATCTGCGATGTCACGATCAAGCGATTTTACATTGTAAAATCGCTCGATCGCACGTAACGATGCACAAACGATATCGCTTAAGCGATCAAAAAGCAAATCGCTTAAACGATATCGTTTAAGATATTGCAGCGTGTGACGGCCGCCTAAGGTGGATTGTTACCTTGGACACGATGTCTCCAAAGGGCTTAAATGAGAACATCAGTTTTGCTCCCTTAGTATAAACGGTGGATCCTGGATATATCCTTTTTTGTACCTCTTGTTAATACTATTTATAATATTTCTTTTATGGATCATTAAATGCATTTAGCCATGAATGTCTCTTATTTGCTCCATTACTAGTTTGTGTGCTGTTCTCCAGGCATAATACACAGTATACAAATGTAAACGTGTATTTTTTAATAGTTTTTAACCTTTTAGTGGTAATTTTGCTCTTTCCCTTTTTGTAGAATAGTGTCCTTAAATTGGATTGTAGGGATCTATTTCAAACGGACTATCATATTGTGATCCATGAATATGGACTAATGGAGGATGAATCTGCTGCAGCATACTCTGTTTTGTTTAAATGTACATTTTGTATGTGATATTGATAATTGTCCGGTTTGTATGAGAGTTCTCCCTTTCAATTCGGCCTCTTGTTGCACACTTCCGCTGTCCTCTCTTCCGTCCAGCAGCATCAATTAATCCCAGAGTTTACATCAGTTGCCCTATTAATATCTCCGGGCTTCCGGGTGCAGGCTGGTGACACAAGTGGGGCAGAACTGATGGCCGCGACGTGTGTGCATGCGATACCTCCCGCTCTATGATTGGTCCAATTAAGACATGTTGTAAGGCTGGTTTCACACTTGCGCTCCCCATCTGCACCAGAGCATAGGCACTTGCATCCCCATGTTAAACATAGGGACGCGCGGTGCCTGCGCTCAGCTTGCGCTTCCCCGCCACAATACGCTGCAGCGTGGAACGCAAGTGTGAAACCAGCCTAACGGTGTATACTTTTCTCTGTCCTGTACTCATGCATCCTATGCAATTTAATGTATTCTAATGTAACCTGTGTCCATCCCCTATGTACTACTTCTGGTGGCAGATTGTGTATTTGCTCTTCTCCGTAGGGGGATTCAGCCAATATACAAATTGCTAGACAGAATGGAGCCAGAAGTTACTAGAATCTTCTGACTGGAGCAAACCATTCAATAGTAGGTGTGAACCCCCCTATAATGGGCTGATTCCACGAGTCCAGACAATAGACTCATGTGTAGGATCAGTCAGTTGGTTGAATGCGGAGGTGGAAGAGACTGAGATCTTAGCTGAGGCGAGATCTTGGTGTCCGTGGGATTGTACAGTGTCCTTCCTTGGTTGGATCCAGTGGACTCTATCTGGACTATTTTTCCGTTAACCTGGCGTCAGGAATGCCGGGTGACGCCCCGGAACTGCTCCTTGGTTGTGGACTTCTTACAAACTCAGCAGAATTGTCTTCATTTGTGCGGCTCCATTTTCCGTATTCAATAAATCTCGTTAGATTGATCATCGGCCTGGTGTCCCTTCCTGCTCTGTCGCACACCCCTTCACACGTGACCCCACATGTTGTCATGTTGCCTGCAATTGTGAGAGCAGGCATCCTCATGAATAAAGCAATCCACCACACATGCAAAACGTACGTAGGGGGTAATCCTGTCCTGGGGATGATTCCCAGCTGATGTGTCTGCCTGAGCTACTGGTGATGACTGCCTGCGGGCGGTACACCGTGTTTTGCCGATAAGTCTCTCTTTTTATGCACTTTATGCACCAGATTGGTGCTATTACACTAATTGAAAGACTGAGGGCATTACTTTGGTGTACCATTAATTGTCAGGACATCTAGATCGGTGTAAGATCCACTGATACCCATTGATATTTGCAATATAAAGTTATGGGTTATTTTAGTATCTAAATAATCATTATGGGTCAAACACTGTATCCATTTTTATGATGGCATATTGTTATCACATTGTAAAGCTATGATGCTCTGATTATTTGTGATTGACTGCATCTATTTATTTGGTATCTGTATACAATGTTCTTTAAATCACAGTTTGTTGGATGATGGGTGTTATATTCATGAATGCAGGGGCTCATTTTTTGTAGAACTGCAGACTTTGTGTCACCACTTTTTATCCTACGCTATTGATGTGTTTATACTCTGTCTTTGTCCATGTACTTTAATAAAATTTGTAATAATTTTTTAGGCAACATAGCTCCACAGCTTTCTTCTTTTCCTTTGTTTCTATGATTTATGTGTTGAGCTGCGATAGCCGGTACTAGGTGGAGGTTGCCTCCGGCTTTTGAAATTTACCATATGGATATATTATATTCAGGTATTTTTTATATATTACTCAATTTGATGTCTTTTGTTGTTATCATTTTTGATAATAAAGAAGGATATAGCATACCGTAATTGTTTTGCCATCTTGCTTGTCTCACCGAGTTTAAATTATTTATTTAAATTAAGATATAGGTAATAGGTTTATGTGACTTATAATTGCATGGTAGAGCAAACATATGTTCTGGTACAGCAACCTTGTGTCCTGGTTCAGGTACCTCGTGTTCAATTGTTTTTTATCCTTATGGACTTTCATTTTTTTTGTATAGGTGTTCATGTGACTTATAACCGCATGTTATAGCTACGTTGTGTTCTGTCTGATACTGCAACCTTATGTGCTAGCACAGGAACATCATGGTCTGGTACTGTTTGTTTTAGCCTCAGGACTTTGGATTTGTTTGTCTATTTCCATCACTGCATGTTTTTTTCTCCATTTCTCTGCGTACTTTTTCTTCACTTGTGTCTTCTCGTTAGGTTTTTTTCAGTGTGTTACTGGGTGTTTACTTTTGTGAAATTTCAAATAAGTTGGAAAAAACCCTCTACCAATTTAACCCCTTAAGGACCGAGTCACGTTGCAGCTTAATGACCGGACCATTTTTTGCAATTCTGACCAGTGTCCCTTTATGAGGTTATAACTCGGGAACGCTTCAACGGATCCTAGCGATTATGAGATTGTTTTTTCGTGACATATTGGGCTTCATGTTAGTATTAAATTTAGGTCGATAATTTTTGCGTTTATTTGTGAAAAAATAAAAAATTTGGCAAAAATTTTGAAAATTTAGCAATTTTCAAATTTTTTATTTTTATTCTGCTAAACCAGAGCGTTATGTGACACAAAATAATTAATAAATAACATTTCCCACATGTCTACTTCACATCAGCACAATTTTGGAAGAAAAAAAAAAATTTGGTAGGACGTTATAAGGGTTCAAAGTTCATCAGCAATTATTCATTTTTCCAGCAAAATTTACAAAACCATTTTTTTAGTGACCACATCACATTTGAAGTCCCTTTGAGGGGTGTACATGACAGAAAACGCCCAAAAGTGACACCATTCCAAAAACTGCACCCCTCAAGCTACTCAAAACTATATTCAAGAAGATTATTAACCCTTCAGGTGCTTCACAGGAACTAAAATAAAGTTGAAGGAAAAAATGGACATTTTAATTTTTGTAACAAAAATGTTCTTTTAGCCTCAATTTTTTCATTTTCACATGGGCAACAGGATAAAATGCATCCTAAAATTTGTTGGGCAATTTCTCCTGAGTACACCGATACCTCATATGTGGTCATAAACCACTGTTTGGGCGCACGGCAGGACTGAGAAGGGAAGGAGCGCAATTTGAATTTTAGAGCCAATTTTCCGTTCAAAAAGTGAAATGGCGCTCCTTCACTTCTGAGCCTTGCCGTGCGCCCAAACAGTGGTTTATGACCACATATAAGGTATCGGTGTACTCAGGAGAAATTGCCCAACAAATTTTGGGATGTATTTTATCCCTTTGCCCATGTGAAACTAAAAAAATGTAGGCAAAAAGAAATTTTTTGTGAAAAAAAAGTGTTTTTTTAATTTTTATGGATGAATTTGTGAAGCATCTGGGGTTCAAAGTGCTCACTATGCATCTAGATACCGTCCTTAGGGGTCTAGTTTCCAAAATAGGGTCATTTGTGGGGGAGCTCCAATGTGGAGACACACCGGGACCCTCCATACGCGACATTGTGTCCTCTAACAATTTGAATGGAAAATGAGCTCAAATTGTTAGCGGACACCATGTCGCGTTTGGATGGTCCCCGTGTGTCTCCACATTGCAGCTCCCCCACAAGTGACCCCATTTTGGAAACTAGACCCCCCAAGGAACGTATCTAGATGCATAGTGAGCACTTTGAACCCCCATATGCTTCAGAAATTCATCCATAAAAATGAAAAAGCACTTTTTTTTCCACTAAAAAATTATTTTTTCATTATTACGGATCAATTTGTGAAGCATCTGGGGGTTCAAAGTGCTTACTATGTACCTAGATATGTTTCTTTGGGGGTCTAGTTTCCAAAATGGGGTCACTTGTGGGGGAGCTCCAATGTGGAGACACACAGGGACCCTCCAAACGCGACATGGTGTCCGCTAACAATTTGAGCTCATTTTCCTTTCAAATTGTTAGCGGACACCATGTCGCGTTTGGATGGTCCCCGTGTGTCTCCACATTGCAGCTCCCCCACAAGTGACCCCATTTTGGAAACTAGACCCCCCAAGGAACGTATCTAGATGCATAGTGAGCACTTTGAACCCCCAGGTGCTTTACAAATTGATCCGTAAAAATGAAAAAAATAAACTTTTTGTGGAAAAAAAAGTGCTTTTTCATTGTTATGGATGAATTTGTGAACCATCTTGGGGTTCAAAGTGCTCACTATGCATCTAGATACGTTCCTTTGGGGGTCTAGTTTCCAAAATGGGGTCACTTGTGGGGGAGCTCCAATGTGGAGACACACAGGGGCTCTCCATACGCAATATGGTGTCCACTAACAATTGGAATTGTTAGCGGACACCTTGTAGGATATGAAGAGCCCCTATGTGCCTAAACATTGGAGCTCCCCCACAAGTGACCCCATTTTGGAAACTAGACCACCCAAGGAACGTATCTAGATGCATAGTGAGCACTTTGAACCCCCAGGTGCTTTACAAATTGATCCGTAAAAATGAAAAAAGAAACTTTTTGTGGAAAAAAAGTGCTTTTTCATTTTTATGGATGAATTTGTGAAGCATCTGGGGGTTCAACGTGCTCACTATGCATCTAGATACGTTCCTTCGGGGGTCTAGTTTCCAAAATGGGGTCACTTGTGGGGGAGCTCCAATGTTCAGGCACACAGTTAGGGTCTCTCCATACCCGACATGGTTTCCGCTAACAATTGGAGCTCATTTTCTTTTGAAATTGTTAGCGGACACCATGTTGCATACGGAGAACCCGTGTGCCACCAGCACAAGGGCAACTGGTAGAGTTGGGGTACAGCACCAGAAAATTCCGCCTCTAATGAATGCGCTATTTTCTTGGGTGGCTGTGGGTTGAAATTTGCAGCGCGGGGGACCCACAACATTTGGGTCTCTCCACGCTGAGGATTCCAGTCAGCCAGCTACCAAGTTGTACATGGCTGGCTACAAAAAATACAGCGAAGCCCATTTTTTTTTATTTCTAGAACTAATTCTAGAAAAAAAAAATGACGTAGGGCTCCGCCATATTTTTGGTCCAGCCAGGTACAACTTGGCAGCTACAGACTGCCAGCAACCCCCAGCTGCCTTGTTGTACCTGGCTGCAACCAAAAATACAGCGAAGCCCATTTTTTTTTATTTCTAGAACTAATTCTAGAAAAAAAATGACGTAGGGCTCCGCCATATTTTTGGTCCAGCCAGGTACAACTTGGCAGCTACAGACTGCCAGCAACCCCCAGCTGCCTTGTTGTACCTGGCTGCAACCAAAAATACAGCGAAGCCCTTTTTTTTTTATTTCCTGCAGGGGGATGGGGGATCAGGGATCCCCATGCAGGGGGATCAGGGATCCTCCTGCAGGGGGATGGGGGATCAGGGATCCCCATGCAGGGGGATCAGGGATCCCCATGCAGGGGGATGGGGGATCAGGGATCCCCATGCAGGGGGATGGGGGATCAGGGATCCCCATGCAGGGGAATGGGAGATCAGGGATCCCCATGCAGGGGGATCAGGGATCCTCCTGCAGGGGGATGGGGGATCAGGGATCCCCATGCAGGGGGATCAGGGATCCTCCTGCAGGGGGATGGGGGATCAGGGATCCCCATGCAGGGGGATCAGGGATCCTCCTGCAGGGGGATGAGGGATCAGGGATCCCCATGCAGGGGATCAGGGATCCCCATGCAGGGGGATGGGGGATCAGGGATCCCCATGCAGGGGGATGGGAGATCAGGGATCCCCATGCAGGGGGATCAGGGATCCTCCTGCGGGGGGATGGGGGATCAGGGATCCCCATGCAGGGGGATCAGGGATCCTCCTGCAGGGGGATGGGGGATCAGGGATCCCCATGCAGGGGGATCAGGGATCCCCATGCAGGGGGATGGGGGATCAGGGATCCCCATGCAGGGGGATCAGGGATCCCCATGCAGGGGGATGGGGGATCAGGGATCCCCATGCAGGGGAATGGGAGATCAGGGATCCCCATGCAGGGGGATCAGGGATCCTCCTGCAGGGGGATGGGGGATCAGGGATCCCCATGCAGGGGGATCAGGGATCCTCCTGCAGGGGGATGGGGGATCAGGGATCCCCATGCAGGGGGATCAGGGATCCTCCTGCAGGGGGATGGGGGATCAGGGATCCCCATGCAGGGGGATCAGGGATCCTCCTGCAGGGGGATGAGGGATCAGGGATCCCCATGCAGGGGGATGGGGGATCAGGGATCCCCATGCAGGGGGATGGGAGATCAGGGATCCCCATGCAGGGGGATCAGGGATCCTCCTGCAGGGGGATGGGGGATCAGGGATCCCCATGCAGGGGGATCAGGGATCCTCCTGCAGGGGGATGGGAGATCAGGGATCCCCATGCAGGGGGATCAGGGATCCTCCTGCAGGGGGATGGGGGATCAGGGATCCCCATGCAGGGGGATGGGGGAGGTCTTACCAGATGTCGGGCGGCGGTGAGAGGAAGCCGGAGGACGCAGGCAGGAGGACGCAAGCGGGAGGCGGCGGCGGCGGCAGGAGGAGGTGAGGACCGGCGGTGGCGGGGGGCCGGGGACAGCGGGGGGGGGCCCAGAATCAGCAGGGGACGGGGAATAGCGGGGGGGGGGGGCCAGAAAAAGAAGGGGACAAGGCACAAGGGGATAGCGGGGGGGCCCAGAAACAGCAGGGGAATGAGCTTCAGAAGACACAGCGGGGGACCGGGGAGGAGCCGGGGGATGAGCCGGGGGATGAGCCGGGGGGGGGGGGGAGAGACACAGCGGGGGACAGGGGTATGAGCGGGGGAGCGCAGACACAGTTGGGGGACAGGGGGATGAGCGGGGGGCAGGCACAGCGGGGGACAGGGGGATGAGCAGGGGGGGCAGACACAGTGGGGGTCAGGGGGATGAGGGGGGGGGTGATGAGCATCAGAGGGCACAAGCAGGGAATGTGTGCAGGAGCCGGGCACAGCTGACAGCCCGGCTCCTGCAGCGATCGCTCAGGGAAGTGCTGACATTCAGCACTTTCCTGCGCGATCTTGATGTGATCGGTCGGTCAGATTGACTGACCGATCACATCGCTCTGAGTGTGGGGACCCCTAAAAAGGGTCCCCACACCTCTGCCCCTGACCCTCAGCTGTCACTGACAGCTTTTAGAATTGAACTGTCACTGTTCGTTTAGAAGCAGTGACAGTTCAAAGCCATGACGAGTATACTCGTCATGATGCGGGAACTGACAGCTTTTCATGACGAGTATACTCGTCATTAGTCGTAAAGGGGTTAAGCTAAAATCAGTGGTGTAATGCCAATGGCGGCAGAACACGCAGCTGATATGGGCCCATGAGTTAAGGGGGCCGGTTGCCAGCACAGGCTTTGGGCGCCCCCCACCAGCGCATATTTAATTGTATTGGCATCGCAGATACAATAAACACAGAGTGCTCCCTCTCTGATCATTCTCACGCTGTGCCTGCGCTCTGATGTCGCAGTACAGCTTGGTGCGATGATGTCACTACTATGCGCCACCGTACTGAGATGTGCAGAGCGCGGGACACACTGGGGCAGACCAGAGCAGCGGGGAAATCATGGATAGGTAAGTAGTATTTAATCAACCAGTGAGTATACAGTGGCCAAAGGCTATGGGGGTGCAATATTTTAAATGGAGGATCATAGAGACTGCATATTACTATATGGAGGATTATGTACAAGAAAAAGGAAAAATGCCAATCAGTCCAATTAAAATGCAAAGTACAAATTTTATTAATATTCAATAAAAGGGGACAATATGGTGCCAGCTTAAAAAAACAGGCAGGGGCCTGTGTGAGGGCGGCTCATGCAGATTTTTCATATGGATATAATCACATATAACATCCATGTGAATAGTCTTTTACAATAGTTTACACAGCACAAATAAATTATATGCAGAGGTATATTACTACAACAAGAGTACAGCAGCAGTTGTTGAAATTCAATATTATAACATGGCTATATAATGTGATACGGTTGTTGCATAAATTGGACGTTTTCATTTACACCTATAGTGATATAGTCAGTGCCTTGATAACTCTGGCACTTTTTATTGCCACTGGCTTTAAAAGATTAATTTTGCTATACACATATATGAGTCTTTGTGCACCAATCCACATAGAGCTAGTTATATTACTGTAGAACCAAATGCTTATACAGAGGTATATTACCAATGAATCAAGAGTACAGCAATAATTATTTGAATTTATATATTGTAACATAGCTCTGTCATTTTATATATGGTAGGGTTGTTGCATCAATTGGACATATTACCTCTTTTTTATCTATAGCAGTGCAGGCAGTGCCTTGATAACAATAGTTTACACAGCACAAGAGGCTGCAAGTTCACTCTGCATACATTTAGGCTAAAGGCACACTGGCGCAAGACTCGCGCGAGTGTAATGTGAGAAAAAATTGCTTTGCACTCGGACCTGTATCTTTAAATGATACAGGTCACATAAATGCAATTTTCTCGCATTACACTCGCAATGCGATGAAAATGCAAGTGCAATCACAGCATGCTGCGATTGCATGCGACTTCCACGTGCAAGTGGCCATTAAAAGTATATGGGTGTGAGTCAAACTCGCACCCATACAGCACACCGTGCGATACTCGCACAAGTGTGCTGTTATAATGTTGGAATGTACCGCTTTGCCAGTATAGTAATTAATAATGTTCCAGTGCTTTCACAGCAACGCTGAAACATTATTTTTAAAAACACTCGGTTAGAAATCTAAATAATAAAGTGCTGTGTGTTAATAATCATTTTAACCCTCTCTACAGGCTCTGCGCTACATGTCGGCATAGAGAAAAAAACTCACCGAAATTTAGCCAGGTAAAATATCCGTTGCATCTAGCAGACAGCTGCCAGCTCCACTGGTAGGCAACACAAGTGTAAGAAACACGGTGCTCAATCCCCTGCAACCCAAGCATGGGGGCGGCTATGGCACCTGCGTCCAACCATGCTGACAAGGAGGAGATTGGTGGCATTCATGGACACAAGGTTACCAACAGGACGTCAGCCACACAAGTCTAAGTGAAGCAAAGTGTCAGAGCTCAGCCTGTTGGTCACGCCCAACTATTAGATCAGGCGGGCTGCACGGCACCTTTTATATGCATCACAAATGACCGACACTCCCCAGAGGGCTCAGCCACGTACTGCAAAAGATAAAAAGGTGCAATAAACACTAAAGATGAAGATGTGAGGTGTTAGTGGATATTTGGCCAAATACGTAAGCTCGTAATCCATGTCAAGGGCCCTCACGCTTACGAGTCCAAACCATATGCCTGACCATATGTTTGCTTGGTGGGCAAGCCACCAAACATTGAGAAAAATCACTGAAGTAGAACATAATACTATAAAGAAAAAAACTCACCGAAATTTAGCCAGGTAAAATATCCGTTGCACCTAGCAGAGGGCTGCCAGCTCCACTGGTAGGCAACACAAGTGCAAAAAGCATACCATGGCAGCCACTGTCCCTAGTGCTGAAGCTCCAGTGTGAAATAACAGTAACATCACGCTGAAGCTTCAGGACCCCGGACAGCTCAGTGCAGGAGGAATCAGTAACAAAGGTATTAACCCCTGCACTGCCAGGGTGTTTTGTCACTATGTCTACACAGAGTGTACACACTCTGTGTACACATGATGGCAGCACACTAACTGCATTTTAACCCTTCTAGCACCGGATTTTATTAGCCGCATCTGCAGGCTCTATGCCGACATGTAGCGCAGAGCCTGCAGAGGGGGTTAAAATGATTTTAACACACAGCACTTTATTATTTAGATTTCTAACTAAGAGTTTTTAACAATAATGTTTCAGCTCTGCTGTGACAGTGCTGGAACATAATTGATTACTATACTGGCAAAGCGGTACATTCAAACTCGCCGGCTTTGACAGCCAGCGAGTTTAAATTCACCGCAAATGCTGTTTGTGGTCCTTCAGGACCACGGACAGCATCACACTCACAAGCAGCACATACGCACTCACACCTCACTCGCAGCACACTCACATGAATACAGCCAGCCACACTCACTACACTCGCACCACACACACCCAAAAACACGCATTACACTCTCATCACAGCCGTGCATTAAACACGCTCCGTGTTTGATGCATGACAGTGTGCCTTCAGCCTTAAGGTAAAATCCTGGTTCTTATCCATGTCTTTAACAATGCATGTATTGTATAAACACAGCCAATGCAAGTGGTTTGATGAGTAAGGCGGCCGTCACACGCTAAGATATCTAGAACGATATTGTAAGCGATCACGTGCACGTGCGATCGCTTACAATATCGCTCACATCGCTGGTGAGATGTCACACAGACAGACTCACCAGCGATGTGGATCCGCGATCTCGCTGGTAACTATGGTACACATCGGGTAACTAGGCGCCGCGCGTCGCTTAGTTACCCGACATGTACCATAGCGGCTCTGCCGCTGGGAGATCGTTCATCGTGATGTCATACACCACGATGAAGCAGATCGCTAAATCGTAAATCGCTAGATCTGAGGTCCGGACCTCAGATCTTGATTTTGCGATTTGATCAGATCTCGCTCGTCGTATCCTGCCGTCACACGCAGAGACATCGCTTACGCGATGTTTAATCTGCCGCGTTCAAGCGATATCTTGCGCGATATCTGTGCGTGTGACGGCCGCTTAACATCAGCGTCGTTGGTGCTTAGAGGAAAAAAGCATTTGTTGTTTAAAGCTCTGTTACATGGCACGACGTTGAAACGATGTCAGCAATGATCTCGGTAGCGCGCGGTCGTTTTTGACATCATTTCAACATCGCTGGTGAGATGTCACACATCTAGATATTGTGAACAACTCACCAACAATGGTGTGAGCAGGAATCGATCGCAAACCCTGCTAACGATCCCTGCTCATTGCTGTGAATGGGCGAAGTTGTCCACGACATCGTTATCGCGGTGTCACACAGAACGATGCAGCAGGTTGCTTCAGTTGATATCATCAGGTTTTTCAACATGTTGGTAAACCTGTCAACTCTGATCCAAAGATTTATTGTATCAACTTGCCAGAGTCACACGCAACGAGGTCGCAACGACGTCACTGGTACGCCTCCAAACCTGTGACGTATCAGTGATGTCGTTAACGATGTTAATGGAACATTTAGAAGCAAAAGCAATTGGTTCTATAGTAACTAGCTGTAGGTGGTTTGATGCATCAGGACCTACACATATGTGTGGTATAATTAACCTATTAAATGCCAGTGGCAATAAAAGCGCCACAGTTATCAAGGCACTGCCTGCACTGCTATAGATAAAAAAGAGGTAATATGTCCAATTGATGCAACAACCCTACCATATATAAAATGACAGAGCTATGTTACAATATATAAAATCAAATAATTATTGCTGTACTCTTGATTCATTGGTAATATACCTCTGTATAAGCATTTGGTTCTACAGTAATATAACTAGCTCTTTATGGATTGGTGCACAAAGACTCATATATGTGTATAGGATAATTAATCTTTTAAAGCCAGTGGCAATAAAAAGCGCCAGAGTTATCAAGGCACTGACTATATCACTATAGGTGTAAATGAAAACGTCCAATTTATGCAACAACCGTATCACATTATATAGCCATGTTATAATATTGAATTTCAACAACTGCTGCTGTACTCTTGTTGTAGTAATATATCTCTTTATATAATTTATTTGTGCTGTGTAAACTATTGTATAAGACTATTCACATGGATGTTATATGTGATTATATCTATATGAAAATCTGCATGAGCCGCCCTCACACAGGCCCCTGCCTGTTTTTTTAAGCTGGCACCATATTGTCCCCTTTTATTGAATATTAATAAAATGTGTACCTTGCATATTAATTGGACTGATTCACATTTTTTCCTTTTTCTTGTACATAATGTCTTGCGAGGGTCCATACTATGAAAAAAATCCCTAATTGGTCACAGTTATGGCTCACATATATGTATATACATGAGTAAATTGTTGTTGTAATTTTGTACATCCATAATGTGGCAACTGAGTTTGTGGTATTTAGTGACTTATATGGAGGATTGTAGAGACTGCACTATACTATATGGAGGTCCACACAGGCGGCATTATACTATATGGAGGTATATACAGGTGGCATTATACTATATGGAGGTCTATATAGACTGCATTATACTATATGGAGGATTATTGAGACTGCATTATACTATATGGAAGATTATAGACTACATTATACTATATGGAGGACTATAGAGGCAGCATTATATTACATAGAGGTCTATACATGGGCCATTATACTATATAGAGATCTATACAGGCAGTATTATACTATATGGAGGTCTATACAGGTGGCATTATACTATATGGAGGATAATAGAGACTCCATTATACTTTATGGAGGATTATAGAGTCTGCATTATATTATATGGAAGTCTACACAAGCGGTATTATACTATATGGCATTCTATCCAGGTGGCATTATACTATATGGAGGATTAGAGACTTCATTATACTATATGGAGGTCTATAGAGGTGGCATTATACTATATGGAAGTATAGAAATTGCATTTTACTATATGGAGATTCATACAGGTGGCATTATACTATATGAAGGGTTATAGGAACTGCATTATACTCTATGGAAGATTATAGATGCTGCATTATACTATATGGAGGATTATAGAGACTGCATCATACTATATGAAGGACTATACAGGCTGCATTATATCATATGGAGTAATATAGAGACTGCATTATATTATATGGAGGACTATAGAGGCTGCATTATATTATATGGAGGTTGCATTATACTATATTGTTGACTATGGAGGCTGCATGATATTATATGGAAGCTACATTATATTATATGGAGTACTATGCCGGCTGCATTACATTATATGGAGGCTGCCTTATATTATATAGAGAATTGTGCCTTGTTATAGTGCACTTCCATACTTACTAGTATGCCTAAATGTGTCTGCTTCCACATATATAGTACTCCTCTAGCTCCTTTAGGATCAATTCCAAACAACTATGGTTCAGAAATGTGCCTAAAATGAATGCACGTCCATATCTATCGTTATGCCTAAAACTTATAATTATGCTTCCTTTCTTTGATCTGTCTTATGGAATTGTGCCTCTAAATAGTGCACTTCCATAACTCAGCAATGTGTTAACACACTGTATATCTCCAGTTTGCATCAATATATTGCACTTGAATATAATGCACTTTTATTTGAATGGCTCTATGTATGGCATATGACTCTATTCTTATTTTTGCTTGCCGCTATCTCTTAATATTTCATGAGAAATTCCCCCCCCCCCTTTATTGGGGGCGTGTCCTGACACCATCCATGCAGGACGCTTAACACCGGAGCTCCGGCATCAGAGCCCAGCAAAACGGAGATAATAAGCGCTTCCAGCCTCCCCAGCAAACCTCAGGCAGAAGCTCCAGCTGCAGCTCACCGAGGGGATCGCCGGGATGCCAAGACAGTCGCTCTGGAGCAAGGAACGACCGCCTAAGGTGACGGACTTTTTCTCCTCAGGTCCCGCTCCAGCAGCCCGCTCTAAGATGGCGTCGGCTGAGTCCCCGATGGCGCGATCTCCTCACTCTTCCCGGGCCTCCAACAGCCCGAGGTCGGGGGGAGACCTGGATGACAACAACACCCCGGTCACTCTGGGATGCCTGAAGGGTCTGCTTGAGACCCTGCGCAAGTCTTTACAAGCTGACTTGAAAGACTGTATAAGGGAGCTGAGGGAAGATATGGCCGCCATGGGAGAACGTACACAACATATTGAAACTAAAATGGCGGAGTTTGCCACAGCTCACAATGAGCTCGCAGACAGTTACCAGGGTGTGGAACAGGATATTAAGGTAATAAGAGCAGTAACCTGGGATCTGGAGGATAAACTAAGGAAAAATAATCTGAAACTAAGAGGTATCCCAGAAACAGATGGAGAGGAGGACATTAAAGGAACAGTACATACATTCCTCTGTTTCTTATTACCGGAGATGCCAGTCTCTGAGCTATTACCTGAAAAAGCCTATAGACTTCCAAGACCCCCTAACATCAGGCAGGATTTGCCCAGGGATGTCCTGGTGTGTCTGGACTCCCCAGACCAAGAGACAGGGTCCTACAGAAGCTGAGACAGCACCCTCTGGACTCTGGAAACTACAAGGGATGGCAGGCCTACCCAGATCTCTGCCAAGGAACACTGGCGAGACGTAGAGACTTCGCACCCCACTGCAAAATCCTCCGCGACAGGGGCATACAATATTCTTGGGGCTCTCCAGTTAATGTTTCCTTTAGATATAAAGGCAACAGACACGTTTTTGCATCTCCCTCCAAGCTCAAGATGGCTCTTGGAGACTGGAATTTACGGCGGCCCCCTGCTTCCCCTTCAGCTGCCACCAAGAATCAGCAAAGAAATTTGGGAAGCTCTCCCAACTCCAGGGAGGCTGTGAAATGACCTCTAACAAGTACTATGGGTCGTGCTGGTGTCGGTTAATTTGTTTTCCCAGCCTAAGTTTCCGGTTGTTTAGGCTGTGGGGTTGTGAGCAGTGAGTCACATTTCCACCGGGGTGACTCTCTCCTGCCTTGGCTGAGGTAGAGAGATCTGAAAAGCTCACATTGATTCTCCCCCACAAACCAGTCCCGTCCTGCTTGCGGAAGGTGACTGGTTAATACTTATATTTTCATATCAGTTTATGTGTTTATGCAATTGTTGTCTATCTTATATTGTTGGTCATTTGTATTCTCTCTCTTTTGCCTTTATTTTTTTATTTCTCTCTTCCTCTTTTCTCCCTTCCTTTGTCCTTCCTTTCTTTTCCTCCCTTAACTTTGAACTTTGATCTCATTCAGCTGTGGTGAAGTCTCCAGCCTTGTTGCAAGCAGTGTCTTTGTTAGCTTTGTAAGGTTTTAAACAGACTGAGAACCTGGTACTTAACGAAAATGAGCATCACTATGGTTTCATTCAATGTAAACAGCCTTAACGCTCCCTGTAAAAGAGCAATACTTTGGCAACATCTGAAAAAAGCACAAAATGACGTGGTGTTTTTGCAGGAGACCCACCTGCTGGGGAAGGACCTCCCCAGACTGGCCTCGGCCTTCTACCCAACACAATTCCTAGCCGGGTGAACCGCTAAAAAAGCTGGGGTGGCCATCCTGATCCACAGGTCGGTCACATTTAAATTGATTGAGGAGGTGTCGGACCCGGCGGGCAGTTACGTCATTGTGTTATGTCTTCTTAATGACAGGCCCTACACACTTGCCTCTATCTATGGGCCGAACACAGGCCAGGTACGATACATGAGGTCCTTTTTATCTAAAATTTCCTCTGTAGCGCGGGGTAGCAAGATTATAGCGGGTGACTTTAACATACCGATGGATAAACAATTAGACTGCACGAAGTCGTCTCTATACCGATCGGAGTTGGGGCTTGTAGTTTCTATACATCATCTCCATGATGTGTGGAGGTATATGCACTCTGACGAAAGGGACTATACCTTCTATTCCCATCGTCACAAGTCACAAAGTAGACTCGACTATTTCCTGATTGATGATTCTGTGCTGCAGACATGCTTGGACTCGAGCATAGGATCCATCACGTGGTCTGATCATGCTCCGGTCTCACTCAGGATAGCCGACTCTGCCGCAACTCGCCCTCCAACTTGCTGGAAAATAAATGCTCATCTCCTGACTTCCCCCTCTAACGTTGATCAACTCTATGAGGCCATTAAACTTTACTTTAAAGAAAACACCACAGTTGATATGCCCCCGGACACCTTGTGGTTTGCCCATAAGGCAGTTCTCAGAGGTTTGCTTCTCAAAATGGCGGTTATAGCTAAAAGGAAATACGACAAAACTTTGCTTACACTGCTGCATAAAATTAAACAATTAGAAATTCTACAGAGGAGCTCGAGGTTGACTGTACAACTCCCTGACTTACTGATGGCCAGACGAGAGCTTCGAGCTCTGCTCCTTGTACGGGTGGAGCATCAGCTTAAGAAATCTGGGGCGAAGTTTTAAGGTATGGGAGACAGAGCCGGAACGCTGCTCGCCAGGAGAGTTAGAAAAAGGGAACTACAGACAAAAATTCCCTTCTTACGTAAGGGAGATGGCACAACGGTGCGCAATCCCACTGCAATAGCAAACGAATTTGGGTTTACTACCGCTCCTTGTATAACCTACGGGACTCTGACTCGGTCCCTCAACCGTCGACAGATTCTATTAAGACATTTTTGGATAGAGCTGGACTCCCTGCCCTCTCAGAGGAACAACTTAGGTCACTTAATGCACCCTTTACTGAACAGGAGATTCAGGGGGTTATTGTTTCTACCAAGAAACGTACTGCTCCGGGGCCAGATGGGTTTTCATTTCAGTACTACTCCAGTTTTTCACAACTTTTAACTAGACCCCTGCTGGACCCCTTTAACTTTTGGCGAAGGGTGGGAAGTATTATACGGGAAGGTCTGGAAGCAATTATAACCACTCTCCCCAAGCCTGGCAAAACACCTGACTCCCCGGGTGATTTCCGTCCAATAGCGTTACTAAATTGTGACGTAAAACTGTATGCTAAACTTCTCGCTAACAGACTTGGAGAAGTATTGCCCACTCTAGTGTGCTAGAGCAGGTGGGGTTTGTCCCGGGAGGCAGGCTAGTGATGGCACGAGGAGACTGGTGGACTTGATGGAGATCATGGAGAGGGGCTCCCGGTGCATTCCTGTCCCTTGACGCAGAAAAAGCGTTCGACAGGTGCATTGGGGGTACCTTCGAGAGGTCCTCCAAAGATTTGGAGTAGTAGGAGACTTCCAAAGAGCCATCATGGCTCTCTACTCTTCTCCCTGCGCTTCGGTTAAGGCATCAGGATTTATGTCCTCAGTATTTGACATCTCCAATGGAACCAGGCAGGGGTGCCCCCTCTCCCCGCTGATTTTCGCCTTGGTAATGGAACCCTTGGCTGCGGTGGTGAGGGGGGACCCAGAAATTCGGGGAGTGGAGGTGGGACTAGTGGAGCATAAGATTGGGCTCTATGCGGACGATGTAGTTTTTATGTGCTCGCAGCTTCCCTCCACGATCCCGAAAATCTTAAAAGTCCTGGAAGACTTCTACCACGCATCCTATTACAAATTGAATATGACTAAATCTTCTTTCTATCCAATTAATGTCAGAGTCTGAACAGAGGATCATCAGGGGACAGTTCTCATTTGCCTGGGCGGAGGAGGGCTTCACCTATTTGGGTCTACACCCAAACTAACTAAACTAAACAAAATTGTACGTCATAACTGTGAGTCCTTGCTCAAGAGTATCCAAAGGGAATTGGAAAGTCACTCTGGCCTTTTCCTATCGTGGATGGCCAGAATCCAGATTATCAAAATGACTTATCTCCCTAAGATACTATACCTACTGAGGTGTCTCCCCCTCCTTATCCCGGGCAAGTTTCTGAGAGCATTTCAGGCAACTTTAGGACGATTTATTTGGCAGGGAAAGACACACCGTGTAGCAAATAGGGTCCTCACCCTGCATACCTCGGCGGGGGGGGGCTGGGGGTCCCAGACGTCCATTCTTACTATAAAGCAGCACACCTTGAGGCAGCTAGGAATTGGTGGTCGCAGGATCAGACCTCCCTCTGGCTCCAAATTGAAGCCTTCTTTGCTCCCAAACAATCCACCCGGCTATTGTTGGAAATAAACTTGATGAAGTTTTCCCAGGTATCGGGAGGTCTCTCTTCGATGAGAACTTTACTGAAAATATGGTCCCAAGAGAGTAGAGACTTACTATCCTTTCTGCACAGATATATCACACTAGACGCGGTAGAGCATTCTATCGGGCTTCTGAACCTCCGAAATTGGAAATTAAAGGGTATTCACCTTTTGACTCAAATTATGGAGGGGGGTAACTTGAAAGCTTTTTCTGTGTTGGCGGAGGCTTTCGACATCCCTAAAAACAATTTTTTTAAATACTTGCAGCTGCGGCATTTCCTGGCCTCTGTCTCCCTGCCTATACCGTCCCAAGAAACTTTTATTGGCTCTTTGCAGGCCTTCTTTAAGTCAAGGGGCATTAGTTCTGGTGGGGTCTCCATTATCTATAAGGCTCTTTTGAACCAACACACTAGCAGAAACTCACGTACATGACTAAGTGGGAGGGGGGTCTGGGATTTGTTGCTCCTTTGGAGGCTTGGCAGAAGGCGGCCTTTCATGCATCTCTTTACTCGTCATGTATAAATCACCTAGAGCAGGCAAAGAAGCTCCAACTTCACTGGTACCTGACCCCGGACCGTGTAGCCAAATTTGGGGGCAGAGACCTCTTTATTTCCCGGCAGTGTTGGCGGGGCTGCTCCTCAGTGGGGTCCCCTGCCCACATTTGGTGGGATTGCCCTGTTATCAAACCCTTCTGGGTTGAAGTTGAAGAGCTACTCGGCACTCTCACAGGACTGCCTCTGGCGCTGGAGTCCCCGGTTGCCCTATTAGGCCTAGGCCTTGACTCGATTCCCAGGACTCTTTGCCCAATTGTCACTAATACATTAGTAGCGGCAAGAATGTGTTTGGCGTCCAAGTGGAAGTCTCCGAGCTCTCCATCTAAGACGGAACTAGTCAACCGCATAAATTTACACTTTCAGTATGAGCTCCTCTTGGCACATGATCTCCCCACAAGGTACAAAATATTGTACAGTCCGCCCATAATACTATTGAGGTCACCAGGTGATTGAGTTGTCAATGATACATTAGTGAATCATATAGAATTTTGGGGTAACTGTTTACCTCATTTTCTTATGTTTTTACCCTCCTTGCCCTTCCCTACTCCTCATTTCTCATTATTGTTTGTGATAATTTTCTTTATTTTCTAGGCTTATTTCTTATTTATGATGTTAGTCTCTTGTTGTGATTACTTTTATTGTGATTAATTGACGAATTGCGCATTTATTGTAATTCTGTCTGAAATTCTCTAATAAAAATATAATAGTTAAAAAAAAGAAATTCCCCGTTATTACAAAGGGTTAAACTTTGTATTTCCTCAACAGTTCTCTTTGCAGATAAGCCCCCTTCTGATCACTGTGTACATACTCAGACTGCAGGGATCGCTTTCTACAGCGTCCCCAGTCTCCTTAGAGATAACATCACATGACTGTGATGTAGTTCCTGCCTTTCCCACTGGGTTTACATATATCCTAGCAATGCAGTCACATGACTGCTATGCACCTCCTGTTCCACAGCCATCAGGAACCAGGAAGTAGCTGCTCTATATAAGATGAATAACAAGCAATGGCGGACATTGCCCTGAAGAAGCTGCACATGGAGGCAGTGATACGCGTGGGGTAGCGTTCCACATGGACTTCTAGCTCTACACAGGTCTTAATATCGCTTTATTCCTCTCTCCCCCCATATCAGGCTGTATCACTGCTGGGATTCTATGAAGAACTGATGCTTGTACATGCTATATAATTGATTGCTATGGATCAGTGACCTAATGCAGTACCACAACCTTAGGGTTCAGAGGCTATTCCCCTTTATTGTGTGTGTGTGGGAGGAGTAATTTTACTGGTTGCTAACCACAATTGATTCCAGATCTGCTGGGATTTTTTGACTGCCCATACCTGACCTTAAACTATGTGATAGGTTTAGATAACACTCTGTTGCCACCTATTGAGCTGTACTGGTGACACTTATAGAATTGTCCATTCTCATTAGCTAGAAAGTGCCTTGTATTTTGGCACAAAGCACCACTCAGACCATTTGATCCTATACCTACCACTACTAGGCAGATTATGCAGATTACCAGTGCCAGACACCTGTCACATTTCTGGATATGTATATATACTCATCATTTTGCATAAATATTTGCATCTGTACTTTTTTCTAACCAGAAACGGTATATAATATACTACCCGCTGTCATACGAGCACGTACTAAGACTTCTTGGTTCTAAAAGGGGGTTTTTGTATACTATGTCTGATTGGATTTGACAGATTATTTGAATTTTATAACCCCTCTCATTCTGCACCTTACTCAGGTATATATGAACTAGATTCAAATACCTGATGTGACTCTATGAACAAGCGTGGTTTGTGTGATATATCTTCTGTATTTGTATAATGAACTGTACATGCATCTGAATTTATGTTTATTTGATGTGAATTACTTGTACTGTAATCGTGTGATATATGGTTCTGTATAAACCGTCCACCCGACTGGTGGGGCTATATAGACTGTCCAGACCCATCATCAATTCCCCTCCCCTCGCCGCACAGAAAGCACACCAACAACAGTTACTTTTTCAATACTTTAATGAGAGGTATCAACATAACACCTTACTCATGACTTGTTGTAAAACACTTTCATTGTGTATTACTTTTTTCTTTTGTGGATAAATCAAAGGCCGCAGCTCAAGCAAGGCACAAATCCACCAGATCACGTGAGTGCAGGAGTCGTCTGCCACTGGCCGTCCAGCGCAGGATAACTCTCAAATCACTCTCTCCACCGCCACGGAGGAGCGAAGGCAACGCCTGAGCTGCGACCCCCACCAGGAGAGAGCACAAGGCTTGTTCAAAACCAACCCGGAGCACGGACAAGAAAATGTCGGTGCCAATACCATGCAGATGTACTCCGTTAGACAGCTTCGAGAAACTAGGGTCAGATTCTAGCCGCAAATGCCATACTGATGTATACCAATGCAGTTGGCAATGATAAGTATTACATCCCCTTGAATTAACGAAAAATTAGAAAGCGGCTATCAAGGTACGCCAATCATATACTGGCACAAAAATCCATCCAGTCGCCTGGCTGGACTATGCTGGGAACGACCATGCGAATAACTGACTCCAATTCAAAAATAAAAACGTGGAATTTAACCATAATAGCTCTTGTATATTACAACAGCTCCACAGGGTAAAACAAGGCCGAGGATGCCATAACCCATGTGGATGATGAGGGCGAGCAGGCCGGGAAGGGGCCTAGCAATTACACTACTTCGAGTGTCGTTCAACACCATTTTATCTCCTTCCTTCCTCATGAAACTTCGAGCCCAAAAACCAAATGATCTTCCTCCGGCGGAAATTTCTACCCACCTAGCGGCCCAGATATATGAATACACCGTATACACCATGGCACAAGATCTTCTTACTAAGGACCGACACCATCTGAAAAGAAACAACAGTTAGCAATCTCACCATCGCACAAAACATTATTGTAAAGAAATGCCTCTCGTTCTTCCACTTTCTTTTATTTTATTTTTTTTTTTTTTTTTTATTATTATTATTATTTAATACATTCTTTATGATTCACTTTTCCGAGAGAAGGATTGTAAGGTTCACGCTAGCAGCAAAGCCACAATCATCAGTGCTAGCAAAACAAACGCCCAGAACATATCACCCACCCGTAATGGCTCAGCATAACCCGCATTCACTTCAAGCCTTGAAACACCTAAACAACTCAATTCCTAAACTATACTCAGACACACCGGAGCGGCACCAACGTATACCCATATACACACATATATATATATACACACATACATATACCCAAATACACGCACTCTTATATCCGTGTACTCCCGTACACACCTGAATACCCATATGGACGCGCGTCACCCACACCCGTACCCACTACTTATACATACCATACCAAAATATTCCCCACAAATACTCCAATAATAACATTCGCTAACAGATTCACACCTTAGCAATTCGCCCCAATATCAGAAACTCAAAGAAGGATGCTGCGCAGACCACACACTAGCTCTACACATTGAATCACCCCTGCATGCGCGGTTTAGTAACAACTCCTACCCAACTGAATGGATTCCAGATTCCTAGGGAAGAAAATGACACCCCCATCAACATGTATGAGGGTAGAAAACGTGACAGTGGGGGGTCCGTAGAACGCGCCCAATTTCGAAGCCGTAAGTCGTGGCCAAAAGCAGCCTGGTAATAACACTGTAACAATACTTCCGATAAATAAATAGCAAGACATGTCATTCACACCGAACCTGCTACCTCCCCTGCCATGCCTTTATTGTCAACAAACTGCTAATGAATATTTAACGCCAAGCTGAACAAACCTGGGGTTGCCGGCATGCAATGGAACGACCAGTAGCGTCCAATATTAAGGAATCCTAGAACAAACTGGATAAACCACACTATGTATCCCGTGTAGAGCAGATCTTACCCTAAGTTCCGCAGTAACAGATCACTGGCAATATCCGGAGTATGGCACCCTCCAGATAAAGAACAGGTAATCAAGCAGCTTCCCTTTCAGCATCATTAAATAGATCCAGAATGCCATAAGCTCCACAGTATCAGGAAAAAACTGCCCATGACCACAGATGGGTTCCAGCACCTTCAGAGAGAAACCGGTCAATAAACACTTTCCAGTGTAGCAGTAGTACACAATTCCCGGAATTCTGAAATGAAACAAACACAAATCAGGTACCGCATTACTGATAACCCAAGCATGACATCCCCTAAACGTAATGTCAAAGGTCATCATATTACATCTACAATCTTGTCAGATCCTTGACCCAGAGCGTCAAACTAGGTGTTATCCTGCAGACCTCACAGCTGACGCATCGGGATACAGCTGAGGTGCTCCAGAAACCAATACCAATGACTAGAATTAGACCGAGGTGCATATGCCACTCGCCAGAATGAAATAGACCAGCATTTTATGAGTTCAAAATCGACTCTAAAACCTAAAGAGCCCTCAGAAACAAAGTGAAGTGTGCTTTTTTGCGCATTCTTTTTTTTTTTTTATATTTATTTATTTATTTTTTTAAATAATTCATTTTACCAGTCCCAAAAGAACAGATACGGACACTTAACCAAGCAAAGCTCATTCAGCAATGTACCATACCTTGTTTTCATGTGAAAAACAACTTTCGACCTGGCGCACCGGCTGTGCACGTATTTTTTTTTTTTTATTTATTTATGTAATTAAATTAATTATTTATATAACTTTTATGGTATGTCCTATGAACAATATCCCGTAGGATGGGTTTAAAGTTTTCCAAGTACATCTTGGTGTATAACAACTGCTTATGCAGTGAGGCGCAAGACGCCCCCATGCTGGCTGGTGATGACTAATGGGAAAATTCTACGCATTAATCAACCGACGTGCAGGGCATCTACCCCGAGGTAGTTTAAATGGGCAAGAGAAACAGGGAAATCACCTGCGGAATTTTATTTCATTTATCTATATATATATATTTATTTATTTAATTTTTTTTTTTTTTCGATTGAAAAACAAACCACAAAAACTATTATCGGAGATTATCTTCTGAACCCGACAAATTGGTTTGGCTTCGGGAAGAATTGCACCGCACAACATGACCCAAAATTCCTATGGGAAGCGCAGGCATGTGATTGTCTCTAAGAAACATCAGGAATCGTGATAACGTGTCAATCGCCCGATGGATGAAGCAGGAGGAGGGCAGTACAGGCGCGTTGGAGGGTCAAAAGGAGACCGGATTGGTCACCAGTGGCTGGACAGCCTCAAATATAATGAATTGCGTGGCCTGGGGTGAAAAAGAACTACAGAACGCCTCACCGGGATACTGCTAAAAATGACTGGACTGGGTGGGTTAAGGGGTGCGAATAGCCTGCATATCCCATAGTAAAATGGAAACCGCAATAAGAGGGGAGGGCTGTCCTAAATATAACTATTTAATTATGCATGTAACATATATATACATATCTGTAGTCATACACACACATATCTATATATATATATACACACATACACATATACATATACACATATACACCCATACACATACATACATATATATAAGCATACATATGCGTACACATACATCGGAATTTGGGAGGGGGGGGGGTTGTTACAAATTTTGAAAATCATCTTAAGTTTATTATATCTGCATGTCACCATTCATAACCATTCCTCTATTTGTTCTCCATTAAACTCCATCGTGCATCTCATGCTACATAATCCAGCTCTGCCCCTACACCACTATATTACTAGTTACCAACAAGACCAGGACTGGAGCTTGATAAATCCTCCGCCAATGAGAGACGCGGGTAGAAATACGGATCAGTCCTGAGACACCACAGAAAACCCTGCAAAGGAATAAATCTCCACAGCGAAGAACAGAAAAGATGGATCCATCCATCCTCTCTGGAGCAACAGCTACTGAGGTACAATGAAAGCTGAAGTCATTAATGGAAGGCTCCTCTCACTACTGTGTAATAAAGAGGACCTTGAGGACCGGGTGCTGCACCCATGCTTTTCATGGGCCAGAGATCCATCTCCTCAGAAGCTAATAGAGGGATACAGTAGCTGGATGTGTACATCTGCACTCACATGTCTACCTGCTCCACAAGTCATGGCTGGGGCAGGGGATACTGTGTCATGGGCTGCAGGGCCAGGGAGCTTAATGCCTCACTCTAGTTACAGAGGTGGCTGATTATTGAGAGGATGGGGGAAGGGGCGGGGGGCAGAGGGCAACTAATTTATGTGTAAAATCACTACCTGCTTACATATGGAAGGAATTGAATGCCCCAACTGAATTCTCACAAGCACCTGAACAGCCCTCTGCTAGATACTTCATGCACAGTGGAGCTGCCTCCTGGAGGAGGGGCTGGTAGTCTGTGTGAGACTCAGTGTAAATACGTGCTGCAGCTCCTGACCCAAATCTCCTGTGTGAGGCCAGGTCGGGGGAGGGGTGATAAGAGCAGGCACTATGTGTAAAACATGAATACTGCAGTGAATCTAGCTGCTGTGTCCTGATCTACCTCCCTCTCATGCAGCCAGGGTGAGTGCAGAACATTCCCAGCAGCATGAGGTGCACATTATGTCACCTGCTGCCGGCCAGCTGCACCGCGCTACCCAGTCTGACGATGGGCGTGCAGTCACACTGGGTCCAAAGTGGGGGGTGGCTGACCCCACCGTAGAGCGAGCGCAGGGTCTGCGCCTGCTCTGCGCCTGCTCTGCTCACTAAATATCCCCTGGCTCAAATGCTGCAGCAGGCGGGAAGGTTTGAACAATTCCTGTCAGCCATACTGCCGCCTTTGTGCCTCGCCAGAGAGGACACCAAGGACGCTGAAAGCCCAGCGAAACCGGCGGCCTCCTCCCTCACGATTCTCTCCCTTACCACAATTCCAGCGGATCCATCTGTTCCAGCAGCCATTCTGCCCTGGGTTAAGATGGAAGGAGAGACAAACTGCTCTTTGGGCAAGCAGCAGGGGACAAGACAAGATGGCTGAATTCCAGAGCATATATAACAGGTGGGGTGGTTAGGCAAATAAGGGGGGGGTGTGACAGACAAACAAATCAGCCACTGTAAGGCGAGGAGGAGGGGGAGAGAGTAATTAACCTCATGAGGGCTGGACAGTCAGGTGGCAGTGGGTAATCCACAGTGCCACACATTTCTACCACACAGTGATCTATTGGATTACAACCTTAATTAATTTTTTGACCTTGACCTGACTTATATTGTCAGTGTTCTTTATACACCAAGACGTCCATGTTTTGGATTTCCCACTGGTTTTAATTGATTTTAATGTTAATGTCTGTATAATTGTTAAATAGAATCTTGTATATACTTTTTTCAAACTTCTGGTGTGCTCCTCGCTTTCTATATGTCATGTCTTTTTCTTGTTTTAAAATAATGTTGTCGTGACATGGTGAGCACCCATTATTAATTTATAGACATTTAGTGGTGCTCCTTTTTTTCTCTACCATTATATTATAAAGAGGACTATGAGGGGTGCGTTATAATACAGAGGACCATGGGAAAGCATTATTCTGAATGGAAGGCAATGCGGGGTCCATTATACTATTTGGAGGACTATGGGGGTGCATTATACAATATGGAGGACTATGTGAGACCCATTACTATATGGAATGCCCCATGGGGGCTATTATAGTTTTGAAGGGCTTTGTGAAGGGCATTATAATATTTGGACGGCTATGAGGAAGCCTTTATACTATATGGAGATCTACTTAAGGGCCATAATACTATATGCAACAATTATACAGTGTGAAGGTTGTATGAGGTCCATCATTCTGTGTGAAAGGCTGTGTGGGGGCCATTACACTATTTGGAGTGATAGTACGGGTCATTATACTATATGTAGGCCCACTTTACTGCTTGTAGGGCTGTGTGGGTTTCACATTTGGAAATTATACTGTGCTGGGGACACTATTCATTGCTGGGATAGCTGGGGTATCATACTGTGTGTGGACTGTACTGTGGAGGAATTATTTTGTTTTGTTGGCATCAAACTTTATGACTGCAATGAAAGAGGAATCTATGGGTTTCAACAGGAATAGCAAAATTACATTCTAAGGGCTGCAAAGTTGTGAAATATGTTCTTATGTGAACCGGATGAATATTATTATCTATTTTACTCGGTGGCTCCGAAGCATGTGCAGTGCACATATAGAAACCGCAAAGTACACCCAATAATCCCCCACAATGCGCCGGGCTGAAAATGATGCATGGCCAATGTGTCATACCCAGAAGAACACAGATTTCAAACTTCAGGCCCGCATTCCTGCATAAATTATCATGCCCACCGAGGTACCATTACGATGGAGAGACAAGGGATATGCAGGCTTACAGAACGCCCCCAGTGTCAGTATTGACAACACCCTGGTTATTTCTATAGCAGAATGTAAGTTATAAAAACACTCTTCTCAGCCATTACAGGACACATTTAGGTCAGACAAGGTTGGTTAGGGATTTAGTAAGAAGCTGAAGGGACAGATAATGATAGATTTAGAGGCATAAAGTGACAGGCTCCCTTTAAATACCAATACAAGACCAGACCCACTAAATAGACACCTAAACAAAAGACTAAATTAATACAGCCTTCCTCCCCTCCAACTGAACCTCCTAATCTTATACAGACCAGATACCCAAAACTAATAGAGACAACATCCAGCCTCCATAAACTAATATAGCAGAAAGACCATTTACGTTAAACTAATATAGATCCAAAACATGGCCCCCTTAAAAAAAGTGTACAAAACAGAATTTCTAAATAAATATAGACCCTAAACAGCCTACACTAACACATATTACAATCTAGACTTTGCAAACACTCAACTCTTCATGTTTCTGTAGTTTCTTTTACTTCAAGGCGATGCCAGAAATAAAGCCACCAACAAGATGTTATCTGCAATGATGGCACCAAGACTAACTATGATGCTCCATAAAAACGGGTAGAGAATTAGATAGAATTCATCATCTAGGAAATTTGACTCTTTTCCTGTATTCCAGGTTGGCTCCCTTGTTTCTCAGTCTACCCGATATTTAGGAGGAATGGCAAATATGCAACAAGTGCCTTAAATAATAGCTCCAAGATCTTGCTTGAAGACTGGATATCAATTTCAAAAATATTTACGACAGTAAAACACCTCAAAAACTTGCAAAACGTTTGTGAATTTTGTTTATTTTACTTTTGCCCAGTTTCAAGCAGCTCTGCACAAAATGGAACTGAGAAGGAGATGATGTGGCAATCCCGCCTGACAAATTCATCCTTTAGTTTTGCAAATTTGCACTTCAGTGAGGAAGTGGATGAACTCCAGCGCCACCTTTTGAGAAGCTACCTAAAGGTGGCGCTGGAGTTCATCCACTTCCTCACTGAAGTGTAAATTTGCATATTTCCTAGAGGAGGGATGCGGCTTTAAATCTCCTTATCTACTTAACTGTCTTCTTATGTTTGCAGGTAAACTCCTCTCCATAAGGTAGATAGCAAGTTCCCCAGGCCTCCATTAGTTTTGCCATTTTTTATAGCAGAAATGATGCTCTAGTCTTTGACTGAAGCAGCATTTCTGGTGATAAATTGTCTCTTAATGAATTAGGCACATCCTACTCCAAACGTCCCTAATTAAGACTAGAGGCAGTGTGGCCTGATGTATTTTGTTTTTTATTCTTGAACAACAAATTCGTAGGTGCTGTCCTTTTAAACTCTTATTTTTTCATGGGGTTGTACACCTATAGAATAACATTATGATGTCATGACTACAGAGTATGTGAAAACTGAAGCCAAGACTTAGCTCAACATTGATGTCCATGTAAAGTGCCTTGTGAAAGTATTTGGCCCCCTTGAACTTTTCAACCTTTTGCCACATTTCAGGCTTCAAACATAAAGATATAAACTCTTAATTTTTTTGTGAAGAATCAACAAGTGGGAACAATCATGACTTGGAACAAATTTTATTGGATATTTCAAGATTTTAACAAGTAAAAAGTGAAAAGTGGGACGTGCAATATTATTCGGCCCCCTTAAGTTAATACTTTGTAGCGCCACCATTTGCTGTGATTACAGCTGCAAGTCACTTGGGGTATGTCTCTATCAGTTTAGCACATCGAGATACTGAAATTCTTGCCCATTCTTCTTTGCAAAACAGCTCGACCTCAGTGAGGTTGGATGGAGAGGTTTGTGAACAGTAGTTTTCAGCTCTTTCCATAGATTCTCAATTGGATTCAGGTCTGGAGTTTGACTTGGCCATTCTAACACCTGGATACATTTTATTTGAACCATTCCATTGTAGATTTTTCTTTATGTTTGGGATCATGGTCTTGTTGGAAGATAAATCTCCATCCCAGTCTCAGGTCTTTTGCAGACTCCAACAGGTTTTCTTCCGGAATGGTCCTGTATTTGGCTCCGTCCATCTTCCCATCAATTTTAACCATCTACCCTATCCCTGCTGAAGAAAAGCAGGCCCAAACCACGATGCTGCCACCACCATGTTTGACAGTGGGGATGGTGTTTTGAGGGTGATGAGCTGTGTTGCTTTTACGCCAAACATATCATTTTGCATTGTGGCCAAACAGTTCGATTTTGGTTTCATCTGACCAGAGAACCTTCCACGTGTTTGGTGTGTCTCCCAGGTGGCTTGTGACAAGCTTCAAACAAGGCTTTTTATGGATATCTTTGAGAAATGGCTTTCTTCTTGCCACTCTTCCATAAAGGCCAGATTTGTGCAGTGTACGACTGATTGTTGTCTTATGGACACTCTCCCACCTCAGCTGTAGATCTCTACAGTTCATCCAGAGTGATCATGGGCCTTTTGGCTGCACCTCTGATCAGTCTTCTCCTTGTTCGAGATGAAAGTTTAGAGGGTTGGCGGGGTCTTTGTAGATTTGCAGTGGTCTGATATTCCTTATATTTTATTATGATCGCTTGCACAGTGCTCCTTGAGATGTTTAAAACTTGGGAAATCTTTTTGTATCCAAATCCTGCTTTAAACTTTGCCACAACAGTATCTCGGACCTGTCTGGTGTTTTGCTTGGTCTTTATGTTGCTCTATGCACTTGAAACAGAACCCTGAGACTATCACAGAGCAGGTGCATTTATACGGAGACTTGATTACACACAGGTGAATTCTATTTATCGTTACCAGTCATTTGGGACAACATTGGATCATTCAGAGATCCTCACTGCACCTCTGGAGTGAGTTTACTGCACTGAAAGTAAAGGGGCCGAATAATATTGCACGCCCCACTTTTCAGTTTTTCATTTGTTAAAAAAGTTTAAAATACCCAATAAATTTCGTTCCACTTCACAATTGTGACCCACAAGAAGATGAAGATGGTTAAAATTGATGGGAAGATGGAATGAGCCAAATACAGGATCATTCTGGAAGAAAACCTGTTGGAGACTGTAAAAGACCTGAGACTGGGACAGAGATTTATCTTTCAACAAGACAATGATGCCAAACATAAAGCAAAATCTACAATGGAATGGTTCAAAAATAAACGTATCCAGATGGTAGAATGGCCAAGTCAAATCCAGATCTGAATCCAATCGAGAATCTGTGGAAAGAGCTGAAAACTGCTGTTCACAAACGCTCATTATCCAACCTCACTGAGCTCCAGCTGTATTGCAAGGAAGAATGGGCAAGAATTTCAGTCTCTCGAAAAACTGCAAAACTGACAGAGACATACCCCAAGTGACTCGCAGCTATAATCGCAGCAAAAGGTGGCACTACAAAGTATTAACTCAAGGGGGCCGAATAATATTGCACGTCTCACTTTTCAGTTTTTTATTTGTTAAAAAAGTTTAAAATATCCAATAAATTCCATTCCACTTCACGATTGTGTCCCACTTGTTGTTGATTCTTCACAAAAAATTAGAATTTATAACTTTAAGTTTGAAGCCTGAAATGTGACAAAAGACTGAAAAATTCAAGGGGACCGAATGCTTTTACAAGGCACTGTAGATGCCATGAGAATCTGAGCCCATGGCATCTGTAGTTTTGATGTCATCACTATAAAGAAAGACTGGAATAGTAATGGAAATTCACCAATAGACCTGGAGAGTGTGACCACAGCTCAGTTCATTTTACAGATAAGCAACCCTATGGAAACATAAAATGTGAAAAAATACCAGGTGGAAGAAAGTGAAATTGTGAAAGACTACAACCAGATAAAACAACACATGAATGAGAATGCAAATTATTGAATCCGATTTATTACCACAATCTAAATCAATTCTAACAAATAGCCAGTAAGGTTTGAAAGAGTGCTTGAAGAAAAAGATCACTCCCCACTATCAGCAGACATTGATGTTTTATTGTTTTAAAGAACACTTTATTCATACAGCCATAAAAAACTCAATGCGTATCACATAGAATAAAAGGCACCAAAGCTTTGGGATTTTACGATTCAACCACCCATATTTTACATAGAAAGTAATAAATAAATTCAGTGAATAATGTGCTGCAGAAGCAACATCTAAAACTCTGGATTAAAACTTATAGGGAAGATGCTCACCGCTTCTGGAAAACATTCATAGGAGAAGGCAACTTCCAAAATCTAGAATGAAAACTCTAGATATTTGTTTTAGAGATCTAGATATTACAGAACGCCTATCAAGGGGTATTGTATACTAAAGGGCATCACTATATTGTAGATGTATAAGTAATGGGGATTAGGAAGGGTGCCATACAATAGAAACTACTATTTAAAACATCCTTAACCCTTGGTGTATCCCAATTTGTAAAACATGTTTTTTCCACTATTGATTTTTCAGGAGGATTTTGCAGTATCATATACTGTATTTTTCGGACTATAAGACACACTTTTGTTCCCCCAAACTGGGGGAAAGTAGGGGGTGCATCTTATAGTCCGAATGTACGGAGGGTGGGTGCAGGAGAGGGTGGGGGCAGCTCTGAAGTGTGTCTGGGGGCTGGAGTGTGCTGGCTGCAAGCTGCAGGCGCCAGCGGGAGGTCACATGCTCCCACTCATATAATATGCACTGCACTCGCTGTCCATCACCGCGGTGATGGACTGGGAGAGCGGCCCATATTAAATTGCCTGCGCCCCCCCTGTGATGGCACATGCCCCTCCGTGCTAGATATGGCCCCCGCATGCTGCTGCACATAATAAAATACCAAACAAGTTACTCAACTTTTCCAGCGGTGTCCTGTCTCCCTCTGTGCCGTTGCGCTCCTCCTCTTCCTGCTCTTCTCTGTAAAGCTGGTCATGTGAACGACTCAGCCGTGTGACATCATCTCTGTGCTTCCGATCACATTAGTGGTGTTACAGAGAAGAACCAAGAAGTGGAGGAGCGCAACGGCACGGAAGGAGACAGGACACCACTGGAAAAGGTGAGTAATGTGGTTGTTATTTTATTATGGGCAACAGCATGGGGGGCCATATCTAGCACAGGGGGGCATGTGCCAGCCCTGGGAGACGTGTGCAGCTCTGGGGGACATGTGCCAGCCATAACCAGATTAAGGGGGCCATATCTAGGATGGGGGAACTATATCCCAGGATGAGGCACCATGTACCAAGGATGAGGGGGCTATGAGGGACATATACTCTATATGATTTGTAAGATGAACACTGACATTATAAGATGGACCCCATTTAACATTAAAAAAATTTTTTTCTCTTTTCCTTTACCAAATTTGGGGGTGCATGTTATAATCTGATGCGTCTTATAAAGCTAAAAATATGGTAATTTGTAAAACATTGCTTCCTTCTCTTCCTATTTCAATATTTCTTTTTATTACTTTACCTTTCAAAGTGATCATATAAACATAAGGCCTAAACACAAAATTATACTTGTCTCCCTAAGAAGCAGAATATATAGGATCAACTGTGATGTGCTTGACACGAGTACAAATTAAGAAGGTAAATAAAAATGTTGTAATCATTACTCATTTTTCTTATTTATGATGGCTTTTAAATGTTTATTATATCTTTCAATATATCACTTTCTTTTTCCAGACTTAACTAGATACTTTTTTCCCCATAAAATAACAATACAATTTGCGATGTGCTATTTTATTATACCTGAACATGTATACATAAATGAAAGGGGTTGTTCATTTAAAATAAAAAGTTTATCCTGGGTGTAGAAGAAATAACATAACAAACTAAGCAAAATTCTCTTGCGACCACCCCCGCAGAGCCACTGCAGGTTACCGTAGAGATCTGTAGCAGCACCGGAATCACTGACTGCTATAGCCAATGATTGGTTCCAGATGTCAGGTGACTAGAAAAGCACATAATCAGAAAAGCAGCCCAAAAAAGTGACTGGCACTCAAAGGTTATAGCAGGTATGTAAGTAAGGCTTAGTTTTCTATTCTCAATTACATTCATGCCCAGGATAAGGTATTTAATTTGGTTGGACAGCCCCTTTAACAATTTAACATAATATAAGTCAACAGGATGCATCCATATACACTTTAACACTGCCAGTACTGATTATACAGTATCAGACTAGACAGGGACAAAATTAATCAAAAACGGAAATGGTAACACCCAAACGCGAATTGGGTAATACATTTTTAGAAGGAATAAGGCCCTTACACACCAGCGTTTTGTTCAAATTGCAGCAGATTCAGCAGATTTACCGCATCTGCCAACTAACGGCTGCACTTGCGGCAAGCCCCATGCATTGTCTATGGGGCTTGCGGCAGGTGCGGCAAGTGCGGTATAGCTGGATCTATCGCAATTTGAACAAAACGCTAGTGTGAAAGGGACCTAATAGAGGCAAAATTACATTTCAGAGTTCTAAATAAAATGCTCCAGAAATGTTATTTTATTGGGGGGAAAAACAGAGAATATTGATTACTCGTCTTTAACTGTTCTTTTAAGTTAGCCTCAATCTCATGATTTTTCTATATTACACTTGTTAATAAAAGTGGTCAAAAGTGTCCCTAACACCCACTACAGGAATTTCTAGCAAATGTTGTGTGAACTTCTGAGTTGTAGGGTCCCGGCATGCACAGCGTGATTCCACAGCCTTCTGTAAAACTGCAAGATCTCGCATGTTGTCATTAGAGATCGCTCTTAGGCCACGTGCACACGCTGAGTATTTGATGACATTTTTACCTCAGGATTTGTAGCCAAACCCAGGAGTGGATAATTAAATACAAAAGTGGTGCAGGTGTTTCTATTAGACTTTTCCTCTAATTGCTCCACTCCTGGTTTTGTCTACAAATCCTGAGGTAAAAAACTCATCAAATACTCAGCGTGTGCATGTGGCCTTAACACTAACCCAGCATTACTGCATCTGATACTAAGTGGCTCCCGAACAGTAACATCATTAGGAAAATTTTGCACTTTGATTGCAAGAAGGGCTGGAGAGGTTTGTGGGATCCCACTTTGAATACCGGATCCCATAAGGCCATGTGCACAAATTCAGTATTTGGTGAGTTTTTTACCTCAGGATTTGTAGATAAAACCAGGAGTGGAACAATCAGAGGGAAAAGTCTAATAGAAACACCTGCACCACTTCTGTATTTATTTATCCAGTCCTGGTTTTGGCTACAAATCCTGAGGTAAAAAACTCATCAAATACTCAGCGTGGTGAACGGGGCCTGACCCTGATGTTCGGACCCAAATTTTGTCAGAAACTAGAGTCCTTTAGGAGGATACATTAAGGACCCTTCAAATCGCTTTTGTTTGTAAGTACTCTTTAGAAGGACCACCAATCTGGGGCTGCCCATTCTTTCCTTAAATTAAAAGGGCAGCACCAGACTAGTGTAACATAACCTTAAAATTACACGTCAGAAAAGGAGACAGATCTTCTTTAAAAACAACAAATATACTGAATATAAAACTGAAAGGTCTAAAATCATTTCTGCAATTTTTTAAAACCTTTGGTGCCAGGTTTTAAAAATGGAAAAAAAATCAGTCTAAACTGTACCTAAAAAGGAATATTGATAGAAATGACGGTAGGACGGCGTCAGTAAGATGCTGAAGAGTAAATGTAATTTATGATCAGTAACTGGAGATGATAAATACATATTTGTAGGTGCATAGTAGGATCTCTGGCACCAACGTATCAGATTCCTTTGAGCTACTGATGCAATATTTGTGTATGCAAGCGGATGCCAAAATACAGGCTAAGTTTATAACTGTACTTCTAATATATCAGTCAACACAGTTCACCATTGGCTGAAAGAGACATGCTAACAGGGTATTGAAGCTGCTAACATAAGTACTAGTCCTTCCTTCCGCCTACTGTACATAAAAACACTTTGATAGAAACTTTATACCAAGCATCCCACAATCATCATGAAATCCTCAAATCTGCAATTTCACTGGAAAACCATTGATCCACACAATAGAACTAGGACTACTAAGACACTACAGTTTGGCAATCAATATGTAATGGTCCTATGTAATGAGATAAATACATTTTTGGAATGGCTCGCACATAAAAAGCCATCATTATAAAAACAAGCGATTTAACAGAATCAGCCGCTCCAGTAGAGCACAATGATAAACCTGTGTGCATTTTCCAGATTTTTCTTATAAATAGTAGATCATACAGCCTATCAAAACATCTCCTTTTAATTCAGGCTGAAAAATGGATATTTGTTACTAAAAAGCACAGTAGGATATACCGTATATATATATTTATATATGTTGGAGTTCCTCTATTTTCATAGGGGACCTTCGATCAGAACAAATAAAGATCATAAAGCAAGTATATCAACCGAGATACATGCCTTTTATAATCAGAGTGAATATACAGTAGGTATCGTGATCTATACAGTAGAAAGCATATCTTCAGGCTAATAGAAAAGAAGAATACATAGTGGATATATTCACACCTAAAGGATGGATAGATGAAATAATAAGATTTTGTCAGTGGTATGTAGGTGTACATCACGTCAGCAATTTCTAAACACAGTATGGCCTGTGTTTAGAAACATGCATTATGATCATGTTACATGCAGATAAGAACTAATGTGTTCAACTAAATGGAACTGTACAAACGTCCACTAAACATCCAATAATGGCAACATAAAAAAGAGACGAAACAATGACATGTAAAAAGTACAGAAATATGTTTCTGCTCATCATAAACACTGAAGTACTGACGACATTGCAGTATAAAATACCTAGCACACTATCATAGCACAAAATGTTAAAGGAGCAAATGGTAACATCCAACCTTCCCATTTGAGACAATTTCATGATACTTATACATGGTGGCTCCTTTAACAAATATGCTGTAAATATAATGCTATAATTTCCAGTGTCCAATATTTCAGTGACACAGCTGCCTCCTGTTACGCCTTGTAGACATATCCCATAATATGATCCACCATGAAAAGTGCCTAAAAGTTCCACTTCTTAATCCCCTGTATACAATGGAAGTCACTACATCACATGTAATGGGGACTGTTAGCAACAGTATGGAGACTAGTGGGTGGCTCTCCTGATGGGTGCCGGCATTGAAGGAGATCTTGCTGAAGCCCATCGAGAAGGTGGACGTCGATTTGCTGGTCGGGCAGGACGTGAAAATCCCTTGTCACTTGAAGATGGTCTTGATACCTAGATGAGAAATCAATGCTTAATATACAGCAGCAGTACATAACGGGCAGTAGTCAGGTATGTGTCCTTCCAAACAATGGTGGAGGTCCAGGTCATGAGACTTTCACTGGCAGCTCAAAAAACCACACTGCTCAGCAATGGTGTGATTCAGTAAGACTGATAAAGCACACCACAGTCTTATTGAAGCAGTCATTGGAGTACACTCATTTGTGCCCAAGCCATCATTTTTGTCCAGACCATTTTCATTTTTTTCTGTTGAACCATAATTCAAAAGTAATGTCTGGTTTTTATTAGTTGATATTCATCAAAATTAAATAGAAAATTATTTTTGTCAGTATCAAGTTATTTTAGTGATTACTGTGGGATTTTCTTATTTTATCAGAGGGGTACCAACAATTATGTCCATGTGTGTAAATAAAGAACTTATTGGTGTAAGATATATAATCAGGTTACACTTCCCATTAGACCTACGCAAACTGTGGCCTAAAAGTCACATCTGGCACATTGGCTGCTCCTATCCAGCCTGGAAATAGGGACTAACAAAGGGCTGGAAATTGTAAGTTGGCAGAAGCCCAGGGCTGAATGGCACCGTAATCCCCAACTCGAGCTCACAATTGCAACGGTATCTCCATGTTTATGATGCACATACTGTTGAACACAATGATAGAACAGTACCATTGACTTCATCTTTCACTATTCAGGTTATTCAACTACCACTCAACACAGCAGCCTTGATGACATGACTGGATCACACCTGGCTTGTAAAGCCTCAGACACAGAAATTACCATTTTTTTTTTATTTTCATACCATTTGCTTTGGGGCTGTTGGCTGTGGGGCCTTCAAACTGTTTATGGGGATGCTGTGGGGCTCTCATACTGTTTCAGGTGCTATCATACTATTTGGGGGCCTGTGTGGGACGTAATACTATGTGCAGTACCTGTGGGGTCCATCATACATGTGAGGAGCTGTGTGGACATCATTATTTGGTATCATGCTGAGGGATATCATATTGTGTATGTGTGGGGGCATCATATTGTGCATGGAGGAATGTACTGTGCGATCAACATACTGTGTGGTCAGCTGCAAGTAACATCATAATGTGTGGAAGGCTTTGGGGTACATAATACTGTGTGGAATGTTTGGCTATTTGGCTGTTTGAAAGCTGTGTGGTCATCGTACTATATGTGGAGCATACTATGTGCAGGAACCATGGGGCCACATACTACATGTGAGCTATGGGAGCCATCATGCTGTGTTAGTGGTAGTGCTCTCATTATATTGCATATAGTGACAATCATCATGTGTGGGGCACTGTGGAGGCATCATATGATGTGTGTGGGCAAGTTGTGGGGACGTCATAATGCTACGCTGTGCAGACATCATACTGTTTGAAGGGAGATACTGAACAAGGCACAAGGGCTGAATAAAAAGAAAAAAACTATATGGTTTTGATTAGCTGCTACAAGAAGCTCTATCGTAACTTATTAGCAATAGCAAATAGTCAACATTCTACACACACTCCATATTAAGTGATAACTTATTATTATTTTGCATTTATTTTAATATTAATATTGAGCAGAATCAATAGCAGTCTATTTGCTTGGCTCTCCACTAGCCACAGTCTCATGTAGAGCAGGAAAGTTTCACATGTCTGGGCTCTGAACTCTTAAATGCAACCTCTAAAGCACTTAACAGCTTTGTCTGGGTGAGCTGATGTCAGTAGACATCTCTTGAAATTGTTGCAGAAAAGTATTTCTCCCAAAAATTATTGCAATTATATAGTTTTTATTTCTTTGTGTGTATTGGGACAAGATAAAAAAAACAGAGAAAAAAGGCAAATTGGACATAAGTTTACACAAACTCCAAAAATCGTCTGGACAAATGTTGACCACCCTCAACTTGATGGAGTCGTAAGTAATGCTCCATGGAAAAAGTAAGCAAATTAGCTACAGTATCTCTCTCAGACCAAAATCAACTCACTAGTATACAATCCATTAACAAGTTACAAGTCTTGCACATGACCAAGAAAATTAACCAACTCTCACAGCCATCTACGGATAGTAGTTTCAGGGTACTTGCAGTCATGGCCAAAGTGTTGGTTTCCTTGAAATTGTTTCAGAATATGAAGTATTTCTCCCAGAAAATTATTGTCATTATACATGTTTTGTTATGCACCTGTTTATTTATTTGTGTGTATCGGACAACACAAACAAACAGAATAAAAAGGCAAATTGGACATAATTTTACACAAAACTCCAAGAATGGTTGGACAAAAATGTTGGCACCTTCAACTTGATATTTGGTTGCACAACCTTTGGAGTAGTAACTGCAATCAATCACTTCCTATAACCATCAACAAGCTTCTTACACCTCTCACTGAATTTTGGACCACTCTTCTTTTGCAAACTGCTACAGGTATCTCATGTTTGAAGGGTGTCTTCTCCAACAGGAATTTTAAGATCACTCCACAGGTGATCAATGGATTTGGATCGGACCCATGATGGCCTCTTCGGAACTCTCCGGGGCTTTGTTTCCATCAATTATGGTTCTTCTTGAAGGATGTCTGGGGTCATTGTCCTTCTGGAAAACCATGTTTCTGACATTGGCATACATTGTGTCCCAAAATCCTTTGGTAACCTTAGGATTTCATAATGCCTTGCACACAGTCAAGCAACCAATGCCAGAGGAAGCAAAAAAAATCTTTTGAATCTCATATTTGATAGCAGGTACTGTGATTTTTACTTTGTAGGTCTCATTCCCTTTTTTTAGTAAAGAGTAGAATGATGTGTTTTACCAAAAAGCTCTATCTTGGACTTATCTATCCACAAGACGTAGAAGGATTTTGGCTTATTCTTGCACATTTTGGCATACGGCAGTCTAGCTTTTTTATGTTTCTATATCAGCAGTGGGCTCATCCTGGGTCTCTTGCCTAACGTTTACTTTAATTCAAATGTTGAACGAATAGTTGTGGTGACACTGGTGTACCCTGAGCCTGCAGGACAGCTTCAATTTCTTTGAAACTTGATTGGGCTGCTTATCCACCATCCAAACTATCCTGCGTTGCAATCTTTCAACAATTCTTCTCTCCCGTCCACATCCAGAGATCTTAGCTACAATGCCATTGGTTGTAAACTTCTTGTTATGTTGTGCACCATGGATAAAGAACATCATGATTTCTGCAGATGGACTTGTAACCTCAGATTGTTGATATTTCTCAACAAGTTTGGTTTCAAGTTGTCAGACAATTCTCTTCTCTTTCTGTTCTTCATGCTTCGCGTAGCACACAATAATAGACAATGCAAAGATGGAGTCAACATCTCCCTTTTTTATGTGGTTTCAGGTGTGATTCTCATGTTGGCCACACCTATTACTTGCCACCGGTGAGTTTGAAGGAGCATCACATACTTCAAACTGAGTTGTTTACCCAATTTTAGAAGATGCAAACAATTTTGTCTGGCTAATTTATGGGCTTTGTGCCAAATTATGTTCAGTTTCCTTTTTTGCTCTGTTTTTGTTGTGTTGCTCCAATACATACAAGGAAATAAACATGTGTATGACAAAATATGTAATTGCAATAATTTTCTGAGAGAAATACATCATTTTGTGGAACAATTTAAAGGGTGCCATATATATAAAAGCCATATAGTTCTCAGGTGGGGAGCACGATGTGAACACATGATCTGACTGAAGAGAAATATACAATGAATTTTCAGATAGAGAGGAGCATCTATATAATTCTATGATTCTATGTAGTACTGTGCAAAAATGTTAGACTCATTTGAAAGGAATACTGAACAGGGGGATTGCTATAAAAAATCTAAATATGAATAGTTTCATTATAGATTATTTTATTTTTATTAGATCTGATCAGCCGACATGTGCAGCTAGCAGACATGGATTGTAGTTCCACCCGTGCCTGCTAACTAGTTAGATTGTGCTGTTAAGCTGTCATGATCTCCACACAGCCTTTGTCCTTTACTAGGTTGTGGGGGAGATTGTCAGTCTGGGCTGGCTCTGTGCTGAAAGCACCTGCATTCAGCTCACTTCTTAAGCAAGCTTGATACCCTATTCAGTGTCAATTCTACACTTGCCTTTGGATGTGTAGGACTGATCTCTTTGTGCTCTGAGCCAAACCTTGCCTGATTAGTTACCTTACCTGGACTTGACTCTGCTTGTGACCTGATTCCTCTTTCTGCCTGCTCCTCTGTATTCTGTTTTGTCCCTCTGGTTTCCTGACTTCCGCTTGAATTAGACTTTGCTTCTGACAACCCCTAGCTGATACTGTGCCATTTCCTGGACCTAAGAGATGATGGGAGTGCTGTGTGCCACGGTCCGCGCTGCTGTGGTATGGATAAACTCACCAAAGAGCCAGAAGTTATTTCATCCTTTATTCCTCCGCTCTCCTACGCGTTTCAGCGCCACACCCGGCGCCTTCCTCAGGGATATTCTTTGTTATTTCATCCTTTATTCCTCCTCTCTCCTACGCGTTTCAGCGCCACACCCGGCGCCTTCCTCAGGGATATTACAATCATAGTTACAGAGGGGGTTTTTATAGCCCCTTGCTATGCAGACAAAGAGGTGTTATCTGTTTACTGATGATGTCATCCTCATCATCAAAATGGGTGGATCTGCCCATTTTGGCGCTATTTTTTACAAAAACATTTAATACATCACAAAATTATTAAAAAAAGTGCTTGATGTTTTCATAAAAATATAAGTAATAATATCATAATGAAATTTCCTTAAAAATCAACAAATAAAAGCTTAAAAACTGCAAAAAATATATGTGTCATCAAGTGATGCACATAAGAAAAACACGTACTTTACCCATATAGGACTAGAACCTGTGGTATTTCATTTGTATAGGTGAGACATCAATGTCTTTAAGCTACGTGCCACCACTAGTTTAGATGTTAAAAAATGATTATTTGTAGCATCTCATAGATAAAAATGGCGCCGGGTGTGGCGCTGAAACGCGTAGGAGAGAGGAGGAATAAAGGATGAAATAACTTCTGGCTCTTTGGTGAGTTTATCCATACCACAGCAGCGCGGACCGTGGCACACCAGCACTCCCATCATCTCTTGGATTTAAACCACTTTCCAGTGGTCGGTGGAGGTCCTGCAGCAGCTGGAACATAGATTCCAAAAACGCCTTCAAACTAGTTGTGGGTTCACAACTAGACCAGGTGAGCAGCTTCATAGCACCACCTTCACACTTAAGTGTCACTAGTGATAGGGCACTATTGCGCCTCTTGTCCCCCTCCCTATTTTTTTTTCTACATTTCCTGGACCTGACTTAAGATTGTTTTGACCTCTCTTTACTACCAGTAAGTAGTAATATTATTATATTTACCTTTCTGTTATTACAGTCTGTTTTCTGCACTTAGAGATTAGTAATTACTGTAGTGACTCGCGTTACGCAAGCTCTGAGAGTGACACCTAACATATCAAGGAATCATCTCCTACATTACAAAACTAGAGAAGAAAACAACCGAGTTCCTCTTGTAGTCACCTACAATCCGAGTCTGGAGGTGCTAAGAGGAGCTGCATGGAAACTGCAACCACTCCTACAAAAAGATGCCTGACTAAAATCAATATTTCCAGATCCCTCACTCTTGTGTTTTAGACAACCTCCCGAATCTAAAAGACATCATTGTCAGAAGCACCCTGTCCTCTCCAGCACCTACAGGAACCTTTCCCTGCAACCAGAACAGGTGCAAAACCTGTCCATCTATAATGACAATAGACAAGATAAAGATTCCCAGCACGGATCAGAACTACAAAGTTCCCAGGTAACTTCAGTTGCACCACAAGCAATGTGGTGTATTTAATTATATGTACCAAATGTCCAACAGGTGGAATGTACGTAGGGCAGATTGGACTACAATTCAGAACAAGAATGAATTCTCATCGCCACACAATAAAAGAAAGGCGTATGGACCTACCTGTAGCCAAGCATTTTTGCAGCTCTGACCACCATATAACAGATATGAATCTGCTCATTTTTAAAAGTAACTTCAAATCTCAGAAAGAGAGAAGAATTTGGCAATACAAATTGATATCAACGTTTGACACATTCAAAACAGGATTGAATGTCTCACATGGATTCATGCGTTTTTACATCAATTGAAAGGACATTTGGGGATATCACATCTTTGAACAGACCCCAGTTAGAGGATAATAAACTTTTGACATTTCTTACGTGAACTGTCTCGCATGGATTTATGGCTGTCTACATTCACTAAGGAATTTTCAGGTGTCCAACGACCACTAATCATAGAACAATAATACAATCCTCTTATCTTGGAATTTTGATTTTACCTCCCCAGCTCCTGTCATATTTACTGCATCATCCCACCCTGCATATGTATATATGTGTGTGTCTTCAGCTTTTGTGTCATTAGTAGCCTGATGAAGAGGCCACAGTGTCTCGAAAGCTTGCTTTGCTTACCATCTTTTCAGTTAGCCATTAAAGGTATCAACCACTGAGGACTCTCAGATTCTAATCTTTTTGCAAGTGTATGTGGGAGACTTGATACTTTGATGCTGTTTTGAAGGCAATGGTGGTTACACTATACCTTTATTTGATTTCTGTTTTGTTCATTTCTTTGCATTTAGATAACTAAAAAAAGTAAACTCATATTTTTTAAAGCACTGCACGGTACTTTATATATTCAGCTTATATTACCTATAAAGGAGTTGCTCTTTTCTATCTGAAAACGCATGGTATATTTCTCTTCAGTCAGGTGATGTGATGACATTGTGCCCTCTGAGAATAACATGGGTTTATGTCCTCTGAAGAGGGTCACCTTCTTAGTTACCAGACTTTGTCACATGGGGGGGGACAGAAACTCTTATCATAGCTGAAAAGAATACAAAGTTATTGTCATGGGGATATACTGCAGATCACAGTGCAGCTTCAATACTGTATACTGATAATCTATTAGCTCTTTTAGGGGAGTATACAAGAGAGGATTATCACAATGTCACCGCACTGATGGTACTGATCTAAATGATCATGTGATGTTCTGCTGATGTAAAATGGGATTGGTAGTAGAGTAAACATGAGAAAAGAGTGGTGTAAAATCTGAAATTAAAGATGAATTCTGAAGAGATTAAAATGACTTTGAAGTACATATAAGTAAGTATACAAATTATAAGAGAAGGGCAGAAAGTGACAAGCAATCAGGTGTAGGTGGAATGTTCCTTTAAAGAGGACTTGTTACTGTCACGGGTGGCACGGATGACAGGGTAGAGGCCACGCGCAGACGGTCCCAGCGTTTGGCCAATCAGCCATAAGGTTTGAGGACGGTCCGTCTTTCAGGGGCATTTACCTTCTGTGTAGATAAAGAGAAGGTATGATAAGATCTCCCTATCATGGGGAGACGGCTGGGAAGGTCTTGTGCTCGGTCTGGTTTCTACACCAGTATTCTGGGTCTCTAGGACCCAGCAGGTTCTTCCCACCTTTATAAGGAGTTTCATTGCCCTCCCTCGGTGCAGGTGATATTTCCTTGTGCACTCATTATCCTTGCTCCAGCAGAAGCTGAGGTTGTGGAGGTTGCTGTGCTCTGCTGCAAGATAAGTGTTTTCTTTCCCCATTGTCTGTTTTTTCCTTGTGTTTGTCTTTAGTTGTTAGTGGAGGGGTCTAGTGAACCTCTCCATCTGATCCTTAGATAAGGTAGTGCTAGGATCAGAGAGGGACGAGGTTCGTGGTCGGCGACAGTTGAGGAAACTGTATAGGGACGTTAGGGCAGACAGGGTCAGCCCCAGTAAGACTAAGGGGTCACCCTCTCCCTCTTGTGCCCATAGCTTTAGGGACTCCTTATTCCCCCCCCCCCCCGTCGTGGTCCTACGCTGAGTGCCTCTCCCGCTCCCAGCGTGACAGTTACGTGCCCCCTAAAATTGTTTGTTACCTTCTCAAAATCTCTGTGCTCCCCTGAGTCTGCTGCTGTTTTCCATTTTGTCCCTTTGTTGAGGAGATATGCCCTTTTGGCACCCAGTATGGTAATTCTAGGTTTATGGTCTAAAAGGGCAGATCAGAAAGGTTTTCTCTGCGGAGTGTATTCATCACCCGCTGACAACCATAGGTAGCATCCGAAACTGATCAAACATTGTGACATTGTTCCAAACTGCACGTCACGTCAAGATGATGAGAGATTTTGCAAACTATTCCATCAGTTTCCGATACTGTCATGTGGAAAGCAGTATCATAGGAGAAAAGAGAACTAAATACCCTCAAGAAAACTCTTTTGCCACACCCTCTTAAACCACAAGCCAGAAATTAGCATATTGGGCACCAAAAGGAAAAACCAAATCAGTAACAGATTCATGGAAGTACAGGAATATTGGCATGGTAAACCTGTATTTTGCGAAGGTTGTCTTTAAATGAAGAATAGATCTTATAATTAATTAGTATGACATCAGGTATCTGATAGATAACTAGTTACAGAATATATTAAATTGTACCAATGAAACTGTATTCTTACCTCGGGCAGCTTTAGGTTTGAAGAATCTTGATGTGGATACCAGTGAATATCATTGTGTAGAACCTTTGCAGTTTGTTCAAGATGAAGCATCTCCAAACATTGAGTCAGTGTGTCAGAGCAGTTATCAGTCAGCAGGAAGTCTGACTGTGTCCATTTGCTAACAGAAGGTTTAGAAAGACAAACAGGAGCAGCCCCTTTGGTCTCATAGCTTTTTAGAAGCTTTTCCACAACCCCATAGTTGGACCTAGAGTCTGCTGACCGTGGTCGTCCTGACAAATTGATACCTTTCCAGTTGTGTTGTTGTAGCGTGTTCTTGTAGCTACCCGTAGTAAGAGGACCATTTGTCTGAGGATGTTGTTGACCTGTAGGTTTCTCTACTTTGCCACCATTATAGGATGTGGTGGTTGTACAAGGTGGCTCCCTTATTTCAGTTACCATTAGTGGCTTGGTTATAGTTTTTCCAGTGGTTAAATGTTGGGACACAGGAGGACTCAAATATTCTTCATCTATATCCAGTGCCACATCCCTTGATATGTCATCATGGCTAACGGCATTTCCTTTGCCAGCTTTAAACACTACTCTGTTAAACTCATCGATTTTTGCAGCTAATTTTCCATTCTTTATCGTATTTCCATAGCTATAAGCAGAGCCAACGGTGGAATGTCCTAACATGATCACTTCAGGATATAAACTATCAGAGTTGAAAAAGTGATTCTGTGACACCGAAAGATTTTGTTTGGTCATTTCTGGAGTAAAGTGATTAATATCTGTATAGCTATTAAACAAAGACTCAGTAAAATCTCCATCTTCAAGCCCTCCAATACCACATAACCACTCCAGGTGGCAAAGCTCTCCGTCGTTGATGTTTAGTTCAATGTCAGCAGAGACTTTTTTGCTTGTGATAGGAACTAGATTTTCATTTATCACTGGAATTTTATCCTGAAACAAGGAGTTCGACAAAGGCCATGAAAAATTTAAGGAAGGAAATGCTGTATCTTGAGTTTCCAAAGACCATTCATCTTTTTTTTGGAGTTGTGACTGTTCAGAAGTGAACAATGAGACGTTTTTGCTGCTGCTGCTATCTGCGTCCTTCTGTTTGTTTGTAGACACTTTGGGACAAGGTGTTGGATATCTGGGTGTTTTCACGTGACGATTTTTCTTGGATTCTCCAACCACTGAATCTGACACAGCTCTGTCAAGACAAATTTGTAGACTTATCATCTAGTTTTATTATGAGCGACCCAACCTAAAGATGCTACCATAGAAATTATAATTTTGTATGCAAAGTGTTCAAAGAATAAATATGCCAAATCCTGTGATCTATGTAAAGGTGTTATATCTCAGACATATTCCAAAAAAGTCCAATAGAAGCAGTTCCCCCCGCTAGGTTCTGTCTCTTTTTCTAGAACATGGCTTCAAACATGTACAGTTAGAAATGGAGGAGTGGCTGTACCTGTGTGGCTCTCTCTAATCTTTCTTATGGGAGCCTGCTCTGAACTTATTGGGGCTCCCAGAAAAATAAATGGAGATACCCCCACAAACTGCATGTGAGTAGCCTCATTGCTTAAAGGGAACCTGACCCCTAAAAATCAGCCCCTGACCATTTATACCTGTCCCTGAACCTCCAAGAATGCATTGCAGGCATCCCTTTGTGTAAAAAAATGGTATTTGTAAAGTATCTAAAAGTGCTTTTATTACCTTGCTTTCTGCGGCTTCTCAGTGCTTGAGAAGTCACACAGCCTGCAGATCAATTATTCACGCCCAGATGCGCGTGCTAATGTAATGTGAGCTCACTCGCCTCCCTCCATGGGCGGTATAGGCTGTATGACGCAAATCGGCCATATCCATATCATAGGACTATTCCCAGAGTAGCTGCTGTAGAGCAAACTCATGCATGCGCAATGCGCAACGCGAAGTCCTATGATATGGATATGACGCGATTTGCGTCATACAGCCTATACAGCCCACGGAGGGGGGCGAGGGAGCTCACAATACATTAGCATGCCCATCTGGGTGTGAATAATTGATCTGTGCTGAGAAGCCACGGGGAACGTCCTGTGTGACTTCTCAAGTACTGAGAAGCTGTAGAAAGCAAGGTAATAAAAGCACTTTTACATACTTTACAAATACCATTTTTTTACACAAAGGGATGCCTACAATGCATTCCTGGAGGTTCAGGGACAGGTATAAATGGTCTGGGGGCTGATTTTTAGGGGTCAGGCTCCCTTTAAGAGAGATAAGTAGTTTACAGTTTTTTTCTTGATTTAAGTGGTGCGGGTGTATCAATTAGCCAATGATGCCACTGCGCTGTAAAAGAAGTCACACAATCAGTTCAGCATCAGTGCTTGCATTGGTCATCTTACCACCATAGACAAATATATATAAAATTATTTATTGAGTATAATCGAATGGCAAAGGTTAAAGGAAAATCTAAAATTTCTTTCACATGGATGATAGGTTCTGCACAATAGTAGAGCTTAGCACCCATTTCTTTATGGTTATCTCATAGGAGCTACTTAAATGTGGCACTGGAGTTCATCCACTTCTTTACTGAAGTGCAAATTTGCATATTTCCTAGAGGAGGGATGCGGCTTTAAATCTTCTACTTAACTGTCTTCTTATGGCAGGAAAACTTCTCTCCATAAGCTAGATAGTAAGTTCCCAGACCTTGTCTTAGCCCACTCACACAGCCAGATCAGAATATCCCACACACTACACTGATGAGGGGCAGTTACCTCGAAATGCAGCGTCTGTAGTTTGGGGTTCTGATCTGGCACAAATCCCTTAGTCATATTAAATGCTTGTTAGAAAGCGAATATGACTTTGAAGAGCTACCTAAAGGTGGCGCTGGAGTTCACCCACTTCCTCACTGAAGTGCAAATTTGGTTATCTCACATACACTTTAATCATATGATTTACCTATACATAACAATGTCAGATGTTAGTGGGCTGAGTGCACATAGTTTAAAGGAAATCTGTTTCTAGTTGTATCTGCTGCAGATTTGTAAATTTTCATAATGACAGGCTCTTTATAACCACCACTGATTAGTAATGTTCCTACTTATGGGAAAAAGACATTATTCTTATAAGGATAAAATCATATTTTTGACATAAAGATCTCTTTCTTAACTACACTGAATTTATTCCAATATTTGCTGGTTCAAATAAAACTAAGGGATAAAAAATAGATTTGGCAACATTATTAAAGCCTCGTGGGAAATGTGTATCCTGATACAAGGCCAAAAGCATACTTCTTGAGAGCATTTCTTCAGCTTTTTGGAGACAAACCATCGTTCAAAAGCAGCAATGACTTGTGCAATTCTTATTGTATTATATTTCCAAGTAGAGTTGGTGCGAATCGATATGAATGATCAACATTATTGTGGATGGTGACCGAGCGCTCTGAGAACAGCCTCCTATTGTAGGCATCTGCCGATCTTCTTTTGATTAGCTGGCCTGGAGTGGCATACATGTGACCTGTGCGCATGCCACAACAATTCAGAAGGAAGAAAGGACGGTGTTTGGCATCCGCGCTGACCATGTGCAGACAAGAAAGACTGTAGTGGTCCAAAGGTATAATACCTACCTGGGAGTATGTCATGGCATAGTTATCGTAGGTTTGAATCTTGACAAGTCTCATAGACCTAATTTTAATTAATATTTTTTTTAAAAGATTTTTATCATTATATTTCTTGGTGTATTAAATTATGTGTTTATTAGGTGTATATAGTTTTAGGAAAGTTTTTTTGGGTGTTTTGGTCAGCGCGGACGCCTAACACTGTCCTGCTTGCTTCCTTCTGAATCTTCGATCCCGCTGTAGTCTGCAGCGGCCACATTTCTGTGCGTGCCAGTCGTGTGGGTTGTGATTGGCACAACCATTCAAGGTGAGTGATACCCTGTGTACACTCTTTTACATCACATTTACGGCCCTATGTGCGCTTTCTCCTTTTCTATTGTATCTGTACCACACAAAAATGACATCATGCCAGGCGGCCATGGATGCTGTCAGGTAAGAGATTCTCAGCAGCCATTTTTGCTATAGATTACAACAAAGACAATTTTGCTGACACAAGGCAACATCCTGCTCCTTTAATTTTACAGGGGTGATCTCATCTGGAGAACCCCATTCCATACACTCTGTTATGCCTGGACAAACATATGTTCCACACCATTAAAGCTTTCAAAACGACTGTATAAGATGCATCTATTGGGAATGGCTTTTCTAAAAACTCTCCCTTTCTGACTAACCTTCTGTTGGGTCATCTTAAGAAATTAAGAAAAGCAGTATTCCCATGCTCTTAAAGAGATACACTAACAATACCTAAGAGCACACTTTGGCTTGCAGCAAGCCATTTGCAGCAGTGACATTCCTACTGAAACTTATTAGCCCTTTAAAACACGTTATACATATACAATGTTGGGTTATACATATTAATAATAAGTTAGTGGAAAGAGAAAGCGCAAATAGGGTCTTAGGCCACTTTCACATCAGCGGTTTTGCGCTGATCGTGGCAGTTGCGGAGAAAAAAACGTAACTGCCGCGATTACTGCATAACGGCTGCACTTGCGGTTTACTTGCGGCAAGCCCATACAATGTATATGTGGGCTTGCGGCAGGTGCGGCCGTCGGAAAAAACCGCGGTCAGTCGCCGGTTTTTTGCTGCCGCAAGTGCCGATACCGCACTTGCCACAAGCCCGCATACACATTGTATGGGGCTTGCCGCAAGTGCAGTCGTTATGCGGTAATCGCGGCAGTTGCGTTTTTTTCACCGCAACTGCAGCGATCAGCGCAAAACCGCTGATGTGAAAGGTCACAGTATATAGTGGTTTCTTCTACGTGTTTCAAAGTGTCACCCTGCTTCTTCTTTGTTCTGACACACCACCAGTTCAAAAGAAATACACACCAGGTGACAATTACTCAGGGTATTATAACAGCCTGCAGTGACACTGTTACTAATTATAACAAGTAAAGCACGCACAGTCTCACTTGTCTACTCCCCCAGACTCCACTGTCATCATAGTCCAACTCAAGACTCTCCCCTGATTTTAATAGGCATCCTATAAGAATTTCCTATTAACAGGGTTTCAGTTAATATGAGGACATCAGTTTAGGGTTTTCCCTACCATACTTTTCTGAAAAATATATAACGAGTGCCACAAAATGTTTAACATACAAAACACTCCACACTTCTGTAATACCTTGCCAATCAGTACAGAGGTCCCTGCCAGTCTTTGTTGCCATAATACCAGCATATGACTGGTGCAGCTAATCAGTGTCACCAGCAGTTCTGTCCTGTATTGGCCCAGTCACACATAACAACGCACCAGTGATCCCGATCCCGATAACGATGTGCAGGGGATCGCTGGTGCGTCGTTTACACATCGCTGGTAAGATGTCAAACAGGTATCTCACCAGCGATGTGAAAAACGACGCACCAGCGATCCAGAATTATACCGAGGTCGTTGGGAATTGTCACTCCATAACGTAGCATTGATATCGTTGGTCACTGTCCCTGTCAAACACAAACGATGTAGCGCTCCCAGCGGGAGCGCAACGACGTAGAAATGACCCAGAGCAGTGTGTAACAATCAACGATCTCACAGCAGGGGCCAGATCGTTGGTGCGTGTCACACAGAACAAGATCGCTAACGGGATCGCTGTTGCGTCGCAAAATCTGTGACGCAACAGCGATCTCGTTAGCGAACTCGTTATGTGTGACAGGGCCTTTACTCTCATCACCTATCTATGTTGAGCCATGATGCCATTGTGTGCAGCATTAGAGAAGATTATTCTCGCTGCTACTGCCAATAATGACTGTATAGTCTCGTCGTGACGTTGTCCACATCCTCCGTATACAACCACCAGTCTTGGAATCTGTAAGTTTCTTCTCTACACTGAACTTCATATACATATATCCCAGTGACCTGCATTTATAGAAACACCTTGATAAAGGCCACAGAGCCGAAGTGTCCGTATATTCTATAAATGTATATGGGCTACTTGATAGAAATTTTCTAATATGAAAAATTTATTACAATTTTTTCATTGGTATGCCAGGATTACCTATTATAATGTGTATGGCATGTGACTGCAACCGACTGATTGTCAAGCAGCATAATTACTGGCATCATGGCTCAGCCTTTCATGGGCAGAGAATGCTGAGGGGCATCTGTGCAGGATTGGCAGGAAATTGAAGAGGTGAGCAGTTTATCTTTGTTTTAGGCTATGTTCACATTATGTTTGTGCTGACCATTTAACTGATCCATTTTAACTGACAGCAACAGTTGCATTTTTTGGTATATCCGAAACGTATACGTTAATGCAAGGATATGTGTTTGACGATTTTTGGTGTCTGTTAAACGTATGCGTTATGCCAGACAGACAGGATAGATAGATGATAATATAGATCATCTTACCAATCTCCAGCTGCTTGTTTCCAGGTTTAAGTTTAATGCATATCGACTGCACTGATCGGCAACAGCCAATCACAGTCGCTCACTGTATGAGAGAGCCTCTGTGATTGGCTGCATTTCTTCAATCTGGACGGTGTAAGTGCTTGGTTGTCATACACATTAGTGTATAATAACCAACCGGCCGTAGTGTGAATCTAGCCGTAGAACCTTTTTATTTAACAAAACTGTAAAACTCTTTTAAGTAATAGATTATGCACAGAAATATAAAAAGGCAATATTTTTTGATTAAATAAAGCTGTCACACCCTAATCTTACATTGCAAAAAGAGCTAAATCAGTCAAAGATCTGGGTCCTGCAATTATAATGACCAGTATACATGACTGAGAATTTTTCGGGGAGCACATACTTTTTGCAGGTGGTTCTTGTCCGTATTTCTTCCTGGTATTTACACAGTTCTTCGCTTACCCTGGCAATCTCTTTTAATGCCTGCAAATAAAATAAAGGATTTGTTCTGTAGTAATTGACTGCTGGAATGTTCAACTCCATCCAAAGTGATCAAGCCTACTTCACACACTTACATCATTTAGGGTGTCATTTTCTGTCTTGGACATTTTTTGGGCAATGCTCTTTTCTGATTCATTACTGCAGACATGGCGATTCAGCTGCGCCTTCTCTAGCTTGGCATAGGGACAGTCATTAAGCCATATACTGCCACTTCTGTCAGATTTCATGCTTATCACATCATTCTGTCTTTCTATATTTGTTGTCTTAGTAGGCCCAGTTGATAAAAATGGCACAGAGAATGGCAGCCATTGTTTCCTCTAGTTTTTCTTCAGCACCATTCAAGTTCTTCTCCCTTCTCAATTTGACTTCCTGATATAGCTGAAAAAAAAGCAAATTGCAAAAAAATTAACTAGATTTTAAAATATGACGATAAAAGAATAGTTAAACTTTCAGGATGTTGTTTCATATTTGTCACACGCTTTATTATGCATATTGTTGGGGGTCTGGGTCCTTAATTCCAGGCCGATCATTTAATAGGTCCCCCTGAACAGTACGCAGGACAGAAGACATGACCACACAGCTCCTGCATGAGTACACACAGAGCATTGTATGAAGCCTGTGCTTTCAATGGAATCAGTACCCTGAAGAAACAGTATGCTCGTGTCCCCTGAGCTAGTGTTCAGGAAGTCTATTGAGCAATTGGTGGGGATCTCAAGACCAGGATTACCTCCACTCTACAGTTCAAAGAGTTACCATATATGAAAAATCTTTCTGAAAGTTTAGTTACTGTTGAAGCAACCAATCATTATCTAAGTTATTGAAAACTACTATATCAGATTGTAAGCTCCTTCGAGCAGGGTCACCTTTATTTTTTGCCTCTTTATTGTATTTCCCTACGTCGATTCTATGCTTATTGTATGTAACTACTGTTCTGTATTACCTACCATTCTGTATCATAATTTCTTATATGTACCTTGTACTGTAAAGCGCTGCGGAATATGTTGGCGCTATACAAATAAAGTTTTATTATTATTATTATTATTATATTTTGTAGCAACTTTAATATTTGTGAATCAGCAGAAAAAAAGACCAACCAACTACTGTTAACCAAAACATATCAAAGTTGCATAATTTGTTGACTTTAGTGTATAGCATAACTATTTTTTGGTAGTTTATGTAACAGTCAGTGTCTACCCAACTTTATCAGAAGTCAGAGCAGGTACCCATCCAACTCTCCTTGCAATAACAGCCACCCTCTAAACTTAATCTGACAGTCACTGCAATACTCTTTTTCTAGATGGAGTGATAAATAAAGGAGATAGATGATGATAGATAGCTATGGATAGTAGATAGGTAGAAAGGTAGACAGGCACACATATATATAAATAGATATGAGATAGGTAGATAGATAAATATGAGATACGGGATAGATAGACAGATAGGTATGTAATAGACGAAAAGGTAAAACAGGCATATAGATAAATAGATATGGGATAGAAAGCTAGAGAGATAGTAGATAGATAGATAATAGATAGATAGATAGATAGATAGATAGATAGATAGATGATAGATAGATGATTTGTAGATATACACTAACTTCCAATGTCGGAAGATGTACATCATGACAAAACTAAAGGCAATGGAGAAGAAAAGTATACAAATTATCCAGAAAACGTAAGACGTTATCTTGAATAATGTGTAGAAAAGCCGGTGGTCTGGATAGAATCCCACCAGAAATGCTGAAATACGGCCCCTCAGACATACAGACTGCACTAACTAAACTGTTTAAAATTGTGTGGCTACTTCCATCATATCCGGAAACAAGGTCTCATTACACTCATACCAAGAGTGGGGACAGGTATGACCCCACCAACTACAGAGGCACATGTGTCAGCAGCAACCTATGAAGACTGTTCAACAGCATTCTTAACAAGAGGATCCTCAGTTTCCTCAACGAGTGCAGCATCCTCAGAAAGAGCCAAGCAGGGTTCAAGCCAAACCACCACACCACTAACCAAATCATTACCCTGCACAGTCTCATTCAGAGCTAAGTCCGCAATACAAAGCTCAGTGTGGCACTCAGGCTTATTCCTGAAATTGCTGGAAAGTAGAATGGGAAGTATGGCCTAAGATATAATCAAAAGTTCCTACACCTGAACGTGCAGCATGAGGGTGAGCAGGAGTAGAAACGCTTATTCCAGTAGAGCAGCAGAGTCAGACAGGGCTACAGCCCAAGTCCAACACTCTTTAACGTTTACATCAATGAGCTGGCCACTGCTCTGGAATCAGGTCTTACCCTCCATGATGCCCAGATAACATTCCAGCTGTATGCAGAAGACCTACTGCTCCTGTCACCAATCGAGAAAGGCCTCCAAATCAACCTGCAAATCTTGGAGATATTCAGTTTCACATTGGAACTACAATCAATCCAAAGAAAAGCAACAGCATGGTGTTCCAGAGAACAATGTCAAAATGGATCAACACCCCTTATTTATGTTAAACAACTGCACACTTACAGGAATGGACAAATACACCTATTTTATGGGTCTGGAACATTATCAGTCTGGGAGCTTCAAACAAGCCACAGAGACCCTGAAAGACAATGGCTGCAAAATCTTCTATGCCATCAGAAGGAAACTCTACCATCTAAAGCCGCAATTGAGGATCTGGCTAAACAGCTTCGATTCCATCATCGTCCCAATTCTCCTGTCAGTAGCAAAGTTTGGGGCCCTCACACCTACCCAGACTGGTCAAGGTGGAACTCTAGCACAATAGAAGTATTCCACTGGGAATTCTGCATCAATCACTTTCTCCAGGTCCATCGGGGCACCTCCAACATAGCCTGTCAAGCTGAGCTGGTCAGATTACTTCCACATCTATAAGTTCCGAGGAGGGCACTTTAATTCTTGGCTCATCTACATAGTAGCAATCTGAGCTTCCCACCACCATAAAGCACTGCTACATGTAGGCATGTAAACACAAAAGGTAGAGTGATTGCGCCAATAGTGACGACCCATATAACCGAGGGCTTGATATTGTGAAGGATAACGCTGTCCACTCACCTGGACCAGTTGTGCCAAGGCCCCCGCACAACTGGGGTGTGTGCTTTTAGGTGAGGGGCAGGGGAACCTCTTTCAACACAGAGCGTGTACACTGATCCCGGGAACCACGTGATCAGACTGGGCGTCTCCCTGTGACGTCACGGCAGGTTCTGTAGCTGAATTAGTCTCTGAGCAGCTCCTCACCGCTCTCCCTGAAGGGAGCTGTCACAATTGAAAAACAGAAGTTTTATGCGGTGATTAGTGGAGCACTGGAGAAGGAAAGGAGCCAGAGGATCTTTAGAAATTAAAAATTACTTTTTTACAAAATCAGGAGTCGCTCTCTAATGCCACTACGCGTTTCAAAGTCAACGCTATCGTCCTCAAGTGGAATCATCTCTGGCTTCTTTTCTTATCCAGCGCTCCACTAATCACTGCATAAAACTTCTGTTTTTAACTGCTACATGTAGGAGCATCAGACGAACAAAGACCCATGGAACAGCTCAACCAAACCGAACGCTGACTGAAACATCAATCACAGCAGCTGACAAAAGATTGAATCAGGAATATGATAGACAAGGGCCAAGAGAGATATGTCAGTGATTGAAGAAATGATATATTATCACCTCACAGAAACTGACCATGTGTCAGAGTCTACAGGAAGAATACAGATTGGCTCAAAATCTTGGAGAAACTCATGAGACAGAGGAATCCAGAGCTGATATAGATGCAGTGCCACAGTATTGCCATAAATCCGGCTATGTCAGGAAGAGCTAAAAGCCAAGGAAGGACAGACTGTGCCCACTGTGACCTGGAGGACCCGGAGGATGAAACCAACTTCCTTCTACACTGCACCAAATACACAGCAGTGAGGAACACTCACTTTAGGAGACTCTGCAACGCTTTCCAACATTTCAGCATCACGGAGGATGAATAGAAAACACGTAATCTACTGGAAGAAGAAGAGAGCATGGTGGAGATAGCATCGTAGTATGTGAGCGCATGCAATAGGCTGCGTGAAAGGACTATGGTATGTCATGGATTTCCATCGCTCCACCTTGGATGTGGCTCCATTCACCATTCCCATGGTCCCTGTCTTGATGTGGCCCCATTCATCAATCCTATAGATCCTATCCATATTTCCTACTGCACACTTTGGCAAAACTAATGTGTATTTGTTTCTGCCAGTAAAGCTGCTTTGAATTTGATATGCATAGATAGATTTGGAAAAACAAACAGCACAATTTAATCAAAAATAGTGTAAACAACTTTACAAAATTATACAAACAGGCAGCACTTCAATGACTTCAGCGAACAAATCTTGTTACTTTTTAACCCATATTCGTGGTGTTTTGGGCTCTAGAGCAGTGATTTGGCTTTTCCATTGCAGGCAATACTTACCTCTTCTATTTTTCTCTGCATCATTTTCCACTGGCATTCCCACTCTTTTCTTTCACTGTCAAACCTTTCCAACATCTCCATTTTTTCCACTTTCCAGTTGAGTTCATTATTCTCTAGCTGGGTCCTAAGTTCCATAACTGCAGCAGTCTTATCTTCTAGTAACTGTTCTTGTTCTGATTTCTCTGTCTTTGCGTCTTCCGGGTTGTTAGAAGTGCCCTGATTGGAACATGTCTTGGAAGTGGAATCTTCTAGCTATTACAAAGTTGAGCAAAAGAAGTTGGTCAAAACACTACAAAGTAAAAAATGTGCCTTAATATTAGGATAATTCCTAGAACTCTAGACATGGGATCTATGCTGTAACATTATATCATTTCAGTGTGGAAATATTGGAATTTATTACCACTATGTTTCTGAAAGCAATAAGTTCAAAGATCCACTAGGATATGCAAAAGGGGAGTCATGCCCTGTGATATTGTGACCAGCAATGTTAAGGAAAAGCACGCTGCACTCTGATGATTAATTAGGGCGGGTCACTGATGATTTCTCTTTTATTAGCAGAAAAAACATATCTCCATATTGTGAATGAGACCATAGTCTGCATGTAAAAAATAAATCACATCATGCAACTACTCAGCCGTATTCTGGATTAGATTCCCCCAATACAAGTCAAGGATGAGCAAATAACGGATCACATACGAGTTAGCTATTTGTTTGGCATCTGATTCCTTCAGAATCATTGCAATTATTAACATCGAAACTGTATTTCACCTTTTATTTAATAAACGTAATGTAAATAAAGGATGTCATATGGGTATAAAAACAGGCATACGGGTGTAATAGGGATGTAGAAAAAGGAATATGGATAGCATATGGATGAAAAATCATGTTTTTTTCTGGATTAAATATTAATATTTTTGCATACATTTGTCTGAAACAGGCCTAAAGAGTGAGGGTGCTCTGATTTGGATCATCTCTTGTTTTAGGATGGAGAGTGGCTACATTAAGAGTCTCTTTTCCTGAAGGACCAGTTCTGTCTTGCATTTTACAGACTACCCACTGATTTCAATGGGCACTGTCAGTGGCGTAACGATCGTGGTCCCAGCAGTCACGGCTGAGACCGGGCCCGGACCTGTAGCACCTCCAGCGCACCCCCGACCGCATCTTGTGAGACACTCCGGAGTGACAGCATCTTAAGTGACACACAGGAGGTGAAGCGAGGGAAGCTTCCTTCCTCCTGTTGCTGATGCTTTTCAGCTGCGCCTAGCACCCTTCCCATCTCCCCTGCTCTTCAGCTGCGGCTAGTAGCACGCTCGTCACCCGCAGCGAGGTCTTTATGCACACCAAGGTGAGGGCCTCGGTCTAAACACCGCACCGGGGCCCTCCAAACTCAAGTTACGCCACTGGCACTGGTGTAATGCTTTATTACACTTGTGTGTTGATGTAGATGGAGACTGAAATTTAGTACAATGTATGCTCACAAATTACAAATCTTCAGCACATTCCTTGATTTTCTAGCAATTTGACACTGTGATCATCTTATTGCTAGGGTGTTATATGAATAGACTGGGCATTTTTTTGGTTACAGAAGGCAATCAATATAGCCGTCGCTGTTACAAAGAGGGAATACCATAGTGTTTTAAGAGAGGCACTCCTTATATGCAAATGTGAACATTGGACTGATGCATCAAGGTGCTTATGCCAGATATCTGGCATTAAAACTTTAATAAGTCACAATATTTGCGTGCATCTTGGCACTTTGCCAACATATTTCAACTCTTGGCGCCTACACTTGGTGGGAATGTCGCTTAATACAATCCCACTAAATGAGAATAAAGGCTGCGATATCATACAGTTAAGCTCAGAAATATTTGGACAGTGACTGAATCGTTGTGATTTTGGCTCTGCATGCTACTATTTTATTTAAAAGGGAAACAACTTATTCCTGGACAGTGTTCTTCACTAGGGTGAATGCTGTGAAGGGGTTTTTCTTCACTATAGAAGGGATTCTGCAATCATCCACCACTGTTGTGTTCCATGATGTCCAGGCCTTTTTGAGCTGCCAAGCTCACCAGTGCGCTCTTTTTTTGCACAATGTACCGAACTGTTGATTTGGCCACTCCTAACATTTCTGCTGTCTCTCTCTATTTCTAATGTTTAGCCTTTTGATGGTCTAATTCTCTTCTATTGGGAACTCCTTTGACCACATATTGTGGGTTCACACCAAAAGCTTCCAAATACAAATACCACACCTGGAATCAGGTCTAGACCTTTTACCTGCTTAACTGATGTTGAATTAAGGAGGGAATAGCACATGCAGCCAATTAGTGAGATATTTGTCCAATTACCTGTGGTCCCTTGAAAAAGAGAAAACCACGTTTACAAAAGTAGTAATTACTAAAACCAGACTCCAATTAGGACGTGGATACCCCAAAATTAAAACTGAGAGATTTCACTTTATAATCATATTTATTACATAACTGTATCTTACATATGTTTTGAAAAACAGCTAAAAATGGCAAAACTTGTATCACTGTCCAAATATTTCTAGACCTAACTGTATATGCAATAGTTGTCTTTCATAGGAGAACCCCTTTGGAGAGTTTGAACTATGAAAATTGCTCAGAGTTACAAAACATTGTAACTCTAACAAGACTTATAAAAGTAATCCTCATAAAGCAACAAGACTCCATACAATAGGTGAACCCTGACAATGTGCCATTTAATTTTAGAAAGTTTATATTCTGTATAGCAATGTCATGAACACTCCAAAATATATAGAAATGACTATAGTCCCGATTCATCAAACCTTTAATGGCAGAAAATTTATTTAAAACACTTGAAAAGTCAAAAATAAAAATTGGCAATATGGAGTTTCACAACAGTTTGAAGCAGCTCCACCAAAATGGATGGAGATGGAAGTGGCTGGAGCTACACTACTCAGCAAATTCAATAAAAGTGCCCGAGTTTCTTAAGTTAGAAATGCTCCTCCAATTGTTGACTTGGGTAAAATTTCTGGCAAGGTGAACAGAGATAAAAGCGACTGTGAAGATGAGCTGAAATCATTAACTGATATATGCCTCTTAATGAATTCAGCACCTCATACTTCAGAGAGCTTGTCATTAAGATTAAGTCTGGCGTACGAAACATCAGTCAAATGAATAATGTTCTATGTGCCTAATAATGTTTCCAATAAATATTCAGCTTACCTACACACTATTAAAGAGGTTGTGCACTACTCATACTATCCATTCTCTATCCTTGTTTTCCCCCGAAGTAAAATAACAACAGCTGCACTCACCTCCAGAGTGGTTACAGCAGGTGTTAGGATTGGCTCTCCCAGGACTCATGTGGCATTATTATGTCACATGAGCCCCGGGAGAGTAAGTCTCGACACCGCTGGAATGGCACTGGAGGCGAGTACAGGTGATGTTCTTTTTCTGGGGGTAACATAGAGATGGAGGAGGGGTAGTCCAAGTAGTGGACAACTCCTTTAATATAAATGACATTTTAGTATCACTTCAGCTTGGCACACACAATTTAAAAACGCTACAAGCAGTGAAGAAAATATACCGTAACTAATTTTGCCTTGGTAACAATCAGGGGTGAATAAAATGTGAATGCGGGTCCCCAACTCTTACCTGTTCAATCCCTTTGGCAATCACAAGGTCTCTAGAATAGGAGAAACTATAGGTGTGCCCATTTCCATTCTTCATGAATAATGTGAGCCTGAAGCTTTCTATATCGGTAATGCAATTTTAAGACCCACTTGGACTACCTACCCTTTTCACTTGTAATCACCTACAGAGGACATTTGCAGAAGCATGTAACTTTTTAAACAGGACCACGAGTAAGTTCTGCAGGTTTGGTTAGCACGGTGACTGGCATAAAACAGTCAAGCACAGGATTACTAATGGACTGGCTATCATCTTAAAATAAGAATAGTGTATTTTGAAGGGAGTGCATGAGAATACTGATGAACTACAGTAGATGATATACACATTTCCTTATTTAGTGTACAATTTGCATTATTCAATAAGAATGGATTACATTTACAATACCTTGGAGATGTACTGCTTCAGCTCTATCCGTTCAATCTCCCACCCACAGCGATCATTGAGAAATTGCAGGAGAAAGTCAGTCCATTTTTTTTCTTCTCTCCTCTGTTCTGTCTGAATCACTTCCAAAACAGCCTTCAGCTCAAGTAAATTCCCCCTGTTTTCACCTGCCTGTAACATGCAAGATGTGATGGAATATCACCATATATACAAAGGACACAGCATTCCTAAGATGAAATAAATCTGTTACTACTTTTGGACAAGCCAAGTCGCCAGTGTCCGAGTGAAAGAAAAAAAAGAAGTCGGCACAAGGCAGCCGTTAGCTAGCGGCATGATAATTTGTATGGAAGCATTATGCAGAGCCGAAATGTTATCACATGATAGTCATTGCTGCCCTATATTTTAGGAATGCTTTCTGAAAGACTAGATGGATGTTTTATAATAAGATCCTCTTTTTACTCAGCGTTTCTAGAGTTCACGTCCTGACTACACTCTAGAAAAGCAACGCTGTAAGAGATGCTTTACATAAAGATCTTCTTCTGCCCGGAACTCATGAACAAGACAGTAAAAATGTGAACAATGGTAATATGCAGGTCACACTTCTCTCCCTTGACTAAATGCCCTTCCCTCCGAATATGAGCCTCAGAGACTTCCCGTTCAGAGGTTTGATCTGTGTTCAGAAACAACATCTGTCAGTGATTCATCTGCTGGACTTTGTAAGCTAAAACACACTCCCTGTGCCAAACAAACACATTATGTGACCTCTACAAATTATTCCTAGGAAAGCAACATAAACACAATGGATTAACGCTATTTTTTCCTCAATATGTAAATCAGTTTAGGTATACAAATATCACTTTCTTTCACTGTATTACTAGGCATATTACTATTAAAGGGCTAGGAAAAGCTATGTGACAACCACTGTGAGGGCTTAAATAGTAACTATACTTGTTGTCAGAGAGGATTCTCAAAAACTAGACTAAACCCTATTTTGATAGACTAACTACAATATGAAAGGGGGTGTCCGAGAGAAGCATATTCACCTTCTGAGAGCCATGGCTCCTCCGCTCAGAGGTCACAGCACCGCTATGGAAATCAGGTAACTAGAAGAGCGCGACAGCATTGGTGTGACTCCTGAACAGGGATGGCACGGCTTCCACAGCCAGCGTAGACCTCCAGAGGCTACAGGGTCATGATGATTCCCAACCCAATACATGTCTAATGAAAGCTCATCTTTCTTCACTCAATTAATACATCAGACCAGATACATTCCTAAGTTTACTAATGATGCAGACATCCTGATTCACTTATTCATAACACAATAAGTACTAAAATTCTTTCTAGTCATCAGCTGGAAAGTTCTATAACTTGGACTATAGATGCATTGCAGGACTGGATATATAAAGATCGATAGACTGAGGGCAGATTTCACAAAAGAAGATTGGTAATGTTTTCTCATTTTACTTTATATGTAACCTGCTCCTGATTAGGGTAAAAAACAGAGTCTAGGAAACCTTTTTCTATAATGCACAAATTCCCAAAGGGAATCACCAGTTATTGCAGCCATATGTCACTGGCACAATAAAGCTTATACAATATGTTAAAATGTAATCAGATGTATCAATCTCATGTAAACCCTGTATAGGGCTACACCAGCTATTTCACTTTTGATAAATCTGTGGATATATATAAATATATTAATTATAGCTATTAACATTTACACGTGAACTCACATACATTTACTTGTGTGTGTATAAGCATTTATCTGTGGTTTAGTTCTTACCATTTAATTGCTAGGAAATGCCATCGTCTATATCAATTTATGATCTATTTTACAATGCATAAGGCATGTATGGTGAAATTTATTAGGGCATCTGTAGAAGCGTGTCAAAATAATAAAACATATCTTTAAGAGCATGTCATAATAATAAAACTGTCTGCAATAAATGCGTATATATCTCAAATTACTAACATTATTATCAATCTATTATCATAGTCATTTGATAAATATTTTAAGTTTGCATGTTTATGACCCACGACATTGCCATCTACCTATTGAAATAATCCTTCGAAAACAATTCATAGCTTTAGTTATTCCCAATTAAAATACAAGATTTACTTTTAACTCCGTAACTTCCTTCAAAAGTGCGTCCTTCTCCTTCATCCACGATTCTCGTTCTTTCCTGTGGCGTCTCCTGAGATCGTCACATTTCTTCTTTAGCTGCACATTCTGCTCCTGAAGTCCCAATGTATTGTCTTGGCCACCGCTATTGGTGGCGCTGCTCTTGAAGGGGCTGCGACTTCTTTCTCTGTCTTTTACCTTACTGCTGCTCCCAGACAAATGACCAGTCCCATACCTGCCCTGGTATCTGTGGCTGTTACATAACTCTGGAGTGTTCTCATTTTCATTCCACATACTTGATCAGTCACAACAGATGGGAAATCTACTCATTCCCTCCCCCTTGTTGTTGCATGGTTTCTCTTTAGGTGTAAATATCCATATAATTAGCTGGAGTCATAATTTCCTTCTGGATCACGGGTGTTTGGCATCTTCAACACGTCTTCTCCAAGGTCACCAGGACACTGCCTTCATACTTCTACTAATAAACATCCTTACTTTAGTCGCTATCCTTGTCAAGCAGCCAAGATGACTATTTTGTTGAAGGTCCTACACTATAGCTAATGCCTGCAAGCTGGAAAAAGAGGGTCAGACTCAGAACATATGAGCTGAGTGCAGATTCTAAATCTAAACTTCTACTGACGTAAAGCAGGGCTGGTATTTTTAACAAGTTCTCTTTGTGGTATGGCATTCTGCGTAAATATATATGTAAGATCATAAAAAATACTACAGGTGAAACCGTCTGACGGGCTTTCTAAAGAAGGAAAGTGCTGGCTAAAAAACACTCATGCTGTCATTTCACTCAACAGCTGTTGAAGAAAACGTACATAGAAGGAATGCTATGATTACCTCCAAGTGACATATGAGTTACAGAACGACTTGTCAATATTGTCTTGTTAATAAATCACCAGCCTGAAGAGCAGATGAACAGCTGAGGTGTCTGAAGACCCTGTCTCTGTCTTCCAAGGCAGAGTCACATTTCAGCAAAGCACTCCGGCACTCGGATTGTTACTGAGGTTTAGGAAGAAAATTTGACAACATCTGTAAGAACTTACCTTCTGCGGATCAGGGATTATCTGGTGACTGTAGCTGGCTCTGAATGCAGTACCATAGGCAGCTGGACGCGAGCTTACTGTGAGGACATGATCTAGCGGTATGGATTGCACTACAGGATCTCTATGAAGTTCTTCCAACTACAACGAGAGGGATCAAGGCAGTCACTTTTGCTGTGAGGTGCAGAGAAAACCGTTTTGAAAAAAAGAAAAAAAAAAGAAAACCCCCCACAACATTTGAATGTAAACTAATCCAGATTAAAATGACCCAGGCAGATGAGTCTCCAGTGACGTAAGCCTGGGAGTGGACCATTTTTAAGCCTTTGCATCCAGCCCCCATTCTGTAACTTTAGATCTGCTGGTGTTCCGTGTAAACAACTTCAAGTCCAAGACATTTTTAGACTTTATAGTGTAGCCTGGAAATTCATGAGACTAGAATCGAAGCAATGTGAATTTACACGAACGCTGTGATCTGCCAGTTTTGTCCCAAGTTAAAGACAAGGACTCAACAACATATTGTGCAAAAATAAATGCAAATAGGAATTTAAGATGTAATTAAAGGGGTCATCTTTAATTTATAAAAAAAAAAAATATGTGCCTAAGGCTAGGGTCAGACTTGCGCCTGCTCCTGAGCCTGGCCAATCTGTCAAAAACTTAGTTTCTGCACGGAGCAGCGCATAGCGTTACCAGCATGTAATACTATGCGCTGCCAGGCTATGGATCACTATGGCAACCTGACGCTTACTGCAGCCGCCGGCTCTACAGAGATGTCCAGGATATGTGCTTTTACAGAGCGCACAGGAAACTGCTGCAGATCGTGTTTCCTATGCGTTGTCCAACAGCGCATATCCGGGAGATCTCTGTAGAGCCGGCGGCTGCAGTAAGCGTCAGGTTGCCATAGTGATCCATGGCCTGGCGGCGCATAGTATTACATGCTGGTAACACTATGCGCTGCTCCGTGCAGAAACTAAGTTTCTGACGAATTGGCCAGGCTCAGGGGCAGACGCAAGTCTGACCCTAGCCTTTGCCACATCTGCCACTTAACGTCTGACTTGCGGCAAGCCCCATTCATTCTCTATGGGACTTGCGATCAGGCGCAGCAAATGCAGTTTTTCCAGATCCAGCAAATTGGGCACTTGCAGTGAAGGAAAAAAAACTGCTGCTAGCAGCTGTTTTTTTTTTTGCAGCAAAACCACACTTACCACACCTGACCGCAAGTCCCATAGAGAATGAATGGGGCTTGCTGCAAGTCAGCCGGTACATGGAAGATGCATCAAAATCTGATAGAATCAGCAAAAACACTGATGTGAAAGGGGCCTAAGCTCTAACAGGCTGTTGTGCCCGGCCTGTTGTGCCCAGCTCCATTCACCGCTGTTCATCCCTGCCACAGAACAGTCATACACCATTCTTGCCAGGGACAGCATGGCAAGTTAAACAGAGCAGAGGCGGCTTTTCCGCTCTGCTCTGTCGAAGGGGCAGGACACACGGTCTCCAGCTGATTGACAGCTGGTTCCCGTTACTTGAATGGGGGAGACTGTCAATCAGCGTGACATTGGTTCGGACACTCATTGACAAAGGGGAGGAGCCGCCCCTCTATAGACATAACATTAGCAAAAACATCAAAATATCTGACAGGAACGGTGACGGGCACATAAGGCAGGTGCTTAGGTATGCTTTTTTTTATTGTAAATCCCAAATAACCTCTTTAATCTGTGCTTACCAATGACAACTGTAATTAATAGAAATAAGCTATAGGCGGAAAAATCCTGACAGAGTTCAAAATACTCTACATTTTAAAGATGATGACTTTTTGCATTCAGCTTTAAGGAGAACCCTGTGGAAATTAATTTATTAGGCTAGGGTCAGACTTGCATTTGCCCCTGAGACTGCAGGATCCGGCAGAAACTTAGTTACTGGCCAGAGTAGCGCATAGCGTTACCAGCAGCCACCTGTCTATTGATCCCTATGGCAACTGGACGCTTAAAGTAGCTGCTGGCTCCACACAAATCTCCAGGATATGCGCTTTTGCAGAGCGCACAGGAAACACGGTCTGCAATCTGCTGATAACGCTATGCTCTACACCGGCCAGCAACTAAATTTCTGCCGGATCCTGCAGGCTCAGGGGCAGACGCAAGACATAGTCAGGTGTTCACCTGCAAAAGGTGTTTTCACATACCAACTCCTTTGCTCTCATTTAAAGGAGTTTTCCCCACAAATAAAATTCATTTTAATAAATAGATCTTGGATTAATTATTTCCACAATTGGATGTGTTTAAAAAAAATGTTCCTGTGCTGAGATATTCTACAAATGTGTCCTTGCCATGTATCCTGTAATGGCCATGTCTGATCATACAGGGACATGGTCTGATCATACCACATCTCCTGTGCTGAGCTAATCTTATATATGTGTCCCTGCTATGTACTGTGTAATGGATGTATCTGACCGTACAGGTACATGGTCTGATCATACCACATCTCCTGTGCTGAGATAATCTTATATATGTGTACCTGCTATATCCTGTGTAATGGATGTGTCTGTCCATACAGGACATGGCCTGATCATACCCCATCTCATGTGCTGAGATAATCATATATAGGTGTCCCTGCTATGTACTGTGTAATGGCCGTGTCTGACTGTACAGGGACATGGTCTGATCATACCACACCTCCTGTACTGAGATAATCTTATATAGGTGTCCCTGCTATGTACTGTGTAATGGCCGTGTCTGACTGTACAGGGACATGATCTGATCATGCGATATCTACTGGGCTGAGGTAGTCTTATATATGTGTCCCTGCTATGTACTGTGAAATGGATGTGTCTGACCGTACAGGGACATGGTCTGATTATACCATATCTACTGGGCTGAGATAATCTTATATGTGTGTCCCTGCTATGTACTGTGTAATGGCTGTGTCTGACCATACAGAGACATGGTCTGATCATATCACAGCTCCTGGGCAGGGGAGGATAAAACAGTATACAAACATGTAGCACATGATCTTAAATAATTATATCTTTAAGGTAAAACATTTTCTAAAAACAGGCAGTTTTACCTCACAAAAAGAATCATCTCTGACCATGCTGTAACGTCTTTATACTCTTTTGTGTATGATGTTCTCATCTCTAGACTGATGCTCTAGAACATGATGCACAGATTTGTCCTCAGGTCTCATGACCTCACCTAACATCCTCATAGGCATAAATGAGACTATCAAATTCGGGGTAGGAGACCAACAGTCCCTGCATCCCGGATGTGTGAACGCAGCATAATGCAATATCTGTTACTCAAAAGGGAAGGCCTTTGTGGGTTTGAGAATGAGAAGTTCACACCTGCTCTGGCCTTTTCTAAATCTGACAAGTGCATTACTTGCATTTGGAAATGGCAGCCAATGTAACAAGTATAAATAACTAAGCCATTGCAAAAACAAGTGTTTATAAAAGACTACAAACAGCATAAAGAACTACCAGGACACTGTCTGGAACATATATAGTTTCCTCTGCACTGTAAACTACCTTTTGTCACTTTTAAATTTCATCTCGAACCACCCTTTAAACTCTAAATCAGCTAAATAGGAGCAGAACTGCAGTTCACACTACAATGTGTGATGGGCATATTGTTTTCGGGTCCATATACTGTTTACATCCAACAACTGGTAACAGCTAATCATGGAGTTCTGACAATCACACCCCCACTGATCTCATATTGATGACCTACACTAAGGTCACGTATATCATAGCAGTTATAAAATCCTTCAGTGAAAGCACAAAAAATGCCACTTTTACGTATAACACAAATACAGTGTACAAACGAAGCACTCACCACATGAAAAACTGTTTTATTTAGGTCCTGTAAAACATGCAGGCAGGTAGAGCGCAAGGGCGGCTTAGTCAAACAATGGCCGTTTCACATATAGAGACACTTCCACTTGAAACGGCCATCGTCTGACCAGCGATGCTTGCTCTCCCTGCCTGGATGTTTTAAGACCTGAATAAAACTGTTTTTATGTGGTGAGTGCAGCTTTCTTTTCAGTGCATTATAATTGTTTTTTGTTTCCCCATTCGTGCAATTAGAAATCATGTGGATTACACAGCATCCAGACCCCATAATTGATAGCACTGAGACATTTAGTTTCTTTCTGCATCGTTTCCAATACAGTGATATTAAACAGCACCTCACTAAGGAGTTTTGGCCATGTTATTGTGCCCCTTAGTCACTATCTCTGGTACTTGCTAGAGATTTCAGCTCACAAACCAACAGTGATACTTATTATAGTACCTTTACACACCGCTACAGAGAGGTGGAAACCAGCAGGTGTCGGAGACAATTGTACCTTTTACCTTCAAAACACCGCGAAGTGGCGGCGTGTAATTCAGGTTGTACCTTCCTGTCTCTTTGGATACCGGTCTTTCAGCCGTGCTGAAAAACAAGCAGGTATAACCCCTATGGTAGCGGCGTGTAATCGGGGCACAGGTAAAGTATTTGAGTTCCCTGGGGCGTGCCACAGCATCATGTATACCACGCCCCATCAGCTATCATTGGTGGGGGATACTGTATACCCATTGGCTGTCCCTGCACAGGGCGGCATATTTAACGATCTGACCAGTCACACTACACATTTGCTATAGCGTCATGTATTCGCCAACCTCCCAGCGCTGGCTGGCCAATCATGATGTTATTGCATTGTCCAATCACCGTACGAGCGTCGCGTAATACACAACTCTGTCACGCCTATGTAGTTACGGTGCACAATATGTACGCCCAGATTCCCTTGTGGTGGCGGCATGTAAATCAGGGAAGGTGCTCCACAAAAGGTAACCTGCGGCACCCGTCGGCACTTCCGGGGAACGAAAATACCTTCTGTAGAGCACCTTGTGGCGCCGTGTATTTGCGGCATCAGGTACCGTTAGCAACCGTTAAAAACGCGCGTGCACGTGCGGTGCCTACCTGTTGCTACCTTCGGTAGCGGCGTGTAAAGGTACCATTAATGTTATGATCAGCCAGCAGATTATAACAGAAAGCTGAGTTTCTCTGTCACCAGTGTGATATTTTATTAATATTATAAGATTGTTATACTAAGTTCAAAAGAAGAGATAAAAGTTAAAGAGGTTTTCTAAGCTTCAGATAAATTTCTGCAGTACAGTACTGCTGAACCCTGGCAATGTGCAACATGCACACTGTTAGGATTCTGTACTGTTGCCTGCTAGAACGATTAAGCACAAGTATGTGATTTAAATGGTTGCAGTCATGTACAAACTAGAAATAGTTCCTGTTTCTCTAAAAGATCTTTTGCGAGAAGTGGATGCCATATGACTGCCAGTATGTAAACTGCAAGCTTATGCTCATGTAACAATATAGGGTGTGGACCCACTGCGCCACATACTTGAATTACCCTGGAAGTGTGTAAGTCAGTGTCTACTGGGTTTTCTCCAGAGCCTTTAGTGGTGAGGATGGACTGTGCTGTGGGTAGGCACTATGTACCATTTCAGGGCAGTACCAAAAGTCAGGGATGCAAGTACAGAGTGCAAACAGGACAGAGTGGGTCGTTGAGGTGGGTTGGATGAATTACGTTCAGGAGACAGGCTGTAGGGCAGGTACAGGAGACAGATAGGATAGGTTCGGTTACAAGTAGGATAGGATAGGATCAGATACAGGAGACTGGCAGGGCATTTGGGCACAGGAAAAAGGCAGGTTTGGCTCAGGTGGATCGGACAGAGGGCAGTCTGGTGTACTGATGGGATGATGGGATCAAGCTCATGCACCTTCCTAAGGGGTAGGTGCCTTAAAAAACTCAGTGCCTCCCAGACATAGGCTGGGGAACACCTTCTGAGTACGCACATTGGCCCTTTAAGAGGCATAGAGCACACACCCTAAGGACGTTGCCAGGAGACCTGCACAACATGCGCAGGCCTTGGAGTGTGGAGACCAGAGAAGGAGCAGACTGACCTTGGGGGTATGTTGGCATCCCTGCCAAGAAGAGGTGGGAAAGTGCAGGGACATCGGTGTTACAGAAAACATGCTCGAAGCGGCTGTTATTTGATCAGTGAGTTTTACACATTGTCAGTATTCGGCAGCCTGCACTTGCTAGGCAAAAGTTTCGCCTGGGTTGGAAACCCTTTTATGCATATGTGCAGACGGGATTCTTTTGCTGATTTTTTGAAGCAGAAATTAAAAGTTTTTGAGACGACTGCTAATTTGGAGGATGATTTGGAGTTTCCTCAGTTTCCGCTTCAAAAACTCCTTGAAAATTTTTGTGTGTACATAGCCTAATAATGTCATTTTTGGACAAGTAAAATTGTACATTTAAAAACCCATTGGAGATACATCCATTTTTCACTTTTCTCTTTTTCTCCTCGCCTTCCAAAAGCCATAACTTTTTCATTTTCGGTTGACATAGCCATATGAGCTGCTTTTTTTTTTAGGAACACTTGTAGTTTTAAATTATAATGCTCATTTTTCTGTTGAAGAAAATGACTATATCACTTCTTTAACTTCTTCAGGGTTTCTTAACACTGCAACCACGTCGTTTTGACATTATGTGCATATCATTTGTTATATTGTGAGCATTTACAGAGGATCTTCAGTCAGATTCCTGATAGAATCTGTCTTAAAAAAATGTCATGAGCACATTGCAATTTGGTTATGGATTGATTTCTCAGGTGTGTTTTGATATGTGTGCACACATTCTTATGGCCACTTTACACCCACCAACTTATCTGTCCAACTTCTGAACAACTTACTGGTTGCAGTGAAATCATGGACACATTGTTCCATTTGTACACAGCCACAAAATGGAGCAATGTGTCCATGATTTCACTGCAACCAGCAAATTGGTCAGACGTTGGACAGATAAGTTGGTGTGTGTAAAGTGGCCCTTAGTTTGGGTTTGTACAATGAGACCAGGACTTGCAGATGCAATCATGCACCTCACTAGTCAATGTCTCAATTAGGCCAGGGTCAGACACCCTCATACCACAGACGGCACTCACATTGTAAAGTACAAAGTTGCCGCTGCTAAACTGACCCGACCATCTCAGCTTGATGAACTACTGATCAGCTGTCATGGTCGGGTCAGAGGAGCTGCGCCACCCATGATTTACAATGCGAGTGACGTCTGTGTTAAGGTACCGTTACATGCCTCAATGTCGTAACGATCTCACTAACGATCTCGGGGGCGTGCAGTCGTTAGGACATCGTTTAGACATCCATTGATGAGATGTCACACGGCTAGATATGGTGAACGACGCACCAATGAATCAGCGATCCAGACATCGCCCGAACGTCACAGCGAACGATCTTGGCTGTCGTTATCACGCTGTCACACAGCAACTACATGAACGACTCCAACCGCAATGTGGGCATAATTTGAGACACAGGCTAGTAGATAGGAGTGCGTGATTGTGTTTTACTACGCCCCTACAACTCCGATTGGTGGCCACAACTGCGTTACCATTGGTCAGCCTTGTCTGGCAAGATGGCTACTTCATTAGCGCTCTTGCCCTTGCAACCATCTCGCAATTCACGTCGGTTTTCATTTGGTGACACCTGTGCAAGCCATTGATGCGTCCCCAAAATGTTACACATTAACGTTCGTGTGTGCATTGTTGTCAAAAGAATGTATAGCTATGTGTAGGTGTTAAATTGAAGTTGGTAAGCTACACACAACACGATGTACATATGTAAATGTATATTAGGATGCATATGTGTCTGTGCATACATGTATGTGTCTAGGGATGTGTACATATCTTCTTACCTCCATTAATTGAAGTGTATATGTATATCTATGTGTACATTTAAGTGTATCTGCTTGGTTATGTGTAAAAATGTGTGTATGTACTTTGTATCTCTGATTTGTAATCATATATGTTGACATAGTTTAGGTAGCAATGTTGCAGACATACATGACCAATGGCGTTCAGAAGGTTTCCATATGTGTTTAGTTATTGATATATGGTGCACATGTTGCCACATACATTTATAACATAGCAAATAAGGATTTCAGATAAACACACACAATATATATATATATACATACAAAATGTCGCAGCACTCCAAAGGTGATGTTCTGAAGTTGTTTTTTCCGGCATCTGAGGTACAATGACAACGTTTCAAGCTCAAAACGCCCTTAGGCATGACTAAGGGCGTTTTGAGTCTGAAACGTTGCCAATGTACCTCAGATGCTGGAATAAACAACTTCAGAACATCACCATTGGAGTGCTGCGACATTTTGTATGTATATAACAACATTTAAAGGACTGTTTGGGTCGCTTTGCACCCAGGATAGCCAGCAAGTTGTGCTGCTCCTATTTTTAGCAAATCACATATATATAGAGATACCAAAATCTTTCTATAGGACACATTTATATTTACAACCACATGCGGGTACCTAAACGTCTAGAGGAAGGGATGGCGACTTCAATGAGTCTCATTGTTTAAATGTATTTACTGATAGTTTAAAGAATAAAAACGTGAATGAGTCTACTGATGAATGCACGGAAGATCAAATATGGCACCTTTGCCATGAACCAACGCCAGCCAATTGGAATGCAGTACTGGCCACCAATCGGCGCAGAAGGGTCACGAAAAAAACAACGCTAAGGCACGCCTACAGGATTGGTTTCACGATCCCAGAAATCCCAAACATGATCGTTATCGAAGTGTCACACACAATGCTGCAGGTTGGCTGAACGAGGATCGTCTGATTTGAGAACATGTTCTCAAATCTGCGATCAACGAGCCAACGATTTATCAAAGTCATATCTCGGTGTCACACGCAACGACGTCCTAACGATGTCGTTTCAACGCCTCCAAACCAGTGACTTTGAGCGATATCGTTCATGATATCGTCCCGTGTAACGGTACCTTTATACAGATGTCATACCCTGGATTTAGGCTTAGGACCACTTCCACAAAACCAAACTTTGGACAGGGTTTATAAGTGATAGCAAGGTCCTGAGTACAGAAAAGATGCAAATGTTTCCATTAATTTCTCTCTGTTTGTTCCACTCAATGCTTTAGCTAACAAATACTAATGTAAAATTCTGGCCAAACATGACTCACACAAGTAAATTTAAAAAATAAGAAGAGTTGGCAAAACACTTTTTTTTTAACTTGGAATTTATTACATATTTCTTGGCATTCTAGCATCTTGTGATATTCAGCTAGAATGCTCTATGTCAAGAGTGAGGTTTATTCCAATATTCTTCTCACTAGGGTAAATGAGTTTACTGTACATTTGGTCAGGAAGACATATATAAATGACAAATACATTCTTGTTATAAGTACATATGACGGCCTGATTTTACAGATTTTTCTTCTTATCAATAAAAGAGAAGAAACAACAAAAGGTCTTTCCCTGTATATAATTAAAGGCTAATTTATTTTAAATTAAAATTATTATTTTTTTTTTACTCTTTAACAGTGTCTTTGGTAGTGAAATATCCCATATAATTACGGTATATTGTATTTCAATTTGCATGTCTTCAATGCTTTAAAAGTGATTTGTTTGCATGCAGAATTCTACTGCGAAATTGCTAAGGAAAGAAGTTGGCTACAGTAAAAGTTTGTGAATCCAATTTTGGTTTATACCCACAAAGTTTTATCTTAATAAGTATAGTAATGCATGTAAAAATTATGACTTTATCAAGGTAAAGGTTCAACTGTCCTAATGTACTCTGCTATATCTGTGGAGAGTACATGGTTGAAAAACAAAGAAGAAATATCACAGACTTTGTGCAGTGAGTATACTAGGCTTAGGCTAGGGTCACACTGGCGTCGTGGACGCGTTTTTCACATTTGTTTATTGTGAAAAACGCATGGAAAAACACATCTATAGGCCGCAGTGCAAAAAATGCATGGCCAAATTGCCATGTGTTTTTTGGATGCGTTTTTTTGGCTCAGCACCAAAAAATGTTGCATGACGAGTTTTTTGGTGTGTTTTTGGTGATTTTCAAAAACGCATGTGTTTTGTAACATGGGGCCCTATGGGAAACGCATGCAAAAACGCATGACACTAAATGGTACCATGTCTTTTTGCATACTTTTTTAAGGCTGCTCCAGACCTAACATCAAAAACGCAGCCCAAAAACGCAAGTTGCCAAACACATCCTCAAAAACGCAGCCAAGTGTGACCCTAGCCTTACTTTGGAGTACAGCTTGGAGGCTAGAATAAGTTTTGGCTCTACATATGATTTGAACATATGTGTGGAACATCTACGATAGTGGACAAATGGTGACAGAAAAAGTTTACACTTAGGTGTGGCAATGGTGTGGAGAGAACCAAAAATCCACCATAACAATTGTTTTTCTTGTCAAAAACTAATGAGCCAAATGAGCCATGCACACAGTGAACAAATCTGTAATGGTACCTTTACACGCGGCAACATTTCTAGGGTGTCAACAGGTAACTTACTGGCTGCAGTGAAATCATGGAGACAAGGTTCTATCTTGTTGCTGTGTACAAATGGAATCATGTCTCCATGATTTCACTGCAGCCAGTAAGTTACCTGTTGACACCCTAGAAATGTTGCCGCGTGTAAAGGTACCATAAGACATTGTTCACACCACCAAAAGACTGAGTCACAAAAAACAGTCAAATAAACGTGCAAAAATACTCTGTTGTAAAAAAAAAACAGTAAAAAGCAAATGCTGCTAAAAAAAAAAGTAGTAAAAAAACAGGGTATTTAGTTGATGTTAGTTGATGTTTAGTTGAAAAAATGTATACTAAGCCGCTCTACCTCGACAAGGTAACCCGTATCACAGCAGTCCCTATCTGTTGAATTTAAAAACCTGACCATGTGTATTGGTACCGATATGAGCAGGATCCAGACAGGTCCAATGTCTGACGTGGACTGGCTGTAGAAGACGGCAGAGTATTTTTGCACGATTGTTTGACTGTTTTTTGTGACTCAATCTTTTGGTGGTGTGAACAAAGTCTTACAGATTTGTTCACTGTGTGCATGGCTCATTAGTTTTTGTCTAGTTTGTTTCTTGTTTCTGCAAGAGAAGGGAGTCGCCCACCCCTCCCTTTGAGCCCTGCACATAAAAAGCCGTCTTCTTGCCAGTCCACATCAGACATTGGACCTGTCTGGATCCTGCTCATATAGGTACCAATACACATGGTCAGGTTTTTAAATACAACAGATAGGAACTGCTCTGATACGGGTTACCTTGTCGAGGTAGAGCGGCTTAGTATACATTTTTTGCAAAAAACGTATCAACTAAATACCCTGTTTTTTACTACTTTTTTAGCAGCACTTGCTATTTACAGTTTTTTTTTACAACACAGTATTTTTGCACGTTTATTTGACTGTTTTTTGTGACTCAATTGTTTTTCTTGTGTTGCAAAGATTAAAAGTTTTAACCCTTACAAGAAAGCTTGTGTCAGGACTCTGGATCTTCTGATGACCATTTATGCATTCTCGCCCTTTTTCAAGATGGCGTCCTCTACTCCATTCTGCTCCATGTGCTTTTTTTTTGTTTCCCTGCCTTCAAAAGATCCAGTTCAGTTTTCATGTCCTTTTCTTGAGTATTCAGCCATAATTTCAGTTCCTCTGCATCTCATGTTTGCTCCTCCTTCTCTGCTAATCTATTCGGTTCTCATGGACTGCAATTCAGAGGTACAGCTTCCCACACCTGTTGCCTGCTGTTTTCTTGCTTCAACTTCTGCCAGCCAGCCAAGTTCCATGTAAGCTTGTTGTGTAGAAGCTCTCTGTAGCACCTTGTTTAGTTGTTTAAAGCAGTAGCAGTGCTCTGGACTTTGCGGGACTTTTAGGTAAACTGCAGTGCTTCTTGTTAAGATTGCTTCTCAGAGACTCTGCATCAACCTAGAGGTTATTTCAGAGACTGTTTCATTCAAACTATTCCTAAAGATTATTTTTGTGTTTATGGTTTATTTCTTGCTGCAAATTGTTTATTTAAATCAAGTGTATCAATACATAACTTCTCACCATAAAAGTATGTATCAGTTGTGTCACTGTCTCAAGCAAATAGATCCCATTATAGTTAGTATTATAGCTCACTGAGATTATCTTGATTTGGAATCAGCATGGCAACCAACTACAAGACCATCCCTTGTCAGACTCTGAAGAGAGGCAGGGAACGCAGGTAGTACTATTGGAAGTGAATTTGAGTGAAGCTCTTCAAGGCCTCAATCACAAAAATAACTCAATTACCTGATTCGAGAATAGAAAATGTTCAAGCAAGCATCTAACTTTAAATCCCAGACTTAATAAACAAAATCTTATAAAGGCGAAAGTTAAAAGTACAGCCTATTGGACAAGAGAAGAGAGGCTTCTCCCATATCTCAACCAAGAAGAAGAATTTGTATACTGCAATGATATCCCAGAAATTTTACTTCAAAAAGGACTAAGAAAACATCGACTAGAAGACTGTTTTTTTACAGACAGCTTTATTAGAAGCTTGAAATGTGTCCTATTGCACAACACACCATTATGGGTCTCTTTTCATTGCTCACTCAACAAAACTTAAAGAAGAATATGAAAATGTAAAAATCTATTTTGTGTACACATTGCTGTATGGCAAGCAAGCCGCTGTCATATTAGTATAAAAAATAAATAACTGAAAAAAAAAAATGGCGTGGGGTCCCCCATATATTGATACACAGTGCAAATAAAACACATCGGCTGTGAACTGCAACCCCTAGCAGTGTGGGTTATGTTGCTGTGAAACAAAATGCAAAATACTGGGGACCTACATGGGTTTTTTCTTAATTATTTAACCCTAGAACGCATACCCATAGAAATCTACACATTCACGCACCTGGGGCCTATTAGGCCCGTTTTTAATTATCATGGAATAACTAAAAAAAATGCTTTTCAAAGTTTATTGCAAAGTAAGGATGCATTCCCACTAGCGCTGGAGTCCGCCAGGACGGGATTCCGTAATGGATCTGACCTCCTGGTGACCCCAGCTAAGGCTGGCGGACGCATACCTGGGGCCTCGCAGGCCTGCCAGGTTACCTGTTTTCTATTTTCTGTAAAATTACTTTAGTTAGATTTTAGAAACTCTAGGTATTCCTCAGGTATATAGTTGTTAGTAATTTCCAGTTGTTCATATATTTTTATGCTATAGGCATTTCGGTATAACAACCTTTTTTTGGGACTACCCCATATTCACGCACCTGGGGCCTTTTAGGCCTGTGTGCAAATAACATGGAATAACTCAAATAAAAATACTTTTCAAAATTTATTTTACAATTGCAAAGTAAGGATGCATTCCCAGTAGCGCTGGGGTCCGCCAGGAGGGGATCCGTAATGGTTCTGACCTCCTGGTGACCCCAGCTAAGGCTGGCGGAATGACTGTGCCATTGTAATTTTAGATGTCAGTAAACTAAAAAGAAAAAGATTACAATCAGGCTTGTGCACTGTAAACAGTACCTCCAACAGATCACTTTCTTGTAGTGCAGTAGAAGCCTCTGGTTTTGGAGCTCAGAAAGTTTCTATTTCCAGACAAAAGAAAGCTGACTTCTTCCTCCAAAGCTCCAGCAATTAGGACAAAGAGACCTGTGATGAGGTCAGAGACACATGACTTTGTGAGGGAGCCTCCCTTCCAAGATCACATGACCATGTTGTCATGCAGAATCCACACTCTTCCCAGAGTCATAAAACAATACAGACAAAAAGACTGAATATCACATGTAAACCTAGTACGGGTTTAGGCCCCAGGTGCGTGAATATGGGTAGTCCCAAAAAAAGGTTGTTATACTGAAATGTCTGTAACATAAAAATATATGAATAACTGGAAATTACTAACAACTATATACCTGAGGATTACCTAGATTTTCAAAATTCAAACAAAAGTACTTTTACAGAAAATAGAAAACAAGTAACCTGGTGGGCCTGCGAGGCCCCAGGTATGCGTTCTAGGGTTAAATAAATAATTGTAAAAAACCTGTGTTGTTCCCCCCCAATTTTGATACTCAGCCAAGATAAAGCACATGGCTTGGGGTTGGTATTCTCACCATTGGGAGGCCCATGGTTATTGCCACCCCAACCCCCCGGTTAAGGATAGCAGCCTACAGCCGCCCCCGGTTTGGCGCTTCCATTAGATGCTCCAAATATGGCGCTTTACTCGGGGTTCTTTCCGATTGCTGTGGTGGGCTGGCAATTGTGGAAATATAAGGGGTTAATGACAGCTGTGAGTTGAAAGCTGCCATTATGCCCTGGGTTGGTCATATACAGATCTAAATGAGACCTCAACATTACCAATCCTGTAAGTTAATAATTAAAAAACACAGAGAAAAAGGAGATTGGGGGACACAGACCGTGGGGTGTTATGCTGCTGTCCACTAGGAGGCGACACTAGGCAGAATCTGAAAAAGATTAACAGTGGCTCTTCCTCTGCAGTATACACCCCTGGACAGGCACAGTCCTGACCAGTTTTGTGCTAAAGCATTAGGAGGAACGTAACAGTGATAACATATAAAACCATGCCTGAAAAAAGGCAACTATGCACGAGTTCAAAAAAACAATATGAGAACTCAAACGGCCCGCAACGGCCAACAGGGAGGGAGCTGTGTCCCCCAATTAGAGGCTAAGAGAAAAGGATTTTACGGTGAGTACACAAAAATCTCCTTTTCTCCTTCGCCACATTGGGGGACACAGACCGTGGGACGTCCCAAAGCAGTCCCTGGGTGGGAAACGCAATAGAACGAGTGTTGCATAAAGACAATATCCTACAGGTTGGGGTACTGCCGCCTGCAGGACGCGTCTAACCAAGCTCGCGTCCGCTGAAGACTGGGTATAGACCATGTAATCTTTGGTGAACATGTGTAAGCTAGTCCAGGTGGCTGCTTTACACAGTTGTTGCGCAGATGCCTGATGCCGAATAGCCCAGGACGCCCCTACCGCACGGGTAGAATACGCTCTAATACCAGCCGGAAGTGGCGAGTTTTTGAGCCTGTAGGCATCTTGAATCGTGGCTCTGATCCATCGGGCAAGCGTGGCCTTTGAAGCTGACAAGCCCTTGCGGCTGCCTTCAGGAAGAAGGAAAAGAGATTCCGACTTCCGAAAAGGCTCTGTTCTAGAGACATAAATACGCAAGGCTCTTACAAGGTCCAGCGTATGCAGAGCCTTCTCAAACCTATGAACCGGTGCCGGACAAAGGGACGGCAAAGATATTTCCTCATTAATGTGGAAGGAGGAAACCACCTTCGGAAGAAAGGAAGGAACCGTACGTAGAACGACTTTGTCCTGGTGAAAGGCTAGGAATGGCGGCCTGCAGGAGAGCGCTGTGAGTTCGGACACTCTCCGAAGGGAGGTGATTGCCACAAGAAAAAACACCTTCTGGATAGGAGGCGGAGTGAGATCACTTTGAGAGGCTCAAAGGGCGGTTCCTGTTCAGCACCAAGTTTAGATCCCACGCCTCCAGCGGTCGTCTGTAGGGGGGAACCAAACGGGAAACCCCTTGAAGGAACGTTTTGATTTGTGGTTTTAATGCAAGTCTCCGCTGAAACAGAACAGAGAGGGCTGAGACTTGGCTCTTAAGAGAGCCCAGGGACAGTCTGGCCTCCAGACCTGATTGTAGGAAGCCAAGAATTCTAGGCAGTGAATAGGGTAACGGATTCTGACCACGCGATTCGCACCAGGCAAAAAAGGCTTTCCAGGTGCGGTAGTAAATTCTAGCAGAGGCAGGTTTCCTCGCACTGATCATAGTGCGAATGACGTCCTGTGAGAGCCCTGCTTGAGTCAGAATCCAGGTCTCAAGGGCCACGCCGTCAAATTCAGGGCTTGTGAATTCTGGTGGTAGAACGGGCCCTGAGATTGAAGGTCTGGGCGATCTGGGAGGCGCCAGGGGGCGTCTGCCGTGAGTTGGACGATGTCGGCATACCACGCGCATCTGGGCCAGTCTGGGGCAATAAGGATGACCGGAATCCCTTCCTGTTTGATTTTCCACACTACTCTGGGGATTAGAGGCAGAGGTGGGAAGATGTATAGGAGTTGAAATTGAGTCCAGTCCTGAACTAGGGCGTCCGCTCCAAGGGACCGGGGGTCGCGTGATCTGGCCATGAAGTTGGGAAACTTGGCATTGAGATGTGATGCCATCAGATCCACGTCCGGAGTCCCCCAGCGATGACAAATTTGCTGAAAAACTTCGGGATGCAGGGACCACTCTCCTGAGTCTATGCCTTGGCGACTGAGAGTCTGCTTCCCAGTTGTCTACTCCTGGGATGTGCACGGTGGACAGGGTCGATCCTGTGGATTCCGCCCAGTGAAGGATGTGCGTTACCTCTCGCATTGCTTGGACACTGCGGGTTCCGCCCTGGTGATTGACATATGCCACGGCTGTGGCATTGTCTGACTGTATCCTGACCTGAGAGGCCACTAGGAAATGCTGGAAGGCCCGCAGTGCCAGGAACATGGCTCGAATCTCCAGGACGTTGATGGGCATTGTGGATTCGGATGGAGACCATTTCCCCTGCGCTCTGTGGTGTCGGTACACCGCGCCCCATCCCGTTAGACTGGCATCGGTTGTCAGAATCTTCCAGTGACCTGGTATAAACGATCTCTCCTTGGAGAGAGAGAATTGGTCTGAGCCACCAGTGTAGGGATTGCTTGACCGCCGAGGACATGCGGAACATCCTGTCCAGGGAAAAAGGACTCTTGTCCCAGGATTTAAGTATGGCCAGTTGGAGAGGCCGGAGGTGAAGCTGGGCAAAGGGGACTGCTTCTATCGCAGCGACCATCCTGCCCAGAACTCTCATGGCAAATCGAAGGGTCGAGGTGCTGACTGAAGAAGAGCGCGAACTCCCATCCGGAGAGCATGTGCCTTCTCTTTGGGCAGGAGCATTAGACCCCTGGAAGTGTGGAATTGCATGCCCAGAAAAATCAGGGACTGACTTGGGATTGGGGACGACTTTTTTAGGTTGACCAACCAGCCCAGGCGACTTAGTGTGTCTACCGTGATGGTGACACTGAGTTCGCAATCCTTGAAGGTGGGAGCCTTGATAAGTAGATCGTCCAAGTATGGGATGACGACTACGCCTCTGGAGTGTAGTATAGTCATGGCAGCCACCATGACTTTGGTAAACACTCTGGGAGCCGTGGTGAGTCCGAATGGGAGAGCCACAAACTGATAGTGGGTCTGACCGATTGCGAATCGGAGGAACTTTTGGTGAGCAGGGGCGATCGGGATATGCAGGTAAGCATCCTGAATATCTATGGAGGCGAGAAATTCTCCTTCTTCCATGGATGATATGATGGATCAGAGAGACTCCATGCGAAATTGTCGTACCCTCACGTACTTGTTTAGCTGTTTGAGATCTAGGATAGGTCTTTCACTGCCCCCTTTTTTGGGAACCACAAATAGGTTGGAATAGAACCCCTGAAAGCGTTCGGCCCGAGGTACCGGAACAATTACTCCGGCTTGGATAAGTGACCTGACCGCCTTGGAGAAGGCGCGAGCCTTGGACGGTAGCCTTGGAGGTACGTTAAGAAAAAATCGATTTGGTGGGAGGGAAATGAACTCTATTTTGTAACCGGACGACACCAGTTCCCTGATCCACCTGTCCTTTATAATAGGCAGCCAAACTTGATGAAAGTGGAAAAGTCAGCCGCCCACTGGCGGCGCGTCGTCCGGGAATGAGGAGTCATGAGGATGAGAATTTGTGGGATTTGGGTCCTTTGGACTTGCTTTGGCCAAATCTAGACTGCCAGGTTTTGTTCGCTCTTTGCGAAGTCCTCGAACCTTCCCTGCGTGGCGAACTACTACTGGTCTGCGCTGGGCGGGAGACGGACCAACCGGACGAATTCCGAAAGGAACGGAATCGTGCCTGGTTACTGCGGTTATAGGTGTGTTTCGGTTTTTGTTGGGGTAGGGAAGTACTCTTCCCTCCCGTGGCATCAGATATTAATTTATCGAGCTCTTCACCAAAGAGACGTCCGCTGAGATATGGAAGGTGGGTAAGCGACTTCTTTGAGACTGCATCAGCCTTCCATTCCCGCAGCCAGAGTGCACGCCTGATAATGATGGCGTTCGACACAGCCACTGCCGCACAATTTGCGGAATCGATAGCTGCGTGTAAAATATAGTCAGCCACGACAGACGCTTGAACCGCCTGGTCTGCTAGCTCGGAATCAACTGAACGGAGGCCGGAATGTAAGTTGGTCGTCCAGGCCATGATAGCCTTTGCTGCCCAGACTGTAGCGAATGCCGGTGCTAGGGAGGACCCTGTGGCCTCGAAAATCGATCGGGCCATATGTTCCACCTGACGGTCCGTCACATCTTTTATGGAGGAGCTATCTGGCAGGGAGAGAAGCGTCTGTGCTGCGAGTCTGGATACCGCGGGGTCCACTACGGGCGTATCTGCCCAGGTCTGTGTTACCTCTTGCATGAAGGGGTAACGCCTTTCCAGTGCCTTACGGTTGCCGAATCTCTTTTCCGGGTGTGAGCGATGATTTTTGAGAATTGCTCTGAACTCGGGGTGATCGGAGAAATATTTAAGTGGCTTCTTAGTCCTCTGGAAAGCGATCTCGTGCTCTGGGGCATCTGGAGGAGGTTCAGATACCTTCAATACCTGGTTTATGGAAGTGATTACGTCCTCAACTAGTGCATCGGCGTCTGGCTGGTTTAGGTCTAGGGACCTATCTGGATCCAGATCTGAGCTGGAGTCACAGAGTCCTTCGGACTCCTGCGTATCGCTGCGGTCTTCTCTAGAAGGGGGTGACCTGGACCGACCGTGACCCTCCCTGTCAGGGGACGGTTCTGGCGACCTGGAGGCACGGCGACTCTCCCTGGGAGGTGACCGCGAAGTATGAGAAGGCACTGGTGAACCTGATCTATGGGGTCGTTTCCGTCCTGGCCTAGAGGTGGACGATAGTTCAGTACGGTCCCGGTCCGAGCGTCCGCTTTGATGAGCAACGGTCCGGGAAGAAGTGTGACTCTGCAGAGCTAGAAGCAATGTAGAGGGCAGCCTTTCTATGGATTGTGCCATAGATTGTGAGATGGATTGGGACATAATTGTGGCCCATTCCGGCATGGCAGGGGACGCATCCGTAACTGCTGGGGTCACAGGCACAGTAGTCTGGGCGCAGTCCTGGCAGTGCGGGAACGTATGGCCACTGGGCAGAGGTTTCTGACAGGCTGTGCATAAAGCATAGTAGGATGTGTGAGCCCTGGTCCTCTTACTCTTTGAGCCTGGCATAGTGAGATAAAAGGTGCCTGTGCAGGGGTGCCCTGGAGAAGAATAGATCCAGCAGAGGAGATAGACCTCTGCTGGCAACTTACCACCACCTATGTGCCACCAGCATCCAGCGTCTCTGATCTGTGCCCCCTGGAGACTGTGCAGCTGTTATTCTGCTGCTGGCGTCGCGCTGCCTCCACCACGAGGCATGTAATGGCCGCCGAGATGGGAGAGAGGAGGAAGAAGGGGGGCGAGCGCTGTAAAAGAGCGCGATATGACTGTGTGGAGCGCGCTCTGTTGATGCGGTCCGCGCCCTGCTATGACGCTGACAGCGGCGGCTCCGGTGTAGGCCGAAGGCGCGGCCTAAATTTGCTCCCTGCGGCCGGAAAAGGCTCCAGAGCGGCGCGGAGGTCTGGGGGGGGCACCGGAACTGGTCTGGACCCCACCGGACGCCCTGGGCAGGCAGTGGTGGGCTAGTGTGGGCCTCTGCAGAGGACCCAGAGAGCTGGGTCCTCTGATCCACCAATAAATGCAGCCCTTAGGGTACCTTTACACACGGCTACATTTGTAGCTTGTCACCAGGTAACTTACTGGTTGCAGTGAAATCATGGATACATGGTTCTATCTTGTTGCTGTGTACAAATGGAATCATGTATCCATGATTTCACTGCAACCAGTAAGTTACCTGGTGACAAGCTACAAATGTAGCCGTGTGTAAAGGTACCCTTAGTGCTGGATGTGCAGGGACACAGGCAAGCTGTGTCCCTGCAAGTGCTGGCTGCCCCCAGTGCTGGTCCCCCGACCCCATCAGGAGTACACAGCGAAGCTGTGTACCCTGGAAGTGCTGCGGCAGGCACGCTGCTGCAGAAGGTTGAAGGAGTTGTCAGCAGGGCTGATGACTCCTGGGTGCCTGTAGCAGGTCTGAGGCTCTACCTGAAGCATCTCAACCTAAATGAACCCCAAAGGGGCATTTAGGGAGGGATGCTGCTCCACCGTCAGGTGCCTTGTCCTTAGCCTCGACCTCAACCCATGAACCCCAACAGTGGGGAAATGGGGAGGGAGGATCGTCGTCTCAACCTCAACCCGGCGTCCCCAACATTGGGGGGCCGAGGAGGGAGCGGCATGTTAAGGGAAGCAGTTGACCTCAACCAGGCGCCCCCAACAGTGGGGGGGCCGAGGAGGGACCATGCCGGGAGTCTCGACAGAGACCCACTTTTCTTCTTCTTGAAGAAAAAATTCAAAAAGGAAAATTTTTTTTTAGGAGCACTAAAAAATCTGTGTGTGCCTCCTAGACACTAAGCAGAAACTGGTCAGGACAGTGCCTGTCCAGGGGTGTATACTACAGAGGAGGAGCCACTGTTAATCTTTTTCAGATTCTGCCTAGTGTCGCCTCCTAGTGGACAGCAGCATAGCACCCCACGGTCTGTGTCCCCCAATGAGGCGAAGGAGAAAATCCTTTATTTGAAATAAAAAACAAACATACACCCTCTTTTACCTGTTTATTAACTCCAAACATGCCCTTGCAGCTTCAACGGTAATCCACAACACAGCAGCAGCTGTTAGAGGCATCATTCTGTAGGGGACCTAGTGCTGATTGGTCACTTTAATGTCACCATTCGGCACGAGGTCTGAATGTAGGAGAGGGTGTGTATTTTTATTTTCAAATAAAGAATTTTCCTGTGTATTTTTTAACTATTAATTTACAGGATTGGTAATGTATGGGTAATGTATAGAGACCTGTACATTACCAATTCTGGGCTTGATCTTAGCTGTTATTCACCCCTTGTATCACTCTGATTGCCACCGCTCCAGGGCAATCGGGAAGAGCTAGGCAAAGAGCCAGATTTGGAGCATCTAATGGATGCACCAATTCTGGGGTGACTGCGGGCTGCTATTATTACCCTGGGGGGGGGCTCAATAACTATGGGCCTCCCCAGGGTCAGAATATCAACCCCCAGTTGTGTGCTTTATTTTGACTATCAAAATTGGGGAGTACTCCGCGCTATTTTTTTAAATTATTTATTTTAATAATTTTAAAAAACACACGTGGGGTTGCCAGTATTTAGATACCCAGCCAACATAACACATACGGCTGGGAGATGCAGCTCGCAGCTGTGTATCAATATACCTTCGGGACCTCACGCCATTTTTTAAATTATCTTTTTTACTGATATGATGGCAGCTTGCTTGCTATAGACTGTGTACGGCAACCAATCAGACTCTGGCACAGAGGGTGGTCCCTAGTCTGACTGTAACAAACAACTGCAACAACAAATGCTCTCAGAGGGTAGGCAGTGGATGAAGTGAACATTCATGTGGCTTAATGAGCGGACCCGGAAGTAGCGTGACCGCAGCGCAGGGATTGGTATGTTTTTCCTGCTTTAATCACCGTTTTGCCTCCTTTTGGAGCCCCGTTAGCCGAACCTGAACAGTAACATAGACTTCTCAGGGAAGTCTGTGTTCGAGGTCCGTGCATGAACACTAGGTGTTCAGTATGAACCCCGAAGTTTACAGTTCAGTTTCGTTTGGCACTGTGGATAAGCAGTTCCAATCAGGTCAGAAAGCTGGGTTTGCGTCCTAGGTCATGGGACTTCCAGCAGTACAATGAACCCACACATACTTCAAGTAGCACCCAGAAATGGAAGGAAACAAATTGCAGGAGATTCAAAGTGAAAAGAAATTGTTCACATCTAAATCACATTGAACACCTGAAAGCAGCCGTCACACACACAGATATCGTGAGCGATATTGTAAGCGATCACGTGCACGCGCGATCGCTTACAATATCGCTCACATCGCTGGTGAGCTGTCACACAGACAGACTCACCAGCGATGTGGAGCCGCGATCTCGCTGGTTACTATGGTACACATCGGGTTACTAGGCGCCGTGCGTCGCTTAGTAACCCGACGTGTACCATAGTTACCATCTCCCAGGATAGGCTCTGCCGCTGGGAGATGGATCATCGTGGTGTCATACACCACGATGAAGCAGATCGTGACATCGTTCATCGCTAGATCTGAGCTCCGGAGCTCAGATCTGCGATGCCACAGATCAAGCGATTTTACATAGTAAAATCGCTTGATTACATGCAACGATGCCAAAACGATATCGCTTAAGCGATCAAAAAGGAGATCGCTTAAACGATATCAAGCTAAAAATCGTTGCGTGTGACGGCCGCTGTAGAGAGATCTTAAAATTGATGGTGGAAGAAGGCACCTTTCAAATATAAAAGACCTGTAGCAGTTTGCAAAAGAAGAGTGGTCCAAAATTGCAGCTGAGTCATGTAAGAAGCTTGTTGATGGTTATAGGAAATGACAAAAGGTGTTCAACTAAATATTAAGTTGAAGCTGCTAACAATTTTGGAGTTTTGTGTGAAAACATGTCCAACTAGCATTTTTTATTTACAGTTTTATTTGTGCTCCAATTCACACATAGGAATACACATGTATAACAATACATGAGTCGTTGCAATGATTTTCTGGAAGGAGTACTTCATTTTCTGGAATGATTTCAAGGATGCCAACACTTTCGGCTGAAGTGACCGTCACTCTTTAAGAGGTTGTCCAAAACATTTTCCCAAAAGCAAATGGAGCTCTACTTACCATCCCTGGCTTCACCATTGTGATTGCACTGCTACCTCAGTTTCTGTTGTTTGGATGCAGTGGTGATAATATTTTGTTTTATTTTTTATTTTCTGGCCACAAATACTTCTATTCTGGTGGTACGTACTGCTTTTTAGTGCATTGAAGGGACATTTTTATTCGTTGGCGTTACCTATGCATTATTAAAGTGAACCTGTCAGCAGTTTTTTAGAGCATATAAGATGTGGCCACTCACAGTAAGGCCTTATATAATGCATTCTAGAATGCTGTATAAAGTCCCCAGCCCGATCTGTGAAATGCAAAAAAAACAGCTTTTATTATATTGCCTAGGAAAAAGCGGTCCGGTCCGATGAGAGTCACATGTTCAGTGCCTCCATTCTTCTTTATCGTCCTCTGCATCATGTGGATGACACATCCTACGTCACCCACACACAGTCTCCGGCATTGCGCTCCTGCGCATGCATACTTTTCTCTGCATTGCTGAGTGCAAAGAAAAGTACTGTAATGAGCAGGTGGGGAGAAAAGTAAAAAAAATGTCCAGGCATGCGCAGTACGCGGCGCTCTTTGAACTTTCTGTGCCCTCAACAGGGCAGAGGAAATTGTGCATACGTAGGAGTGCAATGAAGGCCTGTAAGTGGATGACGTAGGACGCATCATCCACAAGGACGGCGATCACAAAAAGATAAAAAGGCGCTGGATTGACATCTGCGACACCAATCGGACCGCACTGTCCCACCTCCCTCCCTCCAGGTGAGTATAATAAAAGCTGTTTTTTTTCTCATACAGCTCAGCCTGGGGACTTATATACAACATTCTAGAATACTATATGTAAGGCCTTACTGGTGGTGGCAGTTTATATGCAAAAAAGCTGGTGACAGGTTCACTTTAATAAATGTAGGGCACTCAGGTAGAATTATTACTATATTTGCATAACTTGGATGGGCATTATTGTGTGGATGCTAGAAAGATTTACTACTATATGTGGGAGAAATCAGGGGCTTTATTACTATGTGTGGAGAACTCAGCGGAGATAATTACTGTATGTGGGGCAACTCACAGTGCATTATTATATGTAGGGAACTCTCGCATGTATTCATTCATTCATTATTATTCAGTCAGTCATTCACAGAGCACTCCTTTTCATGAGTAGTCACTAAAAGGTGCTGCTCATCACGATATAGCAGAGTTGGAGAGCTTCATCGAAGGACCTCGTGTTTTGGATTACCATCAGAGATGAGTAAGTTTGGGAGCTTAAAAATGGGTCAAAGAGGGTATCTTTGTGTTTTATTTCCAATAAAGGATTTTACTTTTGTGTGTATGTGTATTTTAACTATTTACTTATAGGCTTGATAATGGGCAGGTCTTGGGTCTCAGAGGTCTGACATTACTAGTCTAGGCCTTTGCCAATACTCAGCTGTCATTAAGCCCTTTTATCACTCTGATGCCACTGCACCAGGACATCAAGAAGAGCCAGGTAAAGGAATTCAATAAAACCAATAAGAAACTGGGTATGGTACCGCGTCAACCAAGGAGACAAACCAGATACTTATAATTATTTTATTTGTGCCGATGCATTTCGTAGCATCTGCTACTTCATCAGGGCCACAAGTAGCCGATGCTACAAAATGCGTTGGCACGAATAAAGGAATTATAAGTATCCGGATTGTCTCCTTGGTTGGCGTGGTAGCATACCAGTTTCTTATTGATTTTATTGAATTTCTTGGACACGGGGATCCGCAGCGGCCATTTTCTTATATGCTCTTTCAGTTGGTGGTGACTCATACAACTAAATAAGGTGAGTCTACTCCACATAGTAGCAATTCTATTATCACAGACAAAGCCCTATGTGCGCTCCCTAATGAATGTGCCAATTTCAGGGGCGGCTGTGGGCTGCTATTCTATAGCATGGGGAAGCACAATAACTATTGACCTCACCACACTGAGTATACTAGCTCAAGCTGCCTGGTTGTTACCTTTTAAAGCATTAGATGAAAGGTGGTAATTCGTGCGCTGCCGTCTGTCCGTTGGTTCCAAGAAATCCAAGGAATCACAAGATGTTAAAAGCAATACCTTTAATGTCTAATTCTTACGCGTTTCGTGGTACTTCAGACCACTTCATCAGAGATCCACAAACCTTGGCCGCATGTGACGGTACCTTATGGGTCCAGGAAAAAAAAAAGAACTGCACTTGGATGCCATTAGTGTTTTATCAGTTTTTCATTGACTGATAAGAGAAGGTGGAGAAACTTTTTTTTTCTCATTGGTGAAGAAATGTGATATAACTCTGACCAAACGCTGTGATAAAAGTGGAGTCGGTGCCCATTTTGGGTGGAGTCGGATTCAGGGAAACTGAGGAGTCGGAGGTGGATGTTTGGCTTACTGACTTCACAGCACTGGTTGTGGAGCTGGAGTTGTGGTCAGTGCCCATTTTGGGTGGAGTCGGATTCAGGGAAACTGAGGAGTCGGAGTTGGATGTTTGGCTTACTGACTTCACAGCACTGGTTGTGGAGCTGGAGTTGTGGTCAGTGCCCATTTTGGGTGGAGTCGGATTCAGGGAAACTGAGGAGTCGGAGTTGGATGTTTGGCTTACTGACTTCACAGCACTGGTTGTGGAGCTGGAGTCGTGGTCAGTGCCCATTTTGTGTGAAGTCGGATTCAGGGAAACTGAGGAGTCGGAGTTGGATGTTTGGCTTACTGACTTCACAGCACTGGTTGTGGAGCTGGAGTCGTGGTCAGTGCCCATTTTGTGTGAAGTCGGATTCAGGGAAACTGAGGAGTCGGAGTTGGATGTTTGGCTTACTGACTTCACAGCACTGGTTGTGGAGCTGGAGTCGTGGTCAGTGCCCATTTTGTGTGGAGTCGGATTCAGGGAAACTGAGGAGTCGGAGTTGGATGTTTGGCTTACTGACTTCACAGCACTGGTTGTGGAGCTGGAGTCGTGGTCAGTGCCCATTTTGTGTGGAGTCGGATTCAGGGAAACTGAGGAGTCGGAGTTGGATGTTTGGCTTACTGACTTCACAGCACTGGTTGTGGAGCTGGAGTCGTGGTCAGTGCCCATTTTGTGTGGAGTCGGATTCAGGGAAACTGAGGAGTCGGAGTTGGATGTTTGGCTTACTGACTTCACAGCACTGGTTGTGGAGCTGGAGTCGTGGTCAGTGCCCATTTTGGGTGGAGTCGGATTCAGGGAAACTGAGGAGTCGGAGTTGGATGTTTGGCTTACTGACTTCACAGCACTGGTTGTGGAGCTGGAGTCGTGGTCAGTGCCCATTTTGGGTGGAGTCGGATTCAGGGAAACTGAGGAGTCGGAGTTGGATGTTTGGCTTACTGACTTCACAGCACTGGTTGTGGAGCTGGAGTCGTGGTCAGTGCCCATTTTGTGTGGAGTCGGATTCAGGGAAACTGAGGAGTCGGAGTTGGATGTTTGGCTTACTGACTTCACAGCACTGGTTGTGGAGCTGGAGTCGTGGTCAGTGCCCATTTTGTGTGGAGTCGGATTCAGGGAAACTGAGGAGTCGGAGTTGGATGTTTGGCTTACTGACTTCACAGCACTGGTTGTGGAGCTGGAGTCGTGGTCAGTGCCCATTTTGTGTGGAGTCGGATTCAGGGAAACTGAGGAGTCGGAGTTGGATGTTTGGCTTACTGACTTCACAGCACTGGTTGTGGAGCTGGAGTCGTGGTCAGTGCCCATTTTGGGTGGAGTCGGATTCAGGGAAACTGAGGAGTCGGAGTTGGATGTTTGGCTTACTGACTTCACAGCACTGGTTGTGGAGCTGGAGTCGTGGTCAGTGCCCATTTTGTGTGGAGTCGGATTCAGGGAAACTGAGGAGTCGGAGTTGGATGTTTGGCTTACTGACTTCACAGCACTGGTTGTGGAGTTGGAGTCGTGGTCGGTGCCCATTTTGTGTGGAGTCGGATTCAGAGAAATTGAGCAGTTGGAGTCGGAGTTGGATATGTGGCTTGCTGACTTCACGGCTATGGGTACGGAGTCGGGAGTCGTGAGGTTGGTGTCCATTTTGGTGGATTTGAAGTTGTTGGATTCAGGGGAATTGAAGAGTCGGAGTCAGATATTTGGCTTACTGACTCCACAGACCTGGCTGATGTGTAAACATGAATGACACATGGATTGCATACAGATAGCCTGTGGATCACAAATAAGGATGAAAAATGTCATTTTTTTCTGGGTGAAGATCGGACAATTTTTTTTGCGCTCATGTGAACTTACGGCACATCCAGGCGTTCGTGTGCATCAGTCCAATCACACATCCGATCGGACTGTAATACACAGAGAGGCTGAAGGTCTTCTGACTAGTACTCAGCAATAACCTATAGGCCTATAAAGCTCCTGAGTTTGGGTAGGGAGATGATCTGCCAGTCTGTGTATTATGGTCAGACCTGTGAGCACACACATCTAAATGAGCTCAGAGGTACTACACTGAGTTCCAAGAGGAATAAAGCTTCAGCATAGGGCCTCTGCCTCCATCCATATGGTTATTTCATGAACAATTGAAAATCTTTTCAGTACCACAGTGAATAACAAAAAATACTATTGCCATTTCCATTTTGCATTGATTTACTGAGGAATTTCCTTTAAGCATTGCTTCATTATTCGGTCTAAAGTTCAGGGTGTGTCACTGAATAAATGTGATGTGTTTCCAAAAACTTAACAGATGTGGCCCAGAACTGAGCACATTACTCACCCTCCCTTCTTACATTTGTCAGAGGAATAGAACACAAGGCATGAGACATTAACCCTTTAACTTGTTTAGACCACCTAGATTATTACTAATAACACCGCTCTGCTTCAAAGACCATAGAAATAATGCATAAAGCTCCCCAGGAATAACAGGAATAGAATTATTAACCCCAAGGTTGTGTCCTACCATCAGCAGGATTTAGTAATAACTACAAAGCTGCTTCTAGGAAAAAAAGTATTAACCCCCCCCCCCCCATGCTAACGTTTAGAGCTTAACATTTAAGTATTTGGGTGGTATTAAAAAATTCTGCACGTGCTTTCCCTTCCTCTTGTTACATGCAGTCCCTATAATTAAAATATGGTGCTGCCCACATCTATATAATGGGTCCAAACTTTACACTGTGTAAGCCCTCAGTCACACATCCGTGTAAAAAAAATGAATGTGAGGCACATTCCGTTTGGTAAATTCATGTGGCCGTCCATGTGTACATAGATAGATTTTACTGTTATTACCCAAGTAAATAAATAATTCTTGTTAAAAAATGGTGTGGATTCCAACCTATTTTGGACAACCATCCAAGGTAAAGCAGACAGCTGTGGGCTGGTATTATCAGACTAGTAAAGCCCATGGTTATTTAGGCTCTAGCCTGCCTAAATAAACCAGCCCACAGCTGCCCCAGAAGTGGCACCTCTAATAAGATGCTCCAATCCTGGCGCTTACATTCTCTTCCTGATTCCCTGGCAACTGGGGTAATGATTTATGGCGATGGTGTGATGTCAGCTAGTATCAAGCCCTGGTGTTGGTAATGGAGGGACATCTATCAGACACCCTCATTACTAACCTGGAAAGTAGAAAGTAAAAAAAAACAGGCACATAGAAATATATTATTTAAAGAAAAATACTCACTACTCTCTGACTAGCTCACAAATTTATTTAAAAACAAAGCCATGAAAATCCGAAAGTTCAATGACTCTGAAGTATTCCACGAAAGCAAACCTGAAAGGTATGAAAAGAAAAAATTAAGGAAATAAAGACATGATAGAATCCCTCATTCACCAATTTATTCCCAAAATAACTCCCACGCAGCTCCGACATAGTCCACACAGAGCTCACTATTAACTGTGCTTACATTACTGACGTCATCACTTATCACAGAGGCCGACTCTGGCGGGCACAGTGTGAGACCCAGCAGTGGCTGCTCTTACAGCCTATGGGGCTTTGTTCTCTGAACGAGGCTACATATGCTGTACGACTGATTCAGGGAACATCGTGGAATACGTGAGAGCTGCATGGGTGTTCTTTTTTGAATAAATTGGTGATTAGTGGACTGTGTCTTGTCTATATTTTTTAAATTTTCTCTTTTTATATCTTTCAGGTTAGTTTTTATGGACTTCATAATCGTTGGACTACATCAGATCTTCATGGCTTTTTATTTTTATAAATTGATGAATGAGGGTTAGAGTTGGGAAGTTTCTTTTTTTTTTTCTTTTAACTTACTGGTTACTAATGGGGGCATCTGATTGATGCCTATTACTAAAGCCAGGTTGTCAGTTTGTCTCCCTTGACTTGTGACAAGTTTGGGCCCAGAGTCTCTTTGACTGGAAGACTCTGGATTAAACATAGTTAATTTCTGTTGGCATGCTAGAGGTTAATGTCAGTTCTGCTTAGCAAACTCCTGTGATCTGTTCAGGTGTGACCACTCCAATCTCCTTCAAATAGTCACATGACCCATCAGCTAGTGCTGGTTATTGAATTTCAATCATTGCAAGCCGCCAAAATGTGAGGAGCTCTAATTGAACTGACTGATGCTAAGCAGTCTTCTGGCTAGGCGTTTATCCACAGCCATGAAGTTGCTTTATCCTTTGGTGTGTTCCCCTGTTTTTTTCCCCTTCATATTGTATTATTGCAGCAGTGGGACTGATGCTCCAATGGCGAGTTCACTAGTGTGGGATTAGAGAAGGGACAGAGAGTGACTAGGTTTGATGACCGGGTGAAAGAATCCATATAGGGATATCAAGGAGATCAGGGTGCATCCGAAGATGAGTACAGGAGGGAGCCCTTTCCCCATTCCCTACCGAGAGGGCCCATAGTTGTTATTGTAAGAAACTATATAGAAGGAAAGAGGGCACCACCAACAAGGAACTCCAAATTAGGAGGCAAATACAGACTGGAGACCCAGTGTTCACCCGGGGTGCCAGTGGAAGACAAAGAACATAGTCTAGAAACAAAGTTCAGAAAAAACACGGCACTCACCGGGACTACAAAAAGCGGTGTCCTTTAATGCAGGGTTTGCATAACAAAGTGCAGGGAGGGGGTACCGAGAGCCCGAAACGGTGCCGTCGTCACCTCGGTACCCCCTCCCTGCACTTTGTTATGCAAACCCTGCATTAAAGGACACCGCTTTTTGTAGTCCCGGTGAGTGCCGTGTTTTTTCTGAACTTTGTTTCTATAGTTGTTATTGTGTCTCTGGTGTTCCCCTGTGTTTGTGTGTCAGACAACTGTTGGTCTGTACACCAGTTACACGGTAGTTTCGCGCATGCTAGTCTGTGTGTGACACAGAGCTTGATGCCAAGTGACACTATAACTACACAGCTGACATCAAACTGATAAATCATTACCTCTATTGCCATTGCACAAGGGCAACTGGGAACGAAGCGCCAGGACTGGTACATCTAATGTGATGCAGCAATTCTGGGGAGGCTGTAGGTTGGTATTTTAAGGCTGGGAAGTGCCAAAAAATAATGGACCTTCCCACCCTGATAATGCCAGCCCTGAGTTGTCTGCTTTACCTTTCCTGGTTGCTGGATATCAAAAAATAGGGGACCCAACATAGTTTTAAGAAAAAAAAAATATTTGGCTAATAACTGTAAATGTTTCTATCCCCCTATCTATCCATCTATGGCGGCCAGTCACACGCATCAATTTCTTGAACGATATCGCTTAAGCGATCTGCTTTTTGATCGCTTAAGCGATATCGTTTGTGCGTCGCTGCATGTAATCAAGCGATTTTACAATGTAAAATCGCTTGATTGTTTGACCGCAGATTTGTGAGCCAGAGCTCAAATCAAGCGATAATCGCTTGATCAATCTGCATCATCGTGGTGTGTGACACCACGATGAACGATCTCCCAGCGGCAGAGCCTATGCTGGGAGATGGTATCTATGGTAAACATCGGGTTACTAAGTGCCGCGTGGCGCCTAGTAACCCGATGTGTACCATGGTTACCAGCGATCTCGCTGGCCCACATCGCTGGTGAGTCTGTCTGTGTGACAGCTCACCAGCGATGTGAACGATATTGTTAGCGATCGCGCGTGCATGAGATCGATAACAATATCGCTCACAAGATTGAAGCATGTGACGGCCGCCTATCCTTAATTCATATATCCATCTATCTTCTGGTACGTGTCACATTGATGTCACACAGATAGCACCCTTGTGCTGTACATTTGTAATCCATGCTGCCGGAAACAAAATCACACGGATACGTGCGAGGTTCACAGGGACACATGCATATGGTCTGTGTGAAAACACGGAGGTGTGAAGATCCCCATTCATTTTAATTAGTATGCATGTGTAGATGTCTCTAGTACATGTTTAAACAGACACCACACATACTGGAGACACAGACATGTGAATGAGGCCTAAGAATGGATCTGTCACTAAAGGGCCCGTTAAACGCTTCAATGTCCGAGCGATCCGACCTGCCTAAAATAGTTGTAACATCGTTTATTGATTGCTAGTGAAGTGTCACATGTACAGATATCATGAACAACGCAGCAACGACTCTTCGACAAGCGGATGATATTAGCAGTCGTTTGGATGCCTATGTTCCTCAGTTCTGAATAGACGAAGTTGTAAACAACATCATTATCAAGGTGTCACACACACCAATGCTGTAGGTTGGATGGATGACCAACAACTGATTTATGGTCCTGTTTATAAACCTGCGATCAACGATCAGGCGACTTATCGTTGGTCGTATCTACGTGTCACATGCAACGACGTCATTACGACGTCACTGCACCGCCCCAAAAGCCGTGACGTACCAACGATACAGGCCCTTAGGTTTCACAATACAAACTGCATAATGTGTACAGCATTTTAATATCAGGGAAACTATCAAAAAGGAATGGATGGCCAAATGTATGTTCAAAGTACATTAGCCTAATCAGGCCTAAGTGATCAATTTAATAATGTAAGCAGTTTGTAATGTGAAATCTAGTGACACATGTACTTTAAAGGGGTTTTCTACTACTTGGACAAGCCATTCTCATATCCATATTTGCCACTGCCACCATTAAAACAAAATAGGATATACTCACCTGCGCCAGCGCCGTACCAGCGGTGATGACACTTGCTTTACTGCAGCTCACAAGAGGTTGACCATTATTAACTAACAGCAGACTACTTATATGTCTGAAGGCAGAGGGAGAAACCAGCAATGACTGGACTAGGGTAACATAGCAAACTCACGCGAGCCACAGGAGAGCAAGTGGCACCACTGCTGGAAAGGCACCGACACAGGAGGTAAGTATAAGTTTTTTTATCTTAACAAGTTTAAACATGGGAAATGAAAAGGGGTTTTCCAAGTAGTGAACAACCCCTTTAATATATCCTTATGGGGTTAGTGATCTGTTATTGTGTGACAAATCAGAAATCATTTCCCAGAGGGAATTGCAATAACAAACACAACACATTGACAAGTGTACTACAGTTGTTGGAAGAAAGCCGCCATGTTTGTCAATCCTAGACAACCTCTATAAATTAACTTTGTGAGTGTGTATGACGAGCACTGAGAATTTTGGAACAAAATAAAAAAAAATGAAAGGTGAACATCTTCTTTAAAGTGATCTTTATAGGAAGTTATGCCATATCGCTAGAATATGCAAACATTTTCTCATCGGTGGGGATCTGAAGGAGCCATGACTGAAGTTAAGTGCTGTGGTCCATTCAGTATTTCCCCTGCACAGTGGCACTCCTACCCACCTATTGTGGCAAAAATACAGCACAGCCCAGTTATTGAGATACAAAACTCCTGGGAGAATCACTGTGCAGGGGAAATGCCATGGAGAACTTGGTCCATCATTCTGAGGATCAGCACCCATGTTACCAGTCACTGAGTGTAGTGTTATGGTGAATCCAAACAATAGACGATACCAGGGGTCATGATACACTGCCTCAGTGTGATTTTTGTGGAAAGGCTTTGGCTGACATTTTAACAGTAATAGGGACGCTCTGTGTCACTACTGTGAGGATGGCAGTAGCTGGATGTGGCTAATAACCTTCTCTCAGAGTTGGATGTGACTCATGACCCTCTCTCAGAGCTGCATGTGGCTCATGACCCTCTCTCAGAGCTGGATGTGGCTCACCACTCTCTCTCAGAGCTGGATGTGGCTCACAACCCCTCTCTTACAGCTGGATGTGGCTCACAACCCTCTCTTACAGCTGGATGTGGCTCACCACCCTCTCTCAGAGCTGAATGTGGCTCACGACTCTCTCTCAAAGCTGGATGTGGCTCATGACCCTCTCTCAGAGCTGGATGTGGCTCATGACCTCTCTCGGAGCTGGATGTGCTCATGACCCTCTCTCAGAGCTGGATATGGCTCAGGACCCTCTCTCGGAGCTGGATGTGGCTCATGACCCTCTCTCAGGGCTGGATGTGGCTCTCGACCCTCTCTTTGAGCTGGATGTGGTTCATGACCCTTTCTCGGAGCTGGATGTGGCTCACTATCCTCTCTCAGAGCTGGATGTGGCTCATGACCCTCTCTCGGAGCTGGATGTGGCTCACAACCCTCTCTCAGAGCTGGATGTGGCTCATGACCCTCTCTCGGATCTGGGTGCGGCTCAAGACCCTCTCTCGGAACTTGATGTGGCTCACGACCCTCTCTCACAGCTGGATGTAGCTCACGACCCTCTCTCAGAGCTGGATGTGGCTCATGACCCTCTCTTGGAGCTGGGTGCGGCTCATGACGCTCTCTCGGAACTTGATGTGGCTCACGACCCTCTCTCACAGCTGGATGACCTTCACTCAGAGCTGAATGTGGCTCTCAATGTCAGAAAGGTTGGGGATCACAGGGCTATACCATAAGACGATGGGAGTAACTCTAATCTATATTTACATTCGAACTTAAAGGTGTTATCCACTTAGGGACACTTTTTTTTTTTGGGAAATGTGCTTCATTAAAAATTTTGCACCATTTACTTTCTACATCCTTAATGTAGGCTATAGAATGAGCTGAGTATTCATCAGTGAGCTTGTTCTGATTATCTGAAAAGAGAGCTTGTAACTCTAACTCTCTATTCTGCGCTCTGATTTATGGCCACGGACAATATCAAAGTTGAATTTGCAGGGAAAAAGGATCCTGTAAAAGCAAAACAGTGTTACAATTTTAATAGAACACAATTACAAAAATGATTTTTAGGCCAAAATACATGCAAGTAATACATTGTTCCCAAAAGTGGACATGTCCAATTTAAGTGAAAACATGCTGCATTCGTAGATTGTTAAAAATCTTTGCAAGAAAAGAGAGGAAATGAGCTTTATTGATAGCAGCAGAAGGCATGTGTTTCATTGCACTTACTTTTAGAAGCTGCCAGAAGTGTTTGGTGGTTTATATATACAAGTATGTAGTCTTCAGTGTTTTCTGTAGGTGAAGCAGAAACTATATTTCTTGTATTTCTTATCTTGGGTGAATGGATGAAACACACAAAACTGAAAATAAATAATGGTACAAAACAAAAAGAAAAATGGCGGAAAACGTTACAGGACAAAAAAGAGGGTGAAAAGGAAGACAAGCTTAAATATAGTTGTGTAGGAAAGAGAGGAAAATAATACTAGGATGAGGATAAGTAAAATAATAGGCTGGAACATCTGGGAAGGTAAATACAGAGACAGAAAGATTTATTCACTCAGTGCTGCCAGCAAAAGACTGTACACATGAAAAAGAAACAGTACTGCATCTCAAGACATAACTGTAGGCAAGAACAGACACGTATTTATCATTGCACAGGAAGTTTTATATTCTGCAAGACAATTCCCTGAATAGTTTCCTGAGCTGAGGACATAGAAGACAGGTCACATCATTATTTCAGGGTTAAAGGAGGACCTAAAGTCCACATAAAAAACATGTTTTGTTCAAAACTACGGTAACTTCTTTGCCAGTGGCCAAGAGTATTGTAACTTAACTCGGATGAGACAAGACGTTTTGTCATAAGGATTAAGAAGTAGAACAGTTACAGGCTTGGAAATGTAAATTTAAAAGGATATTCCCATCTCCAAGATCCTATCCCAATATATAGTAGGTATAATATAATATTAGCAAATACTTCCAATTAGTGCAAGGTTTTCCTGATATAGCTATGTCTCTTCCTCATGTGCAGTAGTGATGTGTCATTCGTGAAGGATCCGACACAAAGAGCCGGCTCCATGCTGTGACTGACAGGAGTCGGCACACAAGGGGGAGCCACTACATTTTTTTTCATGGCTCTCACTTTGCATAAAACTCCAGTGCTCGGGAAGAGATTGAAGGGGGTCTAAGCCCTGCCCACTGGAACAAAAGCCCGCCCACTCTTTAATTTAATTGGCCCATTTTTCAGTGGGCAGGCGGGGTTTCGTTCATTAGATGAGATCATCGTTGTTAAATCTGTGTTCGCCTGAGATGAGCCGTTTAGGATCCCACAAGAGCCGGCTCTTTGTGTGAGCGGAGCTATAAGAGCTGGATTGCTAAAAAGAGTCGGACTGCCATCACTAATGTGCAGGGCATTGCAGGACCTTAGGTATCTATGGTTACAGCTATGCATATAGGGAAAGTCAGTTACTTTGTGGTCGTAACCATGGATACCTAAGGTCCTGCAATGCCCTGTGCATGAGAAAAATACATTGCTTATCAGGAGAGGTATACTCTATTTCTAATTGGAGGTATTTGCTAATATTGTTATTATTACACCTATTACATATTAAGATAGGATTATGGAGATAGGAAAACCCCTTTATCTTACCTAGTTTGTCAAATAAAGAAGCTACAAACATTATTGTTTGACAATATACTATATAGCAACAAGAACAATGAAAGCATCGCTTAGGCTGCTTTCACACTGCGTTTTTGTGCAATCTGTAGCTGTCCGTTGTAAAATGGACAGCTACGTATCCAATTTGGCCCCCATGTGTCCCTATGGGCATGGATCGGATCGGATTTGCCCTTAATGGCATCCGATTTCTGTCAAATCCGATTCTGTCAGATTTTTTCCTGCACCCAAAATGGCAGGCTGCTGCGATTTTGGGAGCATCGGACAGAATCTGACAGGTCCGGTTCCAACCTGATCCGAGGCCTTTAACATGGGAGCCTATGGAGCACGGGTCCGAGAAAACAGCTGATGGTTTCTCAGACCTGAGTTTAGTGTACTGAGCATGCTCAGTACACTAAAACTGCTCCTAACCGTCTAATTTCACTTCCGCAATGTATATACATACATTGCGAAGTGAAATTAAGTAAATGCAAAGGTTAAAAATAAAAAATCTATATGTTCACCCGTCCACGAGTCCCCCGACGTCTTCAGCTATCTTCTGATCCTTACAGGACCTGGTGTGATGTCACAACCCAGTCACATGACCGGTTACCGCGGTAACCGATCATGTGACTGTGACGCAACCACAGGTCCTGTAAGGATCAGAAAAAAGCTGGAGCCGCCGGGAAACTCATGGACGGGTGAACATATAGATTTTTTATTTTGTAAGGTCGTGAGGAGATGGGAGAAAGAGGGAGAGACTGAGGCAGCAGGGAGAGGAGGGGGGAAAGATGTGACAGGAGGCAGAGAGGAGCGAGGTGACAGGAGGGAGAGAGGAGGGGGAGCAAGGTGACAGGAGGGAGAGAGGAGGGGAACGAGGTGACAGGAGGGAGAGAGGAGGGGGAGTGAGTTGACAGGAGGAGCGGGGAGAGGAGGAGAGAGGGAGAGGATCCAAACTGATGCTGCAAAATATCAGAATCGGATGCCTGTTTGGCATCAGTTTGGATCCGTTGCTGTCCGAGGGGTCCTACAAAAATAAGGATCCCCTCAGACACCACAAAAACGCAGTGTGAAAGCAGCCTAAATCACTCCCATGACGGCAGGCATAGGAATCTGTCAGTAGGATTTCACCCCCCATACTATTAATATTTTCATATAGCTCTTTCAAATACAAGACCAGCAATACCTTTACAAGGCCAGTCTGGTCCTCCATTACTGAGAAATCAAAACTTGAGGCCGAAAGACTACAATATATCTGAATTCTGCTGACAGATTTTTTTTAAGGGCAGAGACACTTACGCAAGCTGCATACAAGTATCTTGCATGCATCTCACAAGACTCACCCGGCCTGGCCCCTGTCTCTCTGAAGGGGAGTGTGGAGCTGATTATGTTACTATGCAGCTCCACACTCCCGTTCAGAGAGCCGGCAGTCAGGCTGGGTGAGTCATGAGAGATACTCGTATGCAGCTCGCATATGTGTCTCTGCCCTAACTGTATGTTTGCTTGGTGATGCCTAAGATTGTTCCCACGTTATTACACAATTATGATATATCAAATATTCCCCTAATGTTAAATATGGGAAGCCACTGTACGGAATAAAAATTTAGTGCAACAAATTCACAATATTAAAAGATGTCAAGAAGGAAGAAAAATACTTTATTACAGTACTGGAACAATTCAAAAGAATACCTTTACTTTAAGAGCAACTAGGTGGATGATGATATGTTATATCTATTTTAAGGTTATTAATGTGATCTCATTTTGTGGGAAAATAATTATTCTTAATGGTTTTTCTCAAGTCCTTTCATTGACAAAATGTTAAAGTGCTTGAAAAAAGCAACTTTGCAATTTACTTGTTATTAAAAATCCTCTGTGTTCGAAAGAATGGAGGGATTTAGAATGTTTTATTCACTGCTTGGTGGCTAGATAACCGGTCACCAATGACATTTTTCAGAGGTGTATGGTCTCCTAGGTAAGAAGAGCAGTGCTTAAAATCTCTTTCTAAGGGCCCTTTCACATCAGCGTTTTTTGAAATTCGCGGCAGATGCGGTGAAAAAACCGCATCTGCCGCGTTTGCCGCATAACCGATACACTTGCGGCGCGGTTGCGGTTTTTCCCATAGAAAGTATAGGGGGACTTGCGGCAGGTGCGGAAAAACGGTGGGAAAAACCGCAACCGCGCCGCAAGTGTATCGGTTATGCGGCAAACGCGGCAGATGCGGTTTTTTCACCGCATCTGCCGCGAATTTCAAAAAACGCTGATGTGAAAGGGCCCTAAGAGGGGAACTCCAGGGAGATAAGAAAAAATTGTACAGTCCTTGCACTGCTATACAATAGTGGTAAGCTGTCTGTTAAGGGCCTGTCACACGCGTCAATGTCGTCAGTGAGATGATCGCTGACGACATTGACGGCTGATCGCTGGTGAGCTGTCACACAGGCAGACTCACCAGCGATCAATTGACCAGAAACATCGTTGGGATCGTGGTCTCCAAGGTAAACTGCGGGTATCTAGGCAGCGCGCGCTGCCTAGATACCCGACGTGTACCTTAGTTACCAGCCTCCTCCGCTCACCGGCTGGTATCTAAGGTACACAGCGGGTAACTAGGGACCCTAGTTACCCGCTGTGTACCTTAGATACCAGCCGGTGAGCGGAGGAGGCTGGTAACTAAGGTACACGTCAGGTATCTAGGCAGCGCGCGCTGCCTAGATACCCGCAGTTTACCTTAGTTACCAGCTCCCAGCGCTTGTGAGAGGCGCTGGGAGCTGGAATATCGCTACTCCCGGTGTCACACGCAGCGATGCTGCGTGTCCACCGGGCGACAATCGCCAGGTTTTAGAGCAGGTTCTAAAACCTGGCGATCATCAACCAGCGATTTATCGCTGGTTGATGCAGTATGTCACACGCATCAATATCGCTGCAACGTCACGTGCAGCCGATATCGTGCAGGCGATATTGACGCGTGTGACAGGCCCTTTAGACTTGTTTACAATTTATATAAAGCAGTTATTTAGTAATGCTGCTTACCTATCACCACTCCCATAGGGGTCAATACATCATGCTGACTGAGAAGCTCTACCACTCCCTCAAAGAAAGCTTCAGCGATGTCCAACACTTCCTCTTTCCTCCTTCAATCACATGGGCATGACGTCACATGAGGACCTGTACTAAGCTGGAAGTCTGGAGATCTCTGTCTGTGCAGAGAGCAAGAGGGGAGACCTGTGTCGATAGGACCTGCTTGGTGATCACGCCCATGTGATTGAAGGAGGAATGAGGAAGTGTCGAGCAGCCCTGAAGCTTTCTGAAAGGGAGGGGTGAGTGCCGCTTAATCAGGCATGACATATTGAGTGGGAGTGGTGACTGGTGAGCAGCATTAGTGAATAACTGATTTATACTAATTCTAAACATTATACAAGTGTAGTAGGCCGCTTAAAATTATAGTCTAGGAGTGCAGTAACCATAAGAAAACAATAAACATTCTCCCCGGAGTTCCCCTTTAAAGTGCTTATAAGCACTGGTTCCAGTAATCCAGCCAGTTTTAGAGCCATTGCACATCTACAATACTTAAGAGGCAAAACTGCCTCAGTGTGTAGATTTGGAGAGTGCACAGTTCAGGCCAGTGGTGGATCGATACCACTGGTCTAAGCTGTCAATAGCAGAAGGCAAGAAACCTGGAATTTGGGAAGTGGTGTGCTCCTGAAATACATCAGGAGACAACTGCTTTTTAAGATTCCTGGTGATTGGGAAGAGAGGGAATATACATTTTTGGCAAAGAGATTTAACATTATTTATGTTAGAGGAGACAACTTCTTCAATCTTTTCTTCACTATTGTGTTCAATTTTGGAGTCAATATTTCTAGACAATCCTGTGTATTAATAAATATATTTAAATTTCACTCTTCATAAATGTGCTATATAATACATATTCTACACTGTACTAGATAAACACTAAGGTATACACAGTGTACCTGTAATATTTCATAATTAAAGCATACCTGACTGACTGAAAGAGGATCGTCAGCACTCCGATCTTCAGATGACTTTGGAACCTCAAGACGATCGATAAAGGTTTGAAGCTCTTTTCTAAATGCTTTCATCTGTGCATTGATACGGTAGAGTAGCTCATGTTCCCTTATCCGGCTTCCTTCATCCTCTTCATCCATGAGTCCAAACAGATCACCATTGGCCACATAAATCCTAGCTTCAGTGATGATGGTGCTTGTGTCTGATATAAGACGGTCAATTGTCTTCCCCAAGCGTTCAGCTTCAGATCGAATATCTTTCATTTGTTGTCTTTCTGCAAAGTTCTTTTGCCAGACACTAGTGGAAGGATAAAATGATCTAGTAGGGGTAAGGCAGCGAATATTACGCACCTCTTCAGAATCACTTTCACCCCCGATAGGTCCTTCACGCTTTCTATGGGGAGGTCGGGAATCATCATCACTTTCTTTTTTACCGGCATCACTTTCGGCATCACTATCTCTGGGGCTTCCTCGTATTCCTAAGTGAGAGGCCAGGTCATAGCGTTGCATGTTAGACATAAGAACTCTATTCTCATATTGGAGTTGCATAACTTTCCCACTCAACTCATTGATCTGCAAACGGGCAGTTTTCAGCTCTTCTTGTAATGCTTCAGTCTTGATATTGTCACTATGTCGAGAACTATCATGAGTTCCAGCTTTAAATTTATACTTGTTCATTTCTGCCGTTATACGCTTGTTCTGCTCTTCTAAGTCGGTGAGGTTCCGTCGCAAGAGTTCGGCTTCATCTTCCACCAACTGTAAGTGTTGCCTCAACTCTGATACCGATTCAGTTTGCTCCCTTGGGATTGAATTTGAAGCTCCAGAGTAATCATCACCGCGTAAGTCATCTAGTTCAGCTTTCAAGCCTCTATTTTCTACTTCTAACTCTACTATCTTTCGTCCAAGTATGTTAGCTTCTTCTTCAACTAGACGGAGTCGGAGCTTCAATTCAGCTTCTCTTGTTGTAGGAGGCCCACTAGCCTCTCCTTTTGGTAATGGACTATCAAGGTCACCATAAAAGGACCTGTATTTCTGAAGTTCATGTTCAAGTCTGTCTTTGTCTTTGTCAATCTTAGCCATTTTCTTCCTCATCAGCATTGCTTCTTCTTTTACAAATTGTAATTGACACTTCAAATCGTCACTGTCCTCCTTATAAAGAAGAAAATATAAGTACAGTGGTGAATAAGACTCACTACATTTTCAGGTAAGTCAACAATAAGTCAATAAGTGCTTGTATTTTACTAGCCTTGTGTTATAGCTTATAGTATGTAGCTACATTCATAAAGTAGAGATGGTGCTCAAAGGTGAATCACACATATTAGCAAATGACCAAACAATGTAGATATCTAGAATACATCAATTTAAATGGGTGATTTTTGAAGTTACAAGTTAATTAAAATTGTTGTAGGTATGTTGAAGTTACTCAGCTACGATGTTATTTAAAGGGGTTAACATCTATTTTAATCCTTAACCATTTTTGCAATTTCCTCCTAAAATTCCATGCTATTTTCCTTCTCCAGCTACTCCCTATGCGTGTTTTTATTTTTCTTTACTTTCTGTGACATTTCGTTACGAGGGGAGTCACGACACAAAATGTCACAGAAGGAGGACGGCCCTGTAGTCAATTCTCCCTTTTATCTTCCTTAAAAGAACAGGAATTCAGTGGCGGCGCTGCAGTCACTTACCACAATTTCTTTCATTATCCCCCTGTTATCATCCAGAATCAATTGCTGATATAAACTGAGGGAGACACTTCTTCTGTCGTCATTGCTCAGAAGCTTGTTTCTTGAAGCAAGATGTCATCAGGGGACGGTAATAGAAGCAAAGAAAGTGACACTAGCACAACCCCTGATGAGGATTCAATTCAGGGCGGTAACATACGCTGTGGGGCAGCGTCACTCACCCTGTTTCTGCCCATTGCCACAAGCGTTTTTTTTGCCTGGCGTTTTTGCGTTGTTAAAAAAAACGCAGGTGGTTAACGAGGGTACATATTGAGTGTACATAGCGTTTTTGAGCCAAAACTTGCTGTTTTTTTTCCGCGGGCCAAAAAATTGCAATCACGTTTTGGCTGCTGTTAAGAACTATTCCGGTTTTTAACATGGGACCCAATGGGAAACGCAAGCTTTAACGCTTGGCACATACAGACACATGCGTTAACGCTAGCATTTTTCGGAAACGGCCCAGCAGTTTGTGGAAATGTTTTTTCTCATCAGAACAAACCTCCCCCTTCCCTAATATAAGCATGAAAATGAAATAAAAATTTTTATGATAGCACCCCCCTTGGTCGGCAGGAAAACGGGAAAAAAAAATTCCTTCAGCAAAAACACCAATTTTTATGCCATGCGTTTTTTTGTCATTTGGGTGTTTGGTGAAAAAATGACTATTTTCAAAAACGTTTTCAATGGTTTCACACACAAGGCACATTTTTTGGCACTCTTAAAAAAACGCAAGTGGTTTTAAGAGTGCTAAAAAAAACACAAATTGTGTGTGAACTTGGCCTCTATCATTGCCACGTGAGGACGTCCTGTTTAAAAAAAACAAGCTGTGGGCCAGTGATGAAAGACAAAGTAATCTCACCTCTTTCACGGGCAGATGATGGCTAAGTAATACAGCCAACATCTGCTGGGAGTAATGAAGGCCCTGTACATCATAAGCTGGGAAGGGGTTACTAAAGTAATATCAGTGTTCCATGTAGCTACATTTAGATATTCAAAGAGAAACATGACTATGATTATAACATGTTCTGGGGCTTACAAATAGGCAATTCTGTGCATACACTGTATGTGTGAAAATGCATGGATAGAGACTTTAATCCGCACATTTTGCCTATAATAATGAACGTACTAGGAAACAGGCCAGTGAGATTCCTCATGGGCAGCCATAATGAACGGCCACGCAAACCTGGTGGAATATTTTTGCACCCTATTGAGGAGGAGGGGGAAACCAGACGCTGATACCCTTTTCAGCTTTGGGTTACACACCAGGATTCAGCACTCAGTCCGCTCTGGACTTATAGAAGGATCATTATCACAGATATATAAGTGGATTATCCCTAATTCAAGGATTTAACCTAAATACTCTCATGATCTAAGTTGGTTTCCACATGGTTCGCTCACCGCGTATGCAGCGACCGAACGAGTGCGATGACGCATCCTGTGCATCCTGTTAACATGGGGACGCAGTTGTATGCTGCGCTCTGCGGATCACAGTTTGCGTACATCCGTGTGTCTCGGAGCATGAAAGCAACTGTTGCATTTTCTGTGAGTCCGAGATGTATGATTTGTACGCAAGCTCGCAAGTTACAAATCAACAGAGCCTAATGAAAGGTGCTTTCGATGTCAACGCAGTTAGCACAAAAAATCTCTCTCTCTCCCAACCACATTACCATGATTTCCTATGGCAGGCTCGATTATGACGGTCTCCTATGGAGTTCATTCTGTGAACACAAGCAGATAAGGAACATTACGTTCACTTCATTATGAATGTGTTCGGCATTGCCTTTGCGTCTGTGGACTGAACGCATGCAGACCAAACGCTAGTGTGAAACCGACCTTAGTGTGCTATCCTTCCACCAACCACCCAAGAGTAAGCTTCTGGCAAAATACATTGGATGTTATGGGAGTTTCAGAGGTTTTCATTATCGTCACACGTGTCCTGTAATGATTTTTTTTCTGAGGAAGTGCTTTACATGATAGCATTTTTATTCCAATATCTTCTTTTTACTTTTTAATGTATATAAAAAAATAATAGGCATTTACATATATGGCACTACATTATTTCAGGGATACTGATCGCAGGCTAATTCTGTTTTCAAGTAATTTTTCAGAATATGCTGCAATGTGTGCATGTGCTGGAAGTCTGCTTTGCTTTGAGCAAATGGATTTGAGCTGTTTAGGGAGAACAAGAGGTGGCTCATACATTGAGAAAGAATCAGCATGTTTGTCAAGATGTTTTACAAGGTTTCTTATAATTGCCTTACTTCTGATTGATGCAAAGTTTGCTAAAAGGACAGATTAGAGGAGGAACAGGCATGGAGCTGTGCAGAAGCGTTTTTGGAAATTTCTCAACATCTCTAGAGCAAAAATAAGCCAAACGGGGCAAGTCCAAAGCCCATACTACCTCTACCATCTGTATTCAAGGCAATATTCAGAACTATCTGCTCCGGAGCTGCTGCACAGAAACATCGTCACCACTGGTATCTCTATAACTAAGGGCACAGTGTAGCACTGGAAATGCTTCCGAGGAGACATACATGGATCTATGAAAATATTTTGATGATCTTTAAATAAAGGATCAAGATTTTGTTCAAGTGGATTTCCCTTTTTTTTCCCTGCATTTTTCCATTGCATTTTTTATTGAGTTGACCTCACTCATTAGAGACAGATTTTGCTAGTTGCCTCACGGCTATGAGTGGTCAATTACAACTAGGTATCTGCTGACCAATGTAGGTCTCCCTCCCATCTTTGCAATAGGAGAGGCAGCCCCTGGGCAAGAAACCCTCATACCTTCACCAGACTCCAACTCACATAGCTTCCACAAACGCAGCTGTAGCAGAACAGTGATGCCGTATGGAATCACCTTCCCTATTATGCCAATACCTGATGCATTGAACCACTAATGCCACCATCATTAGCAGAAGACAGTTCCATATTAGTGACACTGACAGATATTCAACCATTTTTACACTGTGCCCCAATCAAGAAAGATATGGTAGCTTATGCTAAATACACCATTGATGAATATAAAAATCTGCTAACTGCAAACTGATGTCAAAGACGCAAGAACCAGGATGGCCACCCTAGAACAATCTACGAAAAATAGTAAAACTACAATAAACTTACTATGGGAGAAAGTATAGCAGTACACAGTGAACATTACTTGATTATAATTGAATTTAGATGACCCAGAGCAGTGCACCCCAATCTAGTCCTCAGAAGCCACCAACAGTGCAGTTTTCAGTATTTCCTAAAGGGTATGTCACACGCGTCAATATCGCCTGCACGATCTCGGCTGCACGTGACGTTGCAGCGATATTGACGCGTGTGGACATACTGAATCAACCAGCGATAAATCGCTGGTTGATGATCGCCAGGTTTTAGAATCTGTCCTAAAACCTGGCGATGGTCGCCCAGTGTACACGCAGCATCGCTGCGTGTGACACCGGGAGTAGCGATATTCCAGCTCCCAGCACCTCTCACAAGCGCTGGGAGCTGGTATCCAAGGTAAACTGCGGGTATCTAGGCAGCGCGCGCTGCCTAGATACCCGACGTGTACCCTAGTTACCAGCCTCCTCCGCTCACCGGCTGGTATCTAAGGTACACAGCGCTGCCTAGATACCCGCAGTCTACCTTGGAGACCAGCCTGCTCCCGCTTCCAGCAGGCTGGCAGCGGGAGCAAGACATCGTGGAAACGATATTTAAATCGTTTCCACGATGTCTCTGGTCCATTGATCGCTGGTGAGTCTGCCTGTGTGACAGCTCACCAGCGATCAGCCGTCAATGTCGTCAGCGATCATCTCACTGACGACATTGACGCGTGTGACACCCCCTTTAGGATTGCAGAGGTGATAATTTAATCACTTGCACTGGAGATGATTCCAACACCTGTGTAATGCTAACAAACTCCTGAAAACCTGCACCGTTGGTGGATCTTAAAGACTATACTTGGGGAACAGTGACGTAGAGAATCGTGAGAGGCATAACAACCTCCATATTCAAGGCCTAACAGAAAGAGTGTCCACATTGGGCCTACCATCTACCTGAACTCATCTATTCAACAAAATACTAGGATCACCTTCTTCAACTGTGATTACAGGGCCCATAGAGCTCTTCACCTCATAGATTAAATCATAGAATGGTGGAGTTGGAAGAGACCTCCTGGGTCATCTGGTACAACTCCCTACTCAATTCAGGATTCACAAGTTATCCCAAACAGATGTCAGTCCAGCTTCTGTTTGAAGACTTCCATTGAAGGGAAACTCCCACCTCTCGTGGCAGCCTGTTCCACTCATTGATCACCCTCACTGCCAAAAAGTTTTTTTGTAATATCAGATCTGTATCTCCTACCATTCAGTTGCATCCCATTGCTTCTAGTCTTTCCTTGTGCAAATGAGAATAGAGCTGGTCCCTCTACATGTGACAGCCCTTGAGATATTTGTAGACAGCTAAGTCTCCGCTAAGTCTTATTTTTTGCAAGCTAAACATTCCCCAATACTGTAACCGTTCCTCATAGGACATGGTTTGCAGAACTGTCACGATTCTGGTTGCTCTTTTTGAAAAATGTGGTATGCAGAACTGGACACAGTATTCCTGATGAGGTCTGACCAAAGAGGAGTAGAAGTCGATAAATGACTTGTAATCTAGACTGTATGCTTCTGTTAGTATATCTCAGAATTGTATTTGCCTTTCTTGCTGCTGCATCACACTGGTGACTCATGTTCAGTCTGTGTTCTATTAGTATACCCGTCTTTTTCACACGTGCTCTTGCTTAAAGTTATTTCTCCCATTCTCTATATTCTTATTTTTTTCATTGTTCTTGTCCAGATGTAGGACTTTGCATTTCTCTCTGTTAAAGAACAGTCTGTTAGTTGCTGCCCACTGATCTAGCTTGTTTCGAATCTTCTCTCTCTCTTCTCTAGTATTAGCTAGACCCCAATCCAAAGAAGGCCCCAGATGTTAAAGAGGTTTTCCACTATTAATGTTACCTCCTTTCTTTTGTCCAAACTATGCCTACCGTAACTATCAGTTTCTAAATCTACCCTGCTCCTATAATCTTATTTCTAAGACGCTCAATATACATTTATTATGTTTCTTGCGTTGATCTTCCAGGCTGCAGACCGGAATTGGTCAAAATCAGCAGGGCATGTCACTGGTAGGGGCAGTGCTGCCTCTCTGTAAGTGACAGCAGTCTGGCCTTACATGCCGAGATCACATTTCATTCTCCTCAGTTGGGCCAATTTCCTGTCTGCAGCAAGGAAGATTTAAGAGAGTCTTAGAGATAAATTTATAGAAGCAGGGAAGCTAGCAGAAGTAACGTATATTGGGAAGTGATAGGCACAGTTAGGATATAAGAAAAGCAGTCACATTAGCAGTGGAAAACCTCTTTAAGTGCCAAGTCCACTTTTCAAAATTAAGGAGAAGATATTAAACAAAGCCAGGGAAAATCCAGTAGCAACTTACAATGGCCAACAGCTGTTGATTCTGTCAGGCCTGTCTACGTGGGCACATACCATGAGGGTTGCACTGAATTCACTAACTGATGTTTTCAAAGAGCATAACCTTCCTTATCATTTGTTGGTTTCCATTTGCATTAGTGGTCATGCATAAAGGTCAATCTTTGAAATGGGTAAGATATTCTAAACGTCCTGCCTCAATTACACCTTCCTTAATGGGTGCAGCTTTTCTTTACTATACCTACAATACAGTAAATAGGCCATATCCTATCCTCTACAGGAAAGTTATGACCTTCCACTCACCAGTCTCGTAGATGTTACCAGAGAATGTCTCTGACATTCACACTAGCATCCAGACCACCTACCCTTAATGTGTAGATAGCAAATGTACTCTACCTTCCCTTCCCATAAATGCTCATGGCAAGAAGACAGTTTTGCCTCTATACAAGTCACTATTCAGGCAACACTTAGAATACTGTGTACAATTTTTATCTCCAATGTATAAGAAGGACATGAACTACAATGGGTGCAGAGAAGAGTGTAAAATCTGTATGAAGCCATCAGCCTATAAAGGCTACCTCGGACACACTTGGCTGAGGCCACTCCATCAGACAGATCCCAGAGGAACCTTGACCTTCACCATTTGACCCCTTCACAAGGATCTGAACCTACAACTAGGCCCTCTGGTTTGAATCTATGGAGTAGCTGCTGAGCAAGAGTGAATTTGCCGTAAGGAAGGTCAAGCTAAGCTGGTTAAGTATAATCAGGGTCAACCACAAATATAAAGGCAAGGGGAGAGGGGAAGTGCTAACAACTCAAATCACCTGAGGCCATTGGTGCCTGGAGACGTATGTCTGTTATCTGAACAGTAGTTGAAGATAAATGGAAGGAATCCAGCACCGGACTTAAGTCTTCATTTTCAAATGCTTTAAAAGCATAAAACCATCATGTAGAGGGAATGCAGTCCCACACCGCTGGATGCGTTTCGGACAACGTCCTTAGTCTACCGCTTATACCCACAGTTTCCCCAACCCACATTATATGCAAGGTAAAAACAACATGCCATAAAGCACACAAGTGGTAGATAATAACAAATTATACTATACATAGTATAGGATCTTTAAAAAAAAGTCTCAGTAAACATATTGCAGCAGCAAACCATAGTCGAGTGCCAATCGTAGGAGTATGTCAGGTTTATCGAGACATTTCTTGGAGGTCCAAGGGGGGAAAAATACGTATTATTTGTCTGTCCAAGGCATTGAGAGGGTATTCAGATCCAATAGGGGCGAGGACTGAGAGCGGGCAGTCCTGTGTCGCAAGGCCCACTGGATACTGGCCCTCAATGCCAGGTATGCTGAGGGGTTACATTTTTGTACTGATTTGTCTTATTTTTACCGAACCATTGTTTGTGAAAGATGTTTAATTTTTCAATTACGGTTTCGATAATGTTTATATATTGATTTTCTTACATGTAACATATATTATTTTTATAGTTCAGTAATAAGAGTAACATCTAAAAACTGTTTAAAACTAAGATTGTAAGTAAGGTTTAATCAGCTATGTAGACATATTGAAACACTCAGGCTGTCTCAGCCTATACTATACATAGTATAATTTGTGATTACTACACTTGTGTGCTTTAGGGCATGTTGGTTTTAACTTGTATATAATGTGGGGGTTGGGGAACTGTGGGTATATGCTGTAGACTGAGGATGTAGTCCAAAACGCGTCCAGCGGTGTGGGACTGCGTTCCCTCTACATGATGATTTTATGCTTTTAAAGCACTAATAAAGCATTGAAAATGAAGACTTCAGTCCAGTGCTTATCTTCAAATAATGAGCGACAAAACCGAATACAGAAACAGCAAACAAAACAGGTGTCAAAGTATAGACCAGGTTCAAATCCCTGGAGATCATTCAATCCAAAGCAAGACTATGGAAGAACAACAGATTGGATAAGAGCAAAGCTGGGTCAGCAACAGGATGTTCACAGATACAGCACAAAAGATGTTTGAAATAACTGAGTTCAATGTCTGGGGACTACTAGCTGAAACTGGAATTTTTTGTAGGACCCGATACTTCCTATACACCAGCACACCAGTCTGCTGTTTGCCTTCCGATACTGACTTTTTCTGTGTATCTCATACCGTCCTGTCTCCAGTTCCTACTTAATCCTGCCTGTCTTCAGTACCTACTCTATCATACCTGTCTCCAGTACCTACTCTATCATGCCTGTCTCCAGTACCTACTCTATCATGCCTGTCTCCAGTTCCTACTTCATCCTGCCAGACTTGAGTACCTAATCTATCATACCTGTCTCCAGTATCTACTCTATCATGCCTGTCTCCAGTTCCTACTTCATCCTGCCTGTCTCCAGTACCTACTCTATCATGCCTGTCTCCAGTTCCTACTTCATCCTGCCAGTCTCCAGTACCTACTCTATCATGCCTGTCTCCAGTTCCTACTTCATCCTGCCAGTCTCCAGTACCTACTCTATCATACCTGTCTCCAGTACCTACTCTATCATGCCTGTCTCCAGTTCCTACTTCATCCTGCCAGACTTGAGTACCTAATCTATCATACCTGTCTCCAGTATCTACTCTATCATGCCTGTCTCCAGTTCCTACTTCATCCTGCCTGTCTCCAGTACCTACTCTATCATGCCTGTCTCCAGTTCCTACTTCATCCTGCCAGTCTCCAGTACCTACTCTATCATGCCTGTCTCCAGTTCCTACTTCATCCTGCCAGTCTTCAGTACCTACTCTATCATGCCTGTCTCTAGTTCCTACTTCATCCTGTCTTCAGTACCTACTCTATCATGCCTGTCTCTAGTTCCTACTTCATCCTGTCTCCAGTACCTACTCTATCATGCCTGTCTCCAGTTCCTACTTCATCCTGCCTGTCTCCAGTACCTACTCTATCATGCCTGTTTCTAGTTCCTACTTCATCCTGCCTGTCTCCAGTACCTACTCTATCATGCCTGTCTCTAGTTCCTACTTCAGCCTGCCTGTCTCCAGTACCTACTCTATCATGTCTGTCTCTAGTTCCTACTTCATCCTGCCTGTCTCCAGTACCTACTCTATCATGCCTGTCTCTAGTTCCTACTTCATCCTGCCTGTCTCCAGTACCTACTCTATCATGTCTGTCCCCAGTTCCTACTTCATCCTGCCAGTCGCCAGTACCTACTCTATCATGCCTGTCTACAGTTCCTACTTCATCCTGCCTGTCTCCAGTACCTACTCTATCATGCCTGTCTCCAGTTCCTACTTCATCCTGCCTGTCTCCAGTACCTACTCTATCATGCCTGTCTCCAGTTCCTGGCTGTCTTCTGTACCTGCTCTATCCTGCCTGCCCTCCCCTACCTGCATCCCAGAACCTTGGGTCAGCTTCTGCAGTACCGGGGACTGTCCTGGAGTGGTACCTGGTTTCTAACCGCATTCCAGTCCATCCTCACCATCAGAGGCATTGGTGAAGCCCCGGTAGACACCTAGACACGCCTCTTCAGGGAAAACCCGCTTTATGGCACAGTGCCTCCATACCCCCAGCATGACAAAATGCTAGATACCCAGATCTCAACCCAATTGAGCACTTGTGGGTAGAGTTGAAGAAAAAGCTGTATGTATACCCAAGTGAATTGACCAGTAGGCATCAACAGTGAGAACAAATAGTTAGGTCCAGAAATTTTTGAACAGTGATACAAGTGTTGACATTTTAGCTGTTTACCAAAACATATTCAAGATGCAGTTATATCTTGGCTTTCACATTCTAATGGAGTAAGGGTTTAGGAATCACAGCTCTTTAATATATAGCTGCATCTTTTTAAACTTCCCCCAAAAAAGGCAGCCCTTAGTAATAGATGAAAGGGGACAGCTTTATTGTAGCCCCTTGTGGCGTGACGTTTCAACCCCTGTGGGGTCTTTCTCAAGCACCTGACCTTGCAGAAGAAGTTTGTGCTGATTCCTATTTTGCCTTTTGCATCTTTTTAAAGGCACCAAAACTGGACAATTATCTCAAAAGCCCTTAAATGGGCTGGTATTCCCTTGTTAATCTCTCATCAATTAAGCAGGAAAAAAAAGTCTGGTGCTGGTTCCAGGCGTGGCAGTTGCAATTGGAATCGGTTGCTCATGCGTTTAAAGAAGCTTGGAAGAGAAACAGACTATCATTAGCCTGAAAAAAAGATGAAATCTATCAGAGAGATAATCTTATGTTAGGAGTGGCTATATCAACAGTTTGATACATCCTGCAAAAAAATAGCACACTGGTGAGCTTCAGAACTTAAAAAGGCCTGGGCATCCACGGAAGACAATAGTAGTGAATGATCGCAGTATCCTTTCCGTGGTGATGAAAAATCTATTCACAACAAGTCTACTGTCATGGGGTGCTTATGACAGACAAGGGTAATGTAGCTGGATGATAGTGATGGAGAAGGGGAGAAGGATAATCAGGGTAACTAGTCTGACCCTCAGACTGGGGGGCCCTAGCTGACCCTGTTTCCAGAATTACCTCTAAAGGTGAGGATGTCTGGGCCACCCTTGCCCCGTTCCTGAGCAGCCCTAGGATATGATATCACCCCCTTACCTCAAACCATGGATTGGAATAGGAACAGCAACACCCAACACATGATGTCAAACTCCAAGGAAAAAGGTAGCTTCAGGAAGGCTTCAGCAGAAACTGCACACAGCTCATGGATCAAACAAAGAATGAACTCTATCAGCAACATCAGGTGATGAGTCATGAGACTATTTAACCCCTTAGTGACTGAGCCAATTTCCACCTTAATGACCAGACCGTTTTTTGTAATTCTTACCATTGTCCCTTTATGAGGTTATATCTCTGGAACTCTTCAACGGATCCTAGCGATTCTGAGATTGTTTTTTCGTGACATATTGGGCTTCATGTTAGTGGTAAATTTAGGTTAATAATTTTTGCGTTTATTTGTGAAAAAATAAAAAATTTGGTGAAAATTTTGAAAATTTAGCAATTTTCAAATTTTGAATTTTTATTCTGGTAAACCAGAGAGGTATATGACACAAAATAGTTAATAAATAACATTTCCCACATGTCTACTTTACATTAGCACAATTTTGGAAAAAAAAAAAAAAATTTGTTAGGAAGTTATAAGGGTTCAAAGTTCATCAGCAATTTTTCATTTTTCAAGCAAAATTTACAAAACCATTTTTTTTGTGACCACATCACATTTGAAGTCACTTTGAGGGGTGTACATGACAGAAAACACCCAAAAGTGACACCATTCCAAAAACTGCACCCCTCAAGCTACTCAAAACTACATTCAAGAAGATTATTAACCCTTCAGGTGCTTCACAGCAGCTAAAGCAAAGTGGAAATAAAAAATGGACATTTTAATTTTTCCAACAAAAATGTCCCTTTAGCCTAAATTTTTTCATTTTCACATGGGCAACAGGATAAAATGGATCCTAAAATTTGTTGGGCAATTTCTCCTGAGTACACCGATACATCATATGTGGTCATAAACCACTGTTTGGGCGCACGGCAGGGCTCAGAAGGGAGGGAGCGCAGTTTAACTTTTGGAGCTAATTTACCATTCAAAAAGTCAAATGGCGCTCCTTCCCTTCTGAGCCCTGCCGTGCGCCCAAACAGTGGTTTATGACCACATATGAGGTATCGGTGTACTCAGGAGAAATTGCCCAACAAATTTTAGGATGAAATTTATCCTGTTGCTCATGTGAAAATGAAAAAATTGAGGACAAAAGAAAATTTTTGTGGAATAGAAAGTACTTTTTAAATTTTACGGATCAATTTGTAAAGCACCAGAAGGTTCAACGTGCTCACTATGCACCTAGATACGTTCCTTGGGGGGTCTAGTTTCCAAAATGGGGTCACTTGTGGGGGAGCTCCAAAGTTTGGGCACACAGGGGCTCTCAAAACGCGACATGGTGTCCGCTAACAATTTGAATGGAAAATTAGCTCCAATTGTTAGCGGACACCAAGTCACGTATGGAGAGCCCCTGCGTGCCTAAACATTGGAGCTCCCCCACAAGTGACCCCATTTTGGAAACTAGACCCCCCAAGGAACATATCTAGATGCACAGTGAGCACTTTCAACCCCCTGGTGCTTCACAAATTAGTCCGTAAAAAGGAAAAAAAGATTTTTGTGAAAAAAAAAAAGTACTTTTTCATTTTTACGGATCAATTTGTGAAGCACCTCGGGTTTCAAAGCGCTCACTATGCATCTAAATAAGTTCCTTGGGGGGTCTAGTTTCCAAAATGGGGTCACTTGTGCGGGAGCTCCAATGTTTAGGCACACAGGGGCTCTCCATACATGACATGGTATGCGCTTACAATTCCAATTGTTAGTTAACACCATGTCACGTATGAAGAGACTCTATGTGCCTAAACATTGGGGCTCCCCCACAAGTGACCCCATTTTGTAAACTAGACGCCCCAAGGAACTTATCTAGATGCATAGTGAGCATTTTGAACCCCCAGGTGCTTCACAAACTGATCCGTAAAAATGAAAAAGTACTTTTTTCCACAAAATCTTCTTTTTTTCCTTTTTACGGACTAATTTGTGAAGCACCTGGGGTTGAAAGTGCTCATTATGCATCTAGATATGTTCCTTGGTGGGTCTAGTTTCCAAAATGGGGTCACTTGTGGGGGAGCTCCAATGTTTAGGCACACAGGGGCTCTCCATATGCGGCATGGTGTCTGCTAACAATTTGTATGGAAAATTAGCTCCAATAGTTAGCGGACACCATGTCGCATATGGGGGGCTCCTATGTGCCTAAACATTGGAGCTTCCGCACAAGTCACCCCATTTTGGAAACTAGACGCCTCAAGGATTATATCTAGGAGTATAGTGAGCATTTTGAACTTACAGCTACTTCACAAAATTTGATAAAGTCATATTGAACATTTTCTTTTTTTCACACAATTTCTCACTTTTAGAGCATGTGCACAAGATACGGAGACACCGTGTCCTGGTCGTCTCCTCTCCTGCTTTTTTTTTAGTATTTCTTTATTAAATTTTAAAAAAAAAACGACGTGGGGCTTCGCCATATTTTTGGTCCAGCCAGGTACAGCAGGCAGCTACGGGCTGCCACCAACCCCTTCTGCCTAGTTTTACCTGGCTGGAAACCAAAAATATAGGGAAGCCCTATTGTTTTTTTAATTATTTCTTGAAATAATAAAAAAAAAAATGGCGTGGGCTTCGCCACATTTTTGGGCCAGCCAGGTACAACTAGGCAGCTGGGGGCTGGAATCCTCAGCGTAGGGAGGCCCAAGCTTTCTGGGCCCCCCCCGCTGCGAATTGCAGTCCGCAGCCGCCCCAGAAAATGGCGCATTCATAGAAGCGCCATTTTCTGGCGCTGTATCCAGCTCTTCCAGCTGTCGTGTAGCGGTGGCAGACTGGGTAATAAGGGGTTAATGCCAGCTTTTTTTGCAGCTGGTACTAAGCCCGAGATTCTTAATGTCTGGCCAATATTAGACCGGGCCATTAAGAATCCCTAGTAAATTGTAAAGAAGACACAAGACAGAAAAAAATATTTTTATTAGAAAAAACACACAGACACTATTTAGACCCCATCTTTATTATTCTTTGGCATCCGACGTAGTCCAGTAGGAAGGTCCGACGTAGTCCAGCAGGAAGGTCCGACGTAGTCCAGTGGGAGGTCCCTCGATGATTTTCAGTCTTTTACAGCATATGGGGGCGTCCCCCATATGCTATAAAATCTGGCATTCTTCCAGGAGAATGACAGGTCATGACCTCAGTAGGATGATATCAGGTCAGGATCCTTGGTTCACAAAGCGTCAATTGTAATCCCATCATGGGATCACAATTGACCCTTTGTGAACCAAGGATCCTGACCTAACATGACCTCACTGAGATCATGAGCTGTCAGTCTATGCAGAGACTGCTCTGTCTGCTAACAGACTGACAGTTCATGACCTCAGTGAGGTCATGGCAGGTCAGGATCTTTGGTTCACACAGGGGTCAATTGTGATCCCATCATGGGATCACAATTGACCCTTTGTGAAATAAGGATTCTGACCTGACATGACCTCACTGCGATCATGAGCTGTCAGTCTAATCACAGACAGTGCAGTCTCTGCATAGACTGACAGCTCATGATCGCAGTGAGGTCATGTCAGGTCAGGATCCTTTGTTCACAAAGGGTCAATTGTGATCCCATCATGAAATCACAATTGACCCTTTGTGAACAAAGGATCCTGACCTGACATGACCTCACTGCGATCATGAGCTGTCAGTCTATGCAGAGACTGCACTGTCTGTCATTAGACTGACAGCTCATGATCACAGTGAGGTCATGTCAGGTCAGGATCCTTTGTTCACAAAGGGTCAATTGTGATTTCATGATGGGATCACAATTGACCCTTTGTGAAATAAGGATTCTGACCTGACATGACCTCACTGCGATCATGAGCTGTCAGTCTAATCACAGACAGTGCAGTCTCTGCATAGACTGACAGCTCATGATCGCAGTGAGGTCATGTCAGGTCAGGATCCTTTGTTCACAAAGGGTCAATTGTGATCCCATCATGAAATCACAATTGACCCTTTGTGAACAAAGGATCCTGACCTAACATGACCTCATTGAGATCATGAGCTGTCAGTCTATGCAGAGACTGCACTGTCTGTGATTAGACTGACAGCTCATGATCTCAATGAGGTCATGTTAGGTCAGGATCCTTTGTTCACAAAGGGTCAATTGTGATCCCATCATGGGATCACAATTGACCCTTTGTGAACAAAGGATCCTGACCAGCCATGACCTCACTGAGGTCATGAACTGTCTATTAGCAGACAGAGCATTATCTGCTCTGTCTGCGCATGAAGCCGGCAGACAGCACAGGGAGCCAGGAGAAGAAGGAGCCGCTCCAGGGAGATGAAGACAGGTGAGATCGGGGATGACCGGGGGGGGGAGGGGGCTGTTAGAAACAGGGGGCAGGGGGCCAGGGTGCATTAGATCTCTCCCCGATGTGACATGTGTGACATGTCACATCGGGGAGGATTGTGCAGGAGGGGGCAGCCGGCGGTTCCTGAGCGCTGCGGCGCTGTTTTAGAGAGGGGGAGGAGGAGGAGGGAGGACGAAGGAGCGAGCTGGGCAGGAGGAACGTGGGGGGAACCGGAGGGGGCTGATGGGCATTGGGCACAGAATGAGGCTGATGGGCACAGGAGGAGGCTGTCGGGCACCAGCACTGACATTTCCATGCGATCTGACATGTATGACATGTCAGATCGCATGGAGATGCAGCAGCGGTGGCGGGTTTTAGCGCCCGCCGCCGCCATTTTGAGACAGATCGGGGGAGGGGTGGGGGTGGGAGGAAGATCCCCGGTACCGGGGGTCTTAGGACACTTAGGGGTTAATGCTTCACTGTCATCCGACGTGTGTTTTCACGTCGGATGAAAGTGAAAGCATTTTTTACCGGCAGTCTCATTTTTTGTAATGTGATGACCGGTAAACGGTGCTTACCGGTCATCACATTACCGGTGATGTTAAAAAAGCCCCCGATTCATAATCTTGGGGGTCTCAGCTACCCCCGGTAGCTGAAACCCCGGAGATTTTTGACCACTGGGGGGCGCTAGAGCACTTTCCCTGGCTGACGTCTACAGACGTCAGCCAGGCATAAGTACCCATTTTTTCCGACGTCTCTGGGCGTTAGGCCGTCGTTATGGGGTTAAAGGATGGAGAAGTGGTAATCAACCACATCACCTGATACAAACAGCAGCAGCAACTGACATTAACCCTTAATGTCCAATAGGAAATTTACTCCCATTCAAACAACTAAAACTCCAGAGTTGTTCACAGCGACTGCAGAGCAGTCTACACGTGACATCTACCATAAAGAGAAGACTTCGTGAGAGCAAATACAGAGGGTTCACGACAAGGTGCTAAACCATTAATCAGACTTACAAATAGAAAGGCCAGATTAGAGTTTGCCAAAAAAACATCTAAAGAATCCAGCCCAGTTCTGTAAAAGCATACTTAGGAAAAATTAAACTAAAATCAGCCTGTACCAAAATGATGGGAAGAAGAAAGTATGGAGAATGCATTCTGCATTGTGAGTGCTGATCACGTAGTACGGCTCTGCTCCGGCGCATGCGCAGTGCGCATATTGAAGCAAAGCCGGTGACGTCATAAGCCCCCACAGTGCACCGGACCGGATATGATGTTCCAGACATCACTTCACAGTAGAAGAGGAGAAGGGAATTTCAAATAGAGGAGGAACAGAAGAAAGACTGACGACGCCCAATGGGGCGTGCTGAAAGCAAGTGAGGAGGGAGAATGGAGCCCTGAAGCCTGCCCATCGCAGTCTACGGATGCAGACTACAAGTAAGTATATAAGTCATTTTATTAAACTTTATAGTGCAGTTTTAAGTGAGACAGGGAGTGTTAGGGATCAGCTAGGAAGGTGCAGGGACACGTAGTGGTAGTAGAGGGGGTTAGAATGAGCTTTAAGGCAAAGAAGTGAAATATTTTGCAATGGTCAAGTCACTCACCAAATCTCCACCCCATCGTGCATGCATTTCACATTCTTTAGACAAAAGGTAAGGCAAAAAGATTCACAAATAAACAACAACTGAAGTCAACTTAAGAAAAGGCCTGGCAAGGGATCACAAAGCTGTAGTGGATGGTGAAATATGGAGGCTGAAAAAGGTCAAAACATTGTTACCCTTTTGTTGACAGTTTATACCTCTGGATAGGTCACAGAAAACAGTTGGAGCACTGCTTAGCCTAAAAATCAAAGATAATATACTCATCATGACTCTCGGGTGTAATAAATGCTGTCTTCCACTCATCACCCTCCTTGCGGAAACCACTACACTAATGAGGGGCAAAACCCTGAAACAGCTTTCTGTGGATGGATACCTGGCCTTGGTATTCCCTTGCCGTATCTTTAAACTCGTAAAGAACTGGATATTTTTACTGAAAGGTCCACTTAAAATGGTGGTTATGGTGTTCTCCTTAAAGAGCCACCCCAGGGCTAGGTCCTTCCCTGGAGGGATATCTGGCTAGCCCCGTGTTTGAGACTCCTAACCAAGCCTCCACAGACTCTATTTGCATATTTTTTGCAGACTGTCTGATATATAATCTTTAATGGCCTGACTTTCTTGTGCCAAAAGACTATATATTTTTTCCTTACGGAGGTAGAAGTTTGGTACCAGGCCAATGGTACCCCCAAAATATCCTATGTAGGGTAGTTTTTTTCAGATACAGACACAGAAAAGATATCAGCAATATTTTTGAATATTTTAGATAAACTGCTTGCTACAGCTTTACATGAATTCATAAGGCATATATTTGTTCTGACAGCCATGGTTCCAGCGTACAATATTACACTGATGTCAGTCAATAACTGGGTTACATTTTCATAAATAATGCATGCCCAATACCACAGCCGCAGAAAATTGTCAAGAACAAAAAAATGAAATGGACTGAAAATGTAAAGTTCCAAGAAACAGAGATTCTTTGTAAGTGATACCCATCACTGGATGAGAGCAGTATCTAATATATAATTGCCGTAGCGCACTTCCGTAAGTTTCGGCGCTACTTCCGTCGTCGTGGACGTGGCTGCCTAGCAGCCACGCGACCCACGAAGCATTGCCCGCGTAGCGGGCATTGCGAGCCGTTGCCGGGCGCGAGCAATGGCCGCGAGGCCATTGCGAGCCGTTGCCGGAGCGCGAGCAATGGCCGCGAAGCGGCCATTGCGAGTCTCCGGCCCCGTGGAACGACCGACCAGAGCCGAGCCCCGTGGCCGAAAATATAACCAGGGGCCCGGCCATAAATTTGCCGAAACACCGCTATGTATCTCTACGGGAAGTGAGGCGCTATGCTGATTGGTCGGCGCAGCACACAGCGACCAATCAGCATAGCGCCTCACTTAAGCGGCAAATTTAAAACTCAAAGTCGTCCATTATATCTCTATGGGAAGTGAGGCGCTATTCTCATTGGTCGCTGTGTGCTGCCGGCGACCAATGAGAATAGCGCCTCACTTCCCATAGAGATATAATGGACGACTTTGAGTTTCAAATTTACCGCTGAAAGTGAGGCGCTATTCTCATTGGTCGCCGGCAGCACACAGCGACCAATGAGAATAGTGCCTCACTTCCCATAGAGATACATAGCGGTGTTTTCAACAATGTATGGCCGGCCCCTTGGTTCGATTTTCGGCCACGGTGCTCGGAAAATCGAAATGGACATACGTGCCGGACTTACCGCGGCTGCAACGACTCACCTATCTATTTCTATCTATCTATCTATCTCTCTATCGAAGCGGCCATTGTCAGCCGTTGCAGGGGCGAGTCTCCCGCCCCGGCGACGACCGACAAGCGCCGAGCGCCGTGGCCGAAAATAGAACCAGGGGCCCGGCCATAAATTCGCCGAAACACTGCTATGTATCTCTATGGGAAGTGAGGCGCTATTCTCATTGGTCGGCGGCAGCACACAGTGACCAATAAGAATAGCGCCTCACTTCCCATAGAGATATAATGGACGACTTTGAGTTTTAAATTTACCGCTGAAAGTGAGGCGCTATTCTCATTGGTCGCCGGCAGCACACAGCGACCAATGAGAATAGCGCCTCACTTCCCATAGAGATATATAGCGGTGTTTTCAACAATGTTCGATTTTCGGCCACGGCGCTCGGCTGTCGCCGGCCCAAGAAAATCGAAATGAACCTACGTGCCGGACTTACCGCGGCTGCAACGACTCACCTATCTATATCTATCTATCTCTCTATCGAAGCGGCCATTGTCAGCCGTTGCAGGGGCGAGTCTCCCGCCCCGGCGACGACCGACAAGCGCCGTGGCCGAAAATAGAACCAGGGGCCCGGCCATAAATTCGCCGAAACACCGCTATGTATCTCTATGGGAAGTGAGGCGCTATGCTGATTGGTCGCTGTGTGCTGCGCCGACCAATCAGCATAGAGCCTCACTTAAGCTGTAAATTTAAAACTCAAAGTCCTCCATTATATCTCTATGAGAAGTGAGGCGCTATTCTCATTGGTCGCTGTGTGCTGCCGGCGACCAATGAGAATAGCGCCTCACTTTCAGCGGTAAATTTGAAACTCAAAGTCGTCCATTATATTCCTATGGGAAGTGAGGCGCTATTCTCATTGGTCGCCGCCAGCACACAGCGACCATTGAGTATAGCGCCTCACTTCCCATAGACATATAATGGACGAATTTGAGTTTCACATTTACCGCTGAAAGTGAGGCGCTATTCTCATTGGTCGCTGGCAGCACACAGCGACCAATGATAATAGCGCCTCACTTCCCATAGAGATATAATGGACGACTTTGAGTTTCAAATTTACCGCTGAAAGTGAGGCGCTATTCTCATTGGTCGCCGGCAGCACACAGCGACCAATGAGAATAGCGCCTCACTTCCCATAGAGATACATAGCGGTGTTTTCAACAATGTATGGCCGGCCCCTTGGTTCGATTTTCGGCCACGGAGCTCGGCTGTCGCTGGCCCAAGAAAATCGAAATGGACCTACGTGCCGGACTTACCGCGGCTGCAACGACTCACCTATCTATTTCTATCTATCTCTATCTCTCTATCTATCTATGTATCTATCTCTATCTATCTATCTATCTATCTCTATCTATCTATTTATCTATCTCTATCTATCTATTTATCTATCTATTAATCTATCTATCTCTATCTATTAATCTATCTATCTATGTATCTATCTCTATCTATCTATGTATCTATGTATGTATCTATCTATTAATCTATCTATCTATCTATCTATCTATCTATCTATGTATCTATCTATCTATCTATCTATCTATCTATCTATCTATCTATCTATGTATCTATCTATTGTGGTGATGTGGCCCCTGGCCGGGTGCATCACACGGGTTATCAATGCAGGTCTCTGTTCACATGGGCCGGTTTTCCTGATTGTGTGTGCTGTGTGAAACCTGTCTGGTGCACAGGGGGTTAACAGCTGAAGTGTTTTCATGCGTTGAGTGAACAGCTGAGTGTGAGTGCTGAAGATCTGCAAGATTCATGAGCCTAATGAGCGGCTGAACCTGTGTGTATGAGTGCTTTGCTGGGCTAAACCTGAATGGTGCACAGGGGGTTAATCACATCTCAGGTCTGTGTGTGAGTGAAGATGTGCTGATTGACTCACTGTGTTGCAGCTGTGTGAGAGGCAGCCTGGATAAGAACCTGCCAGGTGTCTGTGTGAGGAGAGGACGATGGGAATCAGAGAAGTCCAGACCACTGCCATGTGAAGACGTGCTGGAAGTGATGGGAGCCTGCCAGCTCCATGCTAGTGCACCTGATGGGTGCATGCCAGCCAGTGTCCAGGACCGAGGCGGTCAGATGTGCGGTGTGAGAGACCGAGTACGGCTCAAGAGCCAGGCGGTCACAGCCGACTTTGGGACTGACTGAGTCATGATATGGTCCCGTTGATCCAGATGTAGTGTCCTAGATCCCGGTGGATCCATGGAGGTCTTGTGTGTACTGAGTGACAGGGTTCCTGTTACTATGTGATGGCTTATGTAAAAGTGCCATGTGTGATGACTCATGTGCAATAGGATGGGGAATGATCCCTGTCGGGGTGATAGCCGGTGATAGCCGTCTTTAGAACCAGACTGAGGTCTGCAAGGGTCGGTGGGTGACGCCTTGAAGTTCTGGGGAAAATGTATGTGAATGTCCTGTAATGTAATGTCATATGGGAATGTCATATAATGCAATGTAAGGATATGCATATTATATGTGAAAATGGAAATATAGTGTTATGGTTTATGTGTTGAAAGCGGTTTATGACAGAAATTAATAAATCCGCTGGTTATGTTACGTTGAAATGTAGTCACTGCTGTCATTTTCCCCATGGCAAGCGGGTTCCCCTGGGGCGCTACCTCACACTATCTATCTATGTATCTATCTATCTATATCTATTTATCTATCTATTTATCTATCTATCTATCTATCTATCTATCTATCTCTCCCTCTCTCTCTCCATATTCTAGACTCCCGATTCTTTAGAATCGGGCTCACAGCTAGTTATCAATAGAAATGACATAAAGATGACTTTTCAGATGAGACAAGCAAACAAACAAAAAGAACTGGGCAAATAGGCAAGTAGTCATGTACCTTGGTGAGCATCTTCTGATTGCTGGAGCTTTTAAGCTTGGGTGGTCATTGCCTTGAACAGGTATTTATCTGATGACCAGACTATCCACAGTAAATACAAAGATTTGTCCATTCACCTGACCCCTCGATGTTAATGGGACTCAGTCACACCAATGTGTCTGGGATCCTCAGTAAATGTTGTAGGTACTCAAGTCTCAGATGAAGGTGCAGATCAAGCAGTGTGCTCCAATCAGCATTCCCCTTAGCTGCCTATCAAGACAGATTGTCAAAAACATTGCTGAGTTGAGTGAAACCAGTGGAAAAACTGTACTAATTGTACTTGATTTAGTCCTCAAATACTGACATGTCAGACCCAACACGTCATCTCTCCATAAGGAGAAATGTTATAGTCCAGATCCCCTGTCTTACCCTCTCACCTAGCTAAATAATATCTCATACTTTGCACTGACGAGGAGCACACTCTCTGAAAAACTGTGTCTGCAAACTGAGAATATAATGTCTTATATCCTTGGTCATATGATAAGGTTCATTAGAGGGCCAACATTGATTTTTAGGATTGCTACTACCAAAATTTCCCAGAGGAGCATGCAAGGCATTTAAGTCCCCTCATAAACTGATATGCCAAACCTTACGTGTCATCTCTCCATAAGGAGAAACATTGTAGCTTAGATTCCCAGTCTTATCCTCTCACCTAGCCAAACCAATCTTGATTTTTAGGATTGCAACTACTAATAGGTGGTGCTGGAGTTCAAGTCCTCTTTAAAGTGGAACCTTGGGGAGAGAAAACATTTTAGTACAGTTCCTGCCCTGCTACACGATGAAGCAGAGCTGTACTGTACACTGCAGTTCTAGGATCTATAGATCGCTTATAATTCAATAAAATCATACCTGCTTCTTTGATCTCCCCCCTCCCTCATGGGACATATAATTTCAGCCTGAGAGATTAATACAGCCCCAAAGAGCAGGAGGTGTGTCGGGGAAGTGGACCCTGGGGGCTGCAGGATCATCCTACATTCCAGTGAGGAGTGATGATGATGATCCATTGAAAGTTGGAGGGATAGGAAGCTACCATATTCCTATGGGGGTGGGGAAACCATGCAGAGCTGAATCAATCAATGTAATGATTTGTCTGTGCTCCTATCCTTACAATAACATACACATTATGCAACATCATACAGCAGAGGATCACAGCATGTAGTTGTATCTGCTTGGTGACATGATTGCTATTTCAAGCATGACTCCAATGTCATATAAGATGGTATATCAGGGACAGGATTGTAGTGTCAACATGGGGCTGGCGGCCACGCCCCTCCCCATACAGAAGTGTGAGGGGGCTGGAATGTAGGATGATTCTGCAGCTCCCAGCATCCATGCCCTCGACACACCTCCTGCTTTCTGATCCTGCATGAAGCTGACATGCAGAGAGATTTAGGTTTCCTGAGGTGGGGGCCAGAGCAGAGGAGCAGCTATGATTTTATTGAATTATAAGAAATCTATAGATCCTAGAACTGCAGTGTACGGCTCTGCTTCATCATGTAGGAGGGCAGGAACATTACTAAAAAGTTTTCTATCACTGGAGTTCCCCTTTAAAGAGGCAATTTGCATATTGATTTGGTCAGAGTGTCCAGTAGGGGAAGTGATCACAAAGGGCCTGATCATTAGATTGAGATGCTATTGTCCAGCTCTGAAACTCAATATACGGTAGTACTCCTTAGTGGTATGTAGCTCTTGACATAGGGCTACTATTTTACTGTCTACAAAAGCTGCATGGTCTGTGTCGTCAAACAGGAGCATACGGGGATCAAAGAATGAGTTCTGTAGAATCAAGAGTCAGGGAGAAAGCCCAAGACTGGTGTTAGCCTACAGCAGGAAAATAATGATTGTGGACAAAGCCTGAGGTACAAGCAACATTTTTCCCTAAAGGTGATTTTTCTTTTTAGTCACCTGAAAATTGGTCAGGTAGGTTCACAGTGGGATTGATTGTGGTCAAGGGGGCAGCAGCTGCTGAATGGATTCCTAACATTAGAACTTTCCTGTCTGATCCTGAGCCAATTGGGCTAAGTCTTGTGTATGATCGAACACAAATTGCAGACAATTCATTCTTTTTAGGTCAAATGTTCTGTTAAGCCATCAGTCGAAAAAGGCTACCGCAGGCAGGCTAGGCTCAAGTCACTCTGTCAAAGGTCATAGACAACACAATGAGAATTTGGTCCGTATTTTATCTCAGTATTTGTTAGCCAGAACCAGGAGTGGAACAATTAAAGGAAAAATATAATAGGAACGTGCTCCAGAGTGGATGCTTTCTGGAGGAGTGAACCAATATGGCCGAACAGCCGTGTCTAATGATAGAGGCAGACATTGCTGGAGCAGGTCCACATTGAGATGAGAAGATTGGTCATGATTATCTAGGGAATGGCTGAAACGCAGGACCAAGACAGTCTAACAAGCTTGGGGTTATTCAATTTGAAAAAAAAAATGAAGGCTTAGAACAGCACTTTCTAATGATCTTTCTACACCAAGGCCTGAGATAGGGACAAGAAGGTATCCTCTATGTCTAGAGGAAAAAAGGTTGAAGAATAATCAAGGATATAGATTTTTTACTGTAAGAGCAGTGAGACAATGGAATGCCACATGATATAGTAATGGTTGATTCACTATTAAAGTGCAAGGGAGGGCCGGTTCTGCCACAAGATATAGTAATGGTTGAGTCACTATTAAAGTGCAAGGAGGGCCGGGATGCCTTTCTTGAAAAAATATATTCCTGCTTATGGGTACTACATTTTTTTGATGGGGGGTTGATCCAGGGCAGTGTTTCCCAACTCTAGTCCTCAAGGCACACCAACAGGTCATGTTTTCAGGATTTCCTTAGGATTGCACAGGTGTTAGTTTAATCACTTGCACAGGGGATAATTCCATCATCTGTATAATGATAAGGAAATCCTGAAAACATGACCTGTTGGTGTGCCTTGAGGACTGGAGTTGGGAAACACTGATCCAGGGAACAAGTCGGATTGTAGCATGTGAAGTCAGTAAGGAATTTACCCCCCAATAAGGTCCATTAGCATCTCTTCATGGCTTTTTTGCCTTGCACTGGATCAATATGTTAAGCTATAGGTTAAACATGATTGACGTGTGTCTTCTTTCCACCATAAACCTATGAAACTATGTATTTTTGAACCATACATGAACTATTTCTCACAAACTTGCTACCTCTTTGTAATTTTAACATGATTGTTCTACTGTATAAAAGAGACATTTATCTTTACATGAGATTTACACAGGAATTGTATACTGTACCTAACCTGTATGTGTTATTATATATACTATGAAATGGAATGTACAGGTATTTATGTGAAATTTGTCATGTTATGATGATAATTTATAAGCAAAAGACACACAAAACATGTTATAAATTTCCCGAATGGTAAATATTTACATTCTTTGCATTAACTATACAGTTTTTGCACATAACCTTTTCCCAACACTGGAAAAAGAAATCTCATTTTTGACAATAGACATGGAGGTAAAGAAAAACATTGTGCAGCTACTGTGTTGTTAAAAAAATAACTTGTGCAAAGTTATATTGCTGCAAATACCTAATTACAGTAACTACTATTGCTTTTAGTGGGTAATGCCCACATGATTAGCGACTTCATGGATATCTGGAACCAACATCATCCCATTTTCTGGATTATTATGACACAAGATAACAAAATCCCTCACTGAACTTAGTACAAGTTATTTTTTTTACAACACAGTAGCTGCACAATGTTTTTCTTTACCTCCATGTCTAAGTGAACCCGTCACCAGATTTGGTGCTTGAAACTAAAACCACCACCTACAGCATCTCCTATGCTACATTCTAAGAAGGTAGCTATTATACCTTAACCCCTCCTGTACAACAAAGAAGTTTTAAAAACTTCACACCCTGTATTTTAATTACCTGTTACTGGTACGATGGGTTTGATTGCAGCTTGGTGTGTCCGACCTCTCCTCGCGACCCATCGCACCTCTCCTCGCCATCCATTCCGCCTCTCCTCACCATCCGTGCTGCTTCTCCTCGCCGTTCATCCCGCCTCTCCTTGCCATCTGTCCCGCCTCTCCTTGCCGTTCGTCCCACTTCCCCTTGCCATTCATCCCACCTCTCGTCACTGTTAATCTCGCATCTCCTTGTCCATTCATCCCACCTCTCCTCGCCATCCGACCCGTCTCTCCTCACCCGTTCATCCCACCTCTCCTAGCCGTTCGTCCCGCCTCTCCTTGCCTGTTCATCCCACCTCTACTCGCCATCCATTTTGCCTCTCCTCGCCATCTGTCCCACCTCTCTTCGCCGTTCATACAACCCTCTCCTCGTCTTTCATCCAACCCTCTCCTTGCTGTTCATCCAACCCTCTCCACGCCTTTCATCCAACCCTCTCCTTGCTGTTCATCCAACCCTCTCCACGCCTTTTATCCAACCCTCTCCTCGCCTGATCATCCTGCCTCTCCTCGCCCATTTATCCCGCCTCTCCTCTCTATCCGTTCCTCCTCTCCTCACTGTTCATCCAACCCTCTCCTTGCTGTCCATCCCACCTCTCCTCACCATCTGTCCCGCCTCTCCTCGCCATCTGTCCCCGCTTCTCCTCACCATTCATCCAACCCTCTCCTCGTCTTTCATCCAACCCTCTCCTCGCCAGTTCGTCCTGCCTCTTCTCGCCTGTTCATCCTGCCTCTCCTCTCCATCTGTCCCGCCTCTCCACACCGTTCATCCAACCCTCTCCTTGCCGTTCGTCCCGCCTCTCCTCACCGTTCATCCAACCCTCTCCTTGCCGTTCGTCCCGCCTCTCTTCACCGTTCATCGAACCCTCTCCTTGCCGTTCGTCCCGCCTCTCCTCACCATTCATTCCACATCTCACTGTTCATTCAACCTCTCCTCAGCCGTTCGTCCCGCCTCGCCATCCATCCTGCCTCTCCTCGCCCGTTCATCCCACCTCTCCTTGCTATCCGTCCCTCCTCTCCTCGCCATCTCACAGCCACTTCTTCTAAGTGACACCCGAATTATGCGCCAGCGCAGAGGCTACTCCGGATTGCGCCTGCTCACTGTTCTGTGCCCTACTGCAGGCAGATCCTAAAACGTTTCTGATGAATAGAGGCAGGATGGACAGTGAGGAGAGGCGGGATAGACCAAACTGCAATCAAGTCCATTGGACCGTAAACAGGCAATTATAATACAGCAGGTAATTATAATACAGGGCAGGAAGTTTATAAAACTTATTTATTTGGTATACAGGGGCAGTCGGGGCATAATAGCCACCTTCTTAAAATATAGCATAGGCGCTGTTGAAGGTGTGGTTTTAGTTTCAAACACCCAAATCTGGTGACAGCTTAATTTTAAACTACATTCACAAAACTGTATTTTTAGTTTTGTTATGACCATGAAAAAAAAATGATAGCACCATATAGACCAATATCTATTATATAATCACGAATGGGTTTTTTGCCCCTTTTGAGTCCGCTCACGCTGCGAGTCAGCGTGGTCATGTAGATACGCCCGAAGCATTGGCCGCGCAGCAGCCATTGCGAGCAGTTCTAAGGCGACTCGCTATGCCCGCGCAGCGGGCATGGCGAGTCGCCTTAGCAGCGCGAAGCATTGGCCGCGAAGCGGCCATTGCGAGTCAGAGACTCGCTCTGCTATAATCCCGATGCATGTGCATCGGGCACCCACCTAGTCTATTATATAATTGTCTAAAGGGTTTCTTGCATCTGTCGCCGAAATTGCGCGCCAGACACAGGCCGCTCATTGGCGCCCGCCTATTTGCAGCCCGCGCCGGGATACACGGTGGCCGCAGCGGCGGCTCTGCATACAGCACACCCCCCCCTGCCCCCGCTCCTTCTGTGGCCGCAGCGGCGGCTCTGCATACAGCCCCCCCCCCCCCCGCTGTTCCTGTGGCCGCAGTGGCGGCTCTGCATACAGGGAGCAGAGGAGGGGCAAGAGCAGCGGAGGGGGGCAGGAGGAGAGCCTCCAACCTGCCCCCCGCCACCATCCTGCCCCGCCGGCTCCATCCTGCCCCTACGGCTCCATCCTGCCCCGCCAGCCACCATCCTGGGCCCGCCTCCCGCCACCATCCTGCCCCGCCGGCTCCATCCTGCCCCGCTCGCTCCATCCTGCCCACACTGCCACCATCCTGTTCCCCCCTTCCCCGCCACCATCCTGCTCAATCCTGCTCCCCCGGCTCCATCCTGTCCCGCTCGCTCCATCCTGCCCCACTCACTCCATGCTGCCCCCCGCTACTCTTGCCCCCCCACCTCCATCCTGCCCCCCCCCCCCCGCCACCATCCTGCCCCGCTCGCTCTATCCTGCCCCGCTGTTCTTGCTCCCCTGGCTCCATCGTGCCCCGCTCGCTCCATCCTGGCCCTCCAGCTCCATCCTGCCCCTCTGGCTTCATCCTGACCCGCCGGCTCCATCCTGCCCCGCTCGCCACCGTCCTGCCCCCCCCCCCCCCGCTCCTCCGGCTCCGTCCTGCACCTCCGGCTCCGTCCTGCCACCATCCTGCTCCTCCGGCTCCATCCTGCCCCGCTCGCTCCATCCTGCCCCTCCCTGCCTCCATCCTGCCCCCCCCCCCCGGCTCCATCCTGCCCCACTAGCTCCATCCTGCCCCTCTCGCTCCATCCTGCCCCCCCCGGCCTGTAGGACCTAGAAGACTGAGGTGGAGCGAGCCGGCGGATGGGTGAGTATCCTCACTGAGGATTTTTTTATTTTTACTGTGGAGGACCGGGGGCCAAGAGGAGCGGGGGGCCGCGGGCAGCGGAGTATCGCCATATACTATAGTGCTGCTATACATGTACCGTAATGTACCGGCATGTACCATAGCGCTGCTATACATGTAATGTAGAGTAAAGCCATATATTATAGTGCTGCTATACATGTACTGTAATGTACCGCCATATACCATAGCGCTGTTGTACATGTACTGTAATGTACCACCATATACCATAGCGCTGCTATATAATATATAGTTCACTCACGTTGACTGAACAAGTTCTGCCAGTCACAGTATGTCAACTACATACATATTCTAGAATACCCGATGCGTTAGAATCAGGTCACCATGTAGTATTTAATCAGGTTGTTCAGATGGCAGTGTTTTCACATGAACTTAATGTCCACCTGAAAAAAAATTGCATTGTGCCCTAGCTCCTTCCATACTTGATGAGACTCGCCTATTCAAGTCTGTAGGTGCGGGAAAAAAATGTAATCACACATGGAATCTGATTTTTAGGGATATATTGTTATTCTTTAACATAGCCATCTGGATAACAACTGGAGGATATCAATATATAGATGATAATTGGATACTATTCTTATAAGTTGATCATAGGCGGCCGTCACACGCATCAATATGCAGAACGATATTGTTAGCGATCACATGCACGCGCGATCACTAACAATATCGTTCACATCGCTGGTGAGCTGTTACACAGGCAGACTCGCCAACGATGTGGAGCAGTGAGATCGCTGGTAACTATGGTACACATCGGGTTACTAGGCGCCGCGCAGCGCTTAGTAACCCGACGTTTACCATAGATACCATCTCCCAGCATAGGCTCTGCCGCTGGGAGATGGATCATCGTGGTGTCACACACCACGATGACGCAGATTGATCAAGTGTTTATCGCTTGATATGAGCTCCGGCTCACAAATCTGCGATGTAACAATCAAGCGATTTTACATTGTAAAATCGCTTGATTACACGCAGCGATGCACAAACGTTATCGCTTAAGCCAGGGGTCTCAAACTCCAGGCCTCGAGGGCCGCACACAGTCCAGGTTTTCAGGATTTCCCTGGAATTTGACAGTTGGTAATTTGATTACCAACTGTCAAATCCTATGGAAATCCTGAAAACCTGGACTGTGTGCGGCCCTCGAGGCCTGGAGTTTGAGACCCCTGGCTTAGGGCCCTTTCACATCAGCGTTTTTTGAAATTCGCGGCAGATGCGGTGAAAAAACCGCATCTGCCGCGATTGCCGCATAACCGTTGCACTTGCGGCGCGGTTGCGGTAATCCCCATAGAAAGTATAGGGGGACTTGCGGCAGGTGCGGCAAGTGCGGCCGCGAAAAAAAACGCAGTCAGACGCGTTTTTTTTCGCGGCCGCACCTGCCGCAAGTGCAAAACTGCACTTGCCGCACCTGCCGCAAGTCCCCCTATACTTTCTATGGGGATTACCGCAACCGCGCCGCAAGTGCAACGGTTATGCGGCAATCGCGGCAGATGCGGTTTTTTCACCGCATCTGCCGCGAATTTCAAAAAACGCTGATGTGAAAGGGCCCTTCAGCGATCAAAACGCAGATCGCTTAAGCGATATCGTGCATAACATTGAAGCGTGTGACGGCTGCCTTAGGCAGCTTTCACATCAGCGTATTTTGCCATTCACGGCAGATCCGGCAGTTTTGCCCCATCTGCCAGTAATGGCTCACTTGCAGCAAGCCTACGTTCAGCCCAATTCATTCCCTATAGGACTTGCAGACATGTGCGGAACTTGCGGTTTTGCCAGGCACGGAACCGTTACGTGGCAGATGCGGAAAAACTTCAGGATCTGCCGCCATGTGAAAGTAGCCTAAGGGTATGTGCACACGGGGGCGGGTTAGTGGCGGCGGCGGCTGGGCGGGACCCGACAGGAAGCTCCGGAGCCGTCCACCGGCTTCCTGTCGGGTCCGTGCTGCGGGAGACGGGCGGGTGTGCGGCGGTGCACAGCGGGTTAGCGCCGGCGATTCTGCAGCGGCTGGAAGCAGCACATGATTCTGCTTGCAGCCGCTGCAGAACCGGCCGGATTATAGAACATGCTCATTCTTTGCTAACCCGCTGGGAACCCAGCGGGTTAGCAACGGATGAGCATGTGGAAACCGCCGGTGTGTGCACACCGGGTGTCGGTTTCCATAGGTTTATATGTTAACCCAAAAGCCGCTTTTGGATTAACATAAATTTGCATAAACCTCATGGAAACCGACCGGCGGTTTCCGCTGCTAAACCGCTGCTAAACCTTCCTGTGTGCACATAGCCTTAGTCTTTTAAAGCAGATTAATAATAGATACAATGAATGTTATTTAAAGCTCTTTAAGTAAAAACCTCTGCAGTGTCATGAAAAATTGCCAACTTCAGGATTATTCAGTTTGCAAAAAAGACTGACAGAAAACTCTTCCTTATATAGCATTGTTTGTGGGGAAAAAAGACCCTGTGCTTTACTAGACGCATGACAAAATGTAGACATGATTCTGTGAATGCAGTGTAAACTATCTGCATGTGTTCACAGAATTTTGTCCATAGAAATGCATTGAGAGAGAGAGAAGGAGAGAGAGACACACTGTCCAGAAAGGGAAATCCCTGGGAGGAGTTCAATTTCGTCACATGTAAAAAAAAAAAAAAAATTACACGCACGAATGCTGCGTTTGAATGGTAGTGCGTCTCCATTCACTGCCATGCATTGTTTCTGTGCACCAGGATGCATGTGTATAAACCAAGCCTCCTGAACCGCAGAAAAAATACAACAGGTTGCGTCCGGAGAGCGCCGAGAATATATGTATCTAAACACAACGCATGTGAACGCAGACAAACACAGGTACCATGCATCCCCATGTTAAACATAGGGATGCGGTACACATGCATTTGGGTGTGTCTCGAACACAAGTGTGAAACAGGCCTTAAGGCCACTTCACACACACAGATATCTGAGTCCAATATCTGAACAGATCTCTGGTTGCAGTGAAATCATGGATACATTGTTCCATTTTGTGGCTGTGTACAACATGGAGAAATGTGTCCATGATTTCACTGCAACCAGAGATCTGTTCAGATATTGGACTCAGATATCTGTGTGTGTGAAGTGGCCTTATGTCAATGTTAATTGACTACAACAATGGTGACAAATTAACATCACTGCATTCAGTCACTGAGCAGCAGCTGTGCTGTGTACCCGCGAAGTTCAGTGATTGGCTGCAGGGATGTCAACATGATGTCACCGCTGCAGCCAGACAGCGGAGAAGGAAGCATCAGCAGAGGCACAGCACTGGACCCCAGGAGAAAAAGTAAGGCACAGTTTATTCTTTTACATCTGCAGAGACAAAGAAAATGTTGCTAAGGCTGCGTTCACACACGGCGTAATTGCTGCGTATTTTGCTGTACTATTTTACACCAGTAAAAAAATGCGGTGCATTCACACACACTTTTTTTTTACGCCCGCATTTTTCCCCAGAAGGCGCACGAAAAAGTGATGTCACACGGGCGGAGGAAGAATCCTGTGTTCCTTCCCTCGTGTGACATTTCGGGGCTGAAGTTTTGCTTTCCCAGTGTATCTACATACACTGCCTACATACACTGCCTACATACACTGCCTACATACACTGCCTACATACACTGTCTACATACACTGTCTACATACACTGCCTACATACACTGCCTACATACACTGTCTACATACACTGCCTACATACACTGCCTACATACACTGTCTACATACACTGTCTACATACACTGCCTACATACACTGTCTACATACACTGTCTACATACACTGTCTACATACACTGCCTACATACACTATCTACATACACTGCCTACATACACTGTCTACATACACTGCCTACATACACTGTCTACATACACTGTCTACATACACTGTCTACATACACTGCCTACATACACTATCTACATACACTATCTACATACACTGCCTACATACACTGCCTACATACACTATCTACATACACTATCTACATACACTGGGAAAGCAAAATAAAAGAGAAAAAAAATATATATTAAAAATAAAAAAAATAAAATACTTACCTCTCCGCTGGCTATCTGGGACCCGAAGGGAAAACGCCTGATCGTTGCCAGGACCTTAAAATATGATTGGCCAGTAGCGATCAGCTGATGCGGTCACGTGACATATCACCTTATCGCTACCGACCAATCACATTTTAAGGTCCTGGCAGCAATCAGACGTCTTCCCCTCGGGTCCCGGACAGCCTTTATTTTTAATACATTTTTTCTTATTTATTTAGCTTTCCCAGTGTACCGTATGTAGACAGTGTATGTAGACAGAATCACAAAAAGCAATCAGAAAAACGTGCAAAAATACTCTGTTAAAAAAAGATAAAAACAGTAAAAAGCAAGTGCTGCATAAAAAAGTGATAAAAAACAGGGTATTTAGTTGATACGTTTTTTGCAAAAAATGTATACGAAGCTGCTCAACCGAACGTCAAGGTAACCTGTATCAGAGCAGTTCCTATCTGTGTGTTCAAAAAACCTGACCATGTGAAAAGTTACCTACATGAGCCGGGTCCAGACAGGTCCAGTGTCTGACACGAACTGACTGCAGAAGACAGCTTTCATGTGCAGGACCCAAAGGGAGTGGTGGGCGGCTCCCTTATCTTGCAGAAACAAGAAACAAACTAGGTCCTGCACATGAAAGCTGTCTTCTGCAGTCAGTTCGTGTCAGACACTGGACCTGTCTGGACCCGGCTCATGTAGGTAACTTTTCACATGGTCAGGTTTTTTGAACACACAGATAGGGACTGCTCTGATACGGGTTACCTTGACGTTCGTTAGAGCAGCTTCGTATACATTTTTTGCAAAAAACGTATCACCTAAATACCCTGTTTTTTATCACTTTTTTATGCAGCACTTGCTTTTTACTGTTTTTATTCTTTTTAACAGAGTATTTTTGCATGTTTTTCTGATTGCTTTTTGTGATTCAGTCTTTTGGTGGTGTGAACAGTCCTACAGATCTGTTCACTGTGTGCATGGCTCATTAGTGTCTTTCTAGTGTATGTAGACAGTGTATGTAGGCAGTGTATGTAGGCAGTGTATGTAGACAGTGTATGTAGGCAGTGTATGTAGGCAGTGTATGTAGATAAACTGGGAAATCAAAACTGCAGCCCCGACATGTCACATGGGGGAAGGAACACAGGATTCTTCCTCCTCCCATGTGACATCACATCCTACTTCTCCTCCTGCACCTGCATTTATAGCCACTAGAATTAAGCATTGTCTGAACAGCGATGCGTAATTCCAGTGGTTATAATGGGGCCTATGGAGGAAAGCACGCACTAAAAAGGGAAAGAATTGACACGGTCATTCTTTTTACGGGCACATTTTTTTCCCCAAAAACCCGGCCGAAAACAGAGCAGCGTCTGAACGGCAAAAGTGAATTTCCATTCACTTTGCCAGGAAACGCAGACGCAGATGTGCTTTTGAGGGAAAAGCGCACATAAAAAGATCGGGAATCGACAGTGGAACAGCTAAAAGGAATGAACATGGAGACATCGTTCATGTCTATGTAGTAAGGGCCTTCACATCGCGTTATTTAAAATCGCGCAGATGCGGTGAAAAACGCATCTGCCGCGATTGCGCATAACGTCATGCGGCGCGGTTCGGTAATCCATAAATTAGGGACTTGCGGCATGCGGCAAGTGCGTTTTGACTTGCGGCAGGTGCAGCGCAAAAAAGTGTTTTTTCGCGCGCACTGCCAAGTGCAAACGCACTGCACTCCCGCAGCCCTATCTTCTATGGGATTACGAACCGTCCAATGCAGCGTTGTGCAGCATGGGCAGATGCGTTTTCACGCATCTGCCGATTTCAAATAAGCAGATGTGAAAGGCCTTACTTCATCAAGGAGGCATTCACATAGAGTAAAGAATGTGTGATCACTATTATAGTCATTCCTTATCATAAAAGCCTTTCCTGCACTGATTTAAATGGTTATAAAACCATTTAAGTAATCAAAACTGCAACATGCAGTGGACAGGTGAAGCAATTGCTCAGTACAGAATTGTGTGTACCCTTCAATAATCATAATGGTAACTCACAATCATTGCTCAAGAGATAAGGTTTACATTCCCTGGTACAGCTTGAATGTGAATTTGTCAGCTCAAACATTCAAGATTCTTCAACATTTGCTCAAGGCATTAGACAATATTCAATAATGATAGCTTTACCCAACCAATATTTCTAAAATAATACTGTCATGCTGAGGGATGCAGATGCCAAGCGTGCAGCGAAACACAGTGTAACAGCGGGGATGGTATTAAAGAAAGGCCCTGACGATAGGAGAGGGCTAACCTCCTAACACTCACATGACTCTGTACCTATTGCTCCCTAACATCCCTATAGGGGTCCTTACCCCTGTCGTCATCTAGTGCCTAGGGCCTTGCTGGCCCTAATTCACCCTGGCTAGTGTGTAGGCCAGAGAGGACAATAGTCTCACCACTGCAATAATAAAAACAAGGTAAGGGAGACAGACAGAGGGAAATAGACACAAAAATTAAAACATTCCAACTTCTCCAATGCAGCAAAGTACCACAGCTGCAATTATCACAACTCCTCAGCTTCTGTCAGAGACAAGCTCCGTTCTGAGTAGTCAGTGCAGAAAGAGAATTTGTTAGATCTGGTGTCAGGTGATAGGACCTGTGTTTTTTTTTTTTATAGCAGAGGGAAGTGGTCACAAATGCTACACCTGAGATTAAGGCTACAAAGAACAGCCAGATAGGAAAGAGTCCTTAACTCCTTCAGCACTTAAAGAAAGTAGATTCACTCCAATTCAAGTTGTAAACCTGCGATCAATAAGGCGTTGTGACCTTCTGATCCCAGATTCGCCAGAAGCCTCCCCAGCCTAGGACACACCCACGATAAATACAATTTTGCAGGATCACTTTTATTTTCCAAAACTTGTCCACATCCAATAAATTCTGCCTGAAGTATTTAAAGTAAGTCTCCAAATAATGTGGAATTTAGTTATTTTGACCGATTGCTCTAAAATGTCATCCCTACTGATTATATACAAAGACATTAATTCAATCAAATTAAGAGAGTTTCCTGCCCCTAACAATATTAGATGTCAAACAACAATCCATACTGCGTTTATATGGTAAAATGCCATTTGTTAATGCTTCCATATAAAAGACATACAAAGTCAACATTCACAAAAAAGTATACATTATTTATCAAGGACAACACATTTTTATATAGATTTTTACAGAGTGATAAAGTGCACAATTTCAGTAAAAGGGCCAGTAAAACCTTCCCAAGTTGAGATAGTACACCCCCTGTATATTTACTGAAAAGGGCAAGTGAACATTATAGTTTAAGGAGAGTCTCCTATCAGAAACTGGTTTGGTTTATATGTATTAAATAGCTTAGCAGGCCTATGCTATATGCTCAGTTCCAAGTGAAAATCAGGCAACAAGCTAACATACCCCTTACAGCCCCAGTCTCAAAGCCCTGGACTAATCCACTGATCCCAAGGATCCCCTATGCCTATTGTTCAGGCTTACCCATTGTAAGGACAGTATGTGTAAGGAGTCCGGGTGCCCCCCAGACGTGTTTCGCTATCAGCTTCCTCGGTGTGGTGTGAGAGACCCTCCTTACCTTCACCTTTTATGTCCTATGAGTATGGAAGCGGCGTCCATCGCCACATACATGATGCCACCACGCCCCCTGTTCACCGCTCTCAGCCAATCCCCGCCAGGGGGTCTGTGAATCACATGACTCCCTCTGGCCAGTAAGGATGCCTCTAGCGGCGTCAGGGACATGGCCAGAAGTAACGCATGCGGACCCGCCACTGTCATCATACTCAGGGCGGAAGTCTTATGCTCACCATGTTTGTTAATCTTGTACCCGGATCTGTACCACCAGAAATGGGCGTAATTAAACCGGTGTCATGAAGTACAATGGATTAGTCCAGGGCTTTGAGACTGGGATTGTAAGGTGTATGTAAAGGCCCCATCACACACTATGATATCGCTAACGATATCGTTGAAACATCATGGGTTTTGAGACATTCAAACGACATCATAGCGTGTAACACGTCGATATGACCAACGATAAGTCGGCTGATTGTTGATCGCAGGTTTATGAACCGGACCATAAATCAGTCGTTCATCGCCGTCCAACCTGCAGCATCGGTGTGTGTGACACCGTGATAACTATGTCATTAATGACTTCGCCTATTCAGGATATAGGAATATAGGCATCCAAACGACTGCTAACATCGATCACTTGTCGCGGAATCATTGCTGCGTCGTTAACGATATCTATACGTGTGACACCTCACCAGCGATCATTGAACGACGTTCCAGCGATCTAGGTCAAGTCAGATCATTGATTGGATAGCTCGGACGTTGAAGTGTGTGACGGGGCCTTTAGCTTGCTGGCTGATTTTCACTTGAGAACTGAGCATATGCTAACCTCGTATGTCTTTTATATGGAAGCATTAAAAAATTGCATTTTACCAGATAAGCGCAGTATGGATTGTTGTTTGACATCTAATATTATTTGGGGCAGAAACTCTCCTCTTTACTTGACTGAATTAATGTCTGTGTATTGGAGGGGCCTTAACCGGCAGACAGCTGCAACCTTACATATTGCCTGGGTATCAAAAATTTGATGTATATTGATTATATACAAACTATCAAGTACTACAAAGAGTCCCCCATGTAAATCTGTTAATTAAGGAGTATGTTTACAAACTTAAAGTCAATAATAATGACAGTAGCTCATTTGTTTAATAACTATAATATTCAACATACCTCTGTTGGTGTCTGTAAAGTCTTTTTCTCTGATTTCTGGGCATCTTTGCTTCCTCTTCTTTTTAATGATAACTAAGTATAAATACAAGACACTGTTACAAAAACTCTCCCAAAAGCAGACATGACAGCTCAATATGGAACATAAGGGGGTTACCCACAAGGAACATTTTAATTCATAGATCTTGGAAGAAAAATAAGTTTCACAATTGGATGTATTAAATAAAAATTATGTGTTGAGATAATCTTATAATTGTACCCATGCTATATACTGTTATTTGTAGAGCTGTTCAAGTTCATGGTCAAACATATCACAGCTCCTGCCCAGCTGGGTGAGCATAAAGGCCCTGTCACACATAACGAGACCACTAAAAGATCGCTGTTGCGCCACAGATTTTGGAACGCAACAGCGATCCCGTTTGCAATCTCGCTCTGTGTGACACGCATCAAGATCTGGCCCCTGCTGTGAGATCGTTGATCGTTACACACTGCTCTGGATCATTTCTACATCGTTGGTCTCCCGCTGGGAACGCTACATTCGTTGTGTTTGACAGGGATAATGACCAACGATCTCAATGCTACGCTATGGAGTGATAATTCCCAATGACCTCGATATAATTCTGGATCACTCGTGCGTCGTTTTTCACATCGCTGGTGAGATACCTGTTTGACATCTTACCAGCGATGTGAAAAACAAAGCACCAGCGATCTCTGCACATCGCTATCGGATTGTTGGTGCGTCGTTATGTGTGACTGGGCCTTAAGTCACTAATGATATGTGAGCATGTAGACAACACAGCAGGGGCTCACAGCTGCTTGTGTGATAACTAGTGATAACATTTCCCTGCCTGTCTGTTTTATCACAGGAGTACAGTATGTATTTCTGTCACATCCCCAGTATTCTGAACTCATCACAAATTAAGACAGTGACATATAAGCCCACCGGTCACTTGAGTGTATTCATCATTGACTTGATTCATGAGCTCAGAGGGCTGGAGATGAGGCAGAAACATTCATTCCTGTGATAAAACAGGCAGGGAAATGTGCAACCTGGGAAAGTAGTGGCTGTGAGCCCCTGCTGTGTCATCTGTAGACTTATCAGAAGTAACTTGTGCTTCCTCCCCTGGGCAGAAGCTGTGGTATGTGCCGACAATGAACTAGAGCACACACAGTAAACACACTAGAGTAAACCACAGTAAGACAGGGCACATTTATAAAAGTGTTTCGGCACAGGAGTATTTTAAGACATTTAAATGTGGATTGTCATTTCAAGACTTTGTACTTTGTGGGAGACCCATTTAACATCTAACAGTGCATTGTATGAAAAATCTAGACATAGTTATGAACACCCACTCTGCTGTTTCCTTTTTGCCAACATGTCCACCGCTGTTTCCTACAACTCCACCTAACAAACTAATGAGGAGAAATGAGGTACTTGAGCCCCTTATACTAGTGATAAGTGGTTATGAATAAAGTTACTTACAATTATGTTAGGGTAATTTCACATTGTGTTCTCTTATACGTTCAGTGCTCCCATCTGGACTTATGTCTGACCTTCCCCTCCCACAAAAAAGGATTTGAACGTGTGCGGTGATGGGCCTATTTACATGAAGGGTGAAGACGGAGTCACCATGTGCTTTGTCGTGAATTAATTTCCAAAGTATACGTCTAATGCAGGCGGACACCCAGATGAAGTTTACTGCGGTTGGATGTCCACCTCCGGTAGCCATATACTACCGAAAATGGTGCATGACAGAGTGCACAGTGACTCCATCTGCACTATTAAAGTCAATGGCCCCATGAGAGCATACGTCCAAATTCCGTTTTGCTTATGTACAGTATAGGTGGAGTTATGAAAGTCAACCCATTTAAAAGGAACCTGTTGTGTCATTTTGTGATATTAAACTGCCCTCAATGTGTTATAAATGACGCAATTTGCATCACTAACATAGAGTTATAAAAACCAAATTCCACATATTATTCTTAAAAAGGACTTTATATGGGGAGGTGACTGCACACACATACCTGGCTCCATTCATAGGGGAGGCGACTGCACACACATACATGGCTCCAGTCATAGGGGAGGTGACTGCACACACATACCTGGCTCCATTCATAGGGGAGGCGACTGCACACACATACTTGGCTCCAGTCATAGGGGAGGTGACTGCAACCACATACCTGGCTCCATTCATAGGGGAGGCGACTGCACACACATACCTGGCTACAGTCATAGGGAGGTGATTGCACACACATATATGGCTCCAGTCATAGGGGAGGTGACTGCACACACATACCTGGCTCCATTCATAGGGGAGGTGACTGCACACACATACCTGGCTCCAGTCATAGGGGAGGTGACTGCACACACATATATGGTTCCAGACATAGGGAAGGTGACTGCACACACATACCTGGCTCCAGTCATAGGGGAGGTGACTGCACACACATACCTGGCTCCAGTCATAGGGGAGGTGACTGCACACACATACCTGGCTCCAGTCATAGGGGAGGTGACTGCACACACATACCTGGCTCCAGTCATAGGGGAGGTGACTGCACACACATACCTGGCTCCAGTCATAGGGGAGGTGACTGCACACACATATATGGTTCCAGTCATAGGGAAGGTGACTGCACACACATACCTGGCTCCAGTCATAGGGGAGGTGATTGCACACACATACCTGGCTCCAGTCATAGGGGAGGTGATTACACACACATACCTGGCTCCAGTCATAGGGGAGGTGACTGCACACACATACCTGGCTCCATTCATAGGGGAGGCGACTGCACACACATACCTGGCTACAGTCATAGGGGAGGTGATTGCACACACATATATGGCTCCAGTCATAGGGGAGGTGACTGCAGACATACCTGGCTCCAGTCATAGGGGAGGAGACTGCACACACATATATGGCTCCAGTCATACGGGAGGTGACTGCACTCACATACCTGGCTCCAGTCATAGGGGAGGTGACTGCACACACATACCTGGCTCCAGTCATAGGGGAGGTGACTGCATACACATACCTGGCTCCAGTCATAGGGGAGGAGACTTTACACACATATATGGCTCCAGTCATAGGGGTGGTGACTGCACACATACCTGGCTCCAGTCATAGGGGGGGTGATTGCACACACATACCTGGCTCCAGTCATAGGGAGGTGACTGCACACACATACCTGGCTCCAGTCATAGGGGAGGTGACTGCACACACATACCTGGCTCCGGTCATAGGGAAGGTGACTGCACACACATACCTGGCTCCAGTCATAGGGGAGGTGACTGCACACACACCTGGCTCCAGTCATAGGGGAGGTGACTCCACACATACCTGGCTCCAGTCATAGGGGAGGTGACTGACACACATACATGGCTCCAGTCATAAGGGAGGTGACTGCACACACATACCTGGCTCCAGTCATAGGGGAGGCGACTGCACACACACTACCTGGCTACAGTCATAGGGGAGGTGATTGCACACACATATATGGCTCCAGTCATAGGGGAGGTGACTGCACACACATACCTGGCTCCAGTCATAGGGGAGGTGACTGCACACACATAACTGGCTCCAGTCATAGGGGAGGTGATTACACACACATACCTGGCTCCAGTCATAGGGGAGGTGACTGCACACACATATATGGCTCCAGTCATAGGGGAGGTGACTGCACACACATACCTGGCTCCATTCATAGGGGAGGCGACTGCACACACATACCTGGCTACAGTCATAGGGGAGGTGATTGCACACACATATATGGCTCCAGTCATAGGGGAGGTGACTGCAGACATACCTGGCTCCAGTCATAGGGGAGGAGACTGCACACACATATATGGCTCCAGTCATACGGGAGGTGACTGCACTCACATACCTGGCTCCAGTCATAGGGGAGGTGACTGCACACACATACCTGGCTCCAGTCATAGGGGAGGTGACTGCATACACATACCTGGCTCCAGTCATAGGGGAGGAGACTTTACACACATATATGGCTCCAGTCATAGGGGAGGTGACTGCACACATACCTGGCTCCAGTCATAGGGGAGGTGATTGCACACACATACCTGGCTCCAGTCATAGGGGAGGTGACTGCACACACACTACCTGGCTCCAGTCATAGGGGAGGTGACTGCACACACATACCTGGCTCCGGTCATAGGGAAGGTGACTGCACACACATACCTGGCTCCAGTCATAGGGGAGGTGACTGCACACACACCTGGCTCCAGTCATAGGGGAGGTGACTCCACACACATACCTGGCTCCAGTCATAGGGGAGGTGACTGCACACACATACATGGCTCCAGTCATAAGGGAGGTGACTGCACACACATACCTGGCTCCAGTCATAGGGGAGGCGAATGCACACACATACCTGGCTCCAGTCATAGGGGAGGTGACTGCACACACATACCTGGCTCCAGTCATAAAAGAGGCGACTGCACACACATACCTGGCTCCAGTCATAGGGGAGGTGACTGCACACTCATACCTGGCTCCAATAATAGGGGAGGTAACTGCACACATACCTGGCTCCAGTCATAAGGGAGGTGACTGCACACACATACCTGGCTCCAGTCATAAGGGAGGTGACTGCACACACATACCTGGCTCCAGTCATAGGGGAGGTGACTGCACACACACATACCTGTCTCCAGTCATAGGGGAGGTGACTATATACACATATCTGGCTTCAGTCATAGGGGAGGCGACTGCTCACACACACCTGGCTCCAGTCAAAGGGGAGGCGACTGCTCACACATACCTGGCTCCAGTCATAGGGGAGGTGACTGCACACACATACCTAGCTCCAGTCATAGGGGAGGTGACTGCACACACACATACCTGGCTCCAGTCATAGGGGAGGTGACTATATACATATATCTGGCTCCAGTCATAGGGGAGGTGACTGCACACACATATATGGCTCCAGTCATAGGGGTGGTGACTGCACACACATACAGTCATGGCCAAAAGTTTTGAGAATGATACAAATATAAATTTTAACAAAGTCTACTGCTTCAGTTTTTCTAATGGCAATTTGCACATACTCCAGAATGTCATAAAGAGTGATCAGCTTAACAGCAATTACTTGCTAAGTCAATATTTGCCTAGAAAATGAACTTTAACCCCCAAAACACATGTCAGCATCATTGCAGTCCTGCCTTAAAAGGAGCAGCTAACATCGTTTTAGTGATTGTTCCATTAACACAGGTGTGGGTGTTGATGAGGACAGGGTTGGCGATCAATCAGTCATGATTAAGTAAGAATGACACCACTGGACACTTTAAAAGGAGGCTGGTGCTTGGTATGATTGTTTCTCTTCAGTTAACCATGGTTATCTCTAAAGAAACACGTGCAGCCATCATTGCACTACACAAAAATGGCCTAACAGGGAAGAGTATCGCAGCTAGAAAGATTGCACCTCAGTCAACAATCTATCGCATCATCAAGAACTTCAAGGAGAGAGCTTCCATTGTTGTCATAAAGGCTCCAGGGCGCCCAAGAAAGACCAGCAAGCGCCAGGACCGTATCTTAAAACTGTTTCAGCTGCGGGATCGAACTACCAGCAGTGCCGAGCTTGCTCAGGAATGGCAGCAGGCTGGTGTGAGTGCTTCTGCACGCACTGTGAGGCGGAGACTCTTTGAGCAAGGCCTGGTTTCAAGGAGGGCAGCAAAGAAGCCACTTCTCTCCAGAAAAAACATCAGGGACCGACTGATATTCTGCAAAAGGTACAGGGAGTGGACTGCTGAGGACTGGGGTAAAGTCATTTTCTCTGATGAATCCCCTTTTCGATTGTTTGGGACATCTGGAAAACAGCTTATTCGGAGATGAAGAGGTGAGCGCTACCACCAGTTTTGTCTCATGCCAACTGTAAAGCATCCTGAAACCATTCATGTGTGGGGTTGCTTCTCAGCCAAGGGAATCGGCTCGCTCACAGTCTTGCCTAAAAACACAGCCATGAATAAAGAATGGTCCAGAATGTCCTCCAAGAGCAACTTCTCCCAACCGTCCAAGAGCAGTTTGGCGCCCATCAATGCCTTTTCCAGCATGATGGAGCACCTTGCCATAAAGCAAAGGTGATAACTAAATGACTCAGGGAACAAAACATAGAGATTTTGGGTCCATGGCCTGGAAACTCCCCAGATCTTAATCCCATTGAGAACTTGTGGTCAATCATCAAGAGACGGGTGTACAAACAAAAATCAACAAATTCTGGCAAAATGCAAGCATTGATTATGCAAGAATGGACGGCTATCAGTCAGGATTTGGTCCAGAAGTTGATTGAGAGCATGCCAGGGAGAATTGCAGAGGTCCTGAAGAAGAAGGGTCAACACTGCAAATATTGACTTGCTGCATTAACTCATTCTAACTGTCAATATAACCTTTCGGTACTCATAATATGATTGCAATTATATTTCTGTATGTGATAAACATCAGACAAACACAAATAAAAACCAGAGGGCAGCAGATCACGTGAAAATATCATTTTGGTGTCATTCTCAAAACTTTTGGCCATGACTGTACAGGCTCCAGTCACAGAGGAGGTGACTGCCCACAGGCGTGACATCACCACAGGTCTTTCAGTACACAATGTCAATATATTACACTGCAGGGAGCCGTTAAAAAACTGCATGACAAAAGTGGATCGACGTGACTGATTCCAGCTGAAGTATCCACCAAATGAATGTTTGTTGCAGGTACTAAATGCAAACATCTAAGCATTTAAAGTGCTTTTTTATGATAGATCCATAGATTTTTTTAAACCAGGTTATTAATGCACAATACAAGATCTAAATAGCATTGGAGGCGGTTTAAAAACAAAAAAAAACATGACAGGTTCACTTTAATGTCAAATCTATTTCCTTGTCTGTTCTTTCACGTTAAAGTAAAATTTATAAAGAGGTAAAAATCATAGAAGCAGGAAAACATTTAGCCACAGCAGCTTCTTAAACTGGGTTAATGGAATCAATTCTGTGACAACTAACCCTTAATACTGGTGACAGTGCAGAATGAGCCATTATATATTCCTGCTTAACTTTGCAGAATACAATATGTCAGAAGTAAAGAAAGTTCTCTGTCAGGCATCTTAACATTTGCTTTAAGGGAATCTGTCAGCAGGATTTCACCCTTCAAACTGTTTATTTGTGCATGCAGATTTCTCCAAATCCAGCAATTTCTTTACAACTCCAATCAGTGATTGATTTCACATGCAAATGAGGCTTAAGAGCTATAGTAGATCTGAAACCTGTTCAGCGTGATGCAGATAGAGGTGGCACTGAGCAAGATATAGAGCTGGAGTGACAGAGGCTTCAGATCTACAATAATCTTTCAGTCTAACCTGCATAAATTCTTAGTAACAGAGGAACGGACTGACCCTGGAAAGAAATTTCTGGACTTGTCAATAAATATACATGCATATATAAATAGTTTGGGGGTCAAATCCTAATGACAAATTCCTTTTAAAAGGACTTTCTGTTTTAATAGTTTTTTTAGGATTATAAGCTTGGCTTGGGAGAAATAATAAAATGTGAGTTAAGCCCGGGTTACACATAATGATGTCCCAGTGACCGCACCAACGATGGGGGTTGCTGGGACATCGTTATCTGATCGCTGGTGAGCTGTCAAACAGGCAGACTCACCAGCGATCAGCGAGAACGCTGGTATCCAGGGTAAACATCGGGTAACTAAGCAGAGTGCTGTGCTTAGTTACCCAATGTTTACCTTGGTTACCAGCTCCCAGCGTGTACTGTGCGGCGCTGGGAGGTCACTGATCGTGGGTTGGGAGACCAACGATCGAAAAATGGCCCCTTGGCAATTACACCAACAATTAGCGATCAGCGAGCTGACTAACTAACTCTCCGGTGCTCCTGCATTGCCTCTCTGCTTCTACTCCGGTCCTTAGTGATGATGTCATGGTGACAGCGTCCATGAACACTGCAGTCGACTACTGGGCTTAGCGGTTCGAGCAGTCTATATTGGTATGTCCGCTGAGCTCAGTGATTGGCTGCAGCGGCCATGTTCACTGCAGTCGTGACCCCACTGCTACTGACTGTCAACAAAGAAACTGGGCAGTGGCAAAGAGACATTGCTGGATCTGCTGATGGGAAATAACTTGGATTTCAATATTTTCACTAGCACAATTAAGAGTTAAAACAGAAAAAATAATAAGTAATGACCATGAAGCCCTCATTCAATACACTGACCTCCTTGAGCTTTTCCAGCTCATTTTGCAGGGCCTGCTTGGCTATATCCACCTCGATCAGCTGCTGGCGTAGCTTTTCATTCTCCTCCTCTGTTTTTGTACGCTTCTCTTCTACATTTTCCAGCTCATGATGAAGTCTCACTGATACATCCTTGGCTACCTATAGTAAGATAATTGTACGGTAATGCACTTGTACTCTAGCAATATATAAAGGTATACATGGAATTTACTTACCCCTCAATTATTTCAAATCTGATAAAATATTAAACAGATAGTGTATATGATTAAGACAAGCAAAATAACCCTCATCCAGTGGACAGACCTGTTTTTTATATTTGTCAAATTCTGTGTCATTAATTGGTGGTATGGGATTTTTTTAAATGCTGGACAATTCCTTCATTGTAGGGCGCCAAGACTGCTGAGGACATTGATGCCTCATAAGTGTATTCCATCAGTGGTGACAAGTGAAAAAAAAACACTGATATGACTTCTGAAGTGACAACCCAACTTCTGCATATACCTGGTACGTAATAGCTATTTTATCACATTCCCCTCCTTTAAACACTTAAAAAAAATTCTAGACAGCAACTTTATTATCAATAGTGAGCCGACAGTCATATACTACAGATTTTCAATGGTTCAGACAGTCCAAAATATGAGATTTGTTACGGAAATGGGATTTGCTTTTGCTCCCATGCCACCAGGCCATGACGACGTGGGCCGTGTGTCCCAGGTGGTAATAGTATGTGGACCCACTGGAACACACAGGGGACCCGGGCCTGTCTGGACTAGGGAAGAGCAGCGACCAGGGTCTGTGGCAGCTGAGCAGGTGGGCAAGGTGGTACAGCTGCAGCTCCTATTTAAAGTTCCCCCTAATGGCTTTCGCCAGAGCTTCACATTAGGTTGCATAACCTAACCATGTGTGTTGGTCCAGCCAGCTGCTCCTGGTTTGCCTTTGTCTCCAGCTCCAGTTCTGCCTGCAACTAGTTCAGGGATAGCTGATGTCTGCCTGTCTTTGACTCTGCACCTGTCCTTCCCATGTGTTTTCCCCTGGTACCAGAGTCCTTGCCTTGATTATGGAATCCTGCTGTGTGATAGTCCTTTGTGACTTGAACCTTGAATCTAGTGTCTTGTTTGATGACTGATATCCAAAGCCTCATGACCGCTGCTGGTGCCTGTGTCCTAGAAGTTCAGCCTGTGTCCAGATGTCAAGTGGTCATGGTCGTCCAGTCCGTGTTCCAGTAGGTCCCGGTCATGTTCCTGGATGGGCTCCTCCTCCGCATTCCTGGGGAGTCTTCAGCCTTGTGTTCCGGTGACAGCTCTGTCTGAGGTTCTAGGATCTGACCAGCCGATGTCCTTAGGTGCCCTGTATGTGTACCTGGACCTGTGCTCTCTGTATTCTGCCTGTGCCAGTTGTTCGGACTCTTCCCATGCTTGATGTGCAGAATTAGAAACTTGGCATAATGTCTTGTTACCATGTACTGTACTGTGACTCTATATATTTAGTAAACTTTATGTTCTGAATACCTGAAGTTGTGTGGTGTCATCTACTCCTGCATTGTACCACCTTGCCCACTTGCTCAGCTGCCACAGACCCTGGTCGCAGCCCTTCCCTAGTCTGGGCAGGCCTGGGTTCCCCCTATGATCCAGTGGGTCCACATGCTAATACCACCTAAGATGCATGCCCCACGTTGCCGTTGGCGTGGCGGCGTGAGAGCGTAAGCAAAGCCCTTTACCGTCACAAGATTAAAGGGGTATTCTCATATTGTCTCTTGAGCATCCAAGATGTCGCGAGTTTGTGACAGATATGAGAGTTGTTTTCACTTTGGGTGTTATTTTCTTCAGTACGAGCAAGGGCTAATGCTGTTCCTTCGCTGGTAGTGCTAGGAAGTCATGCTGCAGTGTGTGTCCACTCCCACCTCTTCTTAAGTAGCAATGTGATCATTCAGCCGTTGTCGGTGATAGCTCATACTTACCTCGACCAGCCTGGGGAATGGAGGTATTGGAGCCACTGCTGTAGGAAGAACAGCCAACCTGGTGCCATTTCCCCTGCTCTCAGGAGTAAAGCAGCAGATTCTAAGTAGCTTAACTATTATGTTTTTCCCTTTCTTTTTGTTTGGGGAGAAGGGGTTTTATTAGAGGTTTTCTCAGGAAATAGAGTTGCGCTGGCGGCTCAGACCTCACCACCTTTAAGCGTACCTCAGGGATAAGGGATAGCGCAGGAGGTCAGTAGTTAAGGGACAGATCAGGCACCCTTTCCCCTGGAATCAGTATATAACCCTGTAACCCCCATCCCCGTGACCCCAGAGCTTTGCAGTCTCCTTACTTTATAGATTCTGGCAGGGTGGGCTTTCCTCCTTGATTGACAGTTCTGGTCAGCAGCAGAACTGTAGCTTTAGTAGAACTAGAAAGTTCCGCACAAGTTCTGCCTTAAAACATTCAGCCACGAGTAGTTTGTACTCTGCTATCATTGTATTTACACATAGGAAAAACAGGGTATTTGAACAAGCAGACAGTTTTGGACAGTGGGACAGTGAATAATAGACCTGCTCTTGGGAAAGCTCATGCTGCAGGCTGATGATTGTGCAAGATTAATAACAGCAGCTAGTCAGGAGCCGAGTGAGTGGGGGAAGGAGGTAAGCAGATAACTCCTGTATGGAAATCAATGGGCTGGAAGGGGGTGGCTGGGATCTAAGGAGATAGCTACTGTGCAAACAGGCCAGGGTCAGGGCAGGCAGTATTGATCAAGTTCCATGGAAACCAGCTGTTAACTATAAAAAATAAAAGCTCTCATTGAAGGAGAATGACAACTTGAAAAAGCAAGTCAGTTGCAAAACTGCTTAAGGGGCCGTCACACATGTCAATATTGCTTGCAACATCGCTGAAAAGTCACGTGTTTAGCGATGTTGCTAGCGATATCGCAAGTGGGTCGTGCTGTGTGACAGCACGATGCAACTGCGATAAATCGCTGGTTGCAGGTTGCCAGGTTTATGAACATGTTCATAAACCTGGCGATCTTGCCCCAGCGATTAGGCTGTATCACGCCATCTGATACAGCCTATTCCGCACCATTGATGCGGATCGCTCGCTGAGTTGATCCCAGCCCAGTGATTGATGGTTGCGCCCACATCGCAGTGCAGTCACCGGCATTATCTGCCTGTGTGACACCAAGTCGGTGATGTCCGAAGCGACCGCACACCCGCAGCATCGCTTCCGACATTGCAGCCTTGGTTGCTGTGTGTGACGGCCCCTTTATTTTTGTGCTATGTAGTGTAATAACTTGCAAATACCCCTTTAAGGCAGGGTTCACATCACACCACTGGCTTCAATTCTGAAAATGAATTTGCAGTGCATATTTTTTTGTTAGCCTACTATTGTGTTATCAGAAATTGCATCTTCCAATATAGGAATAAATAGAGAAAATCCTTACATCTGGAATTAAAAGAAATTGATGGGAGGCCATATTGTCCAATATTTTATGATACGTGTAGAGAACCTATAGGAAGACACCACCAAATAAAATGGTGCCATTATCATTTCATTCTGTTTGTATGTTATTTTAAACAGAAGAGACTTAAACCTGTTCTCTCTGTTAATCCTTCTAGTTCTAATCTTGAGTGATTACAGACTATGATGTTAGTACTTGGCAGGAGAACCCAGTGCCCTATATTTACGGGGGATTCGTTTGTGATTTTTGGAGGGGGCAAAATGCTCTTTGCTCTTCTTTCTCAAACTTACGAACTCGGACAAGAAATAAAATGATTCTACTTCAACATTTGGCATAATCCCAGCCTTCATGGCTAACATTTAACTGCTGTTCTACTTGGCACTTTATTTTACGTATTCACTTAATTAGTAAGAAAATCAAATATCCAATAATTCAACATCATATACAGGGTGGGCCATTTACAGGGAGTCTTATAGTAATGTGCCATAAACAGGAAGTTGGTATCACCAACCGTTCCCATTTTATTTAGGTGTATCCTTATAAATGGCCCACCCTGTATATCATCACAAAAGCTAAACTTCTATGGAATGTCATAATAGCCAGATGCTGAAATTGTGGGAAACAAATTCCTTCATCCTTTTAATTGGAATCTCTCCCCAAATTTTGCTGCGCTGTGATCTGTATGATGCAGGGGCTGAGACCCTGATTCCTGTATCACTTACTAGACTGCTTGCTGTCATTTTAGTAAAATCACTGTTTTATCCTCCGAAGATCTAAAAGTTCTCTGAATATTGAACTCTGTATAACTCCACCCATACCACTGAATGGAAGCTATCTGTGTACACTGTGCATAGGCAGAAAGCAGCCATTCAGTAGTGCGGGTGGTTATACAGGAAAGGAGGACTACATGGCAGCAGATTTACTAGTCTCTTTAGTGATAGCCTCATATTGATTTTATCAAAACTACAAGAAGCAGCCCAGTAAGTGATACATCATTGACATTAGGGTCTCCACCCTGGGTGGCAAAAAGTGGGTGACACATTCCATTTAAATACCTGTCCAAATGTAATGACAAAAAGAATACAATAAAAAAAGAGGGAAAAACCTGCAGAATATAAAACACAACATCTAATATATAACTTAACTCTAAAATGGATACTTATAAGAGTGTGCTTTAGAGTAAAAGCAGAAGATGTCTTACACACATACACGAACTTGGAGACTTCCATAACTGGGATTACAGAACAGTCTCTCCATTGAAGTGGATGACAGCCATAGAGTACATTCGACAGCACAGGAGATAGAAGTATGGATTACTTTAGATCAGATCCTACCTTCAAGTCTTGTTCCAGGCTGCGTAGGAGCTCGCCATCTATCTCCCCTGTCTGAGCATAGCGGAGCCTCTTGCGCTCTGCTTTACGGAGTCGGTACTGGAGAATCCGGCAGTTCTTATTGGCTCTCTCCAACTCATGGCGCATTTCCTGCAACTGACACGCATCCTCCTCAAAGAAGGTGTCCCTCATCTCATCCATCTCCGTTCTCATCTCTTCTATTTCATTCTGGTCATAAAAACATTTGGGAAGAGAGAACCATAATGTGTGAGAAATGATTACAGCTTAGAGGATGCTAGAGAAAATCCATCAAAAAAGTGATTTAAAGGGAACCTGTCACCTCGATCTACCCCTCTCTCCTACCACTACCTGTCCCTGCACCTTCCTAGCTGATCACTAATCATCCCTGTCTCACCTAAAAGGGCCCTATAAAGATTAAGAAAGACTTATATACTTACATGTAGTCTGGGTCCATAGTCTGCGGTGGGCAGGTGGCGGGGCTCCATTCCTCCTCCTCGCTTTCTTGCAGCACGCCCCACTAGGTGTCATCGATCCATCCCTTGATCTCCTCCTCATTTGAAAATTCCCACTTCTTCTGATGTATACGCACCGGCTGTAACGTCACAGCCGGTCCTGGTGCATTGTGGGGGCTAATCACATGGTACGGCCCGACTCCGGTGCATGCGTACATTGAAGCCGAGGCGTACGACGTGATCAGCCCCCACAGGACCGGATGTGACGTTACGGCCAATGCATCATCATCAGAAAAGGCAGGAATTTTCAAATGAGGAAGCGATCAAGGGATGGATCGATAACGCCCAGTGGGGCGTGCTGCATGCAAGCGAGGAGGAGGAATGGAGCCCCTCCGCCTGTCCACCACAGACCATGGACCCAGACTACATGTAAGTATATAACTCTTTTTCTTAATCTTTATAGGGCACTCTTAAGTGAGACAGGGATGGTTAGTGATCAGCTAGGAAGGTGCAGGGACAGCTAGTGATAGGTTGGGGGGTAGATCGAGGTGACATGTTCCCTTTAAATATTATGAACTCCTCTAGGGGATGTAGCCCCTATGAAACCCAGTGTAGATAGTGTTTCTTTAGTTAGTCAGAAAAAGTTTTAATTCACATGTAAATGAAAGCTCATTGGTGTACCCATGGGGTGGCCAAGGGCACAGTGCACCCTTCCTTACACTTAGTTAACATAAATTAAACCTCTTCTTACCTGAATTGACACTTCTAATTTACCCAGAGCGAGCTTTGCCTGGACTGAATTCTCGGCCTAGTTCACGGACACAGCAGGAGCAGCGAGCACATACACAGTGCCGGTACGCTCTCTTCTCTCTCCTGTTTGCAGAGATTATCTGCTGTTGCCAGCAGCTGTGTGATCCTGTGTGTGGCAAAAATGCTGCAGAGAGAAGGTAAGAGCATGTGCACATTCACACTGTGCGTGTGTACTTGGCACATGCAGTGTCAGAGCAAACATGCAGGCCAGGGGATTCAATTCAGGCTGCAGTCTTGGCAAGCACTCGCTGTCAATCTAAGCCGAGGTGTTGATTGAGGGCAAGGAACATTGCACTTAGTCCTTGGCCACACCAAGGGTGCTCCGAAGAGGTCTCATTTACATATTACATAATATCAGGTTTTGTCAAACTAACTTGTATGCTGCAGGCATGAGTTTTATAGAATCCCCAATATTAATGTATAAGTATTTTAGGCTATATTCACATGGTCAGTTTTTCACAATCAGTTTTGTAAGCCAAAACCAGGATTGGAAGATAAATACAGAAGTGGTGACATCTTTCTATAAGGCCATGTTCACATTTTGAGTATTTGGTCAGTATTTCACATCAGTATTTACAAGTCAAACCCAGGAGACGAACAATGAGAGGAAAAGTCTAATAGAAACACGTCACCACTTCTGGATTTATCACCCACTCCTGGTTTTGACTAAAAAAACTGATGTGAAAAACTAAACATGTGAACATAGCCTTAGGGCCCTTTCACATCAGCGGTTTTTTCAAATCGCGGCAGATGCGGTGAAAAAACCGCATCTGCCGCGATTACCGCATAACCGCAACACTTGCGGCACAGTTGCGGCAAGCCCCATGCATTGTCTATGGGGATTGCGGTAAGGGTGCGGCAGGTGCGGCAAGTGCGGTTTCGGCACTTGCGGCAGGTGCGGCCGCGAAAAAAACCACAGTCAGCGGCCGCGAAAAAAACGCTGATGTGAAAGGGGCCTTAAATAGACACTTCAGATCACTGAAAATCCCTGAGCGCTCTTGTTTCTGCCGCTTTTTTCCATTTTGCTCTACACCACTTCATTGCAGTGATATTCACAACTTGTTGCTTTTGGAGCATATTACATTAAATCTCTTCTTGGGCCCAGTTGGGAGTTTTAGAGTCTTCTCCTTGGGGGTCGCTTTCACCCCTACCTCCCAGATGTTGCCAATCATAACTTGGCAGTATTTGAGACAACCAAAAAAGCTGGTGAGCTGTGAGTGGCAGGATCTGGGAGGGAGGGGTGAAAGTGGCGACCTCCAAGGAGAAGACTCTAAAGAAACACTCAACTGGACTACAAGAAGAGATTTCACATACTGCTCTCCAAAGTAATATTTGACTATGTCTGCAATGGAGCGACACAGTGCAAAATGTAAAAGAGCGACAGAATCAGTGAAGCTCAGTGATTTTTTTCAATCCATTTAACGTCATTTTTAAGTGACCGGTTCTCTATAAATGGTGTTTTGGGGGAAATGCAGTCTGTCACACCACTACTGAGCCCAGATCATGAGCCCACACCCTTCTATACCTGCCCTTGGCTCTATCTGGGCACACTGCACACAGCAGAGGTGAGTCCACCATTAACCCTATTGAGCCCAGACCATGGGCCCACACCCTTCTATACCTGCCCCTGGCTCTATCTGGACACACAGCAGAGGTGAGTCCACCATTAACCCTAGTGAGCCCAGACCATGGGCCCACACCCTTCTATACCTGCCCCTGGCTCTATCTGGGCACACTGCACACAGCAGAGGTGAGTCCACCATTAACCCTATTGAGCCCAGACCATGGGCCCACACCCTTGTATACCTGCCCCTGGCTCTATCTGGGCACACTGCACACAGCAGAAGTGAGTCCACCATTAACACTAGTGAGCCCAGACCATGGGCCCACACCCTTGTATACCTGCCCCTGCCCCTCTATCTGGGCACACAGCAGGGGTGAGTCCACCATTAACCCTATTGAGCCCAGACCATGGGCCCACACCCTTGTATACCTGCCCCTGGCTCTATCTGGGCACACAGCAGGGGTGAGTCCACCATTAACCCTAGTGAGCCCAGACCATGAGCCCACACCCTTCTATACCTGCCCTTGGCTCTATGTGGGCACACAGGTGTGAGTCCACCATTAACCCTAGTGAGCCCAGACCATGGGCCCACACCCTTGTATACCTGCCCCTGGCACTATCTGGGCACGCAGCAGGGGTGAGTCCACCATTAACCCTAGTGAGCCCAGACCATGAGCCCACACCCTTCTATACCTGCCCTTGGCTCTATGTGGGCACACAGATGTGAGTCCACCATTAACCCTAGTGAGCCCATACCATGGGCCCACACCCTCCTATACCTGCCCCTGGCTCTATCTGGGCACGCAGCAGAGGTGAGTCCACCATTAACCATATTGAGCCAGACCATGGGCCCACAGCCTCTATACCTGCCTTGGCTCTATCTGGGCACACAGCAGAGGTGAGTCCACCATTAACCCCAGTGAGCCCAGACCATGAGCCCACACCCTTTATACCTGCCCCTGGCTCTATGTGGGCACACTGCAGGGTGAGTCCACCATTAACCCTAGTGAGCCCAGACCCTTGTATACCTGCCCTGGCTCTATCTGGGCACACATCAGGGGTGAGTTCACCATTAACCCTAGTGAACCCAGACCATGAGCCCACACCCTTCTATACCTGCCCTTGGCTCTATCTGGGCACACAGCAGAGGTGAGTCCACCATTAACCCTAATGAGCCCAACCATGGCCCACCACCCTACCTGCCCCTGGCTCTATCTGGGCACTCAGCAGAGGTGAGTCCACATTAACCCTAGTGAGCCAGACCATGGGCCCACACCCTTCTATACCTGCCCTTGGCTCTATCTGGGCACACCACAGAGCAGATGTGAGTCCACCATTAACCCTACTGAGCCCAGACCATGAGCCCACACCCTTGTATACCTGCCCCTGGCTCTATGTGGGCACACTGCACACAGCAGAGGTGAGTCCACCTTTAACCCTACTGAGCCAGACCATGGCCCACACTCTTCTATACCTGCCCCTGGCTCTATCTGGCACACAACAGAGGTGAGTCCCATTAACCCTAATGAGCCCATACCATGGGTCCACACCCTCCTATACCTGCCCTGGCTCTATCTGGGCACACAGCAAAAGTGAGTCCATCATTAACCCTAATGAGCCCAGACCATGGGCCCACACCCTACCTGCCCTGGCTCTATCTGGGCACTCAGCAGAGGTGAGTCCGACATTAACCCTAGTGAGCCCAGACCATGGGCCCACACCCTTCTATACCTGCCCTTGGCTCTATCTGGGCACACTGCACAGAGCAGATGTGAGTCCACCATTAACCCTACTGAGCCCAGACCATGAGCCCACACCCTTGTATACCTGCCCCTGGCTCTATGTGGGCACACTGCACACAGCAGAGGTGAGTCCACCTTTAACCCTACTGAGCCCAGACCATGGGCCCACACTCTTCTATACCTGCCCCTGGCTCTATCTGGGCACACAACAGAGGTGAGTCCACCATTAACCCTAATGAGCCCATACCATGGGTCCACACCCTCCTATACCTGCCCCTGGCTCTATCTGGGCACACAGCAAAAGTGAGTCCATCATTAACCCTAGTGAGCCCAAATCATGAGCCCACACCCTTGTATACCTGCCCCTGGCTCTATCTGGGCACACAGCAGGGGTGAGTCTACCATTAACCCTATTGAGCCCAGACCATGGGCCCACACCCTTGTATACCTGCCCTTGGCTCTATTGGGCACACAGCAGGGGTGAGTCCACCATTAACCCTATTGAGCCCAGACCATGGGCCCCACCCTTCTATACCTGCCCTTGGCTCTATGTGGGCACACAGATGTGAGTCCACCATTAACCCTAGTGAGCCAGACATGAGCCCACACCCTTCTATACCTGCCCCTGGCTCTATCTGGGCACGCAGCAGAGGTGAGTCCACCATTAACCATATTGAGCCAAGACCATGGGCCCACAGCTCCTATACCTGCCCTTGGCTCTATCTGGGCACACTGCACACAGATGTGAGTCCACCATTAACCCAAGTGAGCCCAGACCATGGGCCCAAACCCTTCTATACCTGCCCTTGGCTCTACCTGGGCACGCAGCAGAGGTGAGTCCACCATTAACCATATTGAGCCCAGACCATGGGCCCACAGCCTCCTATACCTGCCCTTGGCTCTATCTGGGCACACTGCACACAGCAGAAGTGAGTCCACCATTAACCCTAGTGAGCCAGACCATGAGCCCACACCCTTCTATACCTGTCCCTGGCTCTATCTGGGCACACTGCACAGAGCAGATGTGAGTCCACCATTAACCCTACTGAGACCAGACCATGAGCCCACACCCTTGTATACCTGCCCCTGGCTCTATGTGGGCACACTGCACACAGCAGAGGTGAGTCCACCATTAACCCTACTGAGCCCAGACCATGGGCCCACACTCTTTATACCTGCCCCTGGCTCTATCTGGGCACACAACAGAGGTGAGTCCACCATTAACCCTAATGAGCCCATACCATGGGTCCACACCCTCTATACCTGCCCCTGGCTCTATCTGGGCACACAGCAGAAGTGAGTCCATCATTAACCCTAGTGAGCCCAAACCATGAGCCCACACCCTTGTATACCTGCCCCTGGCTCTATCTGGGCACACAGCAGGGGTGAGTCTACCATTAACCCTATGAGCCCAGACCATGGGCCCACACCCTTGTATACCTGCCCTTGGCTCTATCTGGGCACACAGCAGGGGTGAGTCCACCATTAACCCTATTGAGCCCAGACCATGGGCCCACACCCTTCTATACCTGCCCTGGCTCTATCTGGGCACACAGCAGAGGTGAGTCCGCCATTAACCCTATGAGCCCAGACCATGGGCCCACACCCTTCTATACCTGCCCCTGGCTCTATCTGGGCA